>OU343220.1:46441366-46678223 GCA_910596185.1 Chrysanthemum makinoi | reverse complement strand
AATACTATGGAAGTATTCAAGCTTCAATGAAGATTGAAAATTTCAAATATGGCCAAGGAGAGATGGCATTTAACAAATACATGACTTCTCAACTTCTGATTTATGATGGATCAGCAAAGAGGATCTTTGAAAAATGGGATGGGGCGTCTATTCACCTGTTGAAGACTAGAAGACAAACAAGTTGCCTGATGTTCATGGATTCAAAAGTAAATATATATGACTCTCTAAAATACATGAAGGCAGAACAATGTCTCTTATGTGTTTTCTGTCACAAATGGAGCCAAAGAATGTTTACAAGGCACTTGAAGATGAAAGTTGGGTGGAAGCAATGCAAGAAGAGCGGCTCCAATTTAAGCTTCAAAAGGTATGGGTGCTTTGTGATTTGCCTTCTGGCAAGAAGGTAATAGGTACTAAATGGGTGTTCAGAAACAAGAAAGATGAAACGGAATTGTTATCAGAAAACAAAGCTTGGCTTGTGGCTCAAGGATATACTCAAGAGAGGGTAATGACTATGAAGAAGTGTTTGCCCCTGTTGCAAGGATTGAAGCATTAGGCTGTTCTTAGCTAGCATCTTTTATGGGCTTTAAGTCATCAAATGGATGTAAAAAGTGCTTTTCTATATGGACAGATAGATGAGGAGGTTTATGTCTCACAACCTCCAGGCTTTGAAGTCCCTGAATATCCTAACAAAGTCTACAAGGTAGTTAAAGCTTTGTATGGCTTGCGTCAAGCACCAAGGAAATGGTATGAAACCTTAACTACTTATCTTCTTGCAAATTGGTTTCATAGAGGCAGAGTGGATCAAACTTTGTTCATCAAGAAAGACAAGAATGATATCCTGCTTGTTCAAGTTTATGTTGATGATATCATTTTGGGTCTACAAAAAGACATAGATGTGCAAAGATTTTGGCCGATGAAAGAAGATTTCAGATGAGTTCTATGGGTGAACCTCACATTCTTTTTGGGACTTCAAGTACTACAAAAGCGGATGGTATATTTTCATTAATCAAGATAAATATGTGGTGAGATACTAAGGAAGTTCAAGTTTCTTGATGCAAAGTCATCAGCACTCGCCGATGAGACAAAGACTACACATCTACTTCTTAAGGAAAATAGTGGTGAAGCCTGTTGATGTGCAATGTATAGGTCTATGATTGGTTCTTTGATGTATCTTACATCATCTAGACCAAATATCATGTTTGCAGTGTGTGCATGTGCAAGGTTTAGGTTACTCCCAAGTTCTCTCACTTGACTGTTGTGAAGAAGATTTTCAGATATCTTAAAGCATTTCCTACTTTGGGATTATGGTACTCCAGAGATTCTCCTTTAGATCTAGTTACTTACTCAGATAGTGACTATGCTAGAGCTAGCTTGGATAGAAAATCTACAACTGGTGGATGTCAATTTCTTGGAACAGGTTAGTGTCATGAAGTGCAAGAAACAAACAATGGTAGCTAATTCTTCAACTGAAGCGAGTATATAGCTGCGCAAGTTGCTGTGCTCAAGTTCTATGGCTTCAAAATCAACTTTGGGACTATGGGTACAATTTCATGAATACCATCATACATATTGACAATAGCAGTACCATTTGCATAATAAAGAATCTTGTTCAACACACAAAGACCAAACATATTGAAATTAGACACCATTTCATTGTGATTGCTATGAAAAGGGACTAATTCAAGTTGTCAAAATTCCTACTGATGACAACTATGTTGATTTATTAACAAAAGGTCTTGATGTGGGAAGATTTCAGTACTTGGTAACAAGTATTGGAATGCTAAATCTATAAATGTTTTTTGGTGTTGAGAGGATGGCGTGGTAGGGTAATGCAATTGTTGTATGAGTTTGTATAATCAAGTTTTGATGAGGAGTTGGAGTTAAAAGGTGTATATCTGAGATACACAATAAATGGTTATTGATTCACCATGTCTAATACACATAAGAATCAACTAGTCCAGAGCAAACGGCTACTGGTAAAGACTGGACAAATCCGTTTATGGTTGATAGTTTACCAAAAACTATATGGTTATCAACTCACCATATTCTTTATGATTAAGAGTTGGCTAGTCCATAGCAAACGGCTCATGGTAAAGACATATCAAATCCGTTGATAGCTTATAGTTTGCTAAAAACTATAATGGAGCAGATATGTTTTCTAATGATTTTATTTTCCATTGCTCTTTGAAATTTTTGTGAAAAATTACCACTGCTAGTTCATAGTTTCCACTGACAGTGTTATCTTACCACTGTTGTTCTAGCCGTTGCAACTGATTATGTCAGTAGTTTATTTTTTACTAGCCGTTGAAAGTAACCACTGATAGTTATATATATAGGGTTAAAATTTTAAGTAAATTATCTTCTTTCTATATTATAACTACTTTCTAAAGATAATTTTACTTGCGCATCACTTTTAAACCCTAACCCTATATATCTTTTTCTCTCAAATGGCTAGTCATTACTTCAATTCTTACTGACATAATAATATTTTTCATCAAAAGTTTCTATGGCATCTTTGAAATTTGCATGCCTAACAACCTAGTGGCCTACCTACAAAAGTCTAACAAGAAGAGGGCCCTGTTTTCATCAGATGTGGACTTTCTTCATACTACTCATATAAGGTATGCTTTGCTTTTAAAACCCACAATCTATATCTCTCAAATCAATCAGTTTTGGACTTCTGCCCAGTCCATAACACTTGAGAATAGAGATACACATGAAACAGTGGATGCTCTCCGAGCCACGTAGATGGGGTAACTATTGATGTTAAAAGGCATCCTTGAGGAGAGTTCTTCACTTGGATGATCTCAATGGTCTCATCATATTACCTATGTCTGAAATTCATGATACTTTATCATCCATAGGGTATGATACCACTGACAAAAAGGCTACTTTCAAAAGAGTGGTTTTGTCCCCAATGGAGATTTTTTATTCATACTTTGTTACATTGCCTTAGTCCTAAGAAAACATCTTATGAGCAATTTAGTTCAACCATGGCTTATCATTTGGTTTGTCTAGTCACTAATAAGATTTTCAACTGGTCCAACTATATTTTTACAAGTATGAAAGGCAATGTCTGCAGTAAAACCAAATTTTAAATGTATCCAAGGTTTGTGCAAGCTGTGCTAAATGAATTTCAACTGCAACCTCATACTCGTTTTATCAAATCAGGTTGCCTAAAGCCTAAAGTTTTTCAAAATTTTAATAAAGATGGCAATATGATTTTTACACCTCTCCTACCCCAAATGCTTGCTAAAATTTCATCACGAACAACACACACCCATAATTAATGTTCCCAACATTGATTATACCCCACGATTTCAAGAACCTATGAGAGAAGGTCTAAGCAGGACAACTCCTCTCATGGCAACACAGACAAGTTTGAGATCTTATGGTCTAGGAACAAGCAGTGGTGGTTCTAGACTTCCACCTAGTCCTACTATGAAGGAATCTGGACCTTTGCCCCATGATTCACCTCTCCCAATAGGTAACACAGTTGGAAGTCTTGAGGGCGTGGAAACCAATTGGAATAGATGGTTTTGTGTACCAAATTAGCAAAGCAGGTTGAGTCTCTACAAAAGGACTTGGCTATTGTCAAGAAGCAGCATGCCAAGGATGTTCAACTATTAAAGACAGAGATTCAGAGTATAAAGGAAGAGATCACGAGAGGTTGAAAAAAGCACAAGCGGTGCAAAGATGGTGATTTCATCTTCATCCTCACCTTATGGTGATTGGTGATCATGATTTGGGAAATTCTTCCAAGCAGGGGAGAAAAAGCAGGTTCGACAGAGGGAGGACAATTGATTTTGAAGACGAAGGAGATAAAAGTAAAGGAGCAAAGGAAGCTGAAACTCATGGAGAGCAACTTGAAGATCAAGACATTTTCCAAAGCAGCCGATTTTACCATTGATTTATTTCCACTCTGAGCCAACTTTTGCCCTTTGCAAGTGAAGAATTTGATAAATTGAAGACAGCAAAGGGTAAAGCGGTTATGGAAGATGCGACAACTTGAAAGCAAGATTTCAAAGAAAGACAAGTTCGATTGATCTTGATAGACAACTTGCTAAGAAGATAGCGAGAAGATCAAATTCTTTGAGAAAGTTCTTTGAGAAGAAAAGATTGAAAGAAATGGAAGTTGCAAGCCTTTTGGAAGCTAAAAGATTGGATAGAATGGAAGATCTTGATTTAATTTCCACCTGTTCAACCTACAATTTTGAAGAAAAGCTCGAGTTTAGTTATGTTCCTCTTGAAGAAGATATTAGGTTTACGGTGGCTAATAATCCAAAAATCAAGAAAAAGGCAATTGACCTTGTTTGGCGATGCATCCTTAGCGAGGAACAAAGAACTGCTCAGTTAAAGGATTTTATTCTAATGAAGAACAATCAAGCACTTGAAGATGTGATTAATTGATCAAAAAGGTTCGAAGAAACAAAGACAACCAACCAAGGCACAAATACTTGCATATATGAAGAATTATTGTTGTCATCTTTGGTAAGCTGGAAAAAGCATCAATTTAAAGGAATGTATGATGATCAAGTTGAAAAGGCTTACTACGGAATGTAAAAACAAGATAAATCTTTTTATTCTAATGGGTTCGAAGAAGAAGAAATAAGTATTCCTAGATTGAAGAGAAAGGCCAAAGTAAGTGATTCTCAAACTATTAAGAAGACTATGGTTGATGAAGATCATACAAAGTCTCTTGAGAAGGAGATTCATCTTGAGAAGTTCAGCGAAGAACAAATTACTGGAATGATTGTGATTGAAGGCGAGATTTTTATCCAGATCCACTGCAAATTCGACATCCTATTATTGATTGGGAAGTTTACACTGCTAGCAATTTTGCTCCAACATGGAAGATCACAAGGCTGGGAGGTGAAACTTCATCATTCATGACATTTGAAGATCTTATTAAAGCTTTTGACAGAGATGACCTTAATACACTATGGAAATTAGTTCAAGAAAGGTTTAATGCTCAAGATCTCAAAGATACAAAGGAGATGTAGTTATGGATAAATCTTAGAAGGCTTTTTGAACCAAATGCTGATGATGACTACTGGAAAACCTTATTCACATGTTTTGGTACTAAATGGTTTTACTATGATTCGTGTGAAGTTCATCATGTCTCTACAGCTAATGGAGAAGAATTTTTCATGCTTGCAGAGAAAGAATATCCACTCGAGAGTGGAGCTCTTACAGTAATATTAAGCTTACACATAAGAGTCAATGAAGACAATGAGAAGGTCAGAGCATTGTTACAAAGGCTTCAAGATCAATGTTCAAGAGCTATACAAAAGTTAAGAAAAAAGAAGTGAAGTGTTTGATTGAATTCCCTAAATCCTTGAAGTTAATGCATATTGAAGAAACTTATTGATTTGCAGAGAAATCATAAGTTTAGGGGAGGATTGTTGGGAATAATCCGTTACCACGGATAGTTGTGGTTTACACTGCTTGGATTAACACTAGCAGTGGAAACGTATTCCCACTACAAGTTCTTCATTACCACTTTACTATGTTTATGATAAGGTTAAATTCGTCTAGATAAGTATAGAATAGATCTTGTGTATATTCTATTATGTTAGCTTTATACTTATCTTGTAAAGGACTCCTTGTTGTATAAAAGGAGATCCTAGGTCATTGTCTTAGGTACGTATAACATTACAACATTACCTACGAAAGGTTCAAGGTGTAACCCTAGTGATAAGTTAAGATCACTTTCATTATTATTCATTAATAATATTGGAGCTTGAGTTTTGTGTTAAATTGTGTTTATTCTCATACATCATATAATTCGTCTTCTAAGTATTACTTAAGTAAATTCCGCTTGCTTGATAATATTATACAAAATATCATTGACACAAGGAGAGTGTCCAAGATCCATCACAACTTAAGCTCAAATTTGGTTTATAAGTTCTTTGCTAGGTTGAAATTAGTTCCCAATTGCTGGATTTTACATTAAGCTTATTGTGCAGCTTATTTTTAAGCTGCAAGTGGGTGATTCAGAGCTGAGTTTAGACTTGGTAAATTAAATTTGGAATTGCTTATTTGCTTCCAAAGTTGAGATTAGGTGATCATAATTAGTTGCATTAGGTTCCCTTAAGGCTTTTTAGCATAGTTTTAGGTTTCTGCAAGATTTGGTAGTATAATTTAGCTTATAGCTTATTATTAATCAGTTTGCTTACAAATAGTATAATATTTGTTCAAATATTGCATCTAATAATTTTCATAGAATCTTAATAATATTTTGGACTTTTTCTGGAATTTTTCATAATTTTCTGTAGCTGTTTGCTATTTTTCTTCATTTAAAAACTGTTTTTAGCATTTTTAATTAGCTTTTAATAGAAATAAATCAAAAAAATCTCACAAAAATATAATTTCAATTTTCCTAGTTTAAGAAAAATTAAAAAGGCATAAAAATTATTTTTATTTATTTTTCCTAGTTCAAATAATATTTTCTAGCCATTTAATTATTTTTAAATAGTTTTAAATTCATAGAAATTAGAGAAAAAGTCACAAAAATACAAATTCAGTTTTGAAAATTATTATTAGTTAGTTAATATTTTATAAAAATAGTTTTGAAATTTTCTCATACGATTTTATAATTTTTAGTATTTTAGATTTATTTTAAAAGTTCAAAAATTACTTTTTAATTCAAATAAAATCAAGAAAAATCATAAAAATTAGTTTAAAAACTTTGATAACTTTTAAATTGGATTTTTAGCTGTACAAAATTTTTAGATCACTTTTAGGGGTTAAATTAGATTAGTTTGCAATTTATTCACGTTTTAGATAATTCGTAATTTGCATATTAGTTTAATTTTGCATAATTAATTGTTAATTCTTGTTGGCATAATAGATTTAGTGCCTTTAATTGCTTCCCATTGTTATTCCTTGCCCCTTAGTTTAGAAATCACCAAAAATTCCCTTTTCCCATTCAAATTCAGAATAACGCGACGTGAGTTGAAAATTCTATTCATCTCTCGCTAGGAACGATTCCGGTGCTCAAATTGTCACACCCCCAAAATACCCGTTTTGCAGCGGAATGGAATTCCTGGGGGATGAATGTCATAGCATCAAAGTTACAGTTATATTGAACGACCTAAAGTGTCGTTTGGAAAACACATCTTTTAACATAATAAAACATTCAGAGTTTCCAAAAGATAGGTCCCAAAAAGATAGTCAACATGTACGGAAATAAGTTTGATACAAGCCAAACGATGTTTTTAAAGTGCATAAATCCCATTTGAGATGCGTCGTCACCACGTCTCTATGATAAGTCTTTATGCATGCCATGAAGTATATGCCTTAGATATCTGAAAATAATTGCTAAAAGTGTCAACACAAAGGTTGAGTGAGTTCATAGAGTTTATGAAAATGTTTTATACGACTACCACAAGTATATGCCATGTATGTCAAATATGTCACATAAAAATGTTACAATTGCTATAAGCACATGACACCGAAGCTAGACTGATCATGATGTTCGCCCGAACATAGTGTTTTGCCAAACAACTCAAATAATGATATTAAATGAAATGCATCCGTTTGACTAGTTGGGACTACCAACCCGGATGTAGGAGTTACCCTCAATACATCTATTCACTCACCCTCGCTTCTTCCGGAATTAACGGTTCATGATTATGAAATGGGGACATTCAATTGGCAATGGGGTAACTTAAGCAATCTAAATGAATTTGATATACTTGGGCTCGTAATAAAATGATGTGCAATGTATTCTCCCCCGTAGGTTTGAAATAATGTATAAACTTGAATAAAACGGGGCTATGAAAACTCACTTGATACAATGATATGATGGCAAAAGTGGATACACTGAAATGAGGCGCAATCTCTAACCGTGACCTATTATGAATGAAACGATTCTAATATAAGTTATGAAATAATGTTACGCATGCAAACTCATATGATATTCATACCACTTGTGGATTTTGAAAATAAAGTTTATCGTCGAAAAATAAGTTTATGACATCTTGTCATATTATAAAATACTTCACAAGTACTTATGTTGAAACGACATCCTACGATAGTCGTTTAGTGATTTATCAAGAAATTATTGTTTTTCGTCGCAAAATAATTTACTTTGATAATTCGTGAAAGTGACTAAGTAGCCTCGAAAAGCTAGTCGTAAAATAGTGAATATCGAGTGTTAGGAAACAAACTCAGCGGTTTCAGAAAGCTTGTATCATTATCTAAAAGTCTTAGCATTTAACTTCTGATCATAGGGGTCTCGATCATGGAGAAAAATATAGATGAAGTAGGGTAGTTGGACTAAAAATATTGTTTAAGGTTAGTTTTCGGCAAAGTTTGAGTGACCAAATATTTTTCGTTACAACTCCGTTTGACAAACGGTTGAACATTTTGGAAAATAGGCTAGGTGAACTTACTTTTACTTGTAGACATCGTTTTCTCAATAGTATTCTATTGATATGAAAAACGACTCCAAACATGGTCACTTGCGACAACCATTTTGACTAATAGAAAATATATAAGTGTTATTACTTGTGAAAAATAGTTACGATATTCATATTTAAAACGTGTATAACTTAGTCGTTATAAGTCCGTTTTCTACGTTTTATATATCATTGGTTTCGTGTCAAAGTATAATAATATATTTTTGACAAATCGACTCATTTAGACAATGTTTAAAACTCGTTTTTGCCCTTAACATAACTCTTGACAGCTTACCATTTTTCAGGAAATATAGTTTTTGCTGCTAAACTTGAAAATAGCGTATCTCCTTCGTTATAAATCCGTTTTAACCCGTTCAGCGACCACGGTTTTAGTTTTAAAGTATATTTTTTGAATATCTAGCCCAAAATACTTCATGACCTGCTGAATTTTCCAGATTTTTCAAAAACGATCAGACCACAATCTAAAGTTGTCGAAAATGATTTTTCTTGCGTAATACTTGTTTCAATCACTTCAAATCAACGCCAAATCTATTCTAAACCTACCGACACCTTATTAGGGTGTCATGGGTTCCTAAACATCATCAACAATGATATGTTTTAAGGGATTATTATAGGATGATTATAACTCATAATAAGTAATAAAAACAAGTAATGGTATAAATAAATATGGTACTTGCATGTTTTCTTACTAGAATGATAAAATAGCTCAAGTAATATTATGAAAGAGTAGTAAAAATATTTAAAACACTTACTTGAGTCATTATGAATTTTTGAGCTAGAAACTTAATTAATCTTTAGGTTTTTATTTCAAAACCTTGAAATAGATTACTAATTGAGCTTGATAAATACTTGATCTTGAAAAATTTATGGATTCCTCCTTGTTACTTGAGTTGACCGGCCATCATAGAGAAGAGGATAGGGTTTCTCTCTTATTTTCACCATGAAATATGTGTTGTATGTGTTTTAAATCTTTGGAACACTTCTATATTGCAAATATCTAGTAGATTTGAATAGGTGTACACTTTAATTAAGAAAAATATCTACAAAATGATGATGGGGGTGACCGGCCATAAGAAAAAAAAAGATTTGATACTTGATTTTGATGACTAATTGTATTTTAAGTTTAGTATAATGTGTAGTTTGTACATAAAATTAATTATTAATTGTAGCGTTAGCTAGAAATAGATTTTTACGGTACAAAATAAAACATATCGAAGTCATAAAAATTATAAAAATGCATTTCTCGCAAGTATTAAGTGAATAAATATTTATCGAGTTGAATTTTCGAGAACCGTCGTAAATATATATATATATATATATATATATATATATATATATATATATATATATATATAAATATATATATATATATAACAACATATATATAAAATAAATTTAAAACATCGGGTAAACTAATAATATAAATTTTATACTCTTAAAATGAGTGTAAAAATATATTAGGATAATTTTTGGAATTGTCGGATCAATTATTCAAAATAAATGATTATGCGATAGCATTTATTTAATAGGAAAATATACGTTAATGAAATATGCAAACCCATGCATGAACTAATATGATGATGATGTTACTGATGATATGTAGACTAACTCTAGTCTATATGAAGTGTCCTCAATGATTTTTCATGAATTCGCAGCTAAACCATTACGGTTACGCGAATTTGATACTCGTAAACCTAGTTTATGAAAATGATGAATAATGAATCATGAATAGTGATTTTTCTCCGGGAATGAATAGTGTTTCATGAATAGTAAAATTTTGAAATAACCTTTCAAAATATCAAATCGACTTAAAAAATGATGAATAGTAAAATGATGAATAAGTGAATAGTAAATTCCCGAGATGAATAGTGAAATTTTCAAAGTTTGAGAAATGACCTGAAATTACGAGTTGTTTAAGGAATTCAGTCCCTGAATTCAGTCTATGTTTGGTTCTACGGTGTTATTGGTTAAAAGGTGAGGATATTTGAGTCGCATCGGGTCTTCCAGCGTTTTTCTGAATCGTACCACGCCTTTCCAAGGTAAGACTTTCAACATAACTCTGTTGCCAAATTGAAATCCTAATGGTTTGAGACTTATGTAACATATTTCCAATATTTTGCTTCGTATATAGACGTAGCTTTTCTATCTATGTGTTGTTGCTTGTAACTGATTCTTGATCTGTACGATTTCTTTGTTGTTTCATGAATAAGTTATGGACTAGTGAGTTGGGCTTTCCTGATTTTGGCCCGTGAATAAGTGATTGACACCTCAACCATAGAGTGCCTTAATTGGTGCAGTCAATATGTTCATGTGATAACTATTGTTGTAAGGGAACTTGTTCGATGAAGAATGATTTGCCTAATCGTTTCCAGAAACAATCACATATGCTTTGAACATATATTCTAATGTTTGAATTGTTCTCTCGCTCTGACCATTGAGCTGAGGATAAAAGGTGGTACTCATGTCCTAGTAGGTTCCATAGAAATCTTGAAATGATTGTCAGAAGTCTAAGGTGAATCGGCTACCTTATATTAGGTATAATTGAAATTGATACCACGTGTCTCGTGCCAAATATCAAAATGTCAAGTCTGTCGATAATGAAATTATTGAGAAGAACAAATTATGGGTAACAATTGTGATTCCTCGCGTTGCTAGTTCCAGCGAATGTCATGACTTGAGTCTTCCTTGCCTAAGGTGATTAGTCTCCATTACTAAGATGTTTATTGTTTGATGGTGTCTCTCTTAATTTCTTTTATCAAAATGTTTCCACGCTCTATGTTGTCAAGTCACAAAACCCTAAATATTTAAGTGATGTAGTATGGTGGTTGATTTTCAATATTTGTTCCGATATTGAGTACTTCTAAAATAGTTCATCACTGAGATTGTTATCATACTAGCAAAAACATAGATATCAGCTCATACTATGTCAAAGAATGTTTGTTCTGATTTCACTTGTAGATGGAGATTCATTGATTGTCCGATATGTTCAAACCTATTGCATCTCTTGATATGGAAGTGAGGGTATCTGGAAGTTCTAGAGAACACAATGCCTTAGGGGAAGTTTATATCGATAACCTTAATTTAACACAATTATCCTTTGAGAGAAACTCATTCTAGGGAAGTTCACATATTGTTGAGGCCATATTTGATAGAATGTTCTGCAGTCTTGGTTAGAAGACTTGGTTTATCTCTATAGTGTTACTTAGTGGGTATTCGCTTTGTACTAAATCTTGTAACCCGATCTAGCTGGTGCTTTTGAAATGATATAATTTGGCTTCTAGTCCAAAGATAGTGGTTCGGAATGTCTTGTGATGTCTTAAGATTTTTGTTGATTTTTGAATCATCTTACTACATACTTCTAGTCCTTGTTGTTAGTTATGAAATCCTTTCATTGTTTTCTTGTATCGAGGAATCCTCCTCGTAGATGGTATAGAAAGTCTTTCCTAAAAAGGTCACTGGTAAAATTCTAACTTATCGGTTGAGTGAGTGATGAGTGGCGTAGGTATCTATTGAGTGTTAACAAAAGAGATGTTTATAAACAAGTTATCTGATTACAAAGCTTTGCTTTTGAATGAAGATTGTTTTAGGAAGTTTGAAAAGATGCTTGTTTTTTCATGACATAATTCTTCTTGAATTATACATAGGTGATCAGGCTATGTATAATCGAGGACAAATGATGTGATGCTTGGTTTTATTGAAATGGTATTATGTTTCTCCGAAGTTTTAGATGGTATTCAACGTGTTGTTTTGTAAAATAATGGCTCAAACAATTTTTCAGAGTAACATGAAAATCGTTTCGCGTAACGGTAGTAACTAATTGATAGAATGACTGAAAATCAATTTATAGGGTGGTAACAAAACAGCTTGTTTTAGAACTTTGTGAAACAATTTTCCTAAGATGGTGGTAAAATAGCTTGAAATAAACTTATGTGAAATAATTTCATAAAGTGGTAGCAAAATAACTTGAAATAAGATTTGTTGAATGGTTTGTAGGATACAAGGGAGAACCTCATAAAATGGTAACTTTCTCCTAATTGGTCAAGAATAAAGTTGGCCTAATCCCTAGTTAGATAGCGGTATATATATTGTCGCGAAATGATTGAAAATTGGGCAATTCGAATAGGGAATGAAATAAACAAAGGTTGTGATTATCGTAGAGATAATAAAGGATAAAGATTACATTAAATAGAAATGTACTTATTATCTGTTCCTGTTGATGGTCTAATCATGTCTCAAGTGTAGGAACAGTAGGCTGTCTAGCAGCAACAGCCCTAGAACTCTCACAGTCCTCAAACCTATAAAATAGTGTAGTGTCTATAGTCTTAATGATAGATGGTAATGGTGTGTCAAATCATGCACGCTTCGCAAACTGCAAGTCAGATGTATAAATAGTGTCTATGAGATGTGATGGTACGGATGGTGCTCTGGATGATAATGATGATGATGATGGAAATCTTAGTGGTAAGTTAGGAGATGATGGTGAATGAAATACTACTCTTTTTTTTGTTGTCTCGCGACGTTTCAGAGGTAAAGCTAGAGTATGCACTATTGGACGACTAATAGTGGTATGAGTAGCGGATGGTGGTTGTATTACATGAGTAGCAGGTGATCTAAGAATGAGGGGGTGTCACACCCCCAAAATACATGTTTTAAAGCGGACTGGAATTCCTGGGGATGACTGTCATAGCATCACAATTACAGTTATATTGAACGACCTAAAGTGTCGTTTGGAAAACACATCGTTTGATATAAAAAAAACATTCAGAGTTTACAAAAGATAGGTCCCAAAAGGTAGTTAACATTTGCGGAAATAAGTTTGTTACAATCCAAACGATGTTTTAAAGTGCATAAAACCCATGTGAGACGCGTCGTCACTGCGACTCTATGATAAGTCCTTACGCATGCCATGAAGTATATGCCTTAGATACCTGAAAATACATTGCTAAAAGTGTCAACACAAAGGTTGAGTGAGTTCATAGAGTTTATGTAAATGTTTTATACGACTACCACAAGTATAGGCCATGTATGACAAATATGTCACATAAAAATGTTACAATTGCTATAAGCACATGACACCGAAGCTAGACTGTTCATGATGTTCGCCCCAACAGAGTGTTTTGACAAAAAACTCAAATTATGATATTAAATGAAATGCATCCGTTTAACCAGTTGGGACCACCAACCCGGATGGAGGAGTCACCCTCAATATATCTATTCACTCACCCTCGCTTCTTCCGGAATTAACGGTTCATGATTATGAAATGGGACATTCAATTGGCAATGAGGTAACTTAAGCAATGTAAATGAATTTGATATACTCGGTATCGTAATAAAAATGATGTGCAATGTATTTTCCCCGTAGGTTTGAAATAATGTATAAACTTGAAAGACGGGGCTATGAAAACTCACTTGGTACAATGATGTGATGGCAAAAGTAAGTACACTGAAATGTAGCGCAAATCTCTAACTGCGACCTATTATGAATGATATGATTCTAATATAAGTCATGATGTAATGTTATGCATGCAAACTCATATAATATCCATACCACTTGTGCATTTTTGAAAATAAAGTTTATCGTCGAAAAATAAGTTTATAACGTCTCGTCAAGTTATAAATTACTTTACAAGTACTTACGTTGAAATGATATCCTACGATAGTCATTTAGTGATTTATTATGAAATTATAGTTTTTCGTCGCAAAATAATACACTTTGACAATACTTAAAAGTGACTAAGTAGCCTCGAAAATCTAGTCGTAAAATAGTGAATATCGAGTGTTAGGAAACAAACTCAGCGGTTTTAGAAAGCGTGTAGCATTATCTAAAAGTCTTAGCATTTAACTTTTGATCATAGAGGTCTCGATCATGGAGAAAAATATAGATGAAGTAGGGTAGTTGGGCTAAAAATATTGTTTAAGGTTAGTTTTCGGCAAAGTTTGAGTGACCGTATTTTATTCGTTACAATTCTGTTTGACGAACGGTTGAACATTTTTGAAAATATGCTAGGTGATCTCACTTTTACTAGAAGACATCGTTTTCTAAAAAGTATACTATCGATGGGAAAAACGACCCCAAACATGGTCACTAGCGACAACTAGTTTGGCTATTAGAAAATATATATGTAAGTGTTTTATACTTGTGAACAATAGTTACGACAACCTTATTTAAACGCGTGTAATTTAGTCGTTATAGGTCCGTTTTCTACGTTTTATATTTCTTTAGCTTCATGTTAATGTATACTAATATATTTTTGATAAATCGACTCATTTAGATAACGCTTAAAATTCTGGACAGCATGCAGTTTTTCAGAAAATATAGTTTCCGTCGTTAAACTTGAAAATAACATAACTTCTTCGTTATAAATCCGTCTTAACCCGTTCAAGCGACCACGGCTTCGTTTTAAAGTATATTTTCTGAATATCTTGCCCAAAATAATTTATAACCTGTCGAAATTTCCATATTTCACAAAAATGATAAGACTTCATTTTTAAGTCGTCGAAAGTGATTTTTCTTGCGTAATACTTATTCTAACCACTTCAAATCAACACCAAATCTATTCTAAACCTACCATACACCTTCTTAGGGTGTCGTGGGTTCCTAAACATCATCAACAATGATACATTTCAAGGGATTAATTATAGGATGATTATAATTTATAATAAGTTCTAAAAACAATTAAAAGTGGTATAAATACATATGATACTTGCATGTTTTCTTACTAGAATAATATAATAGCTCAAGTAATATTATGAAAGAGTAGTAAAAAATATTTAGAACACTTACTTGAGTGATTATGAATTTTTGAGCAAAGCATACTTAATAATCTTGAGGTTTTTATTTCAAAACCTAAACTAGATTACTACATGAACTTGATAATCACTTGGATGATGAAAAATTATTATGTTTCTTCTTCCTTTTTGATTTGGCCGGCCACCATGGATGAGGAAGAGAGGTTTTCATTTTTATTACACCTTGAATATGTGTTTGTAGGTGTTCTTAATTATTAGAACTCTATAAATATCTATAAGAAAAAAATGAGTATGTGTACATTGATTAATATACTTTATAATGTGATGACAAGGGGGGGGGGGTGTCGGCCATGATTAAATTGGGGAGGGATTTGATATAGTTTGATGATTAAATGTGTATAATGTTGAGTTTAATGTGTATTTTGTACATAAAATTAATTATTAAGTGTAGCATTAGCTAGAAATCGATTTTAATGGAACAAAATAAAATATTTCAAAGTCATAAAAATTATAAAAATACTTTTCTCCCAAGAATTGAGTAAATAAATAATTATCGAGTTGAATTTACGAAAACCGTCGTAAATATATATATATATATATAACAATTTATATACAAAATAAATTCAAAACATCGGGTAAACTAATAATATAATTTTTATAGTCTTAAAATGAGTATAAAAATATATCAGGATAATTTTTGGAAGTGTCGCATCAATTATTCAAAATAAATGATTGTGCGATAGCATTTATTTAATAAATAATTATACGTTTAATGAAATATGCAAACCCATGCATACATTGATATGAAATGATGTTACTGATGATATGTAGACTAACTCTAGTCTATATGTAATGTCCTCAATGATTTTTCATGAATACGCAGCTTAACCCTCAAGGTTACGCGTATTTGATACTCGTAAACCTAGTTTACGAAAAATGATGAATAGTGAACCATGAATAGTGCTTTTTCTCCAGGAATGATGTCACACCCCCAAAATATCGCAGCGGAACGATAGTGTCTTTGGGGTATGACTTCATAGCACAAAGTATGGATACAGAAAACGACCTTTAAAATGAGACGTTTTGAAAGGTTTACCATTCGATTAAATAAAGTTAAAGTTTACACAACATGAGATCCCAAAGTTTGATAATACATAAAGGGGTTTACAAAACATGTCGAATGGTAATAGATAAAAAAACACAAGATTCCAATGTATGTCATGTGACCCAAAAGCTCCATGAAGTGCTATCGCCTTAGGACCTGAGATAAACATGCTAAAAAGTGTCAACACAATTGTTGGTGAGTTTATAAGTTTGTTGAAAATGATTTGAAAAAATCTTTAAAGAATGTTGATGCAGCAAAGGCATTGTAAATCCATTCAGTTCCGAGTTCCGCCCATACAAAACTCGCAACCTATGTGTTCACAACCCATTGCCTAATATAGAATTGTCAACCTTGTTTGTAAGTAGGACATATGTGTATACGATATATACATGTACTTAATGCAAAGAATCACAGCCAACTGAACCTCTTGACAAGTCTAAATTTTTTGTTGTGTTTCATTGAATAACAGATTATATTCACCCCAAGTCACGTCATCAAGGACCCAAGGGTGGGGGCGTCAGCCCGATAGTACTATCAATACCTCTCTGCCGGCTCCCGCAGGAGTTAACCAGTTGCTAAAGTATGTATGTTGAAGCATAATTGAAAACAAGTTTAACACATTAAGGCACATATCGCAATAAACCACACATAATGTCCAAAGAGTATAAGAAGTATAGTGTAACACAATTGTATAAATGGTTTGAGTATTCGCAAGAGTAAAAACAAGTATTTAAGCATGTATCTCCCCCAAAGAGTTTGTAAGAATTTAAACGAGTAAAAGCGGGGTATGAACTCACCTGGTATGATTGATATGCTAACCAAATGAAGTGCACGAAAATGAGGCTCGGAAACTATCCGCAACCTAAAATGAATGATGTGCTCTAATATAAGTCATGAAAAAATGTTGTGCATGCAAATCCATATGTAATCTATACCACTTGTACGTTTTTGAAAATAGAATTTATCGTTGAAATATATGTTTATGACACCTCGTCATGTTTATAAAATACTTTACAAGTATATACGTTGAATCAACATCTTACGATGATCGTTTAGTGATTTATTATGAAATTACAACTTTTCGTCGCAAAACAATATACCTTGATAATTTGTGAAAGTGAATAAACGGCCTCGAAAAGCTAGTCATAAAATGGTGCACATCGAATGTTAGTAAACAAACTCAACGGTTTTGGGAAGCTTGTATCATTATCTCAAAGTTTTAGTACTTAAGTTTTCATCATAGAGGTTCCAATCATAGAGAAAAATATAGGTAAAGTATGGTACTTGTGTCCAAAATATTGTTTAAGGGTGGTTTCCGGCAAAGTTTAAGTGACCGTATTTTATTTGTTACAACTCCGCTTGACAAACGGTTGAACATTTTGGAAAATAGGCTAGGCGAACTTACTTTTACTAGAAGACACCACGTTATAAAAAGTATTACATCCTTGTTAAAAACGACCCTCAACATGGTCACTTGTTGCCGTAGTTTATGTTTAATAGAAAATATATTAAGGTTGCTTATATAATAAAGTTACGGCAACTTTGTTAAATCGCGTGTAATTTAATCGTTACAAGTCCGTTTTCTACGTTTTCTACATCCTTAGACTCGTATTAAAGTATACTAATATATTTTTGATAAGTCGACACATTTTATAACGCTTAAGACTCATTTTTGACTCGTAAAAAGTTAATATAACATGCTGAATTTTCTGGAATTATTAGTTTTCGTCGTCAAACTTCAAAAATTCATAACTTCTTCGTTATAACTCCGTTTTAACCCGTTCAAGCGGCCACGTTTTCGTTTTAAAGTATATTTTCCAAATATCTAGCCCAAAATATTTTACCAACTGTCGAATTTTCCCAGATTTAAAAATATGGACAGACCCTTAATTAAACTTGTCGAAATGAGTTTTTCGCGCGCAAAACCTATTCTAACCAATTCAAAACAACTCCGAAGCTATTCTAATCCTACCATACACCTTCTTAGGGTGTCATGGGTTCCTAGGCATCACCAAAAGTGATATGTTACAAGGAGTAATTATAGGATGACATAAATATATATAACTCTTAAAATCAATGAAAAAGTGGTATAAACATCCATAAGACTTGCATGTTTTTCTCAAATATGATGTAATGAACATAAAATAAATATGAAAGATGATGATGAGTATGAGATGCTTACTAGTAACTTGATGATGTTAATGAACAAAGGTTTTTCCTAATCACCCAAGGTTTTTATTTCAAAACCTTAATCAAGAGTGTAACTAGAGTGAATAAAACTTGTCTTGAAAAATTTTGGTGATCTCCTTGATGGTCCTTGGGGTGGCTGGTTCACTTGGAGAAGAAAGGAAGAGAGAAAAGTTTTTGGTTCACCTTGAATATTTGTGTTGTGTGTGTTAATTAAAGTTTAATATGATATATGTATTGGATATTTTGTGCCAAAATGGTGTGTCATCTATGTATGTCGATCAAGGGGTTTGAGTTATCTACTTTATATATATATATATTTTTTTTAAAGTGTAAGCACATAAGTAAATGTAAGGTTAAGATCTATACTTGTAAGTTTAGTTAAGTACTTAAGTGTACATTTAAACTTGTAATGTTGCGTTAATTAAAAATAAATTTTAACGGGTCAAGATAAAATATATTGAGGTCATAAAATTAATAAAAATACATTTCTTGAAAGATTTGAGTGAAATAAATATTTATCGGGTTGAATTTACGAAAACCGTCGTAGTTATATAAACTTAACAATTTATATACAAAATAAATTAAAAACATCTGGTAAACTAATAATATTATTTTTATAAACTTAATATGAGCATAAAAATATATTGTGATAAATTTTTGGAAGTGTCGGAATCAAATATTAAAAATAATTAATTACGCGATAGCGTTTATTTAATAAGAAATTATGCGTTTAATGTGAAATGCAAAACCATGCATGAACTAGTATGATGAATGTTGAGTTTGAGAAATGACCAAAAATTGAGAATAGTGACAAATGAATAGTGTTTTGTGAATAGGAAACTTTTTAAATACACTCTTAGAATATCAAATCAACTTCAAAAACGATGAATAGTAAAATGATAAACAGTAAATGATGAATAGTAAATTCCCGAGATGAATAGTAAATTTTCAAAGTTTGTAAAATGACCTGAAATTACGAGTTGTCACGAGGGGTAAGAGAATATACTCTCTTTCATACAGTAAGCATCCTATTAGGTCCATTAGGACTAAGCCTATAAGTCCTACCAAATGGTATGATCTGTCCCGACAGAATGATAGGAACTGTCCTGATCTTACGGTAAATCAATGGTGATCGTGATGGTGTAGGTGCAACTTCGCCCTCCTCAAAGGGTTCAGTCTCCACATCGGATAATATGTTTGGTAAGTCTGGTGTAGAGTCAACTAATGTTAAAACTATAGTAGGGAATGACAAGGTATCCTCCATGTCAGAGTCTGATGTGAGTATGATAGGATGCGTATCTTGAAGACATCAATGTGACAATCGATTTGAAATGAAAGTAAATAACCCGCATAATGTGCTTATAAAACCGCATGTATAGTGACTATGCACTTATGATGAAATTATGAGATGCTATGATGATGTAGTTATAGTCTAGGGTCAATGATACAACCTAGTTCTCTATAACTCTTGCTCTGATGCCAATCTGTCACACCCCCAAAATACCTGTTTTGCAGCGGAATGGAATTCCTGGGGGATGACTGCTATAGCATCACAAATACAGTTATATTGAACGACTTAAAGTGTCGTTTGGAAAACACATCGTTTGATATAATAAAGCATTCAGAGTTTACAAAAGATAGGTCCCAAAAAGATAGTCAACATGTATGGAAATAAGTTTGATACTAGCCAAACGATGTTTTTAAAGTGCATAAATCCCAGGTGAGACGCGTCGTCACCACGACTCTATGATAAGTCCTTATGCATGCCATGAAGTATATGCCTTAGATACCTGAAAATAAATTGCTAAAAATGTCAACACAAAGGTTGAGTGAGTGAATGGATTTTTAGAAATTGTTTTATACGACTACCACAAGTATAGGCCATGTGTGACAAATATGTCACATAAAAATGTTACAATTGCTATAAGCACATGACACCGAATCTAGACTGATCATGATGTTCGCCCCAACAGAGTGTTTTGCCAAACAACTCAGTTAATACAAATAAGCCGTAAAAACATTTATTTATATTTTACGATATTCTAATGTTTTGTCGATATCAAACGTAAAATCATTTTAACGAAACAAATAAAATACGTAAATGGTTTGAACCAATAGTTTCTAAAATATTCACATTTTCACATAAAACACTAAAACAAGTATATGTTATTTTATGATTTAATATTACATATGTACAACAACTAGTGTTTACATATTTGGGTAAAATATACACATAACTAGTATGTAGTATATTGGGTAATATAAATGGGTAGAAACTTAAGTATCATAACCCATTGACCAAATACATTGAATATAGTTGGGTACAACCCAAAGTCCATGACCCATGGAGCTTGACCCATAACCCATTGCATGACATAATGCTTATATCATATATGGATAATATCCATAACCTATGGTTTTGACCCATACCCATGTGACTAGGTGCATTACACTCAAGAGATATATTGTATCTAGCTAAAGACCCATGGATCAACCCATGACCCATGACCCATAACCAAAATACCCATGGGTAAAGAGGAGCGTCCCATGGATCCCTAGCTTTACGCTAGACGGATCCATTGTGGAAGGGATCCGTGGGATCCGGGGAACAATAGAATTTTTCCTCTATAAATAGTGAGCCATTTCTTCATTGTTGCTCACCCCTTTCCATCATACTTTAACCTAGAGTTAAAAACTCTCTAACCTCAGATCCAAGAGATCTATGTTTGTAATTTTGTTTTTGTGTGATCTTCTAGGTTCCTCTTAAAAGCGAGATCACCACCTTTGAAGTCGAGCAAGCTCAAGTCCATGAGTTTCCATGATTCCTCATCATCAAGACTACTGAAGTCTTCTTGTTGATGATTGTTTTTCTTTTCTAAGAAGTGTTGAAAACATTTTTGAAAGGTATCTCAATTGTCAAGACGAAGATATTAGTGAAGGGTATCTATCGTCCATATCATAAGCACTTGTGGTAGGTGCTTAGAAGTCAAGACTAGAAGCATTATTGAAGGGTGCTTAGAAGTCAAGACACAAGACATTAGTGAAGGGTGTCTTGAAGATCTAGTTAAAGGCATTAGTGAAAGGTGCCTTAGATGTACATTCGATATGGTGTGTTTCGATGTACAAGCTAGATTAGTAATAGATCCAAGAATATTGATATCCTTGATGATGTTGTAAAAAGGAGTTGATCTCCTTTGGTATTAGTCGTTGGTGTAGTGTTGGGTAGTAGTTCCTCCATTGCAATAGAACTAGGTGCTTAGCCTAGTACCTAATAAAGGGTAGGCGACGTTGTGTAGGTGTGGTTCACCTTGGTGTGAAAGAACTAGGTACTTAGCCTAGTACCTGATAAAGGGTAGGCGACATTGTGTAGGTGTGGTTCACCTTGGAGTGAAAGAACCCGGTGGTTAGCCTAGCACTGGAAAAAGGGTAGGCGACGTTGTGAAGGCTTCTCCGCCATAAGGAGTTGGTGTAGTGATTACAAACTCTCGAGTAGGTGACTCGGAGAGTGGAGTAGGGCAAGGAAGGTGTCCTGGTAGCCGAACCACTATAAATACTCGCGTTGTGGTTTTGTGTTTCTTACTCTTATCTTTTTATTACATACTTATATATGTTTGTTTATCAACATCCAACACACACATACAAAGAGATTGACATAAGTCGATCTAAATAGTTTAAAAGAAAGTTTTAATTGGCAAAACTATTCAACCCCCCTTCTACTTTTCCACAATTGGCATCAGAGCTTCGTTACCAAGTTTCTTGAAGTATATTGTACTTTAAAAACTTGATACGATCCATGGTTAATTGAAAACTACAAAGAATGTTTTTCATAAAAACAAACACCATGTCTTTTAAAACTATATGTTTGGATGTTGATTTGATAACAACATTTTTTATTCACTTTTTCATTTAATTGCACTAATCCTCTTTGTCATGTTGATTAGTCAAAGCTCACATCTATCAAGCCATAGGATTTTCTTGATAATAAAGATTACCTTCCCTAAGAAGGTATCTTAAGCATAAAGGAGCTGGAATTGTCTTCGACATTTCTTTGTGTCATTTGTAAACACATTCCTAAGTGCATTTGAGGTATGACTTTCCACTTATCTCTAAATGATATTAGTGTAATAAATAAGTGTGATTACTTAGGTATTTATTTGAGTAGCTTTCGTGAATACACATGTTTTACATATAGCTTCATTAGGAAGTTTTTTCTCACATACGTGTCATTCTTTCGTCTAAAAATCATGGTTTATAAAACTTGTGTTTTGTCTCACTTAATCCAAAAATCATATCTTTCTAATAATAAAATAAAACACAAATCTCAAAAATTCCTCCTTCCCTATAAATAAACCCTCTGTTAACCACTCTATCAAATCCCCACTTTTTCAGATCTTCCAATTTCAAAACTTTCCTCTCATTCAAAACTTCATCCTTCTCTTCATTTCATCTCAACCGAAACCAAGAAGAATCGTCTTCAACATGGTTTACATCGCCCTCGTGCTCATCGCCTTAACACTCATCGCACTTGTGTTCCCTATGATGAAGTTCACATACGGAGACATATACTTTGTGTTGTTAATCTACATTGGAGTTATATACCCAATCCTTTGTTTCATCCTTAGCATTAAAATGAAATATTACTAATAATCTAGTTTATCTAGGTTATTAGCATAATGTGTTTATCATTTATTTTTATTTTTTTGTTATACATTAGAAGTCATGTATGCATGCTAAAAGAAAAATGTAGGCTAAAACACTTATCTTGGTATAAAACTATGAGATCTAAAAACCTATGTTTTTCATCATAAAATCTGTTTCTGTAACTTCAGATCCACGGATCCCAGCAAATGTACTAGCCGGATCCCTTTTCAAAGGGAACCGTACTACTGGAGAATAGTCTTTCATGCAAATTAAAAACCACTTTCCTTCTAAAAGTAATATTCCACTAGAATGTCAAAACCATAAGTGAGTTAAGTGTCATTGTTGTTAAAAAACCATTGTTAATAAAAATCTATTAAAAACGTTAGATAATCATTGGTTGACCACAAACATCACTTTCAATTAACTCATCTTTTCTATAGGTTTCACTATGTCGCACGTATATGAGTTTGATTTTTCACTCTCTAGCGTCTACACTCCAAAAATATCTCCTGAGCCCAACACACCTGGCAATCATGTCCGTGGGTTTAATAATCTCGAAACCCGTCACTTCCATGAAGGACGTATTGTAGACACCTCTCTACAATTCGAAGAAGGTATCAATACCTCTTTCCGAGCCATAGGACTAGAATGTCTTCTCGAAATTAACTAGAAAATATGTCCAAGGTTTGTATTGGAATTCTTTCGTCAAGTCGAACTCGTTCGTAATGAGGATCGTTCTCTGTCCCTTTGGTTTTGGATCAAAAACCAAAAGTTTGTTTTGACTCTTGGGCAATTTGCTCAAATTCTCCGAATTCCAAATCATGGACAATGTGCCTTCACCTAAGATTGGTCTCTTGATTCTCTCTTCAACTTTCATGAAGAAAATAGTCCGTATTGTTCTCACATTCCTTCCCCGCAAGACTTAATTCGCATATTACGCAAACCCCATCACTCCAATCCAAACATCATCTACACACGGGATATTCTAGAAGAGTACAAGCCCCTTGCACTCATCCTACGTGAAAATTTTTGGAGCCTTAGGGGAAATCGAGAAATCCTTCCCGCTTGTTGTGCTCACATAATGTATTGTTTGCTAACACAACAACCATACAATCTCGCCTACTTCTTTGCAAGGCGAATTGTAAACCTTCAATGCTCCAAGCATAAACTCATTCCCTATGGAATGTTCTTGACGCGCCTCTATCATAATGTCATGCATTTTCATCCTCAATATCAAAGTCCGTTGTACGTACTTGTGAACAAGATGATGGAACCGCTGAACATTTCCCTCATGAAGACGTTCTTCATTCCTGAATCCGCCAACACTCATCAACCATTTGATGATCCCTCTAGCAAAAACACTCAAGGAACCTAGTAGTATTTCAAATAGGATCAATCCTCTTGTACTCGTGCTTTATCAATGTAATCCAATTTCCTTCATGAAATAAAACATCTTACATTTGATATCTTAGTGTTAGAATCCCTTTTAAACTAACCTTGGAATATAATGCATTGTCAAGATCATTGCATACCTTTAGTAAAGGTTCTGCTTAGCAGATGGATGGATCCCAAAGTTTGTGCTAGACGGATCCCTACCCCTAGGGAACCGTGGGATCCGGTAAACAGAAAATGCAATTACAAACATTGTATTTCAAACATGTCCTTAGAACACCTCACACTAAGCTTGACATAGTGTCTTAAGGCAAATTAAGTCTTTATTAAGTTAAGTAGATCCTTCATACTCACACATAACTCACATAGGTCACACTCAAAGACGCTTGTAGATCTATCGCTTCACTTTAATCCATTACTCTTCCGCTCTTAAGCTCACACATCATTTTTCACATGATCCCTCATATCTAAACATTGGAAATCTTTTATAGCAAAATTGATCATAATCATCCTTACGTCAAAATTGGTCGAAATTGATCAAATTCTAATTTTTTCATCTTAAGCCTTTAGAATATTCTCCAAAGCATTAATCTAAGTCACTATCTGATCTCTAGGATCATTTAGCTTCAATTGACACTCTCATCTTTAGTGTCATCCTTGTCCATTCATTGGTACTCATGAAAGTTCTAATTTCTTCCATAAAAGGCAATCATTAGCTACATCACTCATTACCTTCAAGTACTTAATCACCCCTTTATTTAAGACACTTAGGAGGACTGAAACACTCAAGGTGATATAGATCTTAGAAACATCATTTCTACTCTTTCATAGCTGCTGAGAGTCGGATCCCTAGGACTAGCCTAGACGGATCCCTATGAGGAGGGAACCGTGGGATCCGGGTGAAAGATTATGTCAACTCTAGATAAAACAATCATTTCAAGCTCATATTCCTAACTTAAACACTCCATCTCATCTTAAATGGATTCCTAGATCAGTAAAAACTATGAAGTTGACTCTTGTGCATGTTAATCATCACATTCCAATAAATTTTAGTGCTTAAGGCTTGAATGCACTTGCCAAATCTCTTCTCTTATAAACCATATTGTTAGGACTTCCATAGTCATCACCTTCATCCTAATTTCCAGCACTTAAGAAACCATTACAAACTTCTTGAAATCATCTCATCATGAGGAAAACTCCAAGTAGTAACTTATCCACCAAAGAACCACCCAAGAAAACTTCCCGTGTTGTACACGAAATTTCTTCAACCGAATCATCTCCGGTCAAGCCAACAAATGCAAGGATCTCTTCTCAACCAATCAAACCAATTCCTAAAAGGATAGTACCCACAAAACTACCTATGCCAAACACCACCATACCTCCTAGGCCAAACAATATCATCTCCACTAAACCATCACCATTGGTTCCTAGAGCTATCTCTTTTACATCTCCACTATCATCACCACACCTCTACAATTTAGAGGATTTGCCTCCTAGGCCATCTCATCCTCCTCCGCCGACAACATTCTCCTCATTAGGAGGAATAATGGTACAAAATCAAGGTGTTGAGTCAAAATTAGCTTCGGCTTCGTTTTCGCCGTTTCCATCATATAATCCCATTTGGATTATGAGAAATCATCAAAGTCAACCACCCGACCATATGGAAGTTGACACTTCTCTACCACCACCATCATTCTTGGTAGAGCCATTCTCAAATGTGCCTCCAAAAATCCCTCCGTCGTTTGAAGCTCCACAAGCCGCTTCACTTGATCCTTCGCATCAAGCCATTTCATTTCTTCCACCACCACTACTGTGACAACTGGCAAATTTAGGGAGTCTATTTTAGGTAACCGCATTACGTTAAACTGAACCGAGCTTTGCCTTTAACACTATTTTTATAAACCATGACTTGATTTTATATCGTCTATTGGTTTTTATGATTTATTTCACTATTGAATGAGTTATCGTATGAGTTTTAACTCTATTTGATAGGCACTATTCGATTCGGCACTAGAAAAGCCTAAACAAAAGTTATTGTAACTTTTAGACCGTAACTCGAAAATTGACAAATAAATAGTCAAAACTCGTGGAAAAATGTAAATAACGATGTTGGAAAGTTGAATAAATTTTGTGGGACACTCGGGGGACGATATGTGAGCTCGGGAATGGGTAAACGAGATAGATACGAAAAGTTTCAACCCGAACCCTCTTTTTTTTAATTATAGCCGGCGCCTCACCCCCCCCCCTCTTAATTTAATTATTTTGAGGTCCCTAAGTCCCATGTATATAAAGGGTCATCTACCCTCACTTCCACCTTTCATTCTCTCACTAAAAACACATACAATACACCTTTCTCTCTCAACTTTCTCTCACTAAAAACCCTAGCCGCCCACCCCATTAATTCCGGCCACTATTCCAGCCACCACGGCCGGATTCCGGCGAGTGAGCACTCACCTCCACCATCATATTGAAGATCTTTTTCTCCTCTTTCCAACCATATATTACAAGCTCCATTTAGAGTTCAATAACACCTTCAAATCCTTGAATCAAGATTCGTACTTTTAGTTTTTCACAGGGCTTTTGCAATTGGTGATTAGAGAAGGTAAATAGAACATGTTTTGAGCTTGATTGGGCAATAAAAAGCCACGAATTGAAAGTTATGGTTTTGACCTAATCTTGAATATTGGGGCTTTTGGGTGGAGCATGAAATTTAAGCTAATTAGTGATGAAATAAACAAGTAATTAGTGTTTGGTAAGTGTGTGGTGTATCAATTTGATGAGTTTTGCACTTTAGGGTTTAGTTGCATGTTTTTGATTAAGAATAGTTTATGCGTTTTGTGTTTGGTTAGTGTTTGGAGCTTGAATGATTGGATTTGAGTGTTGTAGAATGGTTTTGGTTGTGTTTGGATGAATTTGGAATGGTGGATGAACCACCTTGGGCTCGTACGTGGCTCATGAGGGGTGTACGAGACGCACATGGACCTTGGGTCCGGGTCGGGTCAATTTGGTAGCTTATTGATTGGTTTTGTTGAGGTTTGGATGAGACGCGTGGAGCCGAAAAGCTTTTAGAAACTTGTTTGGTTCACGAGGTCTTGACCGCGACCGTGTCATGACCATTAGGGTCATAATATTGGTTTCGAGTCTATTTGTTTGGTTGATTGGTTGGCGAGATTGATTTGAGTTGTTTTGGGATTGAATTACGCTATAATGACTTTTAATTTAGACTTGATATATATATATATATTGTTGACTTTGAGCTACGTCGGTGTTACTTTGACTTTTGAGTCAATAGTTGACTCCGACAAAGCCGTAACATGGACTTTAGTATAATTTGGACTATTGATTGATTAAAATCCGAGAAGTTATGACTCGTGCTTGTGGACTCGAAACGAATAACGATATGAGCTTAATATTGGAATTTGATGAAATATATATATAAACATGAAAATGCTAATAGAATTATGAAATGTAAATAATAATGGGCTTTTGTACCAAAAATGTCGATAACAAGTCTTATCTTGTTATTTACTATTTTTAAACGGAAACTAAAGACTAAATTGGAAAGGTTTTGCAATAAATAAGTAATTAACGTTTCAAGTACACGTTTATCAATAAATTTCAATTGTGGACACTTAATATGGGTTTAAGTATTTAATTGCTTAGGTTGTGTGCATGGGTTACGGATAACCTAACATTAATAGTGTTGATCCACGTGGGTAGCGGACTTATTAGGTTGACGAATCTAATAAGAGCCCGCTAGGTACGTTGGATAACCTTATTAATGGGTGACTTATCCTTATGACTCGTTAAGATGCGACCGGTTTATGGAATAATAAGCGATACGAATGAATAATTGAGTTTATCGAGTTGACGAATTCAATAAGGTCTACTGTTTATTCTGAAACTTATTGGACTATGGAGCTTACCACTTAGATGTCTTATTGTGTCGCATTGAGTCACATTTTGTGTTGAATGGAGTTACATATTGTGTTGAATGGAGTTGCATATTGTGTTGCGGAGCATAACATATTGGTTGTTTGAGTGCATTCATGGCATCATATTGAGTCGATACACCCACATGAGGAATACCAAACACTAGGATTAAATGGTGAAACGAGACATTTTGGAAATAACGAAATGGAATACATTGGGGGTAGATAACGTTGATTTTGAGGAATATATGTATTAAGGTTGGTCTACATTAATAGGTTGTGCCGAGTCGATAGTTGCAGTGCCGTGATACCGTTATCTTCTGCTAGTGTTTATTTGTGCGTTGATTGCTTGAGGTGAGTTTCATAGCCCCACTTTTATATACGTTTTAACTACGTTTTGAACTATTTGGGGTGAGAATCGTGCTACTGTTTTTGGACCATGAAAACTATTTGGATTTGCTTATGTGCTTGACTGTATAGATAGACTGTGCGGTAGTTGTTGCCTTAGTCTAGGTTAGACCGTTGCCTAGCTAAGAAGAGACTTCTACCTCGACCTAGTCCGGGGTTGGCAATTGTTCTAGATTTTGCCACAACAGTCTTTGGACTAGAGTCACGGGGGCCCGAGTAATCCCTGGATGCGGGATATGATCTGATTGGAGATCCGGGTAGGATCATGTGTGAAACGGTATTTATCTATCTTAGGTCTTGCATAGCAAATCAACTCCTATTGGTCCACTATGATTTTGTTGAACTTAAACCTATGAACTCACCAGTGTAAGCTGACCTTTTAGCATGATTTCTCAGGTATTTGAGAGATGTTTGGATTACTTGATCAGTGGAAGCTTGGCATTGTGGCGTGGTTCAAGGATCATTTCTGACTCTGATAAATTATGGGGACCTATTTTATTAAACTATGTTTTGGGCCTAATAATCATACTTTCGGATTAAATGTTTGAATATTTGAATTGGGATTGGTTTTAAATGGTTAAATGGTTATCTTTTTGCTATACTTGTGTGTGATACCAATCCAAAAAGTAAAGCCCCGAAAACTTGAATAAGTCTTCCACTGTACCGAGATTTGGGGGTGTTACGGATTGGTATCAGAGCTCAAGGTTATAGAGAATTAGGTATTTTATAAACACTAAACTATAACCGCTTTTGAGAAAAATTGATCCTCGACCGACGCACGCCCGCTTGCCAAGCCGAAGCTTCTTATTTGATTATGGTATGAACTACGATTTGAATTATGAGATGAACTATTAAGGGATATTGTGAACTGATTATGGAAACGTTATGATTTGGAGTTATGATTATTGATTTTGGAAATGAGATACGGTTATTGATTTTGGAAATGAGATACGGTTATCGGTTTTGGAAAATGAGATGTGATTATCGAGATATTACGGTGTTGGAATTGAGTAAAAGGTATATTATGATTTTGGAGTTTTGAACTCGATTGATTTGATATGTGATTATGTGATGGAACGAAACTTATGATTTTGAACTCGATTGATTTGATATATGATTATGTGACAGAACGGAACTTATGTGTTTTATTTAAAGGCATATTTTGAGTAATGCGGTACCTACACTTTAAAAGCTTTCATTATGTGATATATGTTTTGGTTGAGTTGATGCGCTTGTTAAAACTGGTTGTTTTGAACACTTATACCTACCCTATGCCATTATCAAAGACTATGCCTTCACTACCTTTTGATGTGTCTGAGGAGGTCCTTGCTGTAGCTAGTTTGCCATCATTGACTCTCATGATGGTTGCGCAGGGTGATCCTTATGAGATTTCCCGTCACACTAGTTCATCATCATCAGATCATCCTAGTTCATCTAGGAAGCTCACTTTACATCAGGTCTTAGCGCGAGCACAAACTCCTAGGCTTGCTTATGGCACTGCCCACATGTCCGTGCGACCACCATCATCACCTATCCGTTTACCAGTATCATCATGTCTTAGGAGGCCTAGATCTCCTAGTTTACCACTTCAGGATTTACCTGCACAGAGACTCCGACTCATGGACTCTCCCCTTATGGATGAGGGTGAGGAGGAGCATGAGGTCGAGGAGGAGGATGAGATTGAGGAGCAGTTTGTAGATGAGGATGAGGATCCTTAGGAGGAGCATGATGAGGATATCTTAGAAGGGGGTACTCCTCCATTGCAGAGTCTTGCACATTCTCCGGGACCAGGTTCTCCTTTGCCTGAGCCCGAGTCCCCTGGACAGCCTTTAGACATTGACTCTCCACCTTAATCACCTTTGATTCGATAAAAATCAATAATAGACAAGTGTAGTATTCGGGGTAACTCAAACGTTTTAAGTTTGAGTACCGAGATCGTTCCGAACGAGGGTTGAATGGAATTTTCAACTCACGTCGCGAATATCGGGATTTGAATAAGATAAGGGGATAATTTGAAGTTTTTCTAATCTACGGGATAAGAAAAGTAAATGGGAACTAAATCTATGGGGAAACCTAAGAATTATGGCAAACTACGCAAATCTACGCTAAAATGCAAATACGGGATTAAACGAAACGCGAATAAAAATGCAAATAATTCTAAACTAAGTCTTAAAAATGATCCAAAATTACTTTTATACTAAAAATGATATTTAAAACAATTTAAGAATTAAAACTAATTTTTATGATTTTTCTTTAATTTATTTGAATTTAAAACTAATTTCTAATTTTAAAAATAAAAATAAATACCTAAAAATTATGAAAAAGAGAGGGAAAATTATGAAACTATTTTTCAAAATTCTAAAATAACTAAAAAGACTTTTCAAAATTTAATTTGTATTTTTATGAATTGTTTTCTAATTTCTATGATTTAAAAAACTATTTTAAACTAAATAAATTGCTAACAATTACTATATGAACTAATAAAAATAGGGAAAAATATTTATTTGGATTTTTATATTTATATTATTCTAAGAAAATTGAAAAATTATTTTTTAGAAGCTTTTCTGAATTATTTATATTTAAAAGCAGTTAAAAATGATTAAAAACTAGTTTTTAGTGAGAAAAATAGCAAACCACTACTGAAAATTATGAAAAATTTTGAAAACTTCTAAATTATTATACTAAAGCAATGAAAAATGAAAAATGAAAGTCTAGTATGATGGAAATGCAATATGCTGTGTAAATGCTTAATAAAAAGCTACTAAGAATAAGCTATAGGCTACTAATAAGCTATAACAAGCTACCTGATTCGTTTTTTGTGAGTGGTGAAAAACACAATATCAATATATCAAATTAACCGTAAAACCCGACAAATCAACCTTTTAGGAAAAGGGTTAATGTGCCAAACCTTACGGGTGTGATAAATGTGATACCGGAAAAGTGATTTCCCCGGGTCGTGTCCCAACGAGGTGTGAAATTGACGGTGATTTCCCCGGGTGGTTTAACAAATTTGGATTTTGATTTCGTTATTCTACAAATTAAAGAACGGGAATGAAAATAAAGCATATAAAAATAAATAAACACTAATTAAACTACTACTAAGCCTAAGAAACAATAAAACAAAACTAAATTACATCCTAGGGTGCTAAAATGCAAAAACGCTAAAAACCGGGAACTCACCGAGCCCCGAAAGTGAAAAATATGAAATTTAAGTCCTACGAGTGCAAAACTAAGTTTTCTACATTCTAAATGACTAAAAATAATTTTAGGAGAAATCCGGGGATTTTTTCGACTTTTATTTTATTTTCTACGAATTAAAAACTAGAAATTAGGAATTAAATTATTTAAAATAACAAAATAATTTGGAAAAATACGAAACTTTCCAGAAAAATACTTAATAATAATCTAAGCCTAGGAAAAATGAAAGTTGTGAAAAAAGCACTTAAGAATAAGTAGAAATAAGCCAATTTGTTGAATTAAGCTTAAAACAATAAAAAGTGTATAAAAGAAATAACTGTGCAATTCTAGTACCCAAAATCATAAGGAGCACAGATGGAAAAGATGTTTGTGGTGTGCTGCGTGTGGTAGTTAGCTGACCAGGGTTCAACCCCTGTCAGTGTCACTTTTATTCTTTTTTTTTGGCTACTGAAAATAAGGACAACTAAAGCTTTTTTATCAAAATCTTAAACTTTCAAAAGCTTAAAAATTAAGCTGTAAATAGCTTAGTAACAGCAGACTTGGAAAAAAATATGGATGGACAGTTTGGGATAATGGGCTGCCAAAGGAACATAAAAAAACTACAACAAGCTATCAATAAGCTACTTAATTAAGCACCTAATCTACATCACCTAAATGGCACTAAGGGGGACCTAAAGTAAGCAATAAATAAGCATTAAAAAGCTAAAAGAGAATGAAAAAATGGGCTGCTGTAACAGTGGGCAAAACAGCCCCACATGGAGCTTTTTGAGGCTAAATGAAGGCAACCAATAAGCACTAAGTCCAAAGATAAGCTACAACATATCAATACCTATCTATAAACTAAATGTATACACAAAATGGGATCCTAATTCTAATTCTAACGCACCTGAAAATGGGATGGAAAAGTGGACAGGAGGCCGCAGTGATGTTTGTGACAACAAAAAATAAGACAGAGCAGGTAACACAAAAACTACTCTATACTCAGAGATCACTTGCAACAACTTGTAAACATTATCAAACCAACTAAACTAATTTAGTGAAGAGCCAAAATGGGTCAAAGATGAATCTTGACCCACCAAGCAAGCTTATCCAAACACTGCCTTGGGCAGAAAACTTGAGAAAAACATATTTCAAAGAGACTTATTTGAGACTTTTAACAAAAAGCTTCACTACACTGAAAACAATTCTTTAACAAACAATTTTAAAACATAAATAACAAAACTCAAGAACATTAAGGGAATTTAGAACTGCATAACTGAAATAAATTGGATTGACAAATAAACTAAGTTTGCATTGAAAATAAAGGATTACAATTTAAATGAAAATTAACTAGGACTAGAACTTGGAAAAAATTCTAGACAAATTTATCAATTCTACTATTATCCTATTTATACTATATCTAAAACTAAGCCTCAGTCTTCACTCTTGTCTGCTTCTGTTTGTGTTTTCTTTGTGAGTGTACACAGCCTTGGAAGCCTTCTTGTGCTTTCTTGAGTGAATCTCAGCCATCAAATACTCTTGGCGCCCAAATCAAAAGATCACAACCATTAATTAGTTTTCACCAATGGAGATACCAGGGATTGCCAACATGGATGACAACATGTGAAGGTTGTTTTGACCATGCTTTTGCAGTTTACAAGGTTTGAGAGTGACGGGGAGGGTAGTGGATGCTGAGTAGGATATGAGTGGGTTTGTATGTTTCTGGTTTTGGGAAAGAAGAAGGGATAAAGGGTTTAATGGTAGGGTAATGTTGGGAGGAGGTTAAATGGGATGGTTTATTTGATGAAAATGTTTTAAGTAAAATGTTTTTTTTTTTTTTTTGAAAACAAAAATTTGTTTTAAGGAAAATGAATTTTCACAAAAATTAGTTATCTAAGAAATAGATTTTTTGGCTAAAAAGGTATTTTGGAAATTGTCGGTATCGGAAAAGGGTAAAATGGAATTTTTGGGTAAAGGTTAGGTTTTTAGTTTTTTTCCCCTTGCTCACTCTCAAAACGCGTCTCGGGCTTCAAAAATGTAGAAAATCACTTCCCCTGCTATGTCTTGACTGCACTTTTCCATATTCAGCTTCGATTTTTCCCGTTTTTGCTCTGTTTTCGATCTTTTTGTACCTGAAAGACATAAAACACACTCCGAGGATATTTTTAACATATTTTGATCGTATTTGGGTGTTTTTAGACATTTTTTTGGTCTTAGGTGAGTAAAAACGATGAGTGAATAAGCACTCATCACTACCTAAGACTAAAACTAATCTAATCTACCTAAAATAAGTCTGTTGCAATTGTTTTAGACCTAATGAACACAAGATATGAGTAGATAAGCACAAAATAGTTTCTAAACTAAACCAACCAAATAGCCCTACATAGTCTACTTTAAGTTAGTGCAGCAGCTTATCAAGTGAACTAAAATTAAAACCAGAAGTTAGGTACTCAAGACCACCATCTAAAGAAGAATAGGACCAAAATTCAACCAATAATAAGCTAAGATGAAGCTTGGAGAGATGCTGCAAGGAGGCTGCACACACTCAGTTATTCTGAGTGTGTGCACAGGGATTTAGTAGTGAATCAAGTGCTTATTCAAGGCTGATAAGGTTTTAAAATGTACCTTTTTGAGGGGTCGTTTAAGCCCTTATTTGATCACTTTTGTATCCGTTATTACTTAATATCGTTCCTTTTCACTTTTTAGGTCTCTTGAAGGCAAATTGCTGGAATGGCACTTATTTGGACGAAAAGGCGGGATATACTGAAGAAAATGGCCAAAGTCAAGAATCGAGCCACTCGATCTGAAATACAAGGGGATAGCGTCAGGTTCTACAAGTGACGGCGTCAGGTGTTATCTGTGACGCCGTCGCATCAGTTTTGTGATGGGCAGTAGCCAAATAGCTTATTTTCAAGTGACGGTGTCAGGCTTTAAAAGAGTAGGTCGTCGTAAATCAGACGGCCTAGATTTGATCCAGACGGCGTCATAGACTAAAGGGGACGGCGTCACAAGCATAAGGTGACGCCATCGCAAGACTAACGTGGCTAAGACGAAACCCTAATGACGGCTACCCGACGGCGTCACAATTCATAAGGTGACGCCGTCGCGATTGTAATCTTATATATAGAATCCGAATTTTTCAGTTTTAGTGAGTTGTCTTTTGGAGTAAAAACCTAAACCGAACCAAGGCTGTCTTGTACAGTATTTTAGGGTTCCAAACCCTATCTTACAACAAGATAAGTGTTTTACTTCATTAATTCAATTATGTCTTCAATTATTTGTGTGTATGCTTGCATGTCCTCAATGTCCGGCTAATTTATTTGTGTGTTTGCTTAGGAAATATGAAACTTAATTATTGAATATTGATTGGTAATCTCTTATCTTAATTGTTAATGATCTAGTAATGCGATAGGTCATTCGTTGTGTAGTTAATGCTTGATTAATCTTTGTGAACCTTAGACTATAACACCTAGAGTAGTTGTAGGCTAATCCATCCAAAGAGTACCTTAGAGTTAGAGTCTATAATTCTTAGAGATTTTGTAGACGAGACCCTTTGGTAGTTTCAAAGAGTTAGGGATAAACGCATACCCTACAACTTTAGACACACAACGCGATTAAGAATAAGGACGTGACAATTCAACCATCAATAGGAGATAATTAAGGAGTAAGAAAACCTAAGTAAACAAATTCTTAAACTATCATACGAGCAAACAATAATTAGACATAGAATACAACACCTTAGATTAGATAATTACACAAGTAGAGTAATCGGTAGAAATACCAACCCCCAAATCCAAACCCCGAGATCCGTACCTTTCCATTTCCTAAAAAACTTAAAAAGATAAAAAAATAATTTTCCTCAACCCCAACCTTAGCGTAGTAACTTCTCACTAGCATTCCTATTCCCCTAGAGAACGATATCAATACCCGTGGCTTACCCTAATACTACACTACAACGATTAGCTTCACTGCCTAGGGTGTTGAAAAACTTGCTCGACGAAAAGGAAGTTCCTTTGACCCCGAACGACGCGTGTAGCGTTATCATGTTTTTGGTGCCGCTGTCGGGGAATAGAATAGCTAGTTAGTAGTCCACCTCGTTTAGGTTTCTTTGCTTGATTCCTATCAAGTAATTATTTTCTTATTTTTAGCTTTCTCATAGTCTATCCCCCTTCTTCGTGATCTTTGTTCGTAATCCCATCACTTTTCATCATGGAAGGTGATAACCACCCACCATTCATCAACCCACCACCAAATGACCCGCCAAGAGCCCGTACTCTTGGTGAATACTAGAGACCAAGCCACCTAGGCTATAGGAACACCATTGAGCTTCCCAATCAAGCCCAAACTACGGCTCTGCGATCCTACACCATCCGGTTGGTGTAAAACGGATGTGCATTCCATGGACTTCGTTCCGAAGATCCTAATTAGCATCTTAAGGATTTCCTTAAAATTGTCGATTCCATTGACCTTGATGCTACTACTCGGGAGACCACGCATCTGCGTCTCTTCCAATTCTCTCTATGGGACCAAGCTAGTAATTGGCTTGAGCGACTTCCCACCGGATCCATCTCAAGTTGGGATGATCTCACCTCTCGCTTCCTTACTTAATTTTTCCCACCGGGGAGAACCACTAAACTTAGGAATGACATCTTGATGTTCCAACAATGTCAAGGTGAATCTCTCTACGAAGCATGGACTCGATTCAAGGACTTACTCCATAAAGTCCCTCATCACGGCATTGATCTTTGGATCCAAGTCCAACTTTTCTGTGATCATGTCAACTTCCCCACCAAGCGATCCATTGACCAAGCGGCCGGTGGAAAAATTATTGATCTCACCGCGGAAGAATCATGGGGTATAATAGAGGACCTTGCTCTCTATGACAACGAAAGTTGGAATGACCCCCGTGAGTTACCCAAAACCGTTAAGGCAATCTCCTTGCCTCCCATTGACTCACAATCTTCCGACCGTAGGATGCTCGAGCTTGAAGATCAAGTAAAATTCCTAATGAGCTCCTACGAAAATCCTAAGTCTTCACATTAAGTGAATAAAATCACTCTACCTTGTGAGTTATGTAGTGGTCCCCATGACACTCGTGATTTCACAAGACTCCTCGAACAAGCTTTTGCGGATTATGCCTCCACGCGTACCGACGGAGCGGGAGAGAAGTGGTACACTTTCAAGCCCGAACAAAACAACTTAGGAAACTCTTACAATCCCTCATGGAGAAATCAGCCTAACCTTAAGGGTACGTTTGGTAGAGAGAAATTCAGAGAATAGAAATAACACAGAGAATAGAAATTCAGAGAAATAAAACTCAAAAGAATTTAAGAAACAATTCTCTTGTTTGGTTACAAAAGAGAAAATAACCAAAGAAATTAATAAAACAAGCTATTTGAAAAACATAGAAAGAGCAAATGGTTGGTTTCAGTAGTACGATGGTATCAAACACCAGGATATCAATTATCAAACTGTATTAAATTAAGACAAAGATTAAGCAAAAGAAGCTAAAACAATAACTTATAATCTCAGAAAAACTGTGAACAAAATCTCATACATTTGCTCAAAAAGAAAAGGAACGTGCTATTAAAAAGGTGAATCTTACAACAACAAAAAAAAAGCTTGAAAATATATATTATGAAGGGGCCTAACAAATTAAATAAACCTGGTTTTATAAACATATGATATTGAGCAACAACATTCACACACATATATGGAGAAGATTCAAAAGTTAATGAAGTAGTGCTTGATTTTGGAGTGTGTGTTTTTTTAGATCTTGTTTTAACTGTAAAGAATGTGCAAGTCACGTGTTTTTTATTTTATACCTTTCCTTTTTAGACAATAAAATATTGAAAAGTTGTTTTCTCTGCCTTTATCTTGCTTTTCCACTCCATAGATTAAAGAATTGGCTTACATGTAAAATGTTTTCTCGAGAATTTTGAATTCTCCGCTTTTTGTTTTCTCTAGCTTATCAAACAGATGAAATCCCATCATTTCCATTTCTTGGGTCTTATTTCCCTCTACCAAACACATCCTAAGTGGAACCAAAACTCAAGCACACCCCAATGCTCATCTAGTCCAACTAATAGGTTCAATTCTCTGAACACCGGGAACCCCACCAATCTTGAGGCAATTGCATCTAGATTCATGTCATCTCAAGAGACCTGATTGACTAAGCTTGAAGCCGATTTTAAGCAAAGACAAGGCGAGATAACAAACAAGCTTGATGCCCTCTTAAAAGCCTTTAATGACCGGAAAATTGGAGCACTCCCAAGTGATACTATAAAGAACCCAAAATTGAATTCTATTTCGTCGACTTCATGTTCTTGTTCACCAAGGGAGAGTGCACATCCATGCCCCTCACACCCAACGGTTCACTCGGTAAATGCTATCAACAAGGGTTCCAAGCAATCCAAGATGAGATACCAAGGCCCTGCACCATTGGTAGAACCTACTCTTGAGAAACCCGTCAACCAAGAACCCAAACCTAATCTAGAGGAGGAGTACAAGGAACTCCATCAAGAAAAACCGGTTCTTGAAGTCTTAGCTCATGCACCTTATTATAATGCTTTAAAAGAAAAATATGAGTTAGAACTTAAACTTGGAAAACATGGGTCCGCCTTTGTGCGAAATAATCTACCTAAGAAGTTAGACGATCCCGGGCTATTTACTCTTCCGTGTAGGCTTGGAACTTCGAAACCTCTCGATGCTCTAGCCGACTTAGGAACATGTATCAATCTTGTTCCGTTGTCCCTCCATAGAAGCCTTAACTTAGGTAAGATTGAACCAACGGAACCATCTTAGGTCTAGCAGACGGTAGTGTTGCATATCCGGTAGGGATAATAAAAGACATGGTAGTACACGTAGGAGAGTTGACTCTTTTGGCCGACTTCCATGTGCTAGACATGAATAAGGACCCGGCATGCCCATTACTAGTAGGAAGAGGATTATTAGCTACCGCTAGTGCCATCATCGATTGTAAGATGTCCAAGATAGTGGTAGGAGAAGGGAGTGCTAGGTCAATTTACGATGTCAAAAAGCATACGTACTACAAAGAAGAGGAAATCCCACATGAGATTAGGTTGGATAGAACGCCTTCTAGATATGGACCCTGGATAGATAAAAACCTCATAGGTCCCCAACGACCTTTCAACTTTGATGAAGCCTTTGCTAGTAAAGAAAATTTCCATGAAAAAGAAATGGCCAGGGACATGGAAGTGAACCTGTTCGAGGACGCCTTAGTATTTAGGAAGATGACCGAGTTCCTAGAAAGATTGCTCGTCAACCTTGTCATGAATAAGTGGAAAGTTGAGAAGCCTAAACATAAGTGGGATTGGGATAGACCGCCTAGTGATGGTAATGGAGAGTAGCACATTAGGATAACAATCTATGATCCCGATGGAGAGAAGTTTGAAAAGGCATATCTAACACAACGTACTACTAGGAACTTAAATGATAAGTTTGATCCTTATGACATTGTTAAGGATAGGCTTACTTATATCGGTACGTAGGAGCACGACTACGAGTCTAGCTACAAGACTAATAAATAAAGAAAAGCTCTTCGTGGGAGGCAACCCATGCTTAATTGTTTGCTTGTTAGTGTCATATATCTTTTATTGATTGTTTATTCTCATGTTTAAATTTGTAAAAATGCTTTATTTTGTTTTTAACCTCGTCTTAATTGCATATAAAGGTATTTTACATAAACGATAAGTGTAGGGAGGATTACACACGTTTTCAAAAGAAACGTGAACATGAGAATTTCAATTAATTAAAAGATATATATGTGTGTTTGTTCGAGTCAAATGCTTGTATCGAGTCATAATGGATGTTTTGCAGAAATTTTTCCGGATTCTAAAGATGTAAATTTTCCAGAATTTTTTCTAGAAAAACGCAGACCAATTTTTGTCAGGATCACAACCTGACGGCGTTAGGAAGGAGTAAAAACAACATATTACTTTTTTATCGTTTTCTGAGCTACTTATAAATTTTTGGAATTTTCCAGGTCTTAATTTTCCAGAAATTCTTTAAACATCCATTCCACAAGCATTATATCCTAGTTTAGTAGAGTCTTATATATATTATTACCGCTGATTTTACGCGAAGGTTTCGTTTGTTTTCTTCAAGTGTGCACGTTTAATTTACTAAGAAGAAGATACATAAGGTTGGAAGGAGCTTTTCACGCATACATTCTTCTTGCAAAAGATTTAACAACCACTTTACACGGATCCTACTCAGCTAATCAGGGGAGTATTAGTTTCTTTCGTTTTTAATTACCTTCCATTATCATAGCTTTGATACTTTTGAGGAACATTGGGGACAATGTTCAGTTTAAGTGTAGGGAGGGAAAATAAAACGGGAACTTTGAAACTATGCTTATCCTTGAATATTTGCTTTATCCAATTGTATTTGTGTAATAAACCATGAGAAAATGTCGGTTAGGGTAATTTTGGCACCAAATTTTTAATTTTTCATGACATATAGGAGTGGGCCATTAGTCTTAATAAAGAGTCTCACGGATAGGAAGTTATATGAATAGCACAAAAACCCTTTACCACCTAAATTCCACCCAAAATGTAAGGATCACCCTTAGATTAGTAGGAATTAAAGCATTCATCTTTAATGCTTAGTGTGTGAACCAGTAGTATTATAGATTCTAGAACTTGTTTTGTGATGCATCCCGAGATCGCTAGTAAGACTACACTTGTGTAGTTAGGAATAACTAAATGATAAGAGGCATTAGGATAACCCTTGTTTGATACCTGTAATATAATTACTTCTTCCACCTCGGTTGAGTAATTCCCCCCACACCTTTGCGTTGTACTCACTTTTAGTACACGATACCCTAGTTAACCCCTCTGAGCCTATCCTTTTCGCGGTTCTCTTGATTTTTCGGTTTTCCGGAATATCAATGAAGAGCATTGTTTACACCCCACCCCCAAATGTACACCCAAATCGCCTTAGCCTACCTTGTATGCACTCACTTTTAGTGCATTATTGTTATCACCCCAAACCCTTAGTTCAATTATCTAGTTGCTTGCATGAGTTGCTAAGTCGAGTCATATCATTTGTATACAGTTTTGGGACGATTGGGACTCATGGGAAAAGTTAAAGTTTATGAAATGACTGAAAGGGAACGTTAATTCAAATTCCCTTATTTGCATAATAATGTACCCCAAGTGTTTTGATCTTTTCAATTCGGGTCAAATTAGTGTTAGAGTAATAAAAACACAAGTGTAGGGATGTGCCTATAAATCCCTATCATTTTGATGTTACCGTAGAGGATGGTAGAGTAAAAAAAAAAAAAAAAAAAAAAAAACGGGCTACCATCCTACATCTATCCTTCAAAATTATGTTTGTGTGTTTCAGTTATCTAGAGTCTAGAGTGTCGATTCTTGGCTTAGCAACGCCATTCTTCGAATGCTTGTAACATAAAGATTTTTAACTTGCCACCACTAAATAGCCTATCCCACCAAACCCTTTGTTTCCCTACCGTAAGCCTAACATTACAACCCTTTAAAGACCTCTTTGATAGTCTTTCCTAGGTGCTTACGCCAAAGCAATGGAGGTTTGATCTAGTCTCAAGCCTATGGTAATCAATGTACTAGGACCGGTTAATGAGTGTTTATCTTCCATTTCCACTTTGATATATTTCATATACACCCGAGAGATGTGAGTATCCAAACACCCCATGTGAGGTGCTAGTATGTAATTTCCATGCTTGTTAAGACTTTTGCGGGGCTTATATGTGTTGTGGACTATTTTAAACAAATGCTTCATGACCCCTAACTTATAAATTAATTGGCTAACAGCGCATTTGCTTGAGGACAAGCAAATACCAAGTGTAAGGATATTTGATAAGGTTTTAAAATGTACCTTTTTGAGGGGTCGTTTAAGCCCTTATTTGATCACTTTTGTATCCGTTATTACTTAATATCGTTCCTTTTCACTTTTTAGGTCTCTTGAAGGCAAATTGCTGGAATGGCACTTATTTGGACGAAAAGGCGCGGATATACGAAGAAAATGGCCAAAGTCAAGAATCGAGCCACTCAGATCTGGCTGAAATACAAGGGGACGGCGGGTTCTACAAGTGATGGCGTCGTGTTATCTGTGGCGCCGTCGCATAACTTTTGTGACGGGCAGTAGCCAAATTGCTTATTTTCAAGTGACGGTGTCAGGCTTTAAAAGAGTAGGTCGTCGCAAATCAGACGGCCTGGATTTGATCCAGACGGCGTCATAGACTGAAGGGGACGGTGTCACAAGCATAAGGTGACGCCGTCGCAAGACTAACGTGGCCAAGACGAAACCCTAATGACGGCTACCCGACGGCGTCACAATTCATAAGGTGACGCCGTCGCGATAGTAATCTTATATATAGAATCCGAATTTTTCAGTTTTAGTGAGTATTCTTTTGGAGTAAAAACCTAAATCGAACCAAGGATGTCTTGTACAGTATTTTAGGGTTCCAAACCCTATCTTACAACAAGATAAGTGTTTTACTTCATTAATTCAATTATGTCTTCAATTATTTGTGTGTATGCTTGCATGTCCTCCATGCCCGGCTAATTTATTTGTGTGTTTGCTTAGGAAATATGAAACTTAATTATTGAATATTGATTGGTTGTCTCTTATCTTAATTGTTAATGATCTAGTAATGCGATAGGTCATTCGTTGTGTAGTTAATGCTTGATTAATCTTTGTGAACCTTAGACTATAACACCTAGAGTAGTTGTAGGCTAATCCATCCAAAGAGTACCTTAGAGTTAGAGTCTATAATTCCTAGAGATTTTGTAGACGAGACCCTTTGGTAGTTTCAAAGAGTTAGGGATAAACGCATACCCTACAACTTTAGACACACAACGCGATTAAGAATAAGGACGTGACAATTCAACCATCAATAGGAGATAATTAAGGAGTAAGAAAACCTAAGTAAACACATTCTCAAACTATCATACGAGCACACAATAATTAGACATAGAATACAACACCTTAGATTAGATAATTACACAAGTAGAGTAATCGGTAGAAATACCAACCCCCAAATCCAAACCCCGAGATCCGTACCTTTCCATTTCCTAAAAAACATAAAAAGTTAAAAAAATAATCTTCCTCAACCCCAACCTTAGCGTAGTAACTTCTCACTAGCATTCCTATTCCCCTAGAGAACGATATCAATACCCGTGGCTTACCCTAATACTACACTACAACGATTAGGTTCACTGCCTAGGGTGTTGTAAAACTTGCTCGACGAAAAGGAAGTTCCTTTGACCCCGAACGACGCGTGTAGCGTTATCAAAGGCATAAGAAAATTCCCAAAAATTTCACAAAAATTGGATTTGAAATCTTAACCAGCTGAATTTATTAATCCCAAAATTTAGACAAATTTTATACATTAATGAACTTGTGAAAAATCTATAAAGTTTTGTAAAAAACTTGATTTGATGAATTTTGACTTCTGACAGATTTTGAGATTTTGACAAAAATGAGGTTTGAATCAAATTTATGAACTGATTATGTTAAACTAAGATGCAAGGAAACCAAATTAAGCTAAATTATACTAATCTAGTCCTGAATGCAACTTTTAATATTCTAAATCCTAACTGATATTAAATTAAGATCAGTTAACATGTGATTTTGACTATAAGTGCTTTAGTATGCAATTTTACCTCTAAGATGATTATAATTAACCTACTAAAGACTAATGCCACAGATTACAACTACTAACTACAATTTAAGTTAATTTGGCCAATTGATTATAAGGGTGTTTTAGGGTTTATCCTTATCTGGGTTGGGTAATTTTGGGGAAGAACAAAAAGGGCGGTAAATGGAAATAATATTTTACTACTTTTTGACTTCGTTTGACCAGGTAGTAATGAAGGGGTTCAAGTACGGATTGTGATTCGGTTAAGTGGAGAGAAAGGTTCAAAACGTTTTGGTATAGTTGACCGGTTATGTGAGGATGTTGACCAGGCGTAAGTATTTTGGGCTTTAGGATATTTTGGGCCAAATGGTATATTGAATTGGACTTGGACTTAAATGGTAACCATGAAGTACTTTTAAGGACCATATGTGTAAAATCTGATTTTCAAAGGATCAAATGTATAATTCTGAAAAGATATTCCAAGGGCCTTTATTGACAATCTCCAATACTCCAAGGACCATTTCTGTAAATTCTGAATCTCAAGGGTATTTTCTGCCAAATACTGAAAGTTGAGGGACTGATTCTGACATTTCTTCAAAGTTGATTATATCTTTCAGAAATCATCCTCTTAGCATGAAAATCTTCACAGATGCTCAATTCTGACCTTCCGGCTCAGCTTTAGCACTCTTTATCTCTCGTGCTCGGGTTTTTGTCTGATTTGGCCATCTTTTGTGTGTTTTATCATATCCATACCTGCACAAGCATAAACTCAAGAAAACAACAAATATTAGCAATAAACGGCTCTTTCTTGGTTATTTTGGGTCAGATTTTGATATAGAAAAGGTATGTGTTTTAGTACATACCAAAATACCCCAGACGAGACCATTGTCGTGTCCTCACGCAATGCAATCAACTCACGCTTCTAAAACTAAGGATTTCAATCTCTTTCTACTAAACCTATGAAAAGTAGCAAAGATTCCTCAAAAGAGATTAAGAACCCTTAATTCTAAAAATGCCCCATTTACCTTTTACTTCATATGTAGATATTATGATTAAGCACATTCCAATTATGATTGACGGTTTGTTGAACCTTCATGTCGATCAATAACTCCAACATTTTTCAAAAGATATTTTAGGATCACGGAGTAGGAAACACAACATAGCGTGAAGTGACCATACGGATAGAATACATCGTCCCTGATTTTTCACAAGTCCCCAAACTAAGAGTAAAATCAAAATCATTGTTAAGTATGACTTTAGATGCTAACACTACCCATGGAAGTTACTTGTGGAATTACCTTTTGCTCCCATTTTCCTATTTTCCTCTATCTTTTTTTATTTATGTGAGAAATGAATTTCTTCATATGTTCTCGTTTCGATAAATTTTTATTCCGATAAAGGTATAAAGCTAAGTCGCTAATTAGTTTTCCTTCTTCCCTTGAAAACCATTGCACACAAGAATGAGGTCCACATCAAGGTCCTAATTTCGCACGATTTAGGACCAATCCTTTTTATGGCGACCGAAACAACTCATCTACGAGCCCAGAGATAGAAGCTTTATTTAGACATCTCCCGGATTCAAAATTTGGCTTAACACTTATTTCAACACATTTGCATTTTTGCAATTTAGGCCCTTGGTCTTTTCAACCACTAACTCAACGGGATTACCGTTTTATCAGAAGTCTTATTATGACTTTGGATTTTCCTCAACCTTTTTGAAGTCCATGACAACGGGCGTACCGTCGGACATAGAAAACTTTTATGGCTTTGGATTTTTCAACTTTAATACATTTGGGCTTTATTTCATGTTAATTTTTGTGCCAAACTCCGAATCCTACGGCTTTTATACCGTAACACTGACAGTACCTCGATGTGTACCCAACTCTCATGAGCAAAGATTCTCTAAAGAAGATAAAGAACTAACTATCGCCAAAAACTCGACATCTATAATTATTTTTAGACAGATATGGGGTAAAACAATTTTGTGGGAGCAAAAAGCCACAAGTACCTTCGATGGGATCTAAAGAGAACCATCTAATCCACGCTTAGCATCTAAACTCATAAGTAACTCTATCATTCCTCGATCTCCGCAAATTTAAAATCCCAAATAATGAGATCCGCGGATGCTTAGCCGATAATTATTTTGATTATCTATGGTTAAGGGAACAAGCTAGGGCTCAACACGCCCGGTCAAGTCAGAACATATATTAACTTAGCTAATGCTTCATCAAATAATCTCAAGTCTCGCATTTTTAAAGTCACTTATTAGAAACTAGCAAATCCTTGTTTAAGCTTCACAAATTTAAAATCACTTAGGGAAGCTTGCAAATTCTTGGCCTTGTGAGCTAGAATCGCATTTTATAGCCTCTTGTCTGAGCAATTAGAAAAGAATTTTTCAAGAAAAACGCATATTTAAAGAAACTTCTAAGAAACTCGCAAAGACTTTTCGATCATAAAACTAGCAAAAGCTTACAAAAAATTTTAAATTTTTTGCATTTTTGCACAATTATTTCATTTTCTAAGGAAAAACGGGGTTGCGAGAGTACACGACAAAGAATAAGCAAGTGTGGTCAAATCAATTCGAAGATTACCCACCCAGACTAAAATGAAACATTGTCCTCAATGTTTAAAGGCAAGGGTATCAACGAAAATCTAAAAGCCGTTTATTAAGTATGCTAGAAGATAAACGTTGGTCGATAAAATTAGGATATCGGATTTCCATCAGCATCGATCATGAAACTCGAGTGGAGAAAAGACAAACTTCGAGCACGAGAGTCTTCATATCGGGAAAATCCTGGACATAAACATCACAAACAACCAAACACGAGAAATAGAAAAGGCTAACCCCTTCACGTCACTTATTAGAAAATAGAAAGAAGATAGAGATAAGCATGGGGTGCCTCCCACGAAGCGCTAATGTTTTTCTTCACCGAGTCGCTAGCCTGACTGGTCCCCGAATTCATTTGTCCTTGGGGCAGCAAGCGGGAAAGATACCCGGATCAAAGATGGTATCCTCACTCTGGAAAGAATGGGACTGGGTGGGTTAGGAGGGAAAGAAAGTGTCGGGCTCCAGCACAAATGGGATAACATCCCCCGAACTTACATAAGATTTATCAAGAAAGAGTGATCCATCATCTGGTGGTTTTGCGGGCGGACGTCGGGATGACGGATCAAAGAGAAACGACTCCAAAGAAGAAGGAAGTCCATGGTACAGAGAGGTGTATTTCAAAGGCTCAAGTATGAAGGCATCCAAGAGAGGATCCTTTTTCCGGATAACATTTCTTTTATGAATGTCCTCTCCGATGAGTATCCCAGGGTTAAAAATTTTGTCTTCGGAGAGGAAGTAAATCAAGGTATCATCTACGTGAAAATCCTCATGAGGAAAGGAATCATTCTCGGATAAAAAATGTAGTGGGATTGATAACGCTACACGCATCGTTCGGGGTCAAAGGAACTTCCTTTTCGTCAATCAAGTTTTTCAACACCCTAGGCAGTGAACCTAATCGTTGTAGTGTAGTATTAGGGGTAAGCCACGGGAATTGATATCGTTCTCTAGGGGAATAGGAATGCTAGTGAAAAGTTACTACGCTAAGGTTGGGGTTGAAGAAGATTATTTTTGTGATTTTTATAGTTTTTAGGAAATGGAAAGGTACGAATCTCGGGGTTTGGATTTGGGGGTTTTGGTACTTCTACTGATTACTCTACTTATCTAATCTAACTAGTGGGTAGTCTATGTCTAATTAATGTGTACTCGTATGATGGTTTAAGAATGTGTTTACTTAGGTTGTATTACTCCTTAATTATCTCCTATTGATGGTTGAATTGTCACGTCCTTATTCTTAATCGCGTTGTGCGTCTAAGGTCGTAGGGTATGCATTTATCCCTAACTCTTTGAAACTACCTAAGGTTATCGCCTACAAAATCTCTAGGATTTATAAACTCAACTCTAAGGTACTCTTCGGATGGTTTAGCCTACAATGACTCTAGGTATTATAAGCTAAGGTTCACAAAGATTAATCAAGCATTAACTACAAAACGAATGATCTATCGCAATACTAGATCATTAATAATTAAGATAAGAGACAACCAATCAATAATCAATAACTAAGTTTCATATTCCCTAAGCAAACATACAAATAAATTACCCGGACATGGAGAACATGCAAGCATACACACAAATAATTGAAGACATAATTGAATTAATGAAGTAAAACACTTATCTTGATGTAAGATAGGGTTTGGAGCCCTAAAATACTGTACAAGACAGCCTTGGTTCGGTTTAGGTTTTTACTCCAAAAGACTACACACTGAATAATGAAAAATTCGGATTCTATATATAGGATTACAAATGCGACGGCGTCACCTTTTAGGTTGTGACGCCGTCGGGTCGCCGTCATTAGGGTTTCGTCTTGGCCACGTTAGTCTTGCGACAGCGTCACCTTATGCTTGTGACGCCGTCCCCTTCTGTCTCTGACGTCGTCTGGATCAAATCTAGGCCGTCTGAGGTGTGACGACCTACTCTTTCAAAACTTGACACCATCACTTGTATTTAAGCAATTTGGCTACTGAGCCGTCATAGAATAGGCATGACGGCGTCGCCTTATAACTCCTGACGCCGTCACCTTCAGTTTTAGCAGCCTGAGTGTCTCGATTCTTGACTTTGGCCATTTTCTTCATATATTCGCGCCTTTTCGTCCGAATAAGTGTCATTCCAGCAATTTGCCTTCAAGAGACCTAAAAAGTAAAAAGAAACGATATTAAGTAATAACGGATACAAAAGTGACCAAATAAGGGCTTAAACGAGCCCTCAAAAAGGTACATTTTAAAACCTTATCAAATATCCCTCCACTTGGTATTTGCTTGTCCTCAAGAAAATTTGCTTTTAGCCAATTAATTTATAAGGTAGGGGTCATGAAGCATTGGTTTAAAAAAGTCCACAACACATATAAGCCCCGCAAAAGTCATAACAAGCACGGAAATTACATACTAGCACCTCACATGGGGTGTTTGGATACTCACATCTCTCGGGTGTATATGAAATATAACAAGTGGAAATGGAAAATAAACACTCATAACCAGTCCTGGTACATAGATTACCATAGGCTTGAGATCAGATCAAACCTCCATCGCTTTGGCGTAAGCACCTAGGAAAGACTATCAAAGAGGTCTTTTAAAGGGTTGTAACGTTAGGCTTACGGTAGGGAAACAAAGGGTTTGGTGGGATAGGCTATTTAGTGGTGGCAAGTCAAAAATATTTATGTTACAAGCATGCGAAGAATGGAGTTGCTAAGCCAAGACTCGACACTCTAGACTCTAGATAACTGAAATAAAAATACATAAATTTAAAGATAAACGTAGGATGGTAGCCCGTTTTTTTTTTTTTTTTTTTTCAACACTCTATTTTTTTCTTTTTCTCTTTTTCTATTTTTTTTCAATTTTTTTTCATACACTTTTACTCTACCATCCTCTACGGTAACATCAAAATAATAGGGATTTATAGGCACATCCCTACACTTGAGTTTTTATTACTCTAACACTAATTTGACCCGAATTGAAAAGATCAAAACACTTGGAGTACATTATTACGTAAACAAAGGGAATTTGAATTTAACGTTCCCTTCCCGTCATTTCATAAACTTTAACTTTTCCCATGAGTCCCAATCGTCCCAAAACTGTGTACAAAGGATATGACTCGACTTAGCAACTTATGCAAGCAACTAGATAATTGAACTAAGGGTTTAGTATGATAACAATAATGCACTAAAAGTAAGTGCATACAAGGTAGGCTAACGCGATTTGGGTGTATATTTAGGGGTGGGGTGTAAACAATGCTCTTCATTGATATTCCGAAAATCCGAAAAATCAAGAGAACCGCGAAAAGGATAGGCTCAGAGGGGTTAACTAGGGGTATCGTGTACTAAAAGTGAGTACAACGCAAGGGTGTGGGGGAATTACTCAACCGAGGTGGAAGAAGTAATTATATTACAGGTATCAAACAAGGGTTATCCTAATGCCTCTTATCATTTAGTTATTCCTAACTACACAAGTGTAGTCTTACTAGCGATCTCGGGATGCATCACAAAACAAGTTCTAGAATCTATAATACTACGGGTTCACACACTAAGCATTAAATATGAATGCTTTAATTCCTACTAATCTAAGGGTGATCCTTACATTTTGGGTAGAATTTAAGTGGTAAAGGGTTTTTGTGCTAGTCATATAACTTCCTATCCATGAGACGCTTTTGTTAAGACTAATGGCCCACACCTATATGTAATAAAAAATTAAAAATTTTGTGCCAAAATTACCCTAACCGACATTTTCTCATGGTTTATAACACAAATGCAATTGGACAAAGCAAATAATCAAGGATAAGCATAGTTTCAAAGTTCCCGTTTTCTTTTTCCTCCCTACACTTAAACTGAACATTGTCCCCAATGTTCCCCGAAAGTATCAAAGTTATGATAATAGAAGGTAATTAAAAACGAAAGAAACTAGTACTCCACTGATTAGCTCGGTAGGATCCGTGTAAAGTGGTGGTTACATTTTTCTTCAAAAAGAACGTTTGCATCAAAAGCTCCTTCTCATCTTATGTATCTTCTTCTTGGTAAATTTAAACCTGCACACTTGAAGAAAACAAACGAAACCTTCGCGTAAAATCGGCGATAATAATATATATAGGACTCTACTAAGCTAGGATATAATGCTTGTGGAATGGATGTTTACAGAATTTTCTGGAAAATTAAGACCTGGAAAATTCCAAAAATTTTATAAGCAGCATAGAAAACGAGAAAAAGTGATCAGTGGTTTCTGTTCCTTCCTGACGCCGTCAGGTTATCCGGACAAAAACTGGTCTGCGATTTTCTGGAAAAAATTATAGAAAATTTACATCTTTAGAATCTGGAAAAAATTCCTGCAAAACATCCATTATGACTCGATACAAGCATTTGACTTGAACAAACACACATATATATCTTTTAATTAATTGAAATTCTCATGTTTACGTTTCTTTTGAAAACGTATGTAATCCTCCCTACACTTATCCCTTATGTAAAGTACCTTTATATGTGATTAAGACGAGGTTAAAAACAAAATAAAGCATTTTTACAAATTTAAACTTGAAAATAAACAATCAATAAAAGATATATGACACAAACAAGCAAACAATTAAGCATGGGTTGCCTCCCACGAAGCGCTTTTCTTTATTTATGAGTCTTGTAGCTAGACTCGTAGTCGTGCTCCTACGTACCGATATAAGTAAGCCTATCCTTAACAATGTCATAAGGATCAAACTTATCATTCAAGTTCCTAGTAGTACGTTTGGTTCGATATGCCTTTTCAAATTTTTCTCCATCGGGATCATAGATCGTCATCCTAATGTGCCACTCTCCATTACCATCACTAGGCGGTCTATCCCAATCCCATTTATGTTTAGGCTTATCACTCTCAACTTTCCACTTATTCATCACTAAATTAACGGGTAGGCTTCCTAGGAACTCGGTCATCTTCCTAAATACTAAGGCGTCCTCGAACGGGTTCACTTTCATATCCCTAGCCATCTCTTTTTCATGGAAAGTTGCTTTACTAGCAAAGGCCTCATCTAGATAGAAAGGTCGTTGGGGACCTATGAAGTTTTTATTAATCCAAGGTCCATATCTAGATGGTGTTCTATCCAATCTAATCTCATGTGGGATTTCCTCTTCTTTGTAGTGCGTATGCTTTTTGACATCGTAAATTGACCTAGCACTCCCTTCTCCTACCACTATTTTGGACATCTTACAATCAATGATGGCACTCGTGGTGGCTAAAAATCCTCTTCCTACTAGAAATGGGCATGTCGGGTCCTTATTCATGTCTAGCACATGGAAATCCGCCAAAAGAGTTAATTCTCCTACGTGCACTACCATATCCTTAATTAACCCTACGTGATGTGCAATACTACCATCCGCTAGACCTAAGATGGTTTCTGTTGGTTCTATCTTACCTAGGTTAAGGGTAAGAATCCTCTTCCTACTAGTAATGGGCATGTCGGGTCCTTATTCATGTCTAGCACATGGAAGTCGGTCAAAAGAGTCAACTCTCCTACGTTTACTACCATGTATTTTATTATCCCTACCGGATATGCAACACTACCGTCCACTAGACCTAAGATGGTTTCCGTTGGTTCTATCTTATCTAATTAAGGCTTCTATGGAGGGACAACGGAACAAGATTGATACATGATCCTAAGTCGGCTAGAGCGTCGAGAGGTTTGGAAGTTCCAAGCCTACACGGAAGAGTGAATAGCCTGGGATCGTCTAACTTCTTAGGTATATTATTTTGCACAAATGCGGACCCATGTTTTCTAAGTTTAAGTTCTAACTCATATTTTTCTTTTAAAGCATTATAGTAAGGTGCATGAGCTAAAACTTCAAGAACCGGTTTTTCTTGATGGAGTTCCTTGTACTCCTCCTCTAGATTAGGTTTAGGTTCTTGGCCGACGGGTTTCTCAAGAGTAGGTTGTACCAATGGGGCGGGCCCTTGGTACCTCATTTGGGGTCGCTTGGAACCCTTGTTGATGGCATTCACCGAGTGGATCGTTGGGTGTGAGGGGCATGGATGCTCCTTCTACCATGGTGAACAAGAACATGAAGTCGATGAAATCAAATTCACTTTTGGGTTCTTTATAGTGTCACTTGGGAGCGCTCCAACTTCCCGGTCATTGAAGGCTTTTATGAGGGCATCAAGTTTGTTTGTCATCTGGTCTTGTCGTTGCTTGAAATCGGCTTCAAGCTTAGTCAATCGAGTTTCTTGAGATGACATGAATCTAGATGCAATTGCCTCAAGACTAGTGGGGGTCCCGGAGTTTGGAGGGTTAAACCTATTAGGTGGACTAGATGAGCTTTGGGGTGTTCTTGAGCTTTGGTTCCACTTAAGGTTAGGGTGATTTCTCCATGAGGGGTTGTAAGAGTTTCCTAAGTTGTTTTGCTCGGGTTTGAAAGTGTACCACTTCTCTCTCGCTTCGTCGGTACGCGTGGAGGCATTGTCCACAAAAGCTTGTTCGGGGAGTCTTGTGCAATCACGAGTGTCATGAGGACCACTACATAACTCACAAGGTAGAGTGATTTTATTCACTTGATGTGAAGACTTAGGACTTTCGTAGGAGCTCATTAGGAATTTGACTTGATCTTCAAGCTCGAGCATCCTACAGTCAGAAGATTGTGAGTCAAGGGAAGGCAAGGAGATTGCCTTAACGGTTTTGGGCAACTCACGGGGGTCATTCCAACTTTCGTTGTCATAGAGAGCAAGGTCCTCTATTATACCCCACGATTCTTCCGCGGTGAGATCACTAAGCTTTCCACCGGCCGCTTGGTCAATGGATCGCTTGGTGGGGAAATTGACATGATCATAGAAGAGTTGAACTTGGAGCCAAAGATCTATGCCATGATGAGGGAGTTTATGGAGTAAGTCCTTGAATCGGGTCCATGCTTCGTAGAGAGATTCACCTTGACGTTGTTGGAACATCAAGATATCATTCCTAAGCTTGGTGGTTCTCCCCGGTGGGAAAAATTAAGCAAGGAAATGAGAATTGAGATCATCCCAACTTGAGATGGAGCCGGCGGGAGGTCGCTCAAGCCAATTACTAGCTTGGTCCCGTAGAGAGAATTGGAAGAGATGCAGGCGCGTGGTCTCCCGAGTAGTAGCATCGAGGTCGATGGAATCGACAATTTTAAGGAAATCCTTAAGATGCTGATTAGGATCTTCGGAACGAAGTCCATGGAATGCACATCCGTTTTTTCACCAACCGGATGGTGTCTGATCGCAGGGCCGTAGTTTGGGCTTGGTCGGGAAGCTCAATGGTGTTTCTATAGCCTAGGTGGCTTGGTATCGAGTATTTACCAAGAGTACGGGCTCTCGGCGGGTCATTTGGTGGTAGGATAATGAATGGTGGTGGGTTATCACCTTCCATGATGAAAAGTGATGGGGTTACTAACAAAGGTCACGAAGAAGGGGGATAGACTACGAGAAAGCTAAAAATGGAAAAAAGCTTACTTGATAGGAATCAAGCAAGGAAACCTAAGTGAAGTGGACTCCTAAATAGCTATTCTATTCCCCGGCAGCGGCGCCAAAAACTTGATAACGCTACACTCGTCGTTCGGGGTCAAAGGAACTTCCTTTTCGTCGAGCAAGTTTTTCAACACCCTAGGCAGTGAACCTAATCATTGTAGTGTAGTATTAGGGTAAGCCACGGGAATTGATATCGTTCTCTAGGGGAATAAGAATGCTAGTGAAAAGTTACTATGCTAAGGTTGGGGTTGAAAAAGATTATTTTTGTGCTTTTTATATTTTTTAGGAAATGGAAAGGTACGAATCTCGGGGTTTGGATTTGGGGGTTTTGGTACTTCTACCGGTTATTCTACTTATCTAATCTAACTAGTGGGTAGTCTATGTCTAATTAATGTGTGCTCGTATGATAGTTTAAGAATGTGTTTACATAGGTTGTATTACTCCTTAATTATCTCCTATTGATTGTTGAATTGTCACGTCCTTATTCTTAATCGCGTTGTGTGTCTAAGGTCGTAGGGTATGCGTTTATCCCTAACTCTTTGAAACTACCTAAGGTTATCGCCTACAAAATCTCTAGGATTTTTAAACTCAACTCTAAGGTACTCTTCGGATGGTTTAGCCTACAATGACTCTAGGTATTATAAGCTAAGGTTCACAAAGATTAATCAAGTATTAACTACACAACGAATGATCTATCGAAATACTAGATCATTAACAATTAAGATAAGAGACAACCAATCAAAATTCAATAACTAAGTTTCATATTCCCTAAGCAAACACACAGATAAATTAGCCTGATATGGAGAACATTCTATCATACACACAAATAATTGAAGGCATAATTGAATTAATGAAGTAAAACACTTATCTTGATGTAAGATAGGGTTTGGAGCCTTAAAATACTGTACAAGACAGCCTTGGTTCGGTTTAGGTTTTTACTCCAAAAGACTACACACTGAATAATGAAAAATTCGGATTCTATATATATGATTACAAATGCGACGGCGTCACCTTTTAGGTTGTGACGCCGTCGGGTCGCCGTCATTAGGGTTTCGTCTTGGCCACGTTAGTCTTGCGACGGCGTCACCTTATGCTTGTGACGTTGTCCCCTTCAGTCTCTGACGTCGTTTGGATCAAATCTAGGCCGTCTGAGGTGTGACGACCTACTCTTTTAAAACTTGACACCGTCACTTGTATTTAAGCAATTTGGCTACTGAGCCGTCACAGAATAAGCATGACGGCGTCGCCTTATAACTCCTGACGCCGTCACCTTCAGTTTTAGCATCATGAGTGTCTCGATTCTTGACTTTGGCCATTTTCTTCATATATTCGCGCCTTTTCATCCGAATAAGTGTCATTCCAGCAATTTGCCTTCAAGAGACCTAAAAAGTGAAAAGGAACGATATTAAGTAATAAAGGATACAAAAGTGACCAAATAAGGGCTTAAACGACCCCTCAAAAAGGTAAATTTTAAAACCTTATCAGGGATCTCGGAATCAGTCAAAATCTTTACTTCTTTATCTTTCTTCGGGAAAAACGGATCATCGTATTCTTCTTCATTCTCAGAAAGAATCAAGTCGGTAGGAGCAAGTTCATCGGTGAACTTCTCAAGAAGTGAATCGATATAGGACAAATCCTTGAGCTCGGGCTCAACTTCTTTACTTGCTAATTCTTCCGGAGGGATATAAGAATCCCCGTAAAGCATTTTAATAATCAAACGAATATCTCCATTGATGTCAATATCGGCATAATCAATTTCCGGTGAAACTGAATTGAAATTCAAATAAGCTTCAATTTCTTCCATGATAGAATCATCAGTGCGTGACGCTTTAAGCTCCACAACATCATCCAGAGGGGTGTAAGAAGACGGCTCATTATATATCAATTTCTCAAGTAAAAGGATGTCCTCCTCCGAGTCAAAAGTAGCATCATCAATCTTAATGGTAAACGAATTATCATTAAGGAAGGCCTCGATCTCTTCCATGATAGGATATTTCTCCTCAATTGGAATGAGGGAAGGAGAAGAAGAAGGTTCCATAATTTCAGAAGAAAAAGTAGGATTGCCACTCAGAGAAAGCTCGACGTTCTTAAGTTCAACACAACAAATAGAAAGCGGAGATGGGACAAGTGGTGTGCTCTTAGAGCTAGCAGTTTCCACCATAACCGTTGTAGTCTCCTTTTCTAATTTCTTCCTTTGCTCAGCACGTATCGTTGATAAACTCTTAACCGTAAAACGTGAAAGGCTCGGATCAATTCTTGATAGTTTAGGCCCAACTTTTTGAACCACCGGAGGTTGGACATTTTTTGTACTTCCGTTATTAGTAGGAATTCCCTGGTCCTTTGTCACCTTGGTGTCATTAATTTTGGCCACATCATATTGGTTGGTTAGATATTTAGAAGTATTGTTAACGTTAAACGTGACGGCTTCTTTTCCAACTCGTAAAGTGATTTCTCCCTCATAAACATCAATCAACGCATGACCCGTCCTTAAGAAGCATCTTCCGAGAATAATGGGCACGCGAGAGTCAGCATCAAAATCAACGACAACAAAATCTGCGGGGAAATCGAACATCCCGACTTTAACAAAAACATCCTCGGCTATACCAATTGGTTTTGTCGTAGTACGGTCGGCTAGCTCGAGCGTCATATACGTTGGGGTAAGTGGGGGTAATGAAAGCTTTTCATAGATTGACTTCGGCATCAAATTTATACTTGCGCCAAGATCGGCCAAGGCGGAGCACTGAATAATTCCTTGAAAATCGCATGGAATGAGGAACTTGTCGGGGTCACCTAACTTTTAGGAAAGTTTCTTAAGAATAACCGCCGAACAATTATCATTCAAAGAAGTAGTAGCAAGCTCTTACAACTTTTCCTTATTCGAAAGCAATCCCTTAATCGTAGAAGCAAGTTTAGGCATCAAGAGAAGGGCATCCGCAAAACTGATCTCCACTTTCAAGTCATTGAAGATTTGGAAAAACGTTTCCATTTGATGATTAGACTTTTCACGAAGATTTTGATCTTTAAGACGAGACGGATATGGGAGTGTCGTTTTCTGTTTAGTTTTTTCAGCACTAACGGGAGCATCCTTTGGCTTAAACGTCGGGACAACCGTGGGTTGCACATTCTCGGTACTCCCCTTATTATTAGGAAGCACCGGCTCCTTTGTCACCCCAGTCTCACGGTCTACCACTCGAGACGGAGAAGAGGAAGTAGTAGTAGGAACCGTGGGTCCATCATAAGCAACACCACTTCGGGTAGTGATCACTTTCATGTCACCTCTCGGGTTGGGAATCGTATTGCTCGGAAGAGAACCGGAACCCGAGGGTTGAGAATAAGAAGTAGAAGGTTGATTGGCTTGAAAGAAACTAGCCATCATATTCCTTATTTCACTCATGTGCTTGTTACTCGTAGCTTCAATTTCCTTTTTGAAATCAGTCCTCATATTGGTGATTTGAGTTTGCAAATTTTTAATTGTATTATCGGAGTTCTTCATGTAAGTTAGAAACTCGTTATTCGGTGCAGCTTGATGAGGTGGTTGATATGGTTGTTGATAAACTTGAGGTGGAGGAGCTTGGTAGTTTTGATTACTATGATTGAGATTAGCTCCTCGGTTTTGATTGTAAGATTGGTTTTGATAACGTTTTTGGTTTTGTTGTGAAATGGGTGCAAAACCGGGTGGTCCCATTTGGTTGGCACGGTATCCTTGGTTCTAATTTTGAACCGGATTAGCAGAGGCTACGGAAGCATTTCTGATATCGCCATCGGTGGCTTGACAATTATAGTACGGATGAGGACCACCGCAAATAACACACGTTTCGGTAACGGCTTTGACTTGTTCGGATTTCTGACTCTTAAACTCTCTCATCATAGAAGTAATAGCATGAGTAAGATCAGTCAACTCACTCCTCTGAACATAATTATCATTCGAAGTAATCTTAGAAACAACCGGACGGTTTCTAGACGAGAAAACTTTTGACTTATTTTCAATTATCGTTCTAATATCGGTGGGCATACGACTCAAGATGTTGCCACCGGCGGCCGCATTAAGCGAATCTTGATCGGCTGACGTTAAAGCATTGTAGAACGTATCAATCTGATGAAGATCGGTAAAACCGTGATTTAGGCATTTACGTAAAAGTTCCTTGAATCTATCCCATGCTTCTCCAAAACTTTCATCAAATTTTTGTTGAAAATTTATGATTTGATTTCGTAACATTGTAATTTTCGAAGGAGGAAAGAATTGATTCGCAAACTTCTTAGAAAGATCAGCCCATGTTGTAATAGATTGAGGGGGTTCTTTTTCAAGCCAAGTCTAGGCTACCCCCTCAAGAGAAAACGGAAACAATCTCAACTTAACTGACTCATGAGTGACGTCCCGAAAGTTTATCGTAGACGCAACTTGATTAAACCAACGGAGGTGTGCATGGGGCTCCTCATGATCTAAACCACAAAAAGGTTTATTTGAAACCAATTGAATTAAGTTCATTTTTAGTTCAAAATTCTCGGCATCAAGTGGTGGAACAACGATAGCATCACCGTAGCCGTCTACGGGAGCTTGAAGTAACTCGATCATTGTTCGAGTGTCTGCCATAACGACAGGTTCTTCAATGATAGTACGTAACTCGGGTACGTCTATTCTACGATTATGATTATGTCATGACTAAGAACGAGTGCGCATGCACTAAAAATCCAAAAATCAAAAAGTGAAAAATAATTTTGAAAAAGGAAAATCTTTTTGGTTTTTATATTTAAGAAAACTTTTGAAAACACAATCTTTTTGTAACCTTTACGTCAATTGGTGCTCGGCAGCTCCCAAAAGTACGCACAGCGGGAACAAATAGTGGATTTTTCTTCAGTCTGCAATTTAATATCAAGACTTCCGTTTACCCCGTGTATAGGTTGTACTTCTGAGGTGAGCCGACGTAACAATTGACGTTCGGGTTTGTTTTGTTGGTTTTTTACTTTTTATGGTTTTGTAAACACTCTAGGAAGAATGTTTTGGTGTTTTTAGATGTTTTTGGGTTTTTGAAAATTTATATATACAAAAACGACGGTAATTTCACTCGGGGAAGGATCTTCAAATTCACGCGATTCGAGACGGAAATACGAAAACTCGCTACAAGCCCTCCCCGGCAGCGGCGCCAAAAATTGATTCTATAAAAATCAATAATAGAGAAGTGTAGTATTCGGGCTAACTCAAACGTTTTAGGTTTGAGTACCGAGATCGTTCCAAACGAGGGTTGAATGGAATTTTCAACTCACGTCGCAAATATCGGGATTTGAATAAGATAAGGGGATAATTTGAAGTTTTTCTAATCTACGGGATAAGGAAAGTAAATGGGAACTAAATCTATGGGGAAACCTAAGAATTATGGCAAACTACGCAAATCTACGCTAAAATGCAAATACGGGATTAAACGAAACGCGAATAAAAATGCAAATAATTCTAAACTAAGTCTTAAAAATGATCCAAAAATTACTTTTATACTAAAAATGATATTTAAAACTATTTAATAACTAAACTAACTTTTATGATTTTTCTTTAATTTATTTGAATTAAAAACTAATTTCTAATTTTAAAAATAAAACTAAATATCTAAAAATTATGAAAAAGAGAGGGAAAATTATGAAACTATTTTTCAAAATTCTAAAATAACTAAAAAGACTTTTCAAAATTTAATTTGTATTTTTCTGAATTATTTTCTTATTTCTATGATTTAAAAAACTATTTTAAACTAAATAAATTGCTAAAAATTACTATATGAACTAAGAAAAATAGGGAATAAATTTATTTGGATTTTTATATTTATTTTATTCTAAGAAAATTGAAAACTTATTTTTTAGAAGCCTTTCTGAATTATTTATATTTAAAAGCAATTAAAAATGATTAAAAACTAGTTTTTAGTAAGAAAAATAGCAAACCACTACTGAAAATTATGAAAATTTTTGAAAAACTCTAAATTATTATACTAAAGTAAGGAAAAATAAAAAATGCAAGTCTAGTATGATGGAAATGCAATCTGCTGTGTAAATGCTTAATAAAAAGCTACTAAGAATAAGCTATAGGCTACTAATAAGCTATAACATGCTACCTAAGACTAAAACTAATCTAATCTACCTAAAATAAGTCTGTTGCAACTGTTTCAAACCTAATGAACACAAGATATGAGTAGATAAGCACAAAACAGTTTCTAAACTAAACCAACCAAACAGCCCTACATAGTCTACTTTAAGCCAGTGCAGCAGCTTATCAAGTGAACTAAAATTAAAACCAGAAGTTAGGTACTCAAGACCACCAGCTAAAGAACAATAGGACCAAAATTCAACCAATAATAAGCTAAGATGAAGATTGGAGAGATGCTACAAGGAGTCTGCACACACTCAGTTATTCTGAGTGTGTGCACAGGGGATTTAGTATTTGAATCAAGTGCTTATTCAAGGCTTAAGAAAATTCCCAAAAATTTCACAAAAATTGGATTTGAAATCTTAACCTGCTGAATTTATTAATCCCAAAATTTCAACAAATTTTAACCATTAATGAACTTGTGAAAAATCTATAAAGTTTTGTAAAAAACTTGATTTGATGAATTTTGACTTTTGACAGATTTTGAGATTTTGACAAAAATGAGGTTTGAATCAAATTTATGAACTGATTATGTTAAACTAAGATGCAAGGAAACCAAATTAAGCTAAATTATACTAATCTAGTCCTAAATAGAACTTTTAATATTCTAAATCCTAACTGATATTAAATTAAGATCAGTTAACATGTTATTTTGACTATAAGTGCTTTAGTATGCAATTTTACCACTAAGATGATTATAATTAACCTACTAAAGACTAATGCCACAGATTACAACTACTAACTAAAACTAAAACTCAGATATGACTCTTATGCCAAACACAGGTTTAGAAACTAATATGCAAATATAAATCTACAAATTACTTACTCTATTTAAAACAATACTCAATATATCCTAAACTAATCTAATAATAACTAAATGAAGTGATTTAAGCAAACACAAACACATAAACAATAAGCACAAAATTTAATGCAGATTTAAGCACAAATTGAAATAACCAGGTGTATAAAAGCTCTTACAGCAGTCCAGCCACTATGGCTTGCACAACTTATCAAATACCACTCCAAATAAGCTTAAACCAACACCATATCTGATCCAGATTAATGATTCAACCTAAACCTGCTTCCATTGACTTTTGTTGACCGAATTTGAGCTTTGTTGTGAATTGAAACTTAAACAGAATTGAGCCTACTAAAAGCTATATTAAGCTTAAATAGGCTGATATCAAATAGTAGCTAGCTTATAGAAGCTTATAGAGTATAGTTGATATATATTATTTTTTTTTGTTATTTTTCTGATTTTTTAGTATTTTTGATAAATGAGAAAAACAAGCTGAAAATACTTTTAAAACAAGCTGATATGAATTAAACACAACTAATAAACTGAAATCATTAAAAATTTAAACAATTATGTTAAGAGAAAAACTGAATTTCATTAAAACATAAATTTGAGATTACAAAAGATGATTACAAAGCTGAAATTACTTTAAAACATTAAAAATGAAATTAAACTACAACTAGCTACTGGAAATTAAAGGTGAATAAGCTGTGAAGAGAGGGTCTCTATTTATACTTGAGCTTCACCTTTTGAATGATCTGGAATTCCCATCTTGTGCTTTCTCTTGATCAATCGTGGCCCTTGGATCTCCAATATACATCATCCATCAAATTCCAGCCCTTAGATTACACATGCCACGCACCTTCAGCCAATCAGAAGAGAGTATTTGGAGGAATGACACACGGATCAGCGACCTGGCAGTCACTTGTGTCAGGTAAAGGACAATTGTACCCTCAATTTAAGTTAATTTGGCCAATTGATTATAAGGGTGTTTTAGGGTTTATCCTTGTCTGGGTTGGGTAATTTTGGGGAAGAACAAAAAGGGCGGTAAATGGAAATAATATTTTACTGCTGTTTAACTTCGTTTGACCAGGTAGTAATGAAGGGGTTCAAGTATGGATTGTGACTGGGTTAAGTGGAGAGAAAGGTTCAAAACGTTTTGGTATAATTGACCGGTTATGTGAGGATGTTGACCAGGCCTAAGTATTTTGGGCTTTAGGATATTTTGGGCCAAATGGTATATTGAATTGGACTTAGACTTAAATGGTAACCATGAAGTACTTTTAAGGACCATATGTGTAAAATCTGATTTTCAAAGGATCAAATGTATAATTCTGAAAAGATATTCCAAGGGCCTTTATTGACAATCTCCAATACTCCAAGGACCATTTTTGTAAATTCTAAATCTCAAGGGTATTTTCTGCCAAATACTGAAAGTTGAGAGACTGATTCTGACATTTCTTCAAAGTTGATTATATCTTTCAGAAATCATCCTCTTAGCATGAAAATCTTCACAGATGCTCAATTCTGACCTTCCGGCTCAGCTTTAGCACTCTTTATCTCTCGTGCTCGGGTTTTTGTCTGATTTGGCTATTTTTTGTGTGTTTTATCATATCCGTACCTGCACAAGCATAAACTCAAGAAAACAAAAAATATTAGCAATAAACGGCTCTTTCTTGGTTATTTTGGGTTAGATTTTGATATAGAAAAGTGTTGGGAATAATCCGTTACCACGGATAGTTGTGGTTTACACTGCTTGGATTAACACTAGCAGTGGAAACGTATTCCCACTGCCAGATTAATTATTACCACTGCTATCAGTTTATGATAAGGTTAACGCGTCTAGATAAGTTTAGAATAGATCTTGGGTATATTCTATTATGTTAGCTTTATACTTATCTTGTAAAGGACTCCTTGTTGTATAAAAGGAGATCCTAGGTCATTGTCTTAGGTACTTGTCAATTTACATACGTATTACTCACAAAGGCTTCAAGGTGTAACCCTAGTGATAAGCTAAGATCACTCGTATTATTGATTAATAGTATTGGAGCTTACGTTTTGTGTTTAATCTGTGTTTACTCACTTTACATCATGCAATCCATCTTCTAAGTGTTATTAAGTATATTCTGCGTACTTAGTAATATTATACAAAATATCTTTGACACAAGGTGTGTGTCCAGGTCCATCAAGTGGTATCAGAGCCAGGTTCTGATATTTTGTTTTAGAAGATCCAAGGAATAAGCTTAACCTACTCACTCAATTCAATGGAGATGGAAAATAATCAGTCTAACTCTTCTACACCAAGGCTACCTAAGCTCAAACTTAATGTGTTTGAGATGTGGAGGATACTGATGGAGCAATACTTTCTCATTCAGGATTATGCTCTATGGGAGATCATTCAAATTGGTGATTCTTTCAAGCCTGTAACTAGTACAGTGAAGGTTGTTGACACAGATGTTGTGAACGTTTTTGTGCCTGAATCCAGTATTGAAAAAGCACAAATGAAGAATGATCTCAAGGCTAGAAGTTTGTTGCTGATGACTCTTCCTAGAGACCAGATCATTACATTTAGCAAGTTCAAGACTGCTAAAGAACTGTTTGAAGAGATATGCTTTGTGTTTTGTGGTAATGATGCTATAAAGAAGACACAAAAGACATTGTTGAAGCAAAGCTATGAAAATTTCTCTGCTTCATGCAATGACACACTTGATAGCATCTTCACCAAAATTCAGAAGATTGTTACACAGTTGACTGTGTTTGGCATTGAGGTAGAAAAGGAAGACCTCAATTTGAAGTTTCTAAAAAGTTTGCCTTCAGAGTTTCAAACCAATGTTACTGTCTGGGAAAACAAATCGCATTAATGAAACAATGAAGCTCAATGATCTTTATAACAACTTTAAGCTCATTGAACAAAGACTGAAGAAGGCTGGGAAACTTAGTACAAGCTCAAGAAGCTTGGCTTTAATGTCAGCCTCTGTTGACAGTGATGATTTAGATGTTAACAGTGATGATGATATTGTCATTGGTGGTTCTACAGTTACCACTGGTAATGGTAATGTTACCACTGCAGGTTCAAAGAAGAAGGTTGCTGGTATTGGAGATCCTACCTTTTATGCTTTTATCTCCACTCAAGTCAATGGCTCTATTTTAACTCATGAAGACATAGAGCAAATTGATGAAGATGACTTGGAAGAGATGGACATAAAATGGCAAATAGCTTTGCTTAGTACGAGAGCTAGGAAATTCTACAAGAAGACCGGCAAGCCTATTCACATCAATGGTAGTGAAACTGCAGGCTTTGATAAGAAGAACGTGGAGTGCTTTAACTGCCACAAGTTAGGACACTTTGCTAGAGAATGTAGAAGACCAAATACCAAGGATACCGGATCTACTTGGTACAAGCAAAAGAAGGAACCAACTATGGAAGAATCAAAGGCAATGTTGGCTATTGATGATGTGAGCTATGATTGGAGTTTCATGGCTAATGATCAAGAAGAAGAATATTCAGATGCTGCTCTCATTGCTACTGAATTTGCTCTCATGGCCTTTTCTGACTCTGAGGTACAAAACTTTGAAAGTTGTTCTAAATCATGTAGGGCTGCTAGAGAAGTTGAAAGACTTAATGAGTTATATTCTGGTGAAAGACAAGAGTTATATACTGCTAATTATACTGTGTCTAACCTTAGGAGAGCTATAGCTGTTTTAGAAACTCAACTTAAGCACTATCAAGAAAATAATGATGATATGATTCTTCTTAGAAGAGAGGTAGAACATACAAGAGATGTTAATGAAGCATACGAAAAGGAGTTTGAAAAACTTAAAGAGAAAATTGAAAATGTTAATCTATCTCTTGACACTTTGTATTATCAGTCAAAGTCAATTGATAAAATTTCGAATGCTCAAGTCATTAACAAAGCTAAGTCTGGTATGGGTTATAATATAGTGCCTCCAACATTAAGAGGTGTTCCATCACCTCCAGGTATAGATTTAGCTCATACAGGCCTAGAAGAGTTTAAGGATCTTGAAAGAGAATATGGTCCTTTAAAGAACACAACTGTGAAAGGTGAAAATGAAGTTAAGCTTGATAATGATGTTTTTGAGAGTGCTAGTGACTCATCTGTTATTGATGAGAATGCTAAAAAGGATGTAGAGACTTCTATCCCAAAAGTTGTTAATACTGTTACAGAGCAACCTAGGGAACAAGTTAATCAACCTAGACCAACCGTAAGGTATGCTGAGATGTATAGAAACAAGCCTACAACTCCTAGGGGTAACCAGAGTGTTAGATATAGGATTTCACAAACACATTAAATCATAACCATGTGGGGCGTTAACAATATTTAGAGAGAGAAAGTTCTAGTAAGAGAAAGGAAGAGAGTTGGGAACTATGTGAAACAAAGAAAAATGGTATTGAAGCTCCAACCCTCTACCTTGGGAGGTAGAGGGTATTTATAGTATCTTACAAGAAAACGCCACCTACGGGCTGTGGGTCAGGCATACAGTGGGTAAAGACCCGTCCGTCCTCCACGGTGTTACAAAACTAAATACTAGTTAATCATAAAATCACTATGACTACGAGCTCACTAACGATTACATATACTTGAGGTGACCGACTCTTTAATACCTGGAACTTCTAATTCCTAACAATCTCCCCCTAAGGGAGGTCACCTCAAACACACATTAAAATTACATTGAATACAAACAGATATTACATTGAGATTGTTCTTGGATTCTTGTCCATGTTCTTTGTTCTGTAGCTCGTAGTCTTTGCTTCTTCATTATTGTATGTTTGGATAATCTGAGTGGAGATCATCAGCCACATTAAATCTCTGACTGAACCTTTGTGGTGTTGGTAATTAGTGATGTTGTGACTTTTGGACCGACATGCTCACTTTCTGGATCATGATTTATTCTTATCAGATTAGCGGAAGCTTTCGTTGATTCATGATATTGGCAGCAGCGTAGCAGAAGCATGGAGTGAAAATATCAGAGTCATTGATGCACCAATCCTGATTTCTTTAGATATGAATGTGTTGTGTGAGCATGCGGCTATGGATTGACCTCTCCATTCTGATCTGCTGCAAACGTCGGGGTGTACCTGCATAAGACAGTTAGCAATAAAGCGCACGAAAGTGTCTTTGATCACTTTCGATGAATTGAGGTACACGGCCCACGGTTCCCCGTCGATCAGTACAAGTACTGCCTCGTGATCGTATAATTCAAGAATTTCCTTGACAAGGTTTCGCAGCTGCTCTAGCCGTTCTCAAACCGGAGCGTCTCAAAGAAGACAACACGGAGTGAGTGAACCAGCGAATAGAGATTCACTGATTGATGAAAAGAGATTTGAAAAAACAATCGTGTATTGCTCTATAGAAATTGTTTTTGCAATACAACGAAGTTTTAGTGAAAAATCATTTATCAATCATAAACACCTTTTGATTTGAAATAATTGTACATAGTCGATGTGCTTAGAGAAAAGAGTTTTTAAACACAACAACCGGTTTTTCAAAGGCATCCGTCAATCCATTTTCTTGGACCTGGATAGATTCAATTTTGAATCGCTCCACTGATGAGGTCCATATGACACAATCAAGTCTTGGCAATACCACAAGGATAGTGCGTAGGACTCATTATATATAATCTCACATTCCACATTGTGTGAAATAGTGAGTCTTCAAGAAATAAGTGTCCTAAAGATATTAATTGATGATCTCGTGGCTCTAGACTCAATTAGTGCTCTTTTGGTTTCCTGTGCCGGAGACTAGGGAGAGGGTCTCCTTCTTCAATATCAGCAATCTCTAAGAGAAAGTCGATAGATTATGTAGGTTCCCCGTGAGAATGAAACAAGCCCTTTTAAGAGGAACTTGAGTAGCTTGGGAAGTTAGTGCAGTGCGTCACTTGGTCCATGACGTCTTGTCTTCAATACCAGTGTTACCTTAGTAACCACTAGTAGCATATGTATTGAACCCGGTTTCTGCCCTAAGGTTGAATAAATGGAGGGCTATTTCTTTTCACCCTTTTTCTCATTCAATTCTTTTTCATTCTTCAACCCATTCATTGCTTACCGAGACTTCATGACTAGAACCTTGTTGGGTTTATTCCAGTACTAGCTCAGTCTCAGTCCGCACTCTTCCCATATTCTCATTTTTCTCCTTTTTTCATCATACCTAAGGACTTCTACACTATCTAGTGGATTGTCCCTGGGTAGATCCCTCCGGTTCTGGCGGATCATGGGACCTCAACCTAACCTTATCATCCTTATATCACCATACATAAAGTAAAGTTGTTCGGTCTTTTTGGTATCGTTCATCTGCCATAGGAACCAATTGAAAACCATTTGAAAATCAATCAAGATACTTGTGATATAGAATCAAAGCATTTTGTATCTTAATTGTTTTGATAGTTTTAGAAATGCTCCCCCTCAACATATGCATAAAATTTTAGAAATTGTTTTAGCACATGGAGGCAAGAGATCTTTGAAATCGTTAGATTGAGAATGAAAGGTCCAATCTTTTGATTAACATTTTCTAAAATGATCATCATCACTTCCCAATCAATTTGAGTAAATAAAACATGTTGAGGAAGGATGAGGTTTTCAAAATTTTTGCTCCCCCTCAATATGTGCCTCGAAGTTTGAAAGAGTTTTGCACCTATTCGGAGGAACCTGCACTTAGTGACAATTCAATCACGTTTCAATAATTTCAGGTTTAAAGTAGATGCTCCCCCTCAACATGTGCATGAGAAATTTGAAATCGTTTGTCAAATGCGGGGAGGATAGCTTGTACATCCTTATAAAACCTTTTATCGAATTATCAGTATAAATCTAATTTAAATTACAAATTCTCCCCCGATCACAATTATCAAATCATTTGAGAATCGTGATCTCAGTAGATTTAAATTGTTTTTGAAAGCTTTTTAATGAGAATTGTGACTTGTTTTTGAAAACGTTTTAACTGATAAGGATCGAATTTTGAGACTTTAGACTCCAAAGATTTAAACATGCTTGAATATCTTTTGAAAACAAACCATTGTTTGAAAAAATTACACTTTTTAAATAAAAATCATTCTCCACCTCAATCAATGACATAAGTTTTTGATTGAGAGATAGATAGTTTTAACAACCGTTTAGTACAAATGATTTTCAAAAATTGAGCCCGAGTAATTTTTCAAAGCAATTCATTTTCATTAGATAGTGAGAGTTCTTTTATAGAATCAGAGCATGAGATTTGAAAAACAAGATAAAACATGGCTCTGTTCTTTCTTTTTAATACGGGTTACTGCCTGAAATGACAATAAACCACCATTTTTCTTCGCCTCATTTTTTTTAAACTATGTACATTCGATGAACATCTAAAGACCTGTGACATTCTTTGAATATCAACACAAAGTCCGTAGATGATATCGAATCGAGAAAAGCATGACAAAAAGACAATATTTTTGAGGATTTTTCGAATTTTTCACATTTTTATGGATTTTGAAAGTTTTATAATTTTCTATTTGATTTTTGAAGGTTTTGTAATTTTGTATTTTGCTTTTTTTTGAAAAAATATATACAAAGAGATAGATGAAGAAAGACCTTCACTCCTCGTCTTCCTCCTGAAGACGTTTGAGTGTTTCTGGTTGAAGGCTTTTCAAGCCAAGTCATGGAAGAATAAACTTAAAACGTTCTCTTGGAAGAGCTTTGGTGAAGATGTCTGCTAACTGGTATTCAGTCCTCACAAAATAGAGTTCCACCACACCTTTTTCCACTTGTTCCCTGATGAAATGATGTCAAATGTCGATATGCTTTGCTCTTGAGTGTTGAACGTTGTTGCATGAGAGAGCAATAGCACTTTTATTATCACAGTACAGAGGGATTCTGTTGAATACAAAGCCATAGTCAGATAATTGGGATCTCATCCATAGGATTTGAGCACAACAAGATGACATGGCTATGTATTCAGCCTCTATAGAGGAAATAGAAGTACTCATTTGCTTCTTTGAAGAACAGCTCACAAGCTTATCACCCAAAAACTGAGCACCTCCAGACGTACTTCGACGAGTATCTTGACACCCTGCATGATCTACATCTGCATATGCTGTTAGTGACATACCGGTGTCCTTCGGGTACCAAAGTCCCATGTTGATGGTTCCTTGGAGGTACCAAAAGACCCGTTTAACCGCTTCAAGGTGCTTTTTGGTAGGCTTAGCCCGATATCTAGCACACATGCATACAATGTAACGAATCTCAGTCTCATCGGTTGTGAGGTACATCGTGGATCCGATCATGCTTTGATATTTCGTTTGGTCTACCATGATCCCTGAGTGGTCCTCATCCAGTTTAGTACGCTCAATCATGGGAGTGTCAACAGGGTCACTAGAATCAAATCCAAATTTCTTTAGAATCTCATTTGCATATTTAGATTGATTTATAAAAATGCCTCCGGGACTTTGTGAAATTTGTAATCCCAAGAAAAATGACATTTGTCCCATCATAGACATTTGAAATTTGGAACCCATTTCTTTCGAAAAATGATCACATTCATTGGGGTCAGTCGAGGCAAAGATGATATCATCAACATAAATTTGAACGTGAATTAAGTGTTTGCCTGACTTCCTGGTGAACAATGTTGGATCAACTGCTCCTTTGCTGAAGCCGGTAGACAGAAGAAACTTTGATAGCCTTCTTCAAATGATAAACGTGAGTAGGATGCTCTGGATTCACAAAGCCTTTAGGTTGGTTGACGTAGATGACTTCTTTAAGATCTCCGTTCAGAAACGCCGTCTTTACATCCATCTGATAGACTACCATGTTCTTACTTGCAGCATTAGCCAAGAATATTCTGATTGCCCCAATTCGAGCAACTGGAGCAAAATATTCTTCAAAGTCAATACCCTCCTCTTGACGGTATCCTTTAGCAACCAAACGAGCCTTGTTCTTTAACACATCACCATGCTCATCAAGTTTCACTTTGAAGATCCATTTTAGAGCAATGATCATAGCACAATCTAGAGCAGGTACTAATTCCCATACCTCAAGTCGATCAAACTCATGAATTTCTTCTTGCATGGCATTGAACCAGCTGTCTTCATTCATGACGGATTTAACATCTTTTGGTTCGATCTTAGAGAGTACGGAGTTGAAGAAGCACCATAAGGCATTTGTTGCAAGTTGTTTCCATGTGGATACTGGACGAGAGGGATTTCCGATGATGTTGTCTAATGGATGATCGTGAGTCCATTTTCTGAGGTATTCATGTGGTTGTTGTTGAGGAACTGAAGTAGCAGAGTTGATGTCTCCTGAAGAAGATGGTTCTGATGATGATTCAGGAGCAAATATGTTTTCAAATGGAGCATCTTCGGGAGTAGAAAAGGGATTGACTTCATCCTGTGAATCAGAAGCATTTCCATGATGTACACTTGATGATTGAATATTTGTTGATGAAACATATTGGTCAGCAGCAGGCGCTTCTTGGCTTAATGACATAGAAGTTGAAGGGTTAATTTCATTGACAGGGATAGAAGCATCCTCTGTTGATTGAATTGTCATATCATTGTTACTTGGCACAAATTGTTCATCAAACATTGGATCAAACAGTTTCTTTAAATCATCTTCTGAGGGAGGTACATATGGAGTTGCTTATGAGGAGTTTTGTACAAGAGATGAACCAATGGGACTGCTTTGAAGTGCGGGTCCTGAACTGGATTGTCCAGGAGCCATTTGACCGGTCACTCATTAAATGTGACGTGAATTGTTTCCATGATATTTCGGGTTCTCTTGTTGTAGATTCGGTAACCTTTACTGTTAGGTGCATAGCCTACAAAAACTCCAATGTCCGCTTTAGCTCTCAGTTTCCTAAATCTTGACCATCATTAGTTGGATAACATAAAGCACCGAACACACGAAGGAATGAAAGATCAGGTTTTCTGTTGTGGACAAGTTCATATGGAGTTTTTCCATGAGCAGTGTGAATCAAGGATCGATTTTGGGTGTAGCATGCAGTGGCGATGGCTTCACCCCAGAGAAACATTGGAACTTTTGAGTAAATCAGCATAGTCCTTGCGGCTTCCACAAGAGTTTGATTTCGTCTTTCAACTACACCGTTCTGTTGAGGAGTTCGAGGAACACTTCTTTGATGACTGATTCCAATACTTTCATAAAACTCACCAAGTTGTTTGTTAACAAACTCAGTTCCATTGTCTGTCCGGATGATTCTGACCGTTTTGTTAAGACGAACCTGCAGCTATTTGATGAGTTTGATGATGATATCTGGAGTTTCATCCTTTGTCTTTAAGAACTTTACCCAGGTGAATCTAGAGAAATCATCAACCACAACTAACACATATTTCTTCCCAAAGATATTCTGCACTCTCATGGGTCCACATAAGTCCATGTGAATTATATGGAGAACTTCTGCGACAGAGTTTGTAGGTTTGGGTTTATGGGCATACTTCTTGCTTTTTCCCAACTGGCATGCTGCACAAAGATGATCCTTTTCATACTTAAGTCTAGGTAGACCTACAACTAAGTCCTTTCTGGAGAGATCATTGATGGTGCCGAAGTTTAAGTGATTGAGACGACGATGCCATAACCATGACTTTGTTTTAGACGCCTTTGACAGCAAGCAAATTGGAGAAGACTTCATCATATCTTTGATAGAGATGGTGTATAGATTTGAACCACGAGAACCTCTTAAAAGTTCCTTACCATCAAGTTCTCTAACGAAACAAGTATGTTTTCTGAAGGCTACTTCTAGATCAGAATCGCAGGATTGACCAACAAAGAACAGGTTATGACCATGACCTTCCACATAATATACCCTGGAGATAACACTTTTTCCAACAACATAATCTCCATAACCCTTAATTGCACCAAAATGATCATTCCCGAATCTAACTGTCCCGATGAATTTGCTCACGAAGTTCATAAGCCGCGACCGGTCTCCAGTCATATGCTTGGAACAGCCTGAGTCCAAGTACCATAGAACGATTTGAACGATCTGCAGTTGAACACAGACAAGAATGGATAACTGGATAATTGGGATCCCCATACAAGAATGCGTTCCACTTGGTTAGTCACAGTAATTGGAACACCCATATCAAAAATAGAAGCATCCATATCAGAAATAGAAGCAATGGAATCATTGGGAATAGATGCAAGGCGGTGTCTCAGATTTGACCTATTCAAATTATCTTCACTTCTTAAGGGAATAGTTCTACCAGTAGGCATCCATTTTCTAGTGGGCATAGTCTTACCAGTTTGAGGATAAAACTGATTATTCTTATGGCCAAAAGGTATCCAATAATAACCTATCTTTATAAATGTTCTTCCTGTGGGTTTCCACTATTTTCTAGCAATCTTTCGTCTTTGCCTTTTAGCCTTCTTTGCACGATTATTAGCATTAACAATTTTAACTGGCCATTTGACATCATTGTACAAAGCATTCACATCACATTCATGATTAGCAACATAAATCAAGCAGACATCATTACAAGGTTTGCAAATAGTATCAGAATTCGAATTAATTACAGTACGCCTATGGCATACTAGAATCAACACAATTCGTTTTATTCAACACGAGCTTAAAGTTCCTAGGTTGGTCTTCTACTCTCTTCCAATGCACATTCTTAGCTTGAAAGGTCCTATCATTCCTTGTATTGTCTTGAGACTTTGACCTGCTCGCTTTAATGTCACTGATTACTCCTGTAGAGGGAATGGGAACATTAGTTGGTTGATCTAATTTTTGCATTCTTGAACTTGATGTGCAAGGATCTGAACTACTAGAAGGCACATTAGTGTTTACTTTCTTAAAACTGTGATTTAAGCTATTTGCAGGCACACTAAAATTGACACTTTCTTAGCACTAACATATCTAGAATCTGAACTACTTGAAGGCACCCTAAGGTTGACATTCATAACATTGGGCATAGAACGGATTTCATGCTTGGCACTAGGCATAGAACAAGGCATCACAGCTTTGCCTTTTGCACCTAAGGATTTTGGACATGTTGCAATTACACATTCAAGCAGCTCTTGAGATCGTTTGGCCTGGAGGCAAGCAAACCTAATTTCTCTATCAAGAGGTTTATTAATGAAATCCTCTTCAACAATCTCACGGAGACATTCTAGACTATCCTTAAGGTGAGCACAATAGTCATGAAACGCAGGTTCATTATTCCTAAGATGAGGAGGAATATATTTAATAGTCACAGTGTATTTGCAGTCGATGGGTGACTTTGAAACAACATTCTTATTAAAAACAAGTGGCAGTTTCCCATTTTCCTGACTTCTCAGATTCTCAATTTCCTTTTGTAAAGACGTTATTTTTTCGTTGTTTTGGTCACGAGTGACTTTCATTGAATCATATAACTCTTTAAAGTGTCGTTTAACTTTTTCATTTTCTTCTAGAAAACTCTCGTTTTCCTTTTGTAAGGCATTAACTAAGTTTTGAAGATGAAAAGTTTGAGAGTACTGAGAATCTAAAGGAGGAGGCATTTGGGATCCAAACACATTGTTCTTTTCACCCTTCAATTGAGAGATTTGGGCTTTCAACATTTTGATCGTGTTACAATGAGCTCGAATCTGTTCATCACGTTTGTTAATTTCAAAAACAGCATCAAATTCAGGAGCATCCAAGGATGTCTTGATATTTGAGGTTTTAACATTTTCTTTTAGATGTTGATATTTTAGTTGTAAATCAAAATGTTCAACTTCTAGTTTAGAAAGATGCTTTACCAAATTATCGTGATCATCCTGATCAATTTTCTCATTAAGTTTTGAATTAATCTTTTCAAGCTCAATGACACGATCATGGGAGACTTTCAGAGCAACAGATAATTCATGAAATTAAGAAGCATTAATGGAGCAATTCGTAGCAGTGTAAAACACATCTTGAGCAATAGATTCAGAAATAAGATTCTCATTCAAGTTATGCAAGTTCTTCCTCTCAGTCTCATTATATTTTAATGCTAGCTCATAGTCACTAACCTCAACTATCATTGCATCAAATTCCTTTTCCATTCCTTTAATATCTGAATTTATCCCCTTTTTAAGACTCTCAAAATGATCTTTTAGTAGTTTGAAGAAAGGCATGACCTCAGTTAGATAGCATTCTTTTGTTTGCTCAAAACCCCTTTCCCCTTCAGTTATCCCAGTGGGTGTGATCCTTTTCTTACAAGTTTTCTCAAAATCGACAAATAGTTGAAGAATAACATATTGACTGATTAAGGTCTTGCTTTTAGTGGCAATAGTCCTAGGAACAAAATGAATTGGTGTATTGGGAGGATACACAGTTGCTGTAGGCATTTTCCTAAGGGAAGGGTTTGTTTCAACAAGATTTTCAGCTTTTAGCTTATCTAAATCCTTTTTCCAGAAAACTTGTTCAGGTGTTAATAATGTTTGAGGCTTAAATTTGTTTAAGGAGATCCAGTTTTCCTTCTTGTAATCATGGGGTTTGATCGTGATGTTATTCTTTTTGCATTCAGGATCTTCTAGCTTCTTATTCATTTTCACCCTAGATGCATCATCTAATATTCTATCTTCCTCAGAGCACTCAACGCAGCTAGGTTTCTGTCTAGGTTTAAGAATCTCATTGCCATCATAAATTACATTTTGAGCCGCCTTAGCTAACTTACTGTACTCTGGGTTGGCTTTATCTATAATGGGAACACTATGCTTATCGCTTAAAACTCTATGCTTAGTGACCATGTGAGCAGTCTGAATGGTATTCCCTTGTACGTACAACTTATTTTCAAGCTTGTTCTTCAAAGTTTTTAGATTAGAAAAATCATTCAAAAGTTTTGATTCCTTGGCATGAAATTCCTGCTTAAGCACTTTAACATTTTCTTGAAGTTCTTGTTTTTGCTTAGCAGTTTTTGAAAGCTTTTCTTGTAAGGAATTTAACTCTTGTTTTAACACTTCTTCTCTAAAATTACTTTTTCCAATAATTGTACGCATTTGGTTATCCAACTCCTGCTCACGAGTAGTTAGCTCAAACTTAGCACGTTGTTCATAAATGGTAACTCGTTCTTTATAGGCATTAAGTTCAGAGATAACAGAATCATCAGGGGCACATGCAGTGTATTCATCACAGACATAATCATCATTGACTGCAGGAGATACATCACTTGATACAATCATACTTTCACTTTGTTTCACATATTGATCATATGCGACAACATTGATATTACCCATATTTTCAATATCTGACTCAATGATTTTAGTTGATTGTATTTCATTATGTATCTTTTGCACATCAACTTCATCATATAATTTTAATACCTCTGAGATGATTTTGTCTTTGGATGATCCAGCTTGTGGTGAAGAAGAGACCTTAGGAGAGACCATTGGAGAAATGCTAGCCATGAAAATTGTTTGTGCAGTAGGTCCATCATCAACATCAGAGTCGTATGCATCACAGTCAGCTACTTGAAAGGCATTCTGATGATTGTGACCTATCTCCTGAATAGGCCGCTCATCCACATCTGCATCATATGTCTTAGCATTCCCTTCAAAAAGAAACAACAGCTCCTCTTCATCCAAGGTTGCTCCATTGTCTTGAGCTTGCACTAGCAACATCTTATCCCTGAAGTATTCAGCATTCTGAGGACGTTTTGGAGATGTGCAATTCCTTGCAATGTGTTCCTCACCACCACAGTTGTAACATTTGACTGGCTTTGCTTTTCCTTGATTTCCAGTCCTTCCTCGGTTCTGATTTCCTCAATAGCCTCCACCTGTTCCACCCCTTCTCTGATCGTACTGCCTTTCTTGGACTGGCTGCACCATAACCTTCCCATCTCTGATAGTGGCTTGATTGTGTGGATTGGATGCTGTTCTGAGGTTGTTGTTGGTGTGTGGGAGAGTGTTTAGGTTTTGACTGATCATGAGAGCTAGTTGACTAATGAAGTTTCCTACAGTTGCATCAACATCAGCTTGTTTGAACATTGGATCGGGAATGAGTTTGCGAGTTCCATCACCCATGGGTATAACTTGTGAAGCTTTAGTGGTAATCCCAATGTTTGAGTAGAAGGCAGTTGAATCATTTGATGAGCTTGTCTCTCCTGGATTTGTTTTGAATTGTTCAAGAATCCTCTTTTCAAACATGGCATGTCACTCATTCTGAAGAAGGAAGGCATATAGTTGCTCATAGTTTTATTCTTCAATCCTTTGGTTAGCTTCACAGAGGTGACAAACTTGTGCCATTCGGGATTCATGTTGTTCACAAACTTTGAGTTTAACTGAATGTTTGGCATAGTCATTCTGATGTTCCTCATGTCATTAACAAGCTTGTGGAATCTCACGTAATACTCATAGACACTCTCATCTGGTTTTATCTTGAAGTGATCAAATTCATCATAGAGTTGTGATTCTCTATCTTCCATGGTTAATTCAGAACCAGAAAGAAGCATCTTGACATTATCCCATACAGCCTTTGCTTCAGTGTTGTGATTGATAAGCTTATAGATATCTTTTGGGAGACCTTGAAGTATGATGTTAGAAGCCTTGATATCAGCATCGAATCTCTTCTTCTCCTTATCATTGAGCTCATCATACGTCTTTGGTCTGTCTATTCCATAGATCATTATTCCATCTTCAGCTGTATCAATTATGTCTCTAGTAGTCTCAACTCTATACGGTCCTTCATCAATCGATTTGAGAATGTTGACTCCATTTTCCTTTCCAAGACAGTACAATCTGATTCTTTGAGCCCAAGAGTCGTAGTCAGTTCTGTCAAGCATAGGCGGACGAGTATCTGGCCCTGCTGCTTGAACGTCCTCAGCTACCGAAGAAACAATAGTAGGAACGATGTTTGCCATGATTACAAGTTCTACGGGATTTTACAGTTCTTTGATTAAATCGGGAAATTGATTCTTTCACGGGATTTTACTAAACCAAAAGAACAACCGTAAGAATGTATCACGAAGAAGTAACAAGTCTAAAATTAGACAAGTAGTAAAACACACAACTCGCTTAGTTATCAACTCGCTAAACACCCAACTCGCTCAAGGAGACAACTCGCTTAAGGAATCAACTCGCTAAATAGTCAAGTCGCATTAGCATCAACTCGCAACACTGTTAACACGCTTAATGAATCAAGTAGCTAAATATCTAACTCGCTTTGGTATCAACTCGCAACACAATCAACCCTCTTGAACACCAAGTCGCTTAAATTAAATCGCTAGCTTTACAACTCGCTTAATAGCTAAGTCGCTTTAGATCTCAAGTCGCTTAAAGAAATAACTCGCTTAGAACCCAAGTCGCATAAAAATCAACTCGCTAAACAGCCAAGTCGCATGTACCAACTCGCATCCAATAACAAAGCAACTCGCTTTGAAGAAAAAACTATCTGAGACACAACTCGCTTCGTACAAACTTCAAAAATAACCACTTTATCAATAAAAAACAACCAAACCACAATGATTTAAGCTTTCCAATTCAAAACATAAACACATATGATGATCCTAAACACAAAAGTACAAGCAAAATTCAAACTTTAACACTAGAATTTGTCCAAATGAATCAAACTCTCCTAAACCTTTAATACCCCAAAAACCTTATGAAATCCACCAAAACAAAAGGCATGAAAGATGAGTGATCAAACCATGGCTCTTGATACCAATTGTTAGATATAGGATTTCACAAACACATTAAACCATAACCATGTGGGGCATTAACAATATTTAGAGAGAGAAAGTTCTAGTGAGAGAAAGGAAGAGAGTTGGGAACTATGTGAAACAAAGAAAAATGGCATTGAAGCTCCAACCCTCTACCTTGGGAGGTAGAGGGTATTTATAGTATCTTACAAGCAAACGCCACCTACGGGCTGTGGATCAGGCATACAGTGGGTAAAGACCCGTCCGTCCTCCACGGTGTTATAAAACTAAATACTACTTAATCATAAAATCACTATGACTACGAGCTCACTAACGATTACATATACTTGAGGTGACCGACTCTTTAATACCTGGAATTTCTAATTCCTAACACAGAGGAGTTGGAATCATGTTAAATTTCAACAACTAGGTAGTGATTTTGGAATGAACAATAAGGCATGCTATATATGTGGTAGTTTTGATCATTTACATGCTTATTGTGACTATCATCTTGGGAGAAGGGAAGTCCATGGGAATAAAAGGGTGAATTCTAACATGTTTCAAAATAATGTACACCCTAATCCACATTGAAAAATGGTCCCAAGATCAGTTCAACTAAGAAGTGGCCTCAAAAATTTTGCCACTGAACAAACAGTTAACAATGCTCACCTTAAGTCACCTGTTAAAAGTGCAAAGTCCAAACCAACTTTTGCAAAATCTTCACAAACAGGGAAAGGAACTTTTCAAGCTAAAAAGATTAATTATAACCAACAGTGGGTACCAAAAAATAAACCAGCAGTTTCCACTGCTCATACAAAAGTTGCCACTGGAAGGGTTGTAAACAAGAAAAGGGGGGACATGGGCAATGCTGTGAAGGCCTCAGCACGTTGGGAATGGAAACCTAAAGGAAATACCTCTACAACCAATACCAATGGTGTATCAATGAACTTTGATAGATTTAACTATATTGATACACGAGGCAAATCCAAGTCAATCATGGCTTGGGTCCCCAAAAGAAACTAACTTTTTCTTTTATGTGCAGGAACATCCAAGGACAAAAAGATCAGATCAAGGATATACAGATAGTAGGTGTTCAAGGCACATGACTGGCAACAAGTCCTATCTTTCAGATTTTGAGCATTATGATGGACAGTATGTCAGCTTTGGAGGTGGAGTTAATGGAAAAGTTGCTGGTAAAGGTGTAATCAAAACTGGTAACTTGGATTTTGAACTTGTGTACTCTGTAAAAGAGCTTAAGTATAATCTCTTTAGTGTGTCAAAAATGTGTGACAAGATGAACAATGTTCGTTTTACCAAAGATATGTGTTTTGTTCTCTCTAAGGATTTTAAGATGCCTGATGAAAGTCAGATTCTTCTTAAAATTCGTAGAAAAGGCAATCTATATATCTTTGATATGAACAACATTATTGCTAAAGATGATTATGCTTTCTTAATTGCAAAGGCCACATTGGATGAATCCATGTTATGGCATAGAAGACTTGGTCATGTTAACTTCAAAACCATTAATAAGATTGTTAAAGATGGTTTGGTAAGAGGTCTACCTCAGAAAAGATTTGAAAATGACCAAACATATGTGGCCTGTCTTAAAGGGAAACAACACAGAGCTTCTTGCATATCAAAGATTGTTAACTCTATTGCTCACCCTCTTCAAATGTTACATATGGACTTATTTGGTCCTACATCAGTGAGTAGTTTGAATTTGAAGAAATATTATCTTGTAGTAACTGATGATTTCAGCAGATTCACATGGGTTTTCTTTCTTAATACAAAGGATGAAACAACTGGCATCCTTAAGACCTTTATCACTGAAATAGAAAACCAATATAATCTGAAAGTGAAGATCATCAGGTGTGACAATGGGAAAGAATTTAAGAATAGAGTTATGGATGATTTTTGTAGAGACAAAGGTATTAAAAGAGAATTTAGTGTTGCTAGAACTCCTCAACAAAATGGTGTTGCTGAGAGGAGAAACATGACACTTATTGAGGCTGCTTGAACTATGTTGGCAGATTCTAAATTGCCAATCACTTTTTGGGCTGAAGCAGTTAACACTGCATGTTATGTGCAAAACAGAGTGTTGGTGGTAAAATCAAAGAATAGGACACCTTATGAGCTATTTAGAGGAAGACCTCCTATTTTAGACTTCATGAGGCCATTTGGATGTCAAGTAACAATTCTCAATACCATTGATTATCTAGGCAAATTTGATGATAAAGCTGATGAAGGGTATTTTGTTGGGTACTCTATGGTCAGTAAAGCTTTCAGAGTATTCAACTTGAGAACTCAAAAGATTGAAGAGAATTTGCATGTTGAGTTTCTTGAAAACAACGTAAATGTCAAAGGAACTGGTCCTGAAAGGCTGTTTAATCTTGATACTCTAACCAGTACTATGAACTATGTGCCTATCTCTACAGGTACATCTTTTTATGATTTTGCAGGATCAGAAGAGTTTCTTGATGATGATGAACCCAGCCAGGATCAAGTAGATGATCAAGATGAATTCAGTTTGCCTCTTTGGGACTATGCAGATAATGGAGATATTTCAAAGACTGGAGATACTCATCCTTCTAATGATTTTGAAAAGGAAGGAATATGCAACATGAATACTGAAGATCCGACAAGCAGTGACAAGTCTGTGTCCACTGCTAGTCCAGAAATTTATACTGCAACACCAGAAGTGGAAAATGCAACTCCAGTTACTGAGGAAGCTCAAGCCAATGATGTTGAAATTTCAAATATGCCAAGTGAAATTGCAGTTCCTCAGACTCCCCATACTACAATTCACAAATCACATCCTCTTGAAAATGTGATTGGGGCTGTCAATTCACCTGTAAAGACAAGGAGACAAACAAAGTTGTTTGATATTCATGGATTCATTAGTGAAATTTATGAATCTAAAATTCATGAAGACAAGAATGAATGTCTCTTTATGTGTTTTCTATCACAAATGGAGCGAAAGAATGTTTATAAGGCACTTGAAGATGAAAGTTGGGTGGAAGCAATGCAAGAAGAGTTGCTTCAATTTAAGCTTCAAAAGGTTTGGGTGCTTTGTGATTTACCTTCTGGCAAGAAAGTAATACGTACTAAATGGGTGTTCAGAAACAAGAAAGATGAAAGAGGAATTGTCATAAGAAACAAAGCTAGGCTAGTGGCTCAAGGATACACTCAGGAGGAGGGTATTGATTATGAAGAAGTATTTGCCCCTGTTGCACGTATTGAGGCAATTAGACTGTTCTTAGCCTATGCATCCTTTATGGGCTTTAAAGTTTATCAAATGGATGTAAAGAGTGCCTTTCTATATGGGCAGATTGATGAGGAGGTTTACGTTTCACAACCTCCAGGCTTTGAAGACCCTTAATATCCTGACAAAGTGTACAGGGTTGTTAAAGCTTTGTATGGCTTGCATCAAGCTCCAAGGAAATGGTATGAAACCTTAACCACTTATCTTCTTAATAATGGGTTTCATAGAGGAAGAATGGATCAAACTTTGTTCATCAAGAAAGACAATAATGATATCTTGTTAGTCCAAGTATATGTTGATGATATCATTTTTGGATCTACAAAGACAGAGATGTGCAAAGAGTTTGAGAAACTAATGAAAAAGAATTCAAGATGAGTTCTATGGGTGAACTTACATTCTTTTTGGGACTTCAAGTTCTACAAAGGCCATATGGTATTTTTATCAATCAAGATAAATACGTGGCTGACATACTAAGGAAGTTCAAGTTCACTTATGCAAAGTCATCTAGCACCCCTGCAGACAAGACTACGCATCAACTCTTGAAGGAAAATAGTGGTGAAGCAGTTGATGTGCACATGAACAGGTCTATGATTGGTTCTTTTATGTATCTTACATCATCTAGACCAGATATTATGTTTGCAGTGTGTGCATGTGCAAGGTTTCAAGTAACTCCAAAGTTCTCTCACTTGACTGCTGTGAAGAAGATTTTCAGATATCTTAAAGCATTTCCTACTCTGGGTTTATGGTACCCTAAAGAATCTGCTCTAGATTTGGTTACCTACTCTGATAGTGATTATGCTGGAGCTAGCTTGGATAGAAAATCTATAACAGGTGGATGCCAATTTCTTGGCAATAGATTAGTGTCATGGCAGTTCAAGAAACAAACAAAGGTGGCAAATTCATCAACTGAGGCAGAGTATGTGGCTGCTGCTAGTTGTTGTGCTCAAGTTCTATGGCTTCAGAATCAACTTTTGGACTATGGGTACAATTTCATGAATACCATCATTCATATTGACAATAGCAGTGCCATTTGCATCATTAAGAATCCTGTTCAACACACAAAGACCAAACATATTGAAATTAGACACCATTTCATTAGAGATTGCTATGAAAAGGGACTAATTTAGGTTGTCAAAATTTATACTGATGACAACTATGCTGATTTGTTAACAAAAGGACTTGATGTGGGGAGATTTCAGTACTTAGTAACAAGTATTGGAATGCTTAATCCATAACCTTTTTGTCAAAATGTTCTCTGGTGTTGAGGGGAGGCTGTTGGGTACTGAAATTGTTGTATGAGTTTGTATTAATCTTGATAGGAGTTGATTTTAAAAGGTATATAACTGAGATACACAACAAATGGTTATTGATTCACCATGTCTTACATACATAAGAATCAACTAGTCCAGAGCAAACGGCTACTGGTAAAGACTTGACAAATCCGTTTATGGTTGATAGTTTACCAAAAACTATATGGTTATCAACTCACCATATTCTTTATGATTAAGAGTTGGCTAGTCCATAGCAAACGGCTCATGGTAAAGACATATCAAATCCGTTGATAGCTGGTAGTTTGCTAAAAACTATGATAAGAGTAGTCTAGTTTTCTATGATTTTATTTACCACTTCTCTTTGAAATTTTTGTGAAAATTTACCACTGATAGTGTTATTTTACGACTGTTGTTCTAGCCATTACAACTGATTGTGTCAGTAATTTATTTTTTACTATCCGTTGAAAGTAACCACTGCTTTCCATATATGTAGGGTTAAAATTTTAAGGAAATTATCTTCTTTCTATATTATAATAACTTTCTAAAGATAATTTTTCTTGCGCAATACTTCTAAACCCTAACCCTATATATCTTTCACTTTCAATTGGCTAGTTATTCTTTCAATTATTACTGACATAATATCATTTTCATCAAAAGTTTCTATGGCTTCTTTAAAATTTGCAGATGAGCACAACCTAGTGGCCTACCTACACAAGTCTAGCGAGAAGAGTGGCCCTGTTTTTCATCAGATTGTGAACTTTCTTCATACCACACATATAAGGTATGCTTTGCTTTTAAATCCCACAATCTATATCTCTCAAATCAAACAGTTTTGGACTTCTGTTACGTCCATAACACTTGAGATCGGAGATACACATGAAACAGTGGATGCTCTAAGAGCCACTGTGGATGGGGTAACTATTGATGTTACTGAGGCATACTTGAGGAGAGTACTTCAATTGCATGATCTCAATGGTATCATCACATTACCTATGCCTGAAATTCATGATACTTTATCATCCATGGGTTATGATACCACTAACAAAAAGGCTACTTTCAAAAAGAGTGGTTTTTGTCCCCACTGGAGATTTTTGATTCATACTTTGTTACATTGTCTAAGTTCAAAGAAAACATCTTATGAGAAATTTAGTTCAACCATGGCTTACCCTTTGGTTTGTCTAGTTACTGATAAGCTTTTTAACTGGTCAAATTATATTTTTACCAGTATGAAAGGCAATGTACAAAGTAAAACAAAATTTTTAATGTATCCAAGGTTTGTGCAAGCCGTGCTTAATGAGTTTCAACTGCAACATCATACTAATGTTTATAAAATCAATTGCCTTAAGCCAAAATTTTTTCAAAATTTGAATAAAGATGGCAATTTGATTTTTACACCTCTCCTTCCTCAAATGCTTGCCAAGATAACAACTGAACAAAACACACCTGTAATTAATGTTCCAAACATTGATTATACTCCACCAGTTTCTAAAACCTATGAGAGAAGGTCTAAACAGCCAACTCCTCTCATGACAACACAACAAGTTTCTAAATCTTTTGGTTTAGGAACAAGCAGTGGTGGTTCTAGACTTCCACCTAGTTCAACTAGTGAGGACTCTGAACCAATGCCCCATGATTCACCTCTCCCAACAGGTCACACAGTTGGAAGTGATGAAGGCAGTGGGCAACAGTTGGAATTGATGGTTTTGTGTACAAAGTTGACCAAGCAGGTTGAATCTCTAAAGAAGGATTTGGCAAATGTCAAGAAGATGTATGCCAAGGATGTTAAATATTTAAAGAATGAGATTCAGACCTTAAAGGAAGAGATAAATGGGTTGAAAAAGCACAAGAGGACTACAAAGCTGGTGATTTCATCTTCATTCTCACCTACTGATGGTGATTCAGCTGATCATGATTTGGGAAATTCTTCCAAACAGGGGAGGAAAACAGGTGCTGACACTAAGGGGTGGACAATTGATTTTGAAAATGAAGGAGATACAAGTAAAGGAGCAAAGGAAACTGAAATTCATGGAGAGCAACTTGAAGATCAAGACTTTTTCCAAACTGTAACTGATTTTACCACTGATTTTATTTCCACTGCAGAGCCAACTTTTGCCACTGCAAGTGAAGAAGTTGATAAATTGAAGAAAGACAAGGGTAAAGCAGTTATGGAAGATGTAGAGCAAACTGGAAGCAAGATTTCAAAGAAAAGACAAACTCAGATTGCTCTTGATAGAGAACTTGCTAAGAAGATAGCAGAAGAACAAGTTGCGGAGAAGAAAAGATTGCAAGAAATGGAAGTTGCAAGCTTTTTGGAGACTAAGAGATTGAAAAGAATGGAAGATGTTATTAAAGATCCACTTTCCACTGTTCATCCTACTATTTTTAAAGACAAGACTCCAGAGTTTGGTTATGTTCCAACTGCAGAAGATATTGAGTTCTTGATTGCAAATAATCAAGTAATCAAGAAAAAGGCAATTGACCAGGTAGCTGATGCATCCTTAACAGAAGAACAAAGAAATGCTCAGTTGAAGGATTTCATTCAAATGAAGGACAATCAAGCACTTGAAGATGTGATCATTTCAGTCAAAAAGGGTCAAAAACATAAACAAAGACAACCAACCAAGGCACAAATTATTTCATACATGAAGACTTATTGTTGTCATGTTGGTGGTTGGAAGAAGCATCAATTCAAAGGATTGTCTGATGATCAAGTTGAAAAGGCTTATTACAGAGCTCAAAAACAAGATAAATATTTTATTTCAATGGGTTTTGAAGAAGAAGCAAGAAGATTTCCTGAATTGAAGAGAAAGGCCAAAGAAAGTGATTCTCAAACTGTTAAGAAGGCTAAGGTTGTTGAAGAACAAGAAATACCTATTGAGAAATTCACTGAAGAACAATTGAATGGAATGATTATGATAGAAGAAGGAGATTTTTATCCAGAACCACTGCAAGTTCGTCATCCTATCATTGATTGGGAAGTTCATACTGCTAGCAATTTTGGTTCAACATGGAAGATCACAAGACTAGGAGGTGAAACTTCATCATTCATGACATTTGAAGATCTTATTAAAGCTTTTGACAGAGATGACCTTAATACATTATGGAGGTTAGTTCAAGAAAGGTTTAATGCTCAAGATCTCAAAGATACTAAGGAGATGCATTTATGGGTGAATCTTAGAAGGCTCTATGAACCAAATGTTGATGATGACTTCTGGAAAACCTTATTTACATGTTTTGGTACTAAATGGTTTTACTATGATTCATGTGAAGTTCATCATGTCTCTACAGCTAATGCAAAAGACTTTTTCATGCTTGCTGAGAAAGAATATCCACTCAGAGCTGGAGCTCTTACAGTGATGTTAACCTTACCAATAAGAGTTAATGAAGACAATGAGAAGGTCAAAGCATTATTACAAAGGCTTCAAGATCAGTGTTCAAGAGCTATATGGAAGTTAAGGAAGAAGTGACGTGTTTGGTTGAATTCCCAAATCCTTGAAGATAATGTTTATTGAAGAAACTTATTGATTTGAAGAGAAATCATAAGTTTAGGGGAGGATTGTTGGGAATAATCCGTTACCACGGATAGTTGTGGTTTACACTGCTTGGATTAACACTAGCAGTGGAAACGTATTCCCACTGCCATATTCATTTTTACCACCGCTATCAGTTTATGATAAGGTTAACGCGTCTAGATAAGTATAGAATAGATCTTGTGTATATTCTATTATGTTAGCTTTATACTTATCTTGTAAAGGACTCCTTGTTGTATAAATAGATATCCTAGGTCATTGTCTTAGGTACTTGTCAATTTACATACGTATGACTCACAAAGGCTTGAAGGTGTAACCCTAGTGATAAGCTAAGATCACTCGTATTATTGATTAATAATATTGGAGCTTACGTTTTGTGTTTAATCTGTGTTTACTCACTTTACATCATACAATCCATCTTCTAAGTGTTATTAAGTATATTCCGCGTACTTAGTAATATTATACAAAATATCTTTGACACAAGGTGTGTGTCCAGGTCCATCAAAAAGGTATGTGTTTTAGCACATACCAACCTTATATAGGTAGCCCGTTAGGATCTGAGATACCATCGGAGATTGTTTCTGAGCCCGAGGAGTGTGGTAAGACGGGTCTGATGTGGGAGAGGATTACCTCTCAGGGTGCTAGACTTAGGCAGTTGACGGAGTGATTGGTTGGAGTATCGAGAGCTAGTATTGTGGATCTGAGTGTTGATATGGGTACTGTAGTCAGGAGGACTAGGGTTTTGCATGATGGTATGTCGGATCTCCAGGAGCAGGTTGGGGACCTCTGGAGAGGGTTCGCGACAGCTCGTGACGCTAATAGAGAGATTTGGTGTAGGATTGGTGAGTTGGAGAGAGAGGTCGCAGAGCTTAAGAGTGATCGCGACGCTCGACGTGTTGAGCTAGCATCATTGTGGAGAGAGGTTGATGATGTTAGGAGATCAGTGAGTGATATTCGTAGACGTGGCTAGATCGTATTAGATTCATGGTTTTGTACCATCTTGAAACTGAGTAGTGCTTGGTTCGAGATGTAGGATTATCCTTGTTGTCCTACTAGTATCGTCGTTAGGATCGTTTTTGATTTCTCCGTATCCTTCCATGTATTTCCACTTTTGAAACCTTTGAGTTATGGTTATGGGAACGTGCATCCTTTAGTTATGATGCGGTATCTGATCGTTTCGCTTTGGTATAGCGTTGTCCTTGTTGACCTTGATTATGTATTCAGGCGTTATTGTATGACCCTTAGAACCCAACTCTATTTTTAGAGAGTGAATTGTGAACTTATGAAATTGTTCTTCTTGCCTCCAGAATGGTGGCAACAAGAAGAAATGCGCTTAGGAACAACCGAGCAGCTTTTGCTGCTGTTGTTGCCCCTGGCCGTCGAGGTCGTCGTTTGGCCCCGACCACACCACCTGTTGAGAACCCGAACATTGATAACCCAGTGGTAGGAAACCCGAATGTGAATGACCGTGCTGATAATGGTCCTGTTCCACAAAACCCTCCACCGGTGAACCTAGCCCACATTGACCAGCTAGTGACGCAGCGTGTCGCTGAACTTCTAGCTGAGACTAATCTTTCTAATACCTCTAGTGGAACCCCTATGCTGAATCGAACTCGAGGTTGTACCTACAAAGAGTTCCGATTCTGTAGTCCCATTGAGTTCAGAGGAACTGAGGGAGTAGTTTACCTGACTAGGTGATTGGAGAAAACTGAATATGTGTTTGCCGTTAGTAATTATGATGAGGATTGTAAGGTTAAGTATGCAACATTTAACTTGAAGGACGAGGCGTTGACCTGGTGGAATAGCTATCACAGATCAGTAGGAATTCATGTAGCTTATAGTATGACTTGGACTCAATTTAAGGCTCTCCTGATTAAGACTTACTGTCCTAGGAATGAAGTTAAGAAGTTAGAGAGCGAGTTCTGGAACCATAAGGTTAAGGGTACTGACATGGCGATTTGTACTCGTTGTTTCCAAGAGTTATCTTTGCTTTGCCCTGAAATGGTTCGCACCAAAGAACTTAAGATTGAAAGGTATACTGATGGATTACCTTTGGCTACTCGAAATGATGTCATCGCTGCCAAGCCAGCTAATTTGCAAGAGGCAATTGCTGTGGCTCAGCGTTTAATGGACTCTTATGTGCTAGAAGTAGGAGACAAGGTTAAGAGTGATAGGAGTGATGAGAGGAAGAGGAATGAAGTTGTTAAAGGGAATGGCAACAAACGGCAAGAGACTACCAGAGTGTTTGCCATAGGAAATAGAGATAAGAAGGGTTATAAAGGTAGTAACCCTGGACTGTGCCCGATTGTGTGTAGGAAGTGATCTAAGGTAGGACACATAGCCAAAGACTGTAGGTCTCGTCCACTTGCTACAGCTCAAACTGCACAAGGAGCGGACTGGAAGGCCACTGTCACCTGTTTTGGATGTGGAAAGAAGGGACACTTTAAGAATGAGTGCCGAGAGCCATGGATGAGAGGAAATCCTGGTAATGTAGGAGGATTTGCTAACCGAGGTATAGGAGGTAATGGCTTTGACCCTGTAAAGCGTGAGGTTGTGGAAAACCAGAGAAACCTTGGTGCTAGGAATCAGCAGAGAGACATGGGAGTAGCGCGTGTTTACGCTATTGGGAAGGAAGCTAGTGAGGACCCTAACATAGTTAAGGGTACGTTCCTTCTCAATAATCGCTATGCTTCCATACTATTTGATACCGGTGCGGATATGAGTTTTATATCCACCAATTTTATGCCATTACTAGGAATCTCCCAAACACACATAGGGTTTAGTTACGATGTGGAATTAGCAAATGGGAACAGAGAGAAGATAGACACCGTAGTCCGAGGTTGTACCTTAAGTTTCCTAGACCGCCCATTTAGTATAGACCTATTGCCGGTTACCTTAGGAAGTTTTGACGTTATTATCGGAATGGATTGGTTGTCGAAGAACGGTGCACACATCATTTGTGATGAGAAGATTGTACGTTTATCGTATGGCGGAAAAGTTCTGAGCATACAAGGACATCAGAGCGACTATGGAAGCCCTTCCCGGTTGAGCATCATTTCTTGTATTAAGGCCCAGAAGTACATCGATAGAGGAGGTTGTCTTTTCTTAGCTCGAATTTTTGAAAAGAAAAGCGAGGAGAAGAGTGAAAGACACTTTAACGATGTACCTGTTGTTAGAGAATTTCCGGATGTGTTTCCCGACGATCTGCCAGGGATTCCACCTGTTCAACAAGTGGAATTCCAAATAGAGTTGATACCCGGTGCGACACCCGTAGCCCGGGCACCTTATCAACATGCTCCAAGAGAATTGGAGGAACTGTCTAAACAGTTGGCAGAGTTGTCAGAGAAGGGATTCATTCGACCAAGTTCGTCACCGTGGGGAGCACCAGTGTTGTTTGTGAAGAAGAAAGATGGATTGTTTCGGGCATGTATTGATTATAGGGAGTTGAATAAGTTGACAGTGAAGAACCGATATCCGTTACCTAGAATAGATGACCTGTTCGACCAACTCCAAGGAGCTAGTGTCTTTTCTAAGATCCATTTACGATCTGGTTATCACCAGCTTAGAGTTCGAGAGGAGGATATCCCTAAGACGGTGTTTAGAACCCGTTATGGACACTATGAATTCCAAGTGATGTAGTTTGGTTTGACCAACGCACCAGCAGTTTTCATGGATCTCATGAACCGAGTTTGTAAGCCATACTTGGATAAGTTTGTGATAGTATTCATAGATGACATCTTGATATACTCTAAGAGTAGTGAGGAGCACGAAGAGCATTTGAGGCTCATTTTAGGATTGTTAAGAGAAGAGAAGTTGTATGCCAAATTCTCTAAGTGTGAATTTTGGATTCCGTCCATGCAATTCTTAGGTCACGTGATAGATAGTCGAGGTGTTCATGTTGACCCAGCTAAGATTAAAGCCATTAAGGAATGGGCAGCTCCTAAGAACCCATCAGAAATCCGACAGTTTCTAGGGTTAGCATGCTATTATAGGAGATTCATTGAGGGATTTTATAAGATAGCTAAGTCGCTGACCAAACTAACTCAGAAGGATGTTAAGTATGAATGGGGAGAAAAGGAAGAAGAAGCATTCCAACTTCTGAAGGAGAAGTTGTGTAGTGCGCCTATCCTAGCTTTGCCTGAAGCAAGCGAAGATTTTGTCGTGTACTGCGACGCTTCGTATAAAGGCTTAGGTGCTGTTTTGATGCAACGTAAGAAGGTGATTGCTTATGCATCCCGACAAATTAAGAAGCATGAGAAAAACTACACCACCTATGACCTTGAGTTAGGTGCTGTAGTGTTTGCTCTTAGGATCTAGAGACATTACCTGTATGGAACCAAGTGTGTAGTATTTACCGACCATAAGAGCTTGAAGCATATCCTAGATCAGAAGGAACTGAACATGAGACACGTCGTTGATTGGAATTGCTTAGTGATTATGAGTGTGAGATTCGTTATCATCCTGATAAGGCTAACGTTGTAGCTGATGCACTTAGTCGTAAGGAGGGCATTCCACCCCTACTTGTTAGATCATTAGGAATGACCATTGTTTCGACCTTACCATCTCAAATTTTAGCAGCCCAAGCAGGGGCATTGACGGAAGAGACCCGTCCTTATGAGAATCTTCATGGAATGGTAGAAAGTGAAAACGGCTTCTTGAAGTGTTCTGACGAAACATTATGCTTCGGAGACAGAATCTGGATACCATTTCATGGTGGAATCCGTGACTTGATTATGCACGAGTCGCATAAATCAAAATACTCTATTCATCCCGGAGCCGATAAGATGTATCAGGATCTTAAGAAACTTTATTGGTAGCCCAATATGAAAGCCGATATAGCTCAGTATGTCAGTTGGTGCCTGACTTGTTCTAAAGTTAAGGCCGAACACCAGAAACCATCAGGACTTTTATTTCAACCCGAACTCCCAAAATGGAAATTAGAGCGAATAACCATGGACTTTATCACTAAATTACCGAGAACAGTTAGCGGCAATGACGCTATCTGGGTAATAGTTGATCGTTTAACTAAGTCTTCTCACTTTTTAGCCACTAGTGAAACCGATAGTCTTGATAAACTTGCTCGATTGTATCTTAAGGAGATATTATCGCGTCATGGAGTACCGATATCTATCATTTCCGATAGGGATAGTCGTTTTACATCCCAATTTTGGAAGTCGTTACAGACAGCATTAGGAACGAATTTGGATATGAGTACTGCTTACCATCCATAAACCGATGGTCAAAGCGAGAGAACTATTCAGACTTTAGAGGACATGATTAGAGCATGTGTCATTGATTTCAGCAAAGGCTGGGAGAGACACCTCCCTTTGGCGGAATTCTCTTACAACAATAGTTATCACTCTAGCATTAAGGCCGCCCCATTTGAGGCACTGTATGGCCGAAAATGTCGTTCTCCTGTTTGTTGGGCTGAAGTTGGCGAGAGTCAACTTATAGGTCCCAAACTTGTCGTAGAAACCACTGAGAAGATAGTTCAAATTCGTAATCGGTCACAAACCGCTCGAGATAGACAAAAGAGTTATGCCGATAAGAGACGTAAACCTTTAGAATTTCAGGTTGGAGATCGTGTTATGTTGAAAGTTTCTCCTTGGAAAGGAGTGATCCGTTTTGGGAAACGTGGAAAACTCAATCCCCGATATATTGGTCCCTTTCCAATCCTGGAAAGAATCAGACCGGTAGCATACCGCCTAGAGCTACCATCGGAACTGAGTAGTGTACACAATATCTTTCATATTAGTAATCTTAAGAAATGTCTTTTGGAGGAAAGCATAGTGGTGCCTTTAAGAGATATTCGTATTGATGAGAAATTGAATTTTGTTGAGGAACCAATTGAGATTATGGATCGTGAGATTAAGAGGCTAAAGAATGGCCGTATTCCGATTGTTAAGGTTCTTTGGAACTCCCGGCATGGACCGGAGTTCACTTGGGAACGTGAGGACGTTTTCCGTAGGAAGTATCCTAAACTGTTTATGACATCAAGTAACTCGGAGTGAAACCCGGGACGGGTCTCTTCTGAGGCTGGGAGGCTGTGACAACTGGCAAATTTAAGGACTCTATTTTAGGTAACCGCATTACGTTAAACTGAACCGAGCTTTGCCTTTGAAACTATTTTTATAAACCATGACTTGATTTTATATCGTCTATTGGTTCTTATGATTTATTTCACTATTGAATGAGTTCTCGTATGAGTTTTAACTCTATTTGGTAGGCACTATTTGATTCGGCACTAGAAAAGCCTAAAACAAGAGTTATTGTAACTTTTAGACCGTAACTCGAAAATTGACAAATAAATAGTCAAAACTCGTGGAAAAATGTAAATAACGATGTTGGAAAGTTGAATAAATGTCGTGGGACACTCGGGGGACGATATGTGAGCTCGGGAATGGGTAAACGAGATAGATACGAAAATTTTCAACCCGAACCCTCTTTTTTTTAATTATAGCCGGTGCCCCCCCCCCCCTCCTAATTTAATTATTTTGAGGTCCCTAAGTCCCATATATATAAAGGGTCATCCACCCTCACTTCCACACCTTTCATTCTGTCACTAAAAACACACACAATACACCTTTCTCTCTCAACTTTCTCTCACTAAAAACCTTAGCCGCCCACCCCATTAATTCCGGCCACTATTCCGGCCACTACGGCCAGATTCCGGCGAGTGAGCACTCACCTCCACCACCATCTTGAAGCTCTCTTTCTCCTCTTTCCAACCATATATTACAAACTCCATTTGGAATTCAATAACACCTTCAAATCCTTGAATCAAGATTCGTACACTTAGTTTTTGAAAGGGCTTTTGCAATTGGTGATTAGAGAAGGTAAATAGAACATGTTTTGAGCTTGATTGGGCAATAAAAAGCCATGAATTGAAAGTTAGGGTTTCGATCTAATCTTGAATTTTAGGGCTTTTGGGTGGAACATGAAATTTAAGCTAATTAGTGATGAAATAAACAAGTAATTAGTGTTTGGTAAGTGTGTGGTGTATCAATTTGATGAGTTTTGCATTTTAGGGTTTAGTTGCATGTTTTTGATTAAGAATAGTTGATGGGTTTTGTGTTTGGTTAGTGTTTGGAGCTTGAATGATTGGATTTGAGTGTTGTAGAATGGTTTTGGTTGTGTTTGGATGAATTTGGAATGGTGGACGAGCCACCTTGGGCTCGTACGTGGCTCATGAGGGACGTACGAGACCCACATGGACCTTGGGTTCGGGTCTGGTCGATTTGGTATCTTATTGATTGGTTTTGTTGAGGTTTCGATGAGACGCGTAGAGCCGAAAAGCTTTTAGAAGCTTGTTTGGTTCACGAGGTCTTGACCGCAACCGTGTCATGACCATTAGGGTCATAACATTGGTTTCGAGTCTATTTGGTTGGTTTATTGGTTGGCGAGATTGATTTGAGTTGTTTTGGGATTGAATTGCGCTATAATGACATTTAATTTGGACTTGATATATATATTGTTGACTTTGAGCTACGTCGGTGTTACTTTGACTTTTTAGTCAATAGTTGACTCCGACAAAGCCGTAACATGGACTTTAGTATAATTTGGACTATTGATTGATTAAAATCCAAGAAGTTATGACTCGTGCTTGTGGACTCGAAACGAATAACGATATGAGCTTAATATTAGAATTTGACGAAATATATATATAAATATGAAAATGCTAATAGAACTATGAAATGTAAATAATAATGGGCTTTTGTACCAAAAATGTCGATAACAAGTCTTATCTTGTTATTTACTATTTTTAAACGGAAACTAACGACTAAATTGGAAAGGTTTGCGATAAATAAGTAATTAACATTTCGAGTACACGTTTATCAATAAATGTCAATTGTGGACACTTAATATGGGTTTAAGTATTTAATTGCTTACGTTGTGTGCATGGGTTACGGATAACCTAACATTAATAGTGTTGATCCAAGTTGGTAGCGGACTTATTAGGTTGACGAATCTAATAAGAGAACGCTAGGTACGTTGGATAACCTTATTAATGGGTGACTTGTCCTTATGACTCATTAAGATGCGACCGGTTTATGGAATAATAAGCGATACGAATGAATAATTGAGTTTATCGAGTTGACGAATTCGATAAGGTCTACTGTTTATTCTGAAACTTATTGGACTATGGAGCTTATCGCTTAGATGTCTCATTGTGTCGCACTGAGTCACATTTTGTGTTGAATGGAGTTACATATTGTGTTGAATGGAGTTGCATATTGTGTTGCGGAGCATAACATATTGGTTGTTTGAGTGCATTCATGGCATCATATTGAGTCGATACACCCACATGAGGAATACCAAACACTAGGATTAAATGGTGAAACGAGACATTTTGGAAATAACGTAATGGAATACATTGGGGGTAGATAACGTTGATTTTGAGCAATATATGTATTAAGGTTGGTCTACATTAATAGGTTGTGCCGAGTTGATAGTTGCAGTGTCGTGATACCATTATCTTCTGCTAGTGTTTATTTGTGCGTTGATTTCTTGAGGTGAGTCTCATAGCCCCACTTTTATATACATTTTAACTACGTTTTGAACTATTTGGGGTGAGAATCATGCTACTGTTTTTGGACCGTGAAAACTATTTGGATTTGCTTATGTGCTTGACTGTATAGATAGACTGTGCGGTATTTGTTGCCTTAGTTTAGGTTAGACCGTTGCCTAGCTAAGAAGAGACTTCTACCTCGACCTAGTCCAAGGTTGGCCATTGTTCAAGATTTTGCCACAAAAGTGCTGGACTAGAGTCGCGGGGGCCCGAGTAATCCCTGGATGTGGGATATGATTTGATTGGAGATCCGGGTAGGATCATGTGTGAAACGATATTTATCTATCTTAGGTCTTGCATAGAAAATCAACTCCTATTGGTCCACTATGATTTTGTTGAACTTAAACCTATGAACTCACCAAATGTAGTTTGACCTTTTAGCATGATTTCTCAGGTATTTGAGAGATGTTTGGATTACTTGATCAGTGCAAGCTTGGCATGGAGGCGTGGTTCAAGGATCATTTCTGACTCTGATAAATTATTGGGAACTATTTTATTAAACTATGTTTTGGGCCTAATAATCATACTTTCGGATTAAATGTTTGAATATTTGAATTGGGATTGGTTTTAAATGGTTAAATGGTTATCTTTTTGCTATACTTGTGTGCGATACCAATCCAAAAAGTAACGCCCCAAAAACTTGAATAAATCTTCCGCTGTACCGAGATTTGGGGTGTTACAACTACCTAGCCATGACAAATATTGTTTTCATTGTCAACATGTTGAAAGTTTGATACATGATGTACGAGAAGACCAACGTTTCATGTTCTATCACCTCCTCGAACGTTTCGACGAGATTAAACCTAAACAAACTTGAGCTAGAAGATTTTAGTGGTGTCCTAGTATCAAGCGTTAGTTGGTCTAGAAATTCCTAGTCATGTATCATTTATTTTCTTAGTTTTTAGAGTCATGTATATCATAACTCTAGTTTTATTAAATGAAATTACATGCTACTTGCTATATTTCTGAGTATATGATTATGTTATATAATACATATCTCACTTTGGTGATAACATTATTTGTTATACCACCATTTGCTGAATTTATTCATCAGCCAGACGGATCCCTTTAATTTGCCTAGACGGATCCCTACTAGGAGGGAACCGTGGGATCCGTGATACAGAAAACTATTTTTCTACTAACTTGGATCACATTTGCAGGAAATTGTGCATTATACATGTTTTCAAATCTTTGTTTTGTAGTTATTCAATTTACACATGAAGACTTTGACATCCTAAAGCTAGGGGGAGCTTTGTGTCAAAGCAATACATTGCAAATTACTTGCAATATTAGGATCACATTTCATGACATCCCTTTGCAAAATTACAATCAACAAGGGGGAGCACATTCGTCACATAGACGAAATATTTTGCAAACTTAGTTGCAAATAAACTAGCCTAGTATTAGTCTCTTGACGACCTTACATAGGGATGGACTCGTCAAGGGGGAGTAAAGACGAGATCCTTTCTCGTTACTTGCTCTCTATTTTATTTCTTTCAAATGTTTTTCCTAAAACAATGTGCTAGTTTCCTTTCGAAGCTCTTTTTGTTTCGACAAAAAAGGGGGAGAAGAAAGTAAAAACTACAAATTCAAACTTTTACGAATTTTAGCTTTCCTTAAAATAATTTTATGTTTTGTCATCAACAAAAAGGGGGAGATTGTTAATACAAATAAGCCGTAAAAACGTTTATTTATATTTTACGATCTTCTAGTGTTTTGTCGATATCAAACGTAAAATCATTTTAACGAAACAAATAAAATACGTAAATGGTTTGAACTAATAGTTTCTAACATATTCACATTTTCACATAAAACACTAAAACAAGTATAAGAGATTTTATGATTTAATATTACATATGTACAACAACTAGTGTTTACATATTTGGGTAAAATATACACATAACTAGTATGTAGTATATTGGGTAATATAAATAGGTAGAAACTTAAGTATCACAACCCATTGACCAAATACATTGAATATAGTTGGGTACAACCCAAAGTCCATGACCCATGGAGCTTGATCCATAACCCATTGCATGACATCATGCATATATCATATATGGATAATATCCATAACCCATGGTTTTGACCCATACCCATGTGACTAGATGCATTGCACTCAAGAGATACATTGTATCTAGCTAAAGACCCATGGATCAACCCATGACCCATGACCCATAACCAAAATACCCATGGGTAAAGAGGAGCGTCCCACGGATCCCTAGATTTACGCTAGACGGATCCCTTGTGAAAGGGATCCGTGGGATCCGGGGAACAGTAGAATTTTTCCTCTATAAATAGTGAGCCATTTCTTCATTGTTGCTCACTCCTTTCCAACATACTTTCCCCTAGAGTAAAAAACTCTCTAACCTCAGATCCAAGAGATCTATGTTTGTAGTTTTGTTTTTGTGTGATCTTCTAGGTTCCTCTTAAAGGCGAGATCACCACCTTTGAAGCCAAGCAAGCTCAAGTCCATGAGTTGCCATGCTTCCTCATCATTAAGACTACTGAAGTCTTCTTGTTGATGATTGTTTTTCTTTTCTAAGAAGTGTTGAAGACATTTGTGAAAGGTGTCTCAAGTGTCAAGACGAAGATATTAGTGAAGGGTATCTATCGTCCATATCATAAGCACTTGTGGTAGGTGCTTAGAAGTCAAGACTAGAAGCATTATTGAAGGGTGCTTAGAAGTCAAGACACAAGACATTAGTGAAGGGTGTCTTGAAGATCTAGTTAAAGGCATTAGTGAAAGGTACCTTAGATGTACATTCGATATGGTGTGTTTCGATGTACAAGATAGATTAGTACTAGATCCAAGGATATTGATATCCTTGATGATGTTGTAAAAAGGAGTTGATCTCCTTTGGGATTAGTCGTTGGTGTATTGTTGGGTAGTAGTTCCTCCATTGCAATGGAACTAGGTGCTTAGCCTAGTACCTAATAAAGGGTAGGCGACGTTGTGTAGGTGTGGGTCACCTTGGTGTGAAAGAACTAGGTACTTAGCCTAGTACCTGATAAAGGGTAGGCGACATTGTGTAGGTGTGGTTCACCTTGGAGTGAAAGAACCTGGTGGTTAGCCTAGCACCGGAAAAAGGGTAGGCGACGTTGTGAAGGCTTCTCCACCATAAGGAGTTGGTGTAGTGATTACAAACTCTCGAGTAGGTGACTCGGGGAGTGGATTACGGCAAGGAAGGTGTCCTTGTAGCCGAACCACTATAAATACACGCGTTGTGGTTTTGTGTTTCTTACTCTTATCTTTCCATTACATACTTATATATGTTTGTTTATCAACATCCAACACACACATACAAATAGATTGACATAAGTCGATCTAAATAGTTTAAATGAAAGTTTTAATTGGCAAAACTATTCAACCCCCCTTCTAGTTTTCCATAAACTCAAATAATGATATTAAATGAAATGCATCCGTTTGACTAGTTGGGACCACCAACCCGGATGGAGGAGTCACCCTCAATAGATCTATTCACTCACCCTCGCTTCTTCCAGAATTAACGGTTCATAATTATGAAATGGGGACATTCAATTGGCAATGAGGTAACTTAAGCAATGTAAATGAATTTGATATACTTGGGCTCGTAATAAAATGATGTGCAATGTATTCTCCCCCGTAGGTTTGAAATAATGTATAAACTTGAATAAAACGGGGCTATGAAAACTCACTTGATACAATGATATGATGGCAAAAGTGGATACACTGAAATGAAGCGCAATCTCTAACCGCGACCTATTATGAATGAGATGATTCTAATATAAGTCATTAAATCATGTTATGCATGCAAACTCATATGATATTCATACCACTTGTGCATTTTGAAAATAAAGTTTATCGTCAAAAAATAAGTTTATGACATCTCGTTATGTTATAAAATACTTTACAAGTACTTACGTTGAAATGACATCCTACGATAGTCGTTTAGTGATTTATCAAGAAATTATAGTTTTTCGTCGCAAAATAATGTACTTTGATAATTCGTGAAAGTGACTAAGTAGCCTCGAAAAGCTAGTCGTAAAATAGTGAATATCGAGTGTTAGGAAACAAACTCAGCGGTTTTAGAAAGCTTGTATCATTATCTAAAAGTCTTAGCATTTAACTTCTGATCATAGGGGTCTCGATCATGGAGAAAAATATAGATGAAGTAGGGTAGTTGGACTAAAAATATTGTTTAAGGTTAGTTTTCGGCAAAGTTTGAGTGACCAAATATTATTCGTTACAACTCCGTTTGACAAACGGTTGAACATTTTGGAAAATAGGCTAGGTGAACTTACTTTTACTTGTAGACATCGTTTTCTCAATAGTATTCTATCGATATGAAAAACGACTCCAAACATGGTCACTTATGCACAACCATTTTGACTAATAGAAAATATATAAGTGTTATTACTTGTGAAAAATAGTTACGATATCCATATTTAAAACGTGTATAACTTAGTCGTTATAAGTCCGTTTTCTACGTTTTATATATCCTTGGTTTCGTGTCAAAGTATACTAATTTATTTATGACAAATCGACTCATTTAGAAAATGTTTAAAACTCGTTTTTGCCCTTAAAATAACTCTTGACAGCTTACCGTTTTTCAGAAAATATAGTTTTTCCGCTAAACTTGACAATAGCGTATCTCCTTCGTTATAAATCTGTTTTAACCCGTTCAAGCAACCACGATTTCTTTTTAAAGTATATTTTCTGAATATCTAGCCCAAAATACTTCATGACCTGCTGAATTTTCCAGATTTTGCAAAAACGACCAGACCACAATCTAAAGTTGTTGAAAATGATTTTTCTTGCGTAATACTTGTTTCAATCACTTCAAATCAATGCCAAATCTATTCTAAACCTACCATACACCTTCTTAGGGTGTCATGGGTTCCTAAACATCATCAACAATGATATGTTTCAAGGGATTAATTATAGGATGATTATAACTCATAATAAGTAATAAAAACAAGTAAAAGTGGTATAAATACATATGATACTTGCATGTTTTCTTACTAGAATGATAAAATAGCTCAAGTAATATTATGAAAGAGTAGTAAAAATATTTAGAACACTTACTTGAGTGATTATGAATTTTTGAGCTAGAAACTTAATTAATCTTTAGGTTTTTATTTCAAAACCTTGAAATAGATTACTAATTGAGCTTGATAAACACTTGATCTTGAAAAATTTATGGATTTCTCCTTGTTTCTTGAGTTGGCCGGCCATCATAGAGAAGAGGAGAGGGTTTCTCTTTTATTTTCATCATGAAATATGTGTTGTATGTGTTTTAAATCTTTGGAACACTTCTATATTGCAAATATCTAGTAGATTTGAATAGGTGTACACTTTAATTAAGAAAAATATCTACAAAGTGATGACTAGGGGGGGTGACCAGTCATAAGAAAAAAAAAGATTTGATACTTGATTTTGATGACTAATTGTATTTTAAGTTTAGTATAATGTGTAGTTTGTACATAAAATTAATTATTAAGTGTAGCGTTAGCTAGAAATAGATTTTTGCGGAACAAAATGAAATATATTGAAGTAATAAAAATTATAAAAATGCATTTCTCGCAAGTATTGAGTGAATAAATATTTATCGAGTTGAATTTTCGAAAACCGTCGTAATAATATATATATATATATATATATATATATATATATATATATATATATATATATAATAATAATATATATATATATATAAAATAAATTCAAAACATCGGGTAAACTAATAATATAATTTTTATAGTCTTAAAATGGGTATAAAAATATATCAGGATAATTTTTGGAATTGTCGGATCAATTATTCAAAATAAATGATTATGCTATAGCGTTTATTTAATAGGAAAATATACGTTAATGAAATATGCAAACCCATGCATGAACTAATATGATGATGATGTTACTGATGATATGTAGACTAATTCTAGTCTATATGAAGTGTCCTCAATGATTTTTCATGAATTCGCAGCTAAACCATTACGGTTACGCGAATTTGATACTCGTAAACCTAGTTTACGAAAATGATGAATAATGAATCATGAATAATGATTTTTCTCCGGGAATGAATAGTGTTTCGTAAATAGTAAAATTTTGAAATAACCTTTCAAAATATCAAATAGACTTCAAAAACGATGAATAATAAAATGATAAATTGTAACCAGTGAATAGTAACTTCTCGAGATGAATAGTGAAATTTTCAAAGTTTGATAAATGACCTGAAATTACGAGTTGTCACACAAATCGAATACACTTGAGTTACCCAAATACTAAAATACTCTATAATTGGTTTTCCTACATCAATTTTTGGAGCCGGTGCCGGGGAGGGCATGTAGTGAGTTTCCGATTCTGTCTCGATTCGCGTGCATTTGAAGATCCTTCCCCGAGTGAAGTTATCGTAATTTTTGTATATATATCTTTTTCAAAAACCCAAAAACATCTAAAAATCCAAAACATTCTTCCTAGAATGTTTACAAGACCATAAAATTTAAAAAACCAACAAAAGAAATTGAAACGTCAATTGTTACGTCGGCTCACCTTGAAGGTACAACCTATACACAGGGTATAAGGAAGTCTTGAAATTAAATTACAGACTGTAGAAAGATCCACTCTTCTTTCCCGCTCCGCTGCGTGTACTTTTGAGAGCTACCGAGCACCGGTTGATGCGACGATTACCAAAAAGATTGTTTTTCAAAAAAAAGTTTTCTTAAATATAAAAACCAAGAATATTTTCCTTTTTCAAAATTATTTTTCCTTTTTACTTTTTGATTTTGATTTTTAGTGCATGCGCACTCGTTCTCAGTCACAACGTAATCGTAATCGTAGAATAGACGTACCCGAGATACGTGCTATAATTGAAGAACCCGTCATGGCGGATACTCGAACAATGTATGAGTTACTTCAAGCTCCCGTAGACTGTTACGGTGATGCTATCGTTGTTCCACCAATTGCCTCCGAAAATTTTGAACTCAAAACGAATTTGATACAATTGGTTTCGTCAAAACCTTTTTGTGGTTTTGAGAGAGAGGAGCCCCATGCACATATCCATTGGTTTAATCAAGTGGCATCCACTACAAACTTTCGGGGTGTTCCTCATGAGTCGATTAAGTTGATGTTATTCCCATTTTCCCTTAAGGGGGCAGCCCAGACTTGGCTTGAAAAAGAACCCCCTCATTCAATCACAACATGGGAAGACCCTTCTAAGAAATTTGTGAACCAATTCTTCCCTCGGTCAAGAATTACGAGCTTAAGAAATCAGATAACAAATTTTTAGCAGAAATTCAGCAAAAGTTTTGGTGAAGCTTGGGATTGATTTAAGGAACTTTTACGAAAATGCCCAAATCACAGTTTTTCCGATCTTCATAAGATTGATACGTTCTATAATGCTCTTACTCCGACCGACCAAGATTCACTTAATGTGGCCGTCGGTGGTAATATCTTGAGTCGTATGCCCGCCGATATTAGAATGATTATTCAGAATAAGTCAAAAGTTTTGTCCTCTAGAAACAAACCGGTTGTTTCTAGGATCACTACAAACGACAATTACGTTCAGAAAATTGAGTTGACTAAGCTCACTCATGCTATTCATTCTATGATGAAAGAGTTTAAGAATCAGAAATCTGAGCCAGTCAAAGCCGTTTCTGAAACTTGTTGTATTTGTGGTGGTGCCCATCCGTATTATAATTGTCAAGCCACGGATGGTGATATCCGAAATGCTTCCGTAGCTTCTACTAATCCGGTTCAACATCAGAACCAAGGATATCGTGTCAACCAAATGGGACCACCCGGTTTTGCACCCATTCCTTAACAAAATCAAAACCGTTATCAAAACCAATCTTACAATCAAAACCGAGGAGCTAATCTCAATCATGGTAATCAAAATTACCAAGCTCCTTCACCTCAAGTTTATCAACAACCTCCTCAAAAACCTTATCAACCACCTCATCAAGTTGCTCCGAATCACGAGTTTGTAACTTACATGAAGAACTCTGATAACACCATTAAAAGTTTGCAAACTCAAATCACCAACATGAGCATTGAATTCAAGAGGGAAATGGAAAGTAACAATTATAAGCAAACAAATGATTTGAGAAACATGATAGCTAGTTTGCTTCAAGCTAATCAAGCTTCTACCTCTTCTTCTCAACCCTCGGGTTCTGGTACTCTTCCAAGTAACACGATTCCCAACCCGAGAGGTGACATGAAAGCGATCACTACCCCAAGTGGTGTAGCTTACGAAGGACCCACGGTGGTAGTACGTGAGGCCGGGGTGACAAAGGACCGGATGCTTCCTACTGATTAGGGGAGTACCAAGAATGTCCAACCCACGGTTATCCCGACGTCTGAGCCCAAGGATGCTCCCGTTAGTGCTGAAAAGACTAACCGAAGAACGACACTTCCGTACCCGTCACGAATGAATGACCAGAAGAAACATGAACAAGCGAATCTTCAAATGGAAAAATTCTTTCAGATATTTCAAGAGCTGAACTTCGAAATTAGCTTTGCGGATGCTCTTCTTCTCATGCCTAGATTTGTTATGACCTTAAAAGGATTGTTGAACAATAAGGATAAGATCTTGGATTTGGCAAGAACGTCCATGAATTAGAATTGTTTGGCGGTTATCCTCAAGAAAATTACGAGAAGTTAAGTGACCCCTGCAAGTTTCTCATTCCTTGTGACTTTCAAGGAATTATTCAGTGCTCCGCCTTGGCCGATCTTGGTGCGAGTATCAATTTGATGCCGAAATCGATCTATGAAAAGCTTTCATTACCCCCACTTTCCCGAACATGCATGACTCTTGAGCTAGCCGATCGTACTACGACTCGACCTATTGGTATAGTCAAGGATGTTCATGGGTTAAAGTGGGAAAGTTTGATTTTCCCACGTATTTTGTGGTAGTTGATTTTGATGCCGACCCTCGTGTACCTATTATTCTCGAACGATGTTTCTTATGTACCGGTCATGCCTTGATTGATGTCCATAGAGGAGAGATTACCTTAAGGAGTAATAAGATCAAACATCGAGTTACTTCTCAAATTTCAATGATGCTTCGATTAACCGAGTAGACGTTATTGATCTTGCTTGTGAAGAATACGCTCAAAAGGCACTTGGTTTTATGGATAATCTCGAGAGTGGCAATACCACTCCATTTGAGCCCACTTATGAATCATTTTCTGAACCTTCCTCTGAGCCCATCATCTCTATTTCTTTTCCTTCCCTCACTCCGTTTGAGGGATGTGGTTTCACCTTCAAAGAAATTGAGGATTGTCTACATAATGATTCGAGTTCGCTGGAAATAGACTATGCCGATATTGACATTGAGGGAGATATTCAGCTCATTGAGAAGCTTCTCAATGAAGAACCGTTTTCCGTCCCTCCGGAGGATATTACCATGGAAGAAGTTAAACAAGTTGAATCCGAAAAACCTCCTGAGCCCGAGCTTAAAGATTTACCTCCTCATCGTGAATACACTTTTCTTGAAGAACCGAAAAAGTTTCCTGTCATCATTGCTAAGAATATGAAAGATGAGGAGAAAACCGCACTTTTGGCCGTCCTTTGAAAACATAAGGGTGCCGTCGCTTGGTAGATTTCCGATATTAAGGGAATAAGCCCACGTTTTTGTACTCACAAGATCTTAATGGAAGATGATTACAAACCCGTCATACAACAACAACGTAGGGTTAACCTGAAAATCCATGATGTCATCAAAAAGGAAGTTCTAAAACCCCTTGGCGCCAGAGTTATTTACCCGATCTCAGATAGCTCATGGGTTAGCCTTATCCATTGCGTCCCAAAGAAAGGTGGAATGACCACAATTATGAATGAAGATAATGAGTTGATTTCCACACGCCTTGTCACCGGATGGAGGGTATGTATTGATTGCCGAAAGTTGAATGATACTACAAGGAAAGACCATTTCCCGCTACCTTTTATGCACCAAATGCTCGAACGTCTAGCGGAGAATGAGTTCTATTGCTTTCTCGATGGTTTCTATGGTTACTTCCAAATTCCGATCGACCCGCAAGATCAAGAGAAAACGACTTTCACTTGCCCTTATGGAACGTTTGCTTACCGACGAATGCCATTTGGCTTATGTAATGCTCCCAGTACGTTCCAAAGGTGCATGATCGAGCATTGTCCTCGGCCATAAGATATCAAAATCTGGGATTGAAGTCGACCAAGCTAAAGTCAACGTCATTGCTAAGATCCCTCATCCCACTACCTTCAAAGGTATTCGGAGTTTTTTGGGTCATGCCGGTTTCTATCGCCGTTTCATTCAAGATTTCTCTTAGATAGCCCGCCCTCTGACCCATATCCTCGAAAAGGATGCTATGTTTATCTTCACTAAAAAATGCATTGAAGCCTTTAACATACTCAAAAAGAAATTAACCGAGGCTCCGATTTTAGTAGCCCCCGACTGGGATTTGCCCTTTGAGCTTATGTGTGATGCAAGTGATTACGCAATTGGGGCAGTCTTGGGGCAACGTAAGTCGAAACATTTTCAGCCCATACACTATGCGAGTAAGACACTGACTGAGGCCTAACATAATTACAGTACTATTGAAAAGGAATTATTGGCCGTTGTTTATGCTTTCGAGAAATTTAGACCCTACCTTGTCTCATCGAAGACCATAGTGCATACAGACCATTCTGCCCTTAAGTATCTTTTGGCAAAGCAAGATGCTAAGCCCCGATTACTTCGGTGGGTTCTCCTCCTTCAAGAGTTTGATGTTATCATTCCTGACAAAAAAGGAGTGGAGAACCTTGCTATCGACCACTTGTCTAGACTTGAGAATCCCCATCAAAGTGTGCTTGAGAATAAGGAGATCACGGAAACATTTCCTCTCGACACACTTGGGATGATTGCTAAGAAAGATCCTAATACCCTATGGTTTGCCGACTTTGCAAACTACCATGCGAGGAACTTCATTGTAAAAGGGATGTCGTCCCAACAAAAGAAAAAGTTTTTTAAGGATGTTAAGCATTATTTCTGGGACGAACCCTACTTGTTTAAGATTTTTGCGGATCAAGTTATCCGGAGGTGTGTTCATGGCCAAGAGGCCCTTGATATTCTTAATGCTTGCCATAACGGACCCACCGGAGGCCATCATGGTGCAAGCTACACCACCAAAAAGGTTTTTGATTCCGGGTTTTATTGGCCTACCATATATCGAGCTGCCCATGATTTGGTTAAGTCATGTGACTCATGCCAACATCAAGGGAAGATTTCGTAAAAAGACAAAATTCCACAAAATGCAATTCAAGTCTGCGAAATTTTTGACGTTTGGGGCATCGATTTTATGGGGCCATTTCCATCATCTAACGGTAATAAGTACATCCTCGTGGCCATCGAATACTTGTCCAAATAGGTTGAAGCAAAGGCGCTACCCACCAATGATGCCCGAGTGGTTGTTAAGTTTCTGAAGAACTTGGTTTCCCGATTTGGAGCACCTCGTGCTATCATCAGTGATCGCGGTACCCATTTTTGTAATGAACACTTTGCTAAGGTTATGGCTAAATATGGGGTTACACACCGTCTTTCTACCGTGTATCACCCGCAGACAAGCGGACAAGTTGAGGTCTCCAATCATGGGTTGAAAAGGATTTTAGAGAGAACCGTAGGAGAAAACAGAGCTTTTTGGGCCGATAAGTTAGATGATGCATTATGGGCTTTCCGCACCACATACAAGACACCCATCGGGTGCACCCCATTTAAGTTGGTGTATGGAATAGCTTTCCATTTTCCTATCGAGCTAGAGCATAACGCATACTGGGCCTTGAAACATGTGAACTTTGACCTTAAGACCGTGGGTGATCACCCCAAAGTTCAATTGAATGAGTTAAATGAACTTAGGGATCAGGCCTATGAGAATTCTTTGATTTACAAAGAGAAGACTAAGAAGATTCATGATGCTAAAATCAAAAATCGCGTCTTCAACGTTGGTGATCAAGTCATCCTATTTAATTCTCGATTAAAGATATTCTCGGGCAAGCTCAAAAGCCATTGGTCCGAACCATTCACCGTAGCCCAAGTTTTCCCCGTATGGAACTTTAGAGCTATCTCAGCCCGATGGCCCAAATTTTAAGGTGAATGGTCATCGTGTTAAGCATTACTTTGGAGGGGACATCGCGTCTATGGTTGTCCCGGATCTCCAAACTTTCCCCATGGACAAATGAATGCGTGGATCGAGTCAAGCTAGCGACTCGGTGATCAAACACAGTAGCGCTTCATGGGAGGCACCCCATGCTTATCTCTATCTTCTTATTTTCTTCTAATAAGTGATGTGAAGGGGTAACCTCTTCGATTTCTCGTGTTTGGATTGTTTGTGATGTTTTCTTTAGGATTTTCCCGATATGAAGACTCTCGTGCTCGAAGTTTATCTTTTCTCCACTCGAGTTTCATGATCGATGTTGATGGAAATCCGATATTAGAAATCTTATCGACTAACGTTTATCTTTGAGCATACTTAATAAATGGATTTTAGATTTTCGTTGATACCCTTGCCTTTAAACATTGAGGACAATGTTTTGTTTTAGTCTAGGGTGGGTAATCTTCGATTTGATTTGACCGCACTTGCTTATTCTCTGCCATGTACTCTCGCAACCCCATTTTTCGTTAGAAAATGAAAAAATTGTGCAAAACTGAGAAGATTTAAAAATTTTGTAAGCTTTTGCTAGTCTTATGATTGAAAAGTCTTTGCGAGTTTCTTAGAAGTTACTTTAAATATGCATTTTCTTGAAAAAGCCTTTGCTAATTGCTTAGACAAGAGGCTATAAAATGCGATTCTAGCTCACAAGGCCAAGAATTTGCAAGCTTTTAAATAAGCGAAGGTTTTGAAAGATTTGCTAGTTTCTTATAAGTGACTTTAAAAATGCGAGACTTGAGATTATTTCATAAAGAATTTGCTAAGTTAATATATGTTTTGACACCTTGTTGACTTTCCGCTGGTAAGAGTAGGAATAGAATTCTGACTTGACTGGGCGAGTTGAGCCCTAGCTTGTTCCCTTAACCATAGATAATTTAATTATCGGCTAAGCATCCGCGGATCTCATTATTTGGGATTTTAAATTTGCATGAGATCGAGGAATGATAGAGTTACTTATGAGTTTAGATGTTAAGCGTGGAGTAGATGGTTCTCTTTAGAGCTCATTGTAACAGATCATGGGGGTCTTGTTATGAGGCCTTGCTACTAAAAGAATAGCCAATAAAGTATCCCTCATCCGCCTTCTCCTCAAATTTTCCTAGGTGGTCTTTGGTATTTTAGATAGTAACAGGACACCCAAAAGGTTTTAGGAAATCTATCATAGGCTTCCTACTATCTAACAGCTCATAGGGGGTCTTGTTATGAGGCTTCACTACCTTGCTTCTATTCTGCACATAACATGCAGTTCCTACAGCTTCAGCCAAGGTAGTTGGTAACTTTTGCAGCCTCAATTAGTGTTCCATTTTTCCTTTCAACCACACCATTTTGTCGAGGTGTCCTAGCAACACTAAACTTTCTTTCAATACCTTTATCGACACAAAACTGATTCATGACATCATTTTTAAACTCAGTTCCATTATCACATCTGATTACTTTGATCTTATGGTTCACTCTATTTTCTATCTTAGCGATGAAATTCTTAAGAATCTCACTAGTTTCACTCTTAGCTGCCAGAAAATAAACCCAAGAAAATCTGCTATAATCATCAGTGATAACTAGGCAATACTGCTTATGATTTAGACTCTTAACAACTGTTGGACCAAATAAGTCCATGTGTAACATAAACAGTGGTTGAGTAATGGTGTTCACGGTCTTGGTCTTACAAGAGGCTCTATGTTGTTTACCTTTTTGACAAGCCACACAAAGATCATTACATTCAAAACCTTAGAAGGTAGACCTCTAACTAAGTTCCCCTTCACCAATTTATTGATTGTTGTTGGGATATGAAAGTGCTGAAGATATCAAAGTACTGAAGATATCAAAGTACTGTAAGTTGAAAAGTACTGGAAGAAGTTAAAGACTCAAAGTACTGTTAAAGACAAAGTCAAAGTACTGCAATATGAAGTCAAAGTACTGCAAGAACAAAAGAACTGTATATTCGCTTATGGAAAGAATTGTATTCTATGTTTAGATTACTTGTCGTACAAGGTTATCAATTGTAAACCGACTAGGATATCCTTGAGCCTATAAAAGGACTCCTAGATTGGCATTAGAGGTACGATTTCTAAAAAGAGTTTTAGAGTTTACGAATTAGTGTTTTAGAGAGAAGTTCGATTATCTTAGAGTTGTATTAGAGTATCCTGCATAATAAGGATTTAGAGTTTATAATAAAAGGTTATTCTTCTTAGCTTGTTAAGTAAATTCGCGACTTAATAAAGATTGTTTAGTGTTTCTTTGTTAATAACTTAGGATTTATCCGAGGTTATTAAACCTTAACAAGCTAGTTAAGATAGTTTGATTAAAGTATATCGATCCAACAAGTGGTATCAGAGCTTGTGTGGAAACTCTGACTAGGAAGAAACCCTACTTTAGTTATATTCAAGATGTCGACTGAAGCTGTTCAACCACCCTCAATCACCTCACTCAGAATTCCAATAATCAAAAAGTACATGAAGAAGACAGGCAAAAGCATTGATTTCAAACCAAAACAGGGCATAACTTTTGACAAATCTAAAATTGAATGCTTCAATTGTCAAAAGACTGGTCACTTTGCAAGGGAGTGCAGGTTTGCTAAGTATCAAGCAAACAGACATCCGAAAAGCCAAAACTTTAGCTTAAGGAAATTCCCATTACTGAAACAAAGGCTTTGGTTGCTCAAGAGAAGTTATCAGAAGTTGACTGGAGTGAAGAGTTTGATGATGAACCAGTGACTTACTGTATGGTAGCAAAGTGGAAGATGCAGCTTGAAGACACAGTGGAAGCATTGGACCGAGTACTGCTTTTGATGAAGTATCTGAACATGCTGCTTTGGAATCTGATGATGGCTTTGGAGGATTTGACTGGAGCAAGGAAAGTGAAGATGATCCTGCTCAACTCGCATTGGTGGCTACTTCACCAAATCAATCTCCTATCTCTGAGGTATGCTCAAATTGCTATGATTTTCATCATAAATTGCTTAGCAGTTATGTGATTGAGAGAGATAATTGTGTTAAGGCTAGGTCTGAGGTAGCAGGTTATCAAATAACCTTAGAATCTATGGAAGCCAAAATTTTAGCACATGAAACTAATGAAGTAGCTTGGGCTAAAAAATATGCACAACAGGATTACCAGTTAAAGCTTAGTGAATGGAAATTAAACTGTAAAATTGCTAAAATTGAGAAATTAACTAAGGAAAGAGATGATTTGTTAGCTAAGTTTGCTGCTTGGGGTGAAGCCGGTCTGTCACATGTTTCTTATGTTCAAAAACAGCAAAGAGCCTATCTTAAAACTGGATTAGGTTTTGGTATGGATTTTAGTAAGATAGAAGAAAACCAATCTAGTAATCAGGATGAAGGTGAGTATGAGGATATAACCACTAGTGATGAAGAACTCATTAATTATGTAGATACATCTAGTAATGATGGTTCAATAAGTGACTCACCTCCTGCATATAAGAAAGCTAATGATTATCATGCTGTTCCACATCCTACTGGCATTCATCAACCCCTTAGGCCTGATGTTTCTCGTTTTGGAATAGACAGTCTAGAGTTTAGGAAAAAGCTAGTTGCTAAATCTAGGTCTGAAACACCCAAAGAAACTGTTGAAAACGGTGTTCAAAATCAAGCAGTACCTTTAAATCAAAGTACTGCTCCACAAGCAGTACCTTCTTCAAAACCTTTTCAAAACAGAACTGCTAAACCTTTTTGGGATAATTTTGGTCAAAACAGGTTTAATCACTCACCAAGAAGGCAAAATAATTTTGGGCATAGACATAGAAGATGTCACTTTGACAGTATGGGTCAGAAACTGTGTTTTGTGTGTTTCAGTCCTACTCATCTAATTAAGGATTGTGAACATCACTCAAAATACCTTAGAAAATTTCCAAAGAATAGGACTGCCAACCAGAAACCTAGAGAGTACAAACCACTTTGGACTAACTCAAATAGGGTTAATCACAGAAACTTCACATCAGATCATAGATACCTACAACAGAGAAGACCTTCAGTATCTCACCGTACTTTCCAAAGTACTGTTAACTCTGGCCCAGTACTTTCACAAAGTACTGCTCACACAAAACAAGGTACTGATCACAATACTTGGTATAGAAATTCTAGCCAATCTCACTATCAACCTAGAAGGTATTCCAATTCACATAGGAGATTTAGATCAGAGGAACCAAGTGTTAAAAAAGAATGGGTTAAAAGGGAAAATACTGCAGAGAGACAAACAAGACGTTCAACAAAAAGTGAATCAGATGTTTGTGCGACACAAGAAAATGCTAAAAATCTAGTGAAAGAGATTTATGTTGAAAAACCAGAAAGTTTTGAAAATCCACATGCTAAAAATCAAAAGATAATTTTGGATCATCATTTGAAAGATAGTGGGAATTACATTCTCAAAGAATTTGAGTTTGTAACTCCACAAGGGGAACACAAGTCAGTAATGGCTTGGGTTCCTCAAAGTTTCTAACTCTTTTCTTTATGTGCAGGGCAACCCAGAAGAGGAGCTTAAAGATCATCTTATTGTGGATAGTGGTTGCTCTGGAAGTATGACAGGAGACAAAGAGATCCTGTCTGATTTTAGGAAGATTAGTGGAGGAAAAGTTGCATTTGGGAATGATCCCAATGGAGGTAGGATTACTGGGAAAGGAACAATTAAAGCTGGAAGAATCGATTTTGAGAATGTCAGATATGTGAAGGAGCTTAAGTTCAACTTGTTGTCAGTCTCTCAAATTTGTGATAAAAAGCATCCTGTGTTATTCACTGACACAGAATGTCTCATCCTTTCCTCTGACTTTAAACCTGTTGATGATGACTTGGTAGTACTTAGAGTACCAAGGACAAATGATGTGTATAGTTTAGACATGAAGAGTCTACATTCTTATGGCAGAGCCACATGTTTGGTGGCTAAAGCAACATCTGAAGAGGCACATCAATGGCATAGAAGATTGGGCCATGTTAATTTCAAGAACATCAACAAACTGGTGAAGGGCAATTTAGTTAGAGGTTTACCTTCAAAGACTTACAAGAATGATCAATCATGTTTGGCATGCAAGAAGGGTAAACAACACAAAGCTTCCTGCAAGAAGCTTGAGGAGAGAATTATTAGAGAACCATTGGAGCTATTACATATGTATTTATTTGGACCTGTCTCTGTGGCAAGTTTAAATAAGAAAAAGTACTGTTTGGTTGTTACTGATGATTGTAGTAGATTCAGTTGGGTTTTCTTTTTGGGTTTTAAAGATGATACTTTTGATGCTATCCAGACACTGATTATTGCTCTTGAAAACCAATTGAGACTCAAGGTTAGAGGTATTAGATGTGACAATGGGACTGAATTCAAGAACAAACTTATGGATGAATTTTGTGCAAACAAAGGCATAAAAAGGAAGTTTAGTATTGCAAGAACACCACAACAGAATGGTGTTGCAGAAAGGAAGAATAGGACTTTGATTGAAGCAGCAAGAACAATGTTAGCAGATTCTCACCTACCTATTCAGTTCTGGGAAGAAGCTGTAAGTACTGCTTGTTATGTACTTAAGAGTCTCACACCAAACCACAGATGAAGAAACCCTATGAATTGCTGATGGGCACTAAACCCAACATTCGTTTTATGAAACCTTTTGGATGCCCTCTTACTATTTTAAACACTATTGATAATCTGGGAAGTTTGATGGCAAGTCAGAAGAAGGATACTTATTGGGTTATTGCACTAACAATAAGGGCTTTAGAGTATACAACAAAGTTACTAAGAAGGTTCAAGATTGTCTTCATGTTGAGTTTTTAGAAGATCAAGACAATGAGAAAGGTAAAGGTCCTGATTGGATGTTTGATCTTGAGGTTTTAACTCCATCTATGAACTATGTACCTGTTAGAGAAGAAAATCAACCAATGCACAGTGGAGAAGATTTACAATATGTGGTTCATGGAGTTCATATTAGACCTGATGTTGTTCCTGATGAAGATCCTGTTAGTCCAAAACAAAGTACTGAAGTTCCAAAACAAAGTATGTTGTTTCGTAATCTTCTTTATCTGCTGAGGATCAATCCATTCAAGAGGAACTTAATCAGATGCTTCTTCAAGATGTTTTAGCACATTCTTACACCGATGAACAAAGGAGAGCTTATGAAGAGGCAAAGAAGAAGAACAAGACTGCAGTACTCTCACAGTACTGGACAGATACTTTTGAACAAAGTATCTGCTGCATCAGGTTGACAAGTACTTTAGCTGATATGAATGATCCTACCATGCCTGGATTAGAAGATACTGATGATGAATTTGAAGATGAAGGTATTTTTCCAAATTCCAATGAAGGTGCTGATGTTACTAATTTAGATGATAATTATGAAGTTCCACAGTCTCCAAACTTAAGAACTCATAAGGATCATCCTTCGGATCAAATCATTGGTCCTTCTACTTCTGGAGTACTGACTAGACACAAAGCTAAGGGTTTCACAGAACCTCATAATGCTTTACTTAGCTTTGTGTATAAACAAAACAGGCTGAATCATAAGGACCATCAAACCTGTCTATTTACTTGTTTTATCTCTCAAGAGGAACCCAAGAATATTGCTCAAGCTTTGACTAAAGAAAGTTGGGTTGAAGCTATGCAGAAAGAACTTCTTCAATTTAAACTTCAAGAGGTTTGGGTTTTATGTGATCTTCCTGATGGGAAGAGAGTTATTGGAACCGGTGGTTTTTAGACTTAAAAGAGATGAACGAGGTAATGTTATCAAAAACAAGGCAAGGTTAGTTGCTCAGGGTTATAGACAGGAGGAAGGGGTAGATTATGATGAGGTATTTGCTCCTGTAGCAAGAATAGAAGCTATTAGAATATTTCTTGCCTTTGCTTCTTATATGGGCTTTCAAGTTTACCAGATGGATGTTAAAAGTGCCTTTTATATGGCAAGATTACAGAGGAAGTTTATGTCAAACAACCTCCTGGTTTTGAAGATCCTAAACATCCAAACAAAGTCTACAAGGTTGTTAAGGCTCTTTATGGCCTTCATCAGACACCTAGAGCTTGGTATGAGAGACTCTCCACATTCTTATTGCAACATGGATATAGAAGGGAGCTATTGACAAGACTTTGTTTATCAAGAGAGACAAGAAAGATATCATGTTAGTTCAAGTTTATGTTGATGATATCATCTTTGGGGCTACCAAACAGTCCATGGTTAAGGAGTTTGAGCAGCTGATGCAGAAAGAATTTCAAATGAGTTCAATGGGAGAGTTGACTTTCTTTTAGGACTTCAGGTTAAGCATTCCAAGGAAGGTATTTTTATCAGTCAAGACAAGTATGTTACTGACATACTTAAGAAATTCAATTTTGATGATATGAAGGTTGTTACTACACCTATTAAATCTATCAATTCATTGGGCAAAGATGAAGATGGACACCCTGTTGAAGTCAAGCTTTATAGATCAATGATTGGCTCTCTTATGTATCTTACTGCATCCAGGCCTGATATCATGTTTGCAGTTTGTCTATGTGCAAGATATCAAGTCTCACCAAAGATCTCTCACATGAATGCAAAAAAAGAGTTTTCTGTTATTTGAAACAACAACCTAAGTTGGGGTTGTGGTATTCTAAAGAGTCACCTTTTCACTTGGAAGCTTTTTCAGATAGTGACTATGCAGGTGATAATTATGATAGAAGATCCACAACTGGTGGATGCCAATATCTTGGAAGAAGGCTAGTCTCCGGGCAATGCAAAAAGCAGACAATTGCAGCAACATCATCTACTGAAGCTGAATATGTAGCTGCTGCAAGTTGTTGTGGTCAAGTTTTGTGGATGCAAAATCAACTCTTGGACTATGGGTTCAATTTCAAAAATACTCCTATCAATATTGATAATGAGAGTACAATTTGTATTGTGAAGAATCCTGTGTATCATTCCAAGACAAAGCATATTCAGATTAGGCATCACTTTATCAGAGATTGTTATGAGCATAGGCTCATCAATGTCGTTAAGGTTCACACGGATGACAATGTAGCTGATTTACTCACAAAAGGTTTTGATGTGTCACGATTCAATCACTTGGTCGTGAGCATTGGAATGATTAACTACTAAGCTTTGTTTAAGGGGAGGACTATAAGGTGTTAGTATAGTCCTGTGTATTGCTTGAGGGGAGGATGCTTGTTTATACTTAGTTTATATGAAGAAATTTTGGCAAAGTACTGTTTTTCCTGAAAGTACTACTTGGAAAGTACTGCTTGGAAAGTACTGCTTGGGAAAGTACTGCTTATGTGGAAAGTACTGTTTGTCGTATTAAAGTACTGTTCCAACGGTAATATTGATGGGTAATTGATAATAACGGTAACTTTGTTATTATAGGCTGTGATTTTTCAAATCCTACCTATAAATAACTACTTTCCGATTTTCCCTCTCATATTATTACTTTACATCTTTTCCATACTTATCTCCCAATCACCATCTCTTTATTCTTCAATAAAATCTTTATTGTGCTCACTCATTCAACAATGGCGAATCGTTTAACTGTTTCTAAGCACAATATGGTGGCTAATTTGGACAAGACTGAGGCGAATATGGCTTTTTATGATATTGTTGATTATCTTACTGGGTCGCCTATTAGTTATGCTCTTTTGGTTGAACCGGATGTTATTGAACCATGGATTCAAGAATTTTGGGCTAATGCTAGAGATAACATGGAGGAGGATGAATATTATATTAGATCTACAGTTGCTGGAAGGACTATCAAGATTACAGAAGCCTCTATTCGAGAAGATTTATTATTTGGAGATGAAAATGGGGCTATTCGATTTGACAAGCAACTAATTTGGGATACTTTTAGGAATCTTGGTTATGAAGGATCTTTAACAGAACAAACATTCAAGAAAGCATTATTCTGTCCTCAATGGAAGTTCTTGATTCATGTACTGCTTCATTGCATAAGTTCTAAAAGTACTTCTTGGGAGCAGTTTGGGTCCAATATAGCATCTGCAGTGGTTGGACTAGCTACTGACAGAGTGTTTAATTTTTCAAAGCTTATTTTGGATGGGATGCTATCACATATATCCTCTGGGTCAAAATGGCTGATGTACCCACGGTTTGTACAGGTTTTCTTAAACAAGCAATTGGCTGATGTTCCAAACCTGCTGCTTTGTTACCTGTCATTGTGCAACAAGCCAAAATCTTTACATTTATGACTAGGCGAAGTGTTTTGTTCAGAGGTGGAGATATTCCATTAACTCCTACAATGATGGCAGTTGTTCACGCTGTACGTAATGAAGCTGGAGAGGATGAAGAAAGTGCAGGTCCTGATTCTGTACATGGTACTGCTTCACAAAGTTCTGCTTCTCCAAGATCTGCTTCACAAAGTGCTGCCTCACAAGGTACTGCATCTGAAAGTACTGATTCTATTGAAGGTACTGCATCTTTACAGGGTACTGTTTCTCCAAGCCTTGAGGTTCACGCAGAGATTGAAAGAACACCTACTCCATCTCCACAACATTCTGTTCCTGTTTCAGAGGCACATTCACATCTTCAAGGTGACGATCATACTATACCTCGTGAAGGTTTGACTTTGGATAATTATGCTTTGACAAGGGAGCTTGTTAGGTTGAACAAGACTGTTGAGTTTCAAGCTAAAGCGCTTAGGAAATTGAAGCGTAGGTATGTTTGGTTGAGGAATTTTATTAAACCATATATTCAAGGTTTCAACTTATGGGTTAAAGAGGAAAACAAACGTCGTAAACAACTTCGAAAGGAATTAAAACGAAAGAAGGTTCCTAAATCATCTTCTGTCAACTTGGGGAGGAATTTAGAAAAGGAAAATTTGAAAGAAGATGTTGCGAAGAAGAATGAATCTGTAAGTACTGCAGAAAAGATTATTTCAGATTCTGAGGAAGAAGTGCAAGTTCAAGGTACTGATGTTCAAGGTACTGAACATCAAAGTAATATTTTTCATGATACATCTAGTCAAGAAGTAATTACACCAAGGGTATTGAATTTTGAAGAAGATGCTGGTCCTTCTACAATTGTTATAGAAGAAGAGGAGGAAGCTACATTTAAACCCATTTACTCTGCAAGTGATGATGAATTAATTGCTACAATATTATATTTGTCACAACCAAGAGGAGGAGTTACTATTAGAGATGTACAAGAAGAAGAACAACCAAGAACTTCTCAACCTTTAATTGATCCAAAAGATAAAGGGAAAGGTATTCTGGTTGAAACAAAGAAAAAGAAACTCACTTTGGCAGAACTTAGAGCAATTGAAGTTGCTAGGAATGAAGCTGCAGCTAGAAAAGTTCAAGAAGAGTTAGATGCTCAAGATAGAAAAGAACAGAAGCTCAAGAAGCTCAATAGAGAAGCACTCAAAAGGTGCAAGATGAATTAGATGATGAAGCTACTGAACCTTTACAGTCCCCTACACCTGTTAGATATATGCCAAGAAGACCTAATTTAGCTAAGGACAGGAATGCTATGATGGCTTATTTAAAAGTTCGAGGATATAAGGGTTTGCAGAAGTTAAACTATGTTGATATGAAAAGACTTTATGATGCTGAAACAACAGCTTATAAGAAGAGTGTTGCTGATATTAAAGACTTTAGAGAAGAAGCTCATTGACTGAATCTGAAAGAAAGAAGAGCTTAAAGAGAAAAAGAAAAACTGAAGTTACAGATGTTCAGTTTTCAAAGAAAGAAAAGGTTGAATTAAGATCTGAGACTAGAGATGAATTGAAGAATTATCTCAGAATGGTAGATTTTGATTATACAAAGGAAGATGATGACATGAAGATGAACAGATCAAAGATCAGTGTTTTTAAAGTTGTGAAATCCAAGAATGAAGAATACATGATTTTTCATAAAGAAGATGAAAGCTTCAAAGTTTTCAAAAGGCTATGGGATTTACTGCATATTATAGATAGAGTAGACCTATTCTACTTATATCATGTTGTGAAGGCTTACTTTGAAAATAATCCATTGGAAGGGATTGGTTTGGTTTTACATGGTGATCTCATAACTCTATGGGAAACTGAAGAAGAGAGCACTAATGATATCTGGAAGAATCAAGAAAGCTGGGAAATAGTTTGCTGGAGATTCTTTGAAGAATCTGGAGTTCATGTTTTGGAGCTGGAAAATGGAACAATGATAAACATGTTTGCAGAAAGAAGATACCCTCTCACAGTTGAGCTCATGAGAAGAATGCTAGAGCATGGATTGGAAGTAGAAGAGGATAATGAAACTGCTTGCATGGTTATCAACTTGTTTATAAACTGGACTACCATTGCTGAGAATGATCAATAACTGGTATGAATTTTATTTGAATAAATACTTTTTGATATATCAGTACTTTTATTCAAAGTACTGCTGATCAGACAGTACTTTCATCAAAGTACTGTTTGCTGAACTAAACCAGTTAAATAAATTTTAGAAGAAACCTTGTTGCTAAGTAATAAATATTTTGAAATAAAGGTTTAATAAATGGTTTTTGTGATGATAACATCAATAGGTTATCAATCCACCATGGTTACAAAAGGATTGACTAATCCATGAGCAAACGGCTCTGGTAAAGATATATCAAATCCGTTTTTAGTTGACAACTTGCTAATAAGTTGGATGGTATTCAACTCACCATATCAGTAATGTGAAGAGTTGGCTAGCCCACAAGAAAATGGCTTGTGGTAAAGGCTGTGGAAAAACCATTATTGGTAATTAGTTCACCATTAGATAGAAGAACTAACTAGTCCAGAAGGGTACAGCTTTTGGTAAAGACAAAACAAATCTGTTGATAGCTGGTGGTTTGCTAAAAATCATATGGTTATCAATGTACCATGGTCTTACACACCAAAACATTTGGCTACTCCAGAGATAATGGCTTTGGTAAAGAGTTCTAAATCCATTAATTTTTCAATGATTCACTTGAAAGTGATGAGAATAGTATGCAACTTAAACTGAATTAAATGTACAAATTGTCATATGTTGCTGTGTTGTTGAAAAGATGGAGCTTGCTGGATGCTGCTGTAAAGAAAACAATTCTAAGAGATACTTTGACAAGAACAGATGTTACAAAGATAAAAGCTTGAAGACTAAGAAACAATCCGTCTTTAAAAGATGAAGCTGTTAAAGATATATTCACAAAGGAACTTGAAGTCAAGCAAGTAGAATTCAAGTTAGGGGAGGATTGTTGGGATATGAAAGTGCTGAAGATATCAAAGTACTGTAAGTTGAAAAGTACTGGAAGAAGTTAAAGACTCAAAGTACTGTTAAAGACAAAGTCAAAGTACTGCAATATGAAGTCAAAGTACTGCAAGAACAAAAGAACTGTTATATTCGTTTATGGAAAGAATTGTATTCTATGTTTAGATTACTTGTCGTACAAGGTTATCAATTGTAAACCGACTAGGATATCCTTGAGCCTATAAAAGGACTCCTAGATTGGCATTAGAGGTACGATTTTAGAAAAAGAGTTTTAGAGTTTATGAATTAGTGTTTTAGAGAAAAGTTCGATTATCTTAGAGTTGTATTAGAGTATCTGCATAATAAGCAGATTTAGAGTTTATAATAAAAGGTTATTCTTCTTAGCTTTGTTAAGTAAATTCCGCGTACTTAATAAAGATTACTCAGTGTTTCTTTGTTAATAACTTAGGATTTATCCGAGGTTATTAAACCTTAACAAGCTAGTTAAGATAGTTTGATTAAAGTATATCGATCTAACAATTGTATTAAAGTTTAGGTGACCTAGCCTTCTATGCCATAATTTTGACTCATCTATAGATGCCTTAGCAAACAAACAGGTTAGAGACCTATTAGGAATGACATCTTTCATATCAAAAAAATATATGTTATCCTTCCTAGAAACCCTAAGCTGCACAAACTTATTATCAGGTATTTTAAAATCAGGAGATAACACCACACATTTTGTTTCCCCAAAAATCACCCAATTCCTTTTATCACACATCTGGAAAACACTGAATAAATTATACTTTAGTCCCTCTACCAGATAGACTTTTTCAAAGTCCAACTTTCCTATTCTTATTATTCCTTTGCCAAGAATCTTGCCTCCCCTTTGGATCATTTCCAAATGCCACATATGCTCCATCAAAAGCTTCAAAATCCTCAAGATTGCTCCCATCCCATGTCATGTGCCCAGAGCAACCACTGTCAAAAATTCCTTTATCTTTTAGATCATCCTGTAGATTGCCCCGCACATGAATTTAATCAAGTTAGTTCCTTTTGTGAACCCAAGCCAATACTGACTTGGGTCTTCCCTGTGCATCAACATAGTCAAATTTCTTTAGAACCATTGATGCACAGCTGGCATTGTGTAAAACCTTTGTTTTTGGTTTCCACTGCCAGCTAGCTGAGGCCTTTACAGCATAGAAATGGCTTCCAACCACTATGTCAGTTATCGCCTTTGGTATAGTTAGAACTTCTTTTGATTCAGTGGTTGATAAGGTTTTAAAATGCACCTTTTTGAGGGGTCGTTTAAGCCCTTATTTGATCACTTTTGTATCCGTTATTACTTAATATTGTTCCTTTTCACTTTTTAGGTCTCTTGAAGGCAAATTGCTGGAATGCCACTTATTTTGATGAAAAGGCGCGGATATACGAAGAAAATGGCCAAAGTCAAGAATCGAGCCACTCAGACTGCTGAAATACAAGGGGACGGCGTCAGGTTCTACAAGTGACGGCGTCAGGTGTTATCTGTGACGCCGTCGCATAACTTTTGTGACGGGGCAGTAGCCAAATTGCTTATTTTCAAGTGACGGTGTCAGGCTTTAAAAGAGTAGGTCGTCGCAGTTCAGACGGCCTAGAGTTGATCCAGACGGCGTCACAAGCATAAGGTGACGCCGTCGCAAGACTAACGTGGCCAAGACGAAACCCTAATGACGGCTACCCGACAGCGTCACAATTCATAAGGTGACGCTGTCGTGATTGTAATCTTATATATAGAATCCGAATTTTTCAGTTTTAGTGTGTAGTCTTTTGGAGTAAAAACCTAAAACGAACCAAGGCTGTCTTGTACAGTATTTTAGGGTTCCAAACCCTATCTTACAACAAGATAAGTGTTTTACTTCATTAATTCAATTATGTCTTCAATTATTTGTGTGTATGCTTGCATGTTCTCCATGTCTGGCTAATTTATTTGTGTGTTTGCTTAGGGAATATGAAACATAATTATTGAATATTGATTGGTTGTCTCTTATCTTAATTGTTAATGACCTAGTAATGCGATAGGTCATTCGTTGTGTAGTTAATGCTTGATTAATCTTTGTAAACCTTAGACTATAACACCTAGAGTAGTTGTAGGCTAAACCATCCAAAGAGTACCTTAGAGTTAGAGTCTTTAATTCCTAGAGATTTTGTAGACGAGACCCTTTGGTAGTTTCAAAGAGTTAGGGATAAACGCATACCCTACGACTTTAGACACACAACGCTATTAAGAATAAGGACGTGACAATTCAACCATCAATAGAAGATAATTAAGGAGTAAGAAAACCTAAGTAAACACATCTTTAAACTATCATACGAGCACACAATAATTAGACATAGACTACCAACACCTTAAATTAGATAATTAGATAAGGAGAGTAATCGGTAGAAATACCAACCCCCAAATCCAAACCCCAAGATTCGTACCTTTCCATTTCCTAAAAAAAACATAAAAATATAAAAAATAATCTTCCTCAACCCCAACCTTAGTGTAGTAACTTCTTACTAGCATTTCTATTCCCCTATAGAACGATATCAATACCCGTGGCTTATCCTAATACTACACTACAACGATTAGGTTCACTGCCTAGGGTGTTGAAAAACTTGCTCGACAAAAAGGAAGTTCCTTTGACCCCGAACGACGCGTGTAGCGTTATCAAGTTTTTGGCGCCGCTGCCGGGGAATAGTTATTGTTTAGGCTTGATTTATATCTCGTTTAGGTCTACTCACAAGATTCCTATCAAGTGAGATTTTTTCTTTTTATTAGCTTCCTTGTAGTCTATCCCCCTTCTTTGTGTTTGTGTTCGTAAAACCCTTTTCATTTGTCGCTATGGCAAGTGAAGTTGCATTTGAATCATTAACAAATGAGGAACAATTGAATTTTGCAGATTGGTTTGGTTTTTATTGTTCTAATGAATTTGTGAGTGAACTTAGAGATATCCAAAAGGAGACGGGTGTAAGGTTGGATGGATTTGATATATTTTGTGTTTGTTTGGCTTCTATTCAAAAATCGTTGTCAGGATCAACTCCTTTTAGCGAGACCATCTGGAGAATTTTTAAGAAAATCCTCTTATGCATAAACCATCAATTGAATGATCTTAGGCACCATGATCAAAAAGACCTAGTTTTTAAGAACATGGAACCTAAACCCGAAGATTGTGAGATGGTTATAGTTGAACTGCCTAGTTGCATGTGTGGGATAGATTTGAAAGCATATGACACGCGTGAGGAATACTTTAGGAAAATAGAACATAATGATCAAATTTTTGAGGACAATTCTTATGAATCGGACCAAGAATTTGAAATGGCTAAAGAAGGATTTGAGATGCTTAGGAGTGTATTTGGGTCAGATCATACTAAAACACATGAACATTTAGGAGGTCTAGATATAATGGAGAATGAGGTGGAAACTCCAAGACCACAAGCTCTACCATCACTTGAAGAACACGCATCGCCTATAACTTACCCGGAAGAAGTAGAAGTGACTATAGGAACCCCGATTGATATAGAACCTTTGGACCAAATGCCACTAGAGAATGTAGGATTAGATGCTTGTTGTCATGACCTCTCTCTTAGTCCTAGGGAAGTTCCTAATTTTGATAAAACAGAGCCTCAACCAAAAACCTTACCCAATTTTCCGTCTTTAGATGTGAATCTTGGAATTGAATTAGGCCCCAATCCACCCATCAAAATAAATGATCCGGGTAGTTGCTTGATAAAGGTGGTAGACTCTAATTCATGTAGAGTGGAAGCTAATATAGGAGTAACCCATGACCTTACACACTTATATCACCCATTCATGGTTGATAACAAGAAACACTATGGGTTTAAACCGGGTTTATTAGGTCAAGATGCATCCTTAACTAAGAATCTTTTGAAGTTGATAGAAGATGATCCATTTTTAGGAGAGAGATTTGATTCACCCGCTACACCAATAGACTTAGGTAAGGTTATAATGAATGGAGCACACTCCTTTGAGCATATAAATCACCCATCACCCTCTCCTCACGTAGCAAATTTCCACCCTAAGGGTGTGTATCGCTACTATCACCCGCACTTAAACATAAGTGTAGGGAAAACCTCCCCTTTATCCGTTAAATAAGGGTGGAGTCAGGCTCGTTACTCGAACAAAAACAAGCGCTTCTTGGGAGGCAACCCATGTATATTTGTTTTTCATTTTTATTTGTGTGTCGTATATCTTTTAGTGATTGTTTATTCTCATGTTTAAATTTGTAAAAATGCTTTATTTTGTTTTTAACCTCGTCTTAATTACATATAAAGGTATTTTACATAAAGGATAAGTGTAGGGAGGATTACACACATTTTCAAAAGAAACGTGAAAATGAGAATAACGATTATTAAAAAGATATACATGTGTGTTTGTTTGAGTCAAATGCTTGTATCGAGTCATAATAGATGTTTTGCAGGAAATTTTTCCAGATTCTAAAGATGTAAATTTTTTAGAATTTTTTCCAGAAAATCGCAGACCTGTTTCTGTCAGGATAACCTGACATCGTCAGGAAGGAGCAGAAACAACTGATTACTTTTTCTCGTGTTCTGAGCTACTTATAAATTTTTGGAATTTTCCAGGTCTTAATTTTCCAAAAATTCTGTAAACATCCATTTCACAAGCATTATATCCTAGTTTAGTAGAGTCTTATATATATTATTACCGCCGATTTTACGCGAAGGTTTCGTTTGTTTTCTTCAAGTGTGCAGGTTTAATTTACTAAGAAGAAGATACATAAGGTTGGAAGGAGCTTTTCACGCATACATTCTTCTTGGAAAGGATTTAACCAACCCTTTACACGGATCCTACCGAGCTAATCAGGGGAGTACTAGTTTCTTTCATTTTTAATTACCTTCTATTATCATAACTTTGATACTTTCGGGGAACATTGGGGACAATGTTCAGTTTACGTGTAGGGAGGGAAAATAAAGTAGGAACTTTGAAACTATGCTTATCCTTTATTACTTGCTTTGTCCAATTGCATTTGCGTAATAAACCATGAGAAAATGTCGGTTAGGGTAATTTTGGCACCAAATTTTTAATTTTTCATGACATATAGGAGTGGGCCATTAGTCTTAATAAAGCGTCTCACGGATAGGAAGTTATATGACTAGCACAAAAACCATTTACCACCTAAATTCCACCCAAAATGTGAGGATCACCCTTAGATTAGTAGGAATTAAAGCATTTATCTTTAATGCTTAGAGTGTGAACCGGTAGTATTATAGATTCTAGAACTTATTTAGTGATGCATCCCGAGATTGCTAGTAAGACTACACTAGTGTAGTTAGGAATAACTAAATGATAGTAGGCATTAGGATAACCCTTGTTTGATACCTGTAATATAATTACTTCTTCCACCTCGGTTGAGTAATTCCCCAACACCTTTGCGTTGTACTCACTTTTAGTACACGATACCCCTAGTTAACCCCTCTGAGCCTATCCTTTTCGCGGTTCTCTTGATTTTTTGGTTTTCCGGAATATCAATGAAGAGCATTGTTTACACCCCACCCCCAAATGTACACCCAAATCGCCTTAGCCTACCTTGTATGCACTCACTTTTAGTACATTATTGTTATCACCCAAAACCCTTAGTTCAATTATCTATTTGCTTGCATGAGTTGCTAAGTCGAGTCATATCCTTTGTACACAGTTTTGGGACGATTGGGACTCATGGGAAAAGTTAAATTTTATGAAATGACTGAAATGGAATGTTAATTCAAATTCCCTTATTTTCATAATAATGTACCCCAAGTGTTTTGATCTTTTCAATTCGGGTCAAATTAGTGTTAGAGTAATAAAAACTCAAGTGTAGGGATGTGCCTATAAATCCCTATCAATTTGATATTACCGTAGAGGATGGTAGAGTAAAAGTGTATGAAAAAAAAAATCAAGAAAAAATAGAAAAAGAAAAAAATAGAGTGTAAAAAAAATAAAAAATATATAAAAAATAAAAAAATACGGGCTACCATCCTACATCTATCCTTTAAATTCATGTTTGTGTATTTAAGTTATCTAGAGTTTAGAGTGTCGAGTCTTGGCTTAGCAACGCCATTATTCGTATGCTTGTAACATAATGATTTTTGACTTGCCACCACTAAATAGCCTATCCCACCAAACCCTTTGTTTCCCTACCGTAAGCCTAACATTACAACCCTTTAAAGACCTCTTTGATAGTCTTTCCTAGGTGCTTACGCCAAAGCGATGGAGGTTTGATCTAGTCTCAAGCCTATGGTAATCTATGTACTAGGACCGGTTAATGAGTGTTTATCTTCCATTTCCACTTAGATATATTTCATATATACCCGAGAGATGTGAGTATCCAAACACCCCATGTGAGGTGCTAGTATGTAATTTCCGTGCTTGTTATGACTTTTGCGGGCCTTATATGTGTTGTGGACTGTTTTAAACAAATGCTTCATGACCCCTAACTTATAAATTAATTGGCTAAAAGCACATTTGCTTGAGGACAAGCAAATACCAAGTGTAGGGATATTTGATAAGGTTTTAAAATGTACCTTTTGAGGGGTCGTTTAAGCCCTTATTTGATCACTTTTGTATCCGTTATTACTTAATATCGTTCCTTTTCACTTTTTAGGTCTCTTGAAGGCAAATTGCTGGAATGGCACTTATTTGGACGAAAAGGCGCGGATATACGAAGAAAATGGCCAAAGTCAAGAATCGCCACTCAGACTGCTGAAATACAAGGGGACGGTGTCAGGTTCTACAAGTGATGGCATCAGGTGTTATCTGTGACGCCGTCGCATAACTTTTGTGACGGGGCCGTAGACAAATTGCTTATTTTCAAGTAACGGTGTCAGGCTTTAAAACAGTAGGTCGTCGCAGCTCAGACGGCCTAGATTTGATCCAGACGGCGTCATAGACTGAAGGGGACGGCGTCACAAGCATAAGGTGATGCCGTCGCAAGACTAACGTAGCCAAGAAGAAACTCTAATGACGGCTACCCGATGACGTCACAATTCATAAGGTGACACCGTCGCGATTGTAATCTTATATATAGAATCCAAATTTTTCAGTTTTAGTGTGTAGTCTTTTGGAGTAAAAACCTAAACCGAACCAAGGCTTTCTTGTATAGTATTTTAGGGTTCCAAACCCTATCTTACAACAAGATAAGTGTTTTACTTCATTAATTCAATTATGTCTTCAATTATTTGTGTGTATGCTTGCATGTTCTCCATGTCCGGCTAATTTATTTGTGTGTTTGCTTAGGGAATATGAAACTTAATTATTGCATATTGATTGGTTGTCTCTTATCTTAATTGTTAATGACTTAGTAATGCGATAGGTCATTCGTTGTGTAGTTAATGTTTGATTAATCTTTGTGAACCTTATACTATAACACCTAGAGTAGTTGTAGGCTAAACCATCCAAAGAGTACCTTAGAGTTAGAGTCTTTAATTCCTAGAGATTTTGTATACGAAACCCTTTGGTAGTTTCAAAGAGTTAGGGATAAACGCATAACCTACGACTTTAGACACACAACGCGATTAAGAATAAGGACGTGACAATTCAACCATCAATAGGAGATAATTAAGGAGTAAGAAAACCTAAGTAAACACATCTTTAAACTATCATACGAGCACACAATAATTAGACATAGACTACCAACACCTTAGATTAGACAATTAGATAAGGAGAGTAATCGGTAGAAATACCAACCCCCAAATCCAAACCCCGAGAATCATACCATTCCATTTCCTAAAAAAAACATAAAAAGATAAAAAATAATCTTCCTCAACCCCAATCTTAGCGTAGTAACTTCTTACTAGCATTCCTATTCCCCTAGAGAACGATATCAATACCCGTGGCTTACCCTAATACTACACTACAACTATTAGGTTCACTGCCTAGGGTGTTGAAAAACTTGCTCGACGAAAAGGAAGTTCCTTTGACCCCGAACGACGCGTGTAGCGTTATCAGTGGTGATATTCTGCTTAGCAGTTGAAACAATTTTCTTAGCATTGGGTACATTTTGCTTAGCAGTGGTTGGAACCCATTTGGTTGCAGCAGTGATTATTGATTTTGTTTTACCATTCTTCATTAGTACTGCTTTTGGAACCATGTTTTTGTTTGGGTGAGGGAGGGTATTCTTTGAAAAGTTTTTATGATTCACCCTCCTCCAATTATTCTTGACCTTTGGTTGGTTTTTATAACAATTTCTTTGTAGATGCTCAAAACTACTACATTTAAAACAAGCCTTTTTGGCACATTGAAGCTCCTCCCCTAATCTATTTGAGATTAAGCCTTTGAACTTTCTTTGATTGCCCCTAGGTTTGAATCTTTTCATCTGGTCCCTAGGAATCTCATTATAGTCTACAACTTTCCTAGAAATTGGTGCTCCAAATCTAGGCAAAAGGTTGGCATGTTTAGAATCAACAGTCTTAACATTTTCTTTCTTTTCAGGCTTTGTTGACTTAGACCTCTCATCCTCAGAATTTGATTCCCAATCTTCAATGATTGGACCATCAGATGACTTATCAGAACCTATCTTAGGTGATTTAGACATACTAATCTCACCTACTAGTTTGTTGAAACTAAATTCACTACTAAATGACAATTCAGTTCCATTGGGTGCATGTTTCATGAGATTGGGTGGTGGCACTTCATTGTACCCTATGCCAGAACCCTTTTTCATTAAGTTCTTTTGAATTGACTTATTCACTATATCAGAAGCATATTGTGCTTTAGCAACCCAAACTATATGTTTACACTTTCTGCTTCTTCAAGTTTCTGTTTGAGCATCTCAATTTCTCTATCCTTAAGTTCAATTTCACAACCTAGTATGTTTATCTTATCTACATACTCAAACTCACATTTGATGCAAAAGTTAAGTTTCTCTTCTACATTCTCAAGACCAACTTTATAACTAAAGTTATCTAATGCAAGTCTATCAACCTCTTTTCTCAAACTCTCATTAATTGCTTTGAGTGATTCTAAGTTATCTTGACAAGATTTAAAAGAACAAGTATAACTTTTTGAATCATTAGAAACCTCGGAATATGATCCTGAAGATGAAGCATAGGCCATGAGAGCAAAGTTATGCTCTTTTGAAGCTTCACTAGCCAGGAAAGTAGCATTGGGACCTTCTTCAATTTGATCACTCTTGTCATAATCACCAAGTCCATCCTGAGCAACCAATGCAGAAGAAGATACTGGTTCTTCAGTTTTCTTTTTGAAAGTCTCATTCATCCTTTTTGGGGCCCTACACTCCCTTGCAAAGTGTCCCTTCTTCTTGCAGTTGTAGCACTCCATCTTGCTTTTGTCAAACCCTGCCTTTCTTTGACCATCATATTTGACCTGTCTTCCAGTTCTCATTAGAAACCTCCTAGATTGCAGTGTTAGCATTGCCATTTGCCACTGAAGATTGATTTCTTCAAGATCATCAGGATCAATTTGATCCAGTTCCTGATTTAACACAGTAACACTAGTTGTTAGATCAGCCAGGAAAGCACATATGGCACCATCACTAATATTATCTTTAACAGTGGTATTATTAGCAATAGCAGTGGAAACTCCATAAGCAGCAGTAGATGCTTCCTGATAAATTTTATGGTTTGTAGACACAAAAGCAATGTTCTGTGTAGATGAGGATGAGCTAGCAATGTTCTTTTCAGACTTATAAACCTTCAAGTTGTTGTAGAGATTTTCAAGAGTCATCTTTTCAAAATCATCTTTATTTCTCCACACAACTGTATGCACAGCCCAATCTGGTGACAAGCTTCTGATAAACTTAAGATTGACATCTTCTTGAGCTAATTTGTAGTCAACCAATTTTAGTTGACTTATGAGCTTCTGCAATCTGTTGTAGGTGCCATCAAGATTCTCTCCATTAAGTACAGTGAAGTTTTCAAGTTGATGTTTGAGCATATTCTTCCTGGATTTCTTGGTAGCATCATTACCAGCAAATCTTGTTTCAATAGCATCCATAAGCTCCTTTGTAGTCTCATATTCTTGAAAGTCCAAAGCAAACTCATTAGGTATTCCCATACTGAGAATACTGTAAGCCTTTATCTCCAACTTCCTTTTACCCTTGTCAAGTTCACAAAGAATGCTAATAACCTTTCCATCATCACTCTTCTTAGGTAGAGTATCACCATTCTCAACAACATCCCAGATTGTGTAGTCAATCATGCGAATGTATTGTCTCATTCGCATCTTCCACGCTTGAAACTCTCCTTGTTTAAGCATGGGTACCTTTGAGGCGGTAATCATATGAGTTTTGTCAGACATCTCTAAGCTTTATGAATTTGAGTTAACTTTACTCCTTCTTGATCACAGCTTCTAGATCACAAGCTCTGATACCACTTGTTTATCCCAGTTGAGCAAACGATCTAATATAGAAGCTGACTTAATATAAACAAACTTGTCAAACACTACGCGAAATGTAATGTTTAACCTTAAGAAGAATAACAATTGATTAACACTCAACACCTCAATATTTTAATAATACGAATACTCTGAATAGTATTAGGGTTTTACAACCTTGAAGTGTATCGACTTTAGATATATCTAACACCCGTATATCTAACTCTAACCTAGGACCTCCTTTTATAGGCTAAGGAGTCCTTTACAATATACAATACGTAACCTACAAGATAAATATCTTTTACATATTTATCTAATACAAAACATTAAACCGACATATCTAACTAGCAGTGCTTATATTACATTAGTAGTGGCTACATGAGACTACTAGCCGTGGTTTAACATAGCAGTGGATTCTTTTATTCTAGCCGTAGTTTCCTTTAAGCTGGCAGTGGTTACATACTTAGAATAATTCCTTTCATAGGAACCTAAAACCCAACAAGCTCCCTCATAAATTGGGGTCTTATCTCGAAACCAATATCATCCCCAATAGCCGGCCTAACGAGCCCCGAACCTTTTTCATCTCTAGTCATGGCCAAATATTCCTCAAGAGTGAGGTCATCAATGTTCACAACTTCCATGGTACCTAAAACTTAAAAAGAAATCGTGAGAAAAAACGAAAATTCAAAATAAAAGTCTTAATGAAAATCCTATTATAACTCCCCGACAACGGGGCCAAAAACTTTATGCTGGATTTCCTACCAGGTTTTATTATTTATAAAGTCTCGTTTACCTATGGTCCGCCTTTTGCACTCACGGGAAGTGTACCCGATCATGTGTAGTGTAGTAATCTGTAAAACCGAGGTCGTCCCAAGAGCTATGAGAGCGGATTCTAATTAAGTCTAGGTGTCACTGGTTTTAATAGGTTTAACTATTGAAATATAAAATTAACTAGAAAACAAGGAATAAAAGTAAGAAAATAAAATAGTGGTTGCGATCAATAGAGTTAAAGTGTGCTAACCTAGTTGTTCTATCTATCATGTTATGGTCACGTCTTACTACTTCCAATTGATTCAAGTGGGGGTTTAAGTCACTAGGACAATATTTGGTCAGTTCGTCCTAACCTATCGGCATAGGCTTCCACCAGAGATCAAGCTACTACCCTTGAAAGTCCAGTTGTTTTTAGTCGCCTAAGCCAAGACATTAAATACCTCTACATGCAAGATTCATAACAATGAGTGACCGGGTGCTAGCATCTTAGACACTCATCCCTAACTTCTTAAGTTCATCCAAATGGTAGGTGATCATTTGGTCAGTTCGCACAAGCGAGGACGGATCATCAGTTGGTCAATTCTTACCCTCCCTAACTCAACCTAACTACTTAGGGTCAGTTGGTCAATTTTCATATGCAACTAGATACTACCGCCATTCAAAACTACCGAAGCTATGGTAGCTACCAACGAACTATGCATGCATACACTAGAAACAAGTATACGAAAGCATGTAAATGTAAACAAAACAATTAAGGAATCATAACTAGGCTAGCACCAAAGGTGCTTAGCCGATCATCTTAAGAGAAACCAAAGATTCGATGTTTGACATAATGAAATACATGAATCGAATGTAAAAGATAAAATAATCGCTAATGCTTATCGTTAGGGAGTGATTTCTCCCTTGGAGATGGCTCTGTATGCTCTTCAAGATCTGCCTTTTGATCCCTCTTGACGTTCTCTGCTTTTTGGAGTGAAGTGAATGATGTGAAATGTAGAAATTAGGGCTGGTATTTATAGGCACGATCTAGTTACGAAGTAATTTGAGATGAGAGTTACGCCGTAGGTTCAATATTTCCTCATATATTCTCTCGGTCAGCTGGTTACGGCATAACACTTGGGAAGGGTTACGCCGTATCTTCAATACAGGTTACATTTGCAATGATTATGCCGTAATCCTTGAAAGGATTTACGGTGTATCTGATGGAGGCGTGAAACATTCCTTGACCCAATTGGTTATGGCGTAACCTTAGTTGGAGAGTTACTCCGTAATTGATGATAAAATGGCCTTCTGAGTCAATTCTCTAGCTACGGCGTAATGTGAGAGATAGAGTTACGCCGTAGCTCCTTCACAGTAGGCATACTATCATAAATCCTTAAGAAAATCTCCAAATCCGCGTCTCATTAGCTCCAATGATCGTAATTTACTAGAAAGTGAAATATAAAGGAAAATAAGTGTAAATCCATATAAATGATACAAAATACGAGCATTATCAGAGGAAATTAACTCTTAATATTCAAGATTATTTGATGTTATCAAATCCTCAGACATACTTGTCTCATTCAAACTATTAGCACTTACGCTACATCTTTCTACCTTATCATTTACACATCAACATGCTTTAATCAAATTTATATAACCTTTATATCATTTGACACATAATAGGAAATGTGTCAATTTCAATTTTACCTTCACCGCATCATGCTATAAACACTTAATCATTGGTACATATTCGTGCTTATACATCAACTACTTTAACTCACTATTAACCCATCTCTAATACCATAGTCTCTGTCAATCACTAGACATAAGGTACTAATGAGACCATATGTTGGTTATTAATGCCTCACGAGTCATACACATCTATTACTAATCAAGTTTTCTATAAACCATTTTGTAACTTATCGTGTTTATTCAAAGTTCAATATTTCTACTATAACACTTATTCACATAATCATATAATGTTCACTGACACTATCAAGGTGTACGGTGATCTTACCACTTAAACACATCTAGTTCGCCATAGACATATATCATAAACACATCAACACAATAAAGCATATTGAACACTTTCATTTCAAGTTCATATAACATATCACTTAATTCTTCTTATAACTTAAACATATACATTTCCGCTTTACTTGCACTTATGTCCAATGCATTTACAAGTGTTTTAAGTTTATAAAACCTATAGTGAAAACCTAATTCACTTAAACCGTAGATCTAATACCAAGTTGTTATGCCCCATTCTCGAAGTGACCAAAAATTAAACTTTTATGCAGAAAAGACATGACAATAATGGACCTTCTGTTACTATTTTATAAACAGGAAAAAATCTATAAACATTCATACCTCCAGAATAATTTTAAATGAAACTAGACCTAATTACATTTGAAATGACGGGTAGCAAGACCCGTGACGACTTACGGTTTAGGAGATATGATTTTTCGAAAATAAAAAATGCAGAAATATAGCCCCTACGCCGACTAAGATCCCCGGCTGCCCGATTAGCGCTTTTTGCTCAAACAAACAACCTCCCAACCGGCGTTTGGGGGCCTGCTGGTCTAAAACTCACGTTTTGAACCATTTTTCATGCATGCAACTCACACTACTTCCATATTACGTCAAACTTTCTAGAACTCATTATAATCACATCAGTGTAACTTCCATTTACATACTTTGTCTAAACCACCAATAAATACAAGTTTTACAGGGTTTTTTATACACCCATTTTGACCCATCTGCATACACTATAATACCAAACTATAACATTTAACCTTGACACCTTTCAACTTAACATTTATATGTTACTTTGACACTTGAAAACAAACGTAAGAACCATTTTAAGACTTTCGAGGGTACAAAATTGAACTTGAGCTCAGTATTCTAACTAAGCTCCTACTTACATATAAACCTTCTAATATTCTCACTTCCAATCTTTAAGCCTTAACCAAGCCATAGCACTTCCACAAGAACCTACAAAATATTGATAACTATAAAGTAAGCTTTTGCTTAGTAAGTAATTAGTTAATACATGATTAACATGACAATCATTGTATTAGCAATATGAACGTATAACAACTAATCCATCACCAAACTATTCATTCTTGGATACTAACACTATAACAATCACATATACTATAACCACATATATATAACACACATATAACACATAGAGGCATTAACACATAGCTTAGTCCTTCATAATCAAAAGCTAGTTCTATAACTTCCAACTAATCAAGTCTCTTAATTCATCACACTTTCTATCCAACAATGACCAATATTAAAACTTTCATATTAAGCACATAGTAACCAAGTTACTTACCTCCCATCCAAGCTAGTTATCATTATTCCAACATCATCATCAATTGTCATCATTTACCTCTCTTGCAAATCTAAATCAAGATCATATGAACATAAAACTTAATCAAATTACTATAACAATAATTAATACACCCATAATTCACCTCTTTAAAACTTATAATTATCATATATTCATATATTAATTATAAGATGGACAACCATCATAAATTATTAACTTTAAGACCATAACTTGTCTCTTAATCACTATAATCTCCTTAATAACCTTAAGACATCATTTACTGATTTACCCATTTCCCAAATTAGGATTCATAAAACCTAACTCCTCAATTCTTCTATAACTTAAATAACATTACTTACTTGATGCAGAATTCTTGCTATGATATCTATTCTTACACAAGAACCTTTAATCAGCATAGATATTGTTCATCACGATTTCTTGTTCTCTCCTCTTTGTTGTTGAACCGACACCACACCCACACACCTAGAAACCCCTGGAACTTTTTTAAATTAATGAGATAAGTCTCAATACTTATCCTAATATAACTAGTTAGTTGGTAGTTTGCCTATTTAGCAACTAAAGCCCATAAAGTCCTTCTTTCTTATAAATGTGACACATCAATCTTTCTATAACATTATTAAACTTACTTTGACTAGTTTAACTATCGGGTTTACTTCAACTTAACATCCATCGACTAACCAATCATATCGAGTCTCTCGACTCAAAAAAGTCTTAGTCAAACTATTCTAATGGCATTTTCGTTATTAAATACTTACAACTTGGTTTTGGGTGTAATATAAACTAGTAATAATAGTGTTAAATCTAGCAAATGCATTATCTATAGACTCACATTAAAGAATAAATTTTTTTTCATATTGTTGCACAAGAAGATCAATCTTTTTATCTTTAAATTAAGTATTACCTTGATGAGTGATTGGTAAAGTTTTTCAAAGTTCTTTTATCGTATTACACATAAAAATTCTTTCGTATTCCTTTTTCGGAAAATCATTATAAATTACCATTTTTGCTTCATCAATTTTAGCAACTTTCTTTTTAAGTTTGTCACTTTTTTTTCATAATGAACCATTTATCCTTTTTAGTTTCTAGATTCTTTTGAATAGGTTTAAAATCACCCTCATTAATAACATGCCAAAGGTCAAGATCTTTTGGTTTCACATATGTCTCGAATCTATTTTTTCAGTAAATAAAACCGTCCATTTCAAAAAGTGGTGGTCTTTGAATAGATTACCCTTCTAGGTATTTGTCAGAATCCATAGATTGATTCATGTTTTAAAATAAAATTTATTTTAAAATTCTTGGTCAACGTATCTCTAATATCAATTGTGGAAAACTAAAAGAGGGGGTTGAATAGTTTCACCGTTTTATCGTATTAAAATTATACTTTCAACAAAATTATAGATCTGAGTTTATGTGAGATCTAGCAATCAAGAGATGAACACTATATAAATAAACACAGGATAACAAACAATAAGACAAAATATAAAATGCAAGGTACTAGTAAAGATTTCGAAAGATCAAACCACAACAACAAGATTTATAGTGGTTCGGAAACAAAGCGCCTTTTTGCCCTACTTCACTCCTCGAGTACCCAACTCGATATTCACTTCACTATGTCAACAAGATCCCTTCAGTCGGAAAAAGCGGTACAACGCCGCTTACACCAATTTCTGACACAAAGCTAAATGTCGTGTTCTAGTATAGCTTGAACGAATCTCTCACACACAAGAGTATTTTCCAGACTAAAATACTAATCCAATCACTCGCGTATTTTCAGGACTAAAATAATAACCCGATCTAACACCTAAAATACTATTTGTAGGTTATGAACTCGATGTACGACAATATACAACAAGAATGTAACAAATGTTACCAATGTACTAACAACACTACAACACTTCGTATCTTGACGATTCCGTATGTTCTTCTCTTACACTTAAGGTGGAAGAATGTCTGGATCACATGGAATGAATAAAAACAAGTTAAATAATCAAAGAAATGAGAATGTATGCCACTGATAATAAACAAAAAACTGTGTGCAAAAGATGTGAAGAAAAATGTGTAAAACAGTCTACTGTTTATAGGCAGCAAAATGTGTTCGAAGCGTCCATACGGTACCAAGGTACCCTAATAGATTATGGTGTCATCTCTATAATTAAGGGTACCGTTTGACGTGTCAAACACCCTTTGTTGTCCTTTAGTGGTGCAGTAAAATCTGGGGAAGGTTAATTCTTTTTTGGGGAAAACCATATTTTTGTATTTTATTTTTAATAAAATATTTTATAAATTTCAAATATAATTTTTCTAATTAATTTTGTGAATTTGTTTTGTCTCGTTTTATGAAAAAAAAAATTGATCATTCATCAAGTTTGATGTTCATTATTCATGCCTTTAGTGATTTGACGTCAAAATGAAAATTTACGACTAAAAACTTGTTTAAGTTAACTTTGACATAGAATGTTTTTAGATTTTGTCATTATCAATATGTAAAGATTCAACAAATCTATTATCTATTATTATATATAATAAAATAAGCTTTTGTACAAGCTTACTAAGCACCTTGCATTAAAAATTGGTTTAATGCCCTACCTTATTTAGCTTTTAAGTACAATTATCTTATGCATATTTAATGTGTTTAAGAAAATTAGTCAACACTGTATACTTCTCTCTCTATACACGCTCCTCCTTATCAAAACATCACTTCCATAAATCAGAAAAAAAGCTCCGTATATCAAAAATCTATTCCATAAATCAAATAAAAACCTTTGATGATGAAAATCCATAGAATCACTTATTTCAACCCTAATTCATGTACGCTCCCCAAATCAATGAAGGTTTCAATTATCAGTTTGATTTAAGGATTATCATCAACCCTAATTCATGACTGAGAATTCGTATTATCGAATCAAACTCTCATTATTCGACTCATCAAAGGTAATCAATTTGAAATCCAATGATTTCACCGATTCATCTTGCAGGTTAACTTTCAAAAGATGTTCACTCCTTAGCATGGATCGAAAGTGTCTTAGGTATGTTTTTTATTTTAGTTCTCTTATGTATAGAATAAAATCTTCAATTGATTGTTAAATTTATTATTTTGTGTTCTTTGAAGTGTTTGGGTCCATATTCTATTCTTCTCAATTGAATATGACATGTTCAGAATAAGGGATTGCTTATGAAGCTGCTTATAGAACCTATATGGGAATGCTTTTTAGAGTAACTACTGTTGGGTCTATTATAGATTTGATGATACAAAACAAGAAGAATGAAACATGAAGGACTAAAAGTGACAAGAAGGGAAACTACAAAAAGATGGAGGATTTGGAAGATTCTAGAAGATATGCTTAAAAGAATATTAAGTTTCCTAATTGTATTATGATTCCTCTTGTAAACCCTAGATGTCTCTAGTATATAAAGAGACATAGGGTCATTAGTTTAAAAGTACGTACAAGATGTAGACGTCTAAAGGTGTGTGTGTGGGAACCTAGGCGTAGGGATTGGTAAAACGCCTAGGGTTTAGTGGTTTAGTTAGTTAGTATTAGATCAAATCTTTGATCTTTATTATAGTTAGTTAGTTAGTTTATGATTATGAAAAACCTTGTTCATAATAATATTGATTTTATGTTTGAATATTCCGCCTTTATTATTATGTGTTCCTAGATATAATATTAGACCTCGTCTAAGAGCTTACAACGATCTCCAACAAGTGGTATCAGAGCTTCTGTGGAAACTCTGACTAGGAAGAAACCCTACTTCAACAATATTCAAGATGTCGACTGAAGCTGCATCAACTCCTATCACAGAGGTATGTTCTAAGTGTCATGATTTTTATCAAAAAGTACTTAATGCTTATGTTTACGAGAGAGATAATTGTGTTAAGGCTAGGTCTGAGGTAGCAGGTTATCAAATAACCTTAGAATCTATGGAAGCCAAAATCTTAGCACATGAAACTAATGAAGTAGCTTGGGCTGAAAAATATGAACAACAGGATTACCAATTAAAACTTAGTGAATGGAAATTAAACTGTAAAATTGCTGAAATTGATAAATTAACTAAGGAAAGAGATGATTTGTTAGCTAAGTTTGCTGCTTGGGGTGAAGCTGGTCTTTCACATGTTTCTTATGTTCAAAAACAGCATAGAGCCTACCTTAAAACTGGATTAGGTTTTGGAATGGATTTTAGTAAGATAGAAGAAAACCAATCTAGTAATCAGGATGAAGGTGAGTATGAGGATATAACCACTAGTGATGAAGAACTCATTAATTATGTAGATACATCTAGTAATGATGGTTCATTAAGTGACTCACCTCTGAATATAAGAAAGCTAATGATTATCATGTTGTTCCACATCCCACTAGCATTCATCAACCCCTTAGGCCTGATGTTTCTCGTTTTGGAGTAGACAGTCTAGAGTTTAGGAAAAAGCTAGTTGCTCAATCTAAGTCAGAAAAACCCAAAGAACACATTGAAAACGATGTTCAAAACCAAGCAGTACCTTTAAATCAAAGTACTGCTTCACAAGCAATACCTTCTTCAAAACCTTTTCAAAACAGTACTGCTAAACCTTTTTGGGATAATTTTGGTCAAAACAGGTTTAATCACTCACCAAGAAGGCACAATAATTTTGGGCATAGACATAGAAGATGTCACTTTGAATATGGGTCGAGAACGTGTGTTTTGTGTGTTTTAGTTCTACTCATCTAATTAAAGATTGTGAACATCATTCAAAATACCTTAGAAAATTTCTAAAGAACAGGACTGCCAACCAGAAACCTAGAGAGCACAAACCAGTTTGGAATAATACAAATAGGGTAAATCACAGAAATTTCTCACGGATCATAGATACTCACCTCGAGAAAACCTTTTTCAAAACCTTCAGTATCTCACAGATACTTTCCAAAGTACTGTTAACTCTGGCCCAGTACTTTCTCCAAGTACTGCTCCGACAAAACAAGGTACTGATGACAATACTTGGTATAGGAATCCTTGGAGATCTCACTATCAGCCTAGAAGGTATTACAATTCACATAGGAGATTTAGATCACAGGAACCAAGTGTTAAAACAGAATGGGTTAAGAGGGAAAGTACTGCAGAGGGACAGACAGTACTTTCAACAAAAAGTGAATCAGATGTTTTTGTGATACAAGAAAAAGAGATTTGTGTTGAAAAACCAGAAAGCTTTGTTGAAAATCTACATGTTTTGAATAACAAGATAATACTGGATCATGCTTTAGAAAAGAATGGAGATTATATACTCAAAGAATGTGAGTATGTCACTCCACAAGGGGAACATAAGTCAGTAATGGCTTGGGTTCCTCAAAGCAACTAACTTTTTCATCTTATTAGACAGGGCAACCCGGCAGAGGAACTTAAAGATCATATTATAGTTGATAGTGGTTGTTCTGTTAGCATGACAGGAGACAAGGAGTTTCTGTCAGATGTTTTGGAGTATATTAGTTAGTAAGCTACATTTAAGGGGAGGACTATTTAGTATTTGTATAGTCCTGTGTTATGCTTGAGGGGAGGATAGTTATGTATACTTAGTTGATACTAGAGAAATTGGAAAAGTACTGTTTTTCGTGAAAGTACTGCTTGGAAAGTACTGCTTCTGCAAGTACTGCTTCTTCACAGGCTACATCAAAAGAAGGTACTGCATCTCTACAAGGTACTGCTTCTCCTAGTACTGAACTTCAAGAAGATGTTGCAGTTTCACCTTCTCCATCTCCACAAGGGTCTGTTCATGTTTCTCAACCAGAGGATCATTCACCTATTCAAGGAGAGGATTCTCATACCATACCTCCTGATGAAATCACACTGGATAATTATGTTTTGACAAGGGAGTTGGTTAAGTTGAAAAAGACTACAGAGGTCCAAGCCAAATAGATAAAGAAATTAAAGCTGAAGTTTCGAAGGCTAAAGACTTTTGTGTGGCCATTAGTTCAACAATTTCGAATCTGGGTTAAATCCAAGAAAAAGGCGCAAAAGCAGTCTAAGAAAAACAAACGCCACCAAATTCATCAACAATCTTCTGTCAACTTGGGGAGGAATTTAGAAAAAGATAATTTGAAAGAAGATGTTGAGAAGAAGAAACAAGCTGAAAGTACTGATGAACAAGCTGAACAATTACAAGGTACTGAACAAGTTCAAGGTACTGAACAAGTTCAAGGTACTGAACAAGTACAAGGTACTGAACAACAAAGTACTGCTTTTCAACAGCAAAGTACTTCTAGACAAGAAGTGATAACTCCAAGAGTTTTGAATTTTGAAGAAGAAGTTGGTCCTTCTACAACTGTTATACAAGAAGAGGAGGAAGCTATTCTCAAACCAATTCATTCTGCAAGTGATGATGAGTTCATTGCTACAATTTTTCAAGAATTATCACAACCTAGAGGTGGTGTCACTATTAGAGAAGTGCAAGAAGATGAACAACAAAGAACTTCTCAACCTGCAATTGATCCTAAGGATAAAGGGAAAGGTGTTTTAGTAGAAGAAAAAAAGAAGAAACTTACTTTGGCAGAGATTAGAGCAATTGAAGTTGCTAGGAATGAAGCTGCTGCTAGAAAACTTCAAGAAGAGTTAAATGCTAAAGATAGAGCAGCTCAAGAAACTAAAGAAGCTCAAAGTAAAGAAGTGGCTAAAAAGTTGCAAGAGCAATTAGATGTTGAAGCTGAAGAACCATTACAATCACCTACTCCTGTTAGATATATGCCTAGAAGACCTAATTTAGCTAAGGACAGAAATGCTATGATGGCATATTTGAAAGGTCGAGGGTATAAAGGATTGCAGAAGTTAAATTATGTTGACATGAAAAGACTCTATGATGCTGAGACAGAAGCTTATAAGAAGAGTGTTGCAGATATCAAGGATTTTAGAGAAGAAGCTTTTTGGACTGAAGCTGAAAGGAAGAAGAGCTTAAAAAAGAAAAAGAAAAACTGAAGTTACAGATAGACAATTTTCAAAGAAAGAAAGAGTTGAATTGAGATCTGAGTCTAAAGATGCGTTAAGAAATTATCTCAGAGTGGTAGATTTTGATTATTCAAAAGAAGATACAGATATGAAGATGAACAGATCTAAGATTAGTGCTTTTGATATTGTGAAATCCAAAGAAGGAGATTATATGATTTTTCATAAGGAAGATGAAAGCTTCAAAGTTTTCTATATGTTATGGGATTTGTTACATATTATAGATAGAGTAGATTTATTCTATCTATATAATGTGGTAAAAGCTTATTTTGTAGATATTCCATCAGAAGGAATTGGTCTGGTTTTGCTTGGAGATCTTATAACCATGTGGGAATCAGAAGAGGAAAGCACTGATGATATATGGAAAAATCAAGAAAATTGGGAAATTGTTTCCTGGAGATTCTTTGAAGAACTGAGTTCATGTTTTGGAGCTAGAGAATGGTAAAATGATACACATGTTTGTAAAGAGAAGATATCCTCTCATAGTTGAGCTCATGAGAAGAATGTTAGAGCATGGATTGGAAGTAGAAGAGGATAATGAAACTGCTTGCATGGTTATCAATTTTTTATCAACTGGACTACCATTGCTGAAGAAGATGAATAAACTGGTATAAGTTTTATTGAATAATTTGTTTTTGATAAATCAGTACTTTATTCAAAGTACTGCTGATCAAACAGTACTTTCATCAAAGTACTGCTTGTAGTTTTTAAACCAGTTAAGTGATTTTTTTTTGAAAAGAAACCTTTTGCTAAAGTATAAAATTTTTTGAAACAAAGGTTAAATAAATGGATTTTGAGATGACAACATCAAATAGGTTATCAATCCACCATGGTTACAAAAGGATTGACTAATCCATGAGCAAACGGCTCTGGTAAAGATATATCAAATCCGTTTTTAGTTTACAACTTGCTAATAAGTTGTATGGTAATCAACTCACCATATCAGTTAATGTGAAGAGTTGGCTAGCCCACAAGAAAATGGCTTGTGGTAAAGGCAGAGGAAAAACCATTATTGGTAATTAGTTCACCATTAGATAGAAGAACTAACTAGTCCAGAAGGGTACAGGTTTTGGTAAAGACAAATCAAATCTGTTGATAGCTGATGATTTGCTAAAAATCATATGGTTATCAATGTACCATGGTCTTAAACATCAAAACATTTGGCTACTCCAAAGATAATGGCTTTGGTAAAGAGATCTAAATCCATTAAATTTTCAATGATTCACCTCTCATAGGAGTTAACACACCTGGAAGTGATGAGAATAGTATGCAACTTAAACTGAATTAATGTACAAATTGACATATGTTGCTGTATTGCTGAAAAGATGGAGCTTGCTGGATAATGCTGAGAAAGAACAATTCTAAGAGATACTTTGACAAGCACAGACACTACAGAGATACAATTTAAAGACTAAGAAATAATCTGTCCTTAAAGATGAAGCTATTAAAGATACATTCACAAAGGAACTTGAAGTCAAGCGAGTAGAATTCAAGTTAGGGGAGGATTGTTGGGATATGAAAGTGCAGAAGACATGAAAGTACTGAAGATATGAAAGTACTGTAAGCTGCAAAGTACTAGAAAAAGTCAAAGAGTCAAAGTACTGCTAAAGACAAAGTCAAAGTACTGCACCTAGAAGTCAAAGTACTGCAAGAACAAAAGAACTGTTATTCGTTTATGGAAAGTATTGTATTCTATGTTTAGATTACTTGTCGTACAAGGTTATCAATTGTAAACCGACTAGGATATCCTTGAGCCTATAAAAGGACTCCTAGATTGGCATTAGATGTATGAGTCTATGAGTCTATGAGTTTTAGAGTTTACGAATTCACAAGTTAATTAGTGTTTTAGAGAGAAGTTCGATTATCTTAGAGTTGTATTAGAGTATCTGCATAATAAGCAGATTTAGAGTTTATAATAAAAGGTTATTCTTCTTAGCTTTGTTAAGTAAATTCCGCGTACTTGATAAAGATTGCTCAGTGTTTCTTTGTTAATAACTTAGGATTTATCCGAGGTTATTAAACCTTAACAAGCTAGTTAAGATAGTTTGATTAAAGTATATCGATCCAACAAGATCAAAAGATAATTCTGGATCATCATTTGAAAGATAGTGGAAATTACATACTCAAAGAATTTGAGTTTGTAACTCCACAAGGGGAACACAAGTCAGTAATGGCTTGGGTTCCTAAAAGTTTCTAACTAATTTCTTTGTGTGTAGGGCAACCCAGAAGAGGGGCTTAAAGATCATCTTATTGTGGATAGTGGTTGCTCTGGAAGTATGACAGGAGACAAAGAGATCCTGTCTGATTTTAGGAAGATTAGTGGAGGAAGAGTTGCATTTGGGAATGATCCCAATGGAGGAAAGCTTACTAGAAAAGGGACTATCAAAGCAGGGCTTATAGATTTTAAGAATGTTAGATTTGTGAAGGAGTTAAAGTTCAATCTATTGTCAGTATCACAAATCTGTGATAAAAAGCATCCTGTGTTATTCACTGACACAGAATGTCTTATCCTTTCCTCTGACTTTAAGCCTGTTGATGATGCATTAGTAGTTCTTAGAGTACCAAGGACAAATGATGTGTATAGTTTAGACATGAAGAGTCTACATTTCTATGGAAGAGCCACATGTTTGGTGGCTAAAGCAACATCTGAAGAGGCACATCAATGGCATAGAAGATTGGGCCATGTTAACTTCAAGAATATCAATAAACTGGTCAAAGGCAATCTAGTTAGAGGTTTACCTTCAAAGACTTACAAGAATAAGGCAAGGTTAGTAGCACAAGGATATAGACAAGAAGAAGGAGTAGATTATGATGAAGTGTTTGCTCCTGTAGCAAGAATAGAAGCTATTAGAATCTTTCTTGCTTTTGCTTCTTATATGGGCTTTCAAGTTTACCAGATGGATGTCAAAAGTGCCTTTTTATATGGCAAGATTACAGAGGAAGTTTATGTTAAACAACCTCCTGGTTTTGAAGATCCTAAACATCCAAACAAAGTCTACAAGGTGGTTAAGGCTCTTTATGGCCTTCATCAGGCACCTAGAGCTTGGTATGAGAGACTCTCCACATTCTTATTGCAACATGGATATAGAAGGGGAGCTATTGACAAGACTTTGTTTATCAAGAGAGACAAGAAAGATATCATGTTAGTTCAAGTTTATGTTGATGATATCATTTTTGGGGCTACCAAACAGTCCATGGTTAAGGAGTTTGAGCAGTTGATGCAGAAAGAATTTCAAATGAGTTCAATGGGAGAGTTGACTTTCTTTTAGGACTTCAGGTTAAGCAACAAAGGAAGGTATTTTATCAGTCAAGACAAGTATGTTACAGACATACTTAAGAAATTCAATTTTGATGATATGAAGGTTGTTACTACACCCATTAAATCTATCAATTCATTGGGCAAAGATGAAGATGGACACCCTGTTGAAGTCAAGCTTTATAGATCAATGATTGGCTCTCTTATGTATCTCACTGCATCAAGGCCGATATTATGTTTGCAGTTTTTCTATGTGCTAGATATCAAGTCTCACCAAAGATATCTCACATGAATGCAGTAAAAAGAATCTTCTGTTATTTGAAACAACAACCAAAGTTGGGTTTGTGGTATCCTAAAGAGTCACCTTTTCACTTAGAAGCTTTTTCAGATAGTGATTATGCATGTGATAACTATGATAGAAGATCAACCACTGGAGGATGCCAATATCTTGGAAGAAGATTAGTCTCCTGGCAATGCAAGTGTCACAATTCTCAAATTCGGTATTTACATACATCCTATTCATCATTTCATAACGAATATGTAGGCTGCATGGTTTTGCATTTCACATTAAACGTTTTGTGGATGCAAAATAAACAGCGTCAATTGACTCATGGATTCCAAAAATTATTCCAATTTATTTTAATACTCATATTAACATTATAAAATAGAGTCTACCCAGTGTTTTAAATTTATTTGGTATATAAATTGTGAAGAATTTTATCATTCCAAGACCAAGCACATTTTCACTTTAAAACTCGATGATTGTTATGATCACTCAATGTGATTAAGGTTCACACAGATGTATTTTTATAAATTTAGTGACCTAAATTACTCACCAAAGGTTTTGATGTTTCTAGATTCACTCACTTGGTGGTGAGCATTGGCATGGATTAAAGGGAAGACAAAGGAAGACTTATAATCTTATTTCATACTACATGGTGAGTTATCTACTATCCTCAAATAACTTCTCTACTTTATACCTTTACATAGGGATAGTTCGTTCAAGATATATGGTTTATGTATCATTATCAATACATAGGGAAGATTGTTTCAAGGGATATGCAAGATGTTTGAGTGACATGTTCAAGTCAAGGGGGAGCATGGAAGACAAGAGTGTTTCATTCATGGTGAGATCAATAATCTCAACTTCTACTCCGTCTAGTGTTCAAGGACAAGAAATGTGTTTGTTTTGTCATTCATACAAATAGGGGAAGATTGTTGGGTCTATTAGATTTGATGATACAAAACAAGAAGAATGAAACATGAAGGACTAAAAGTGACAAGAAGGGAAACTACAAAAAGATGAGGATTTGTAAGCATTCTAGAAACTTTATGCTTAAAAGAATATTTAAGTTTTCTAATTGTATTATGATTCCTCTTGTAAACCCTAGATGTCTCTAGTATATAAAGAGACATAGGGTCATTATTTTTAAAAGTAACAAGTATGTACTAGTTAAAGTTTATAAAATGAGAACCTAGGCGTAGGGATTGAAAAATGGATCATCAAGCGTCCTAGTTTAGTGGTTTAGTTAGTTAGTATTAGATCAAATCTTTGATCTTTATTATAGTTAGTTAGTTAGTTTATGATTATGAAAAACCTTGTTCATAATAATATTGATTTTATGTTCAAATGAAGTATTCCGCCTTTATTAGATTGGTGATGTGTTCCTAGATATAATATTAGACCTCGTCTAAGAGCTTACAACGATCTTCACAACTACTATTAGGGGATATTCAGGATTTCTTATAGAAACTGCTTATTGGGGTTGTTTATGATTACTTATTAGAATAAGTGCTTATAGGGGTTGTTTGGGATTGCTTATGAAACTGCTTAGATAATGTGGTTTCAAGTTACGATTTAAAACTACAATTTTCCTTGGAAAATGATTTATACAGTCCGAGTTGACCAAACAGTAGCCTAAAATTGTTTATGTGAAGTCTCGATGACCTTTAAAACTCATATTATTAGCTCTGATTATTTTGGATATATGTACGCCAACTATTTGATAAAATTCCTCAATCAAACTTTTGTTTGGCAATTAACCGAACTTTTAGAGTATAATTACGTGTTTTGAAAACACTATTCACAGATAAATGTGACAATCCGTCAATTTTCCTATAAGGCGTTTATATCGGGGAATAGCGAGTTATTTATTTTCTATCGTATATATTACGTCAAGTCGATGAAGTTATCTCGATGTTTCTAATGTACGGCAAAACCACTACGTCTACATTTTCACCATAAGCTAAAATTGACGCAAAAAATGTACTTTCTAATTTCAAAGTAATAATAATAGCATAATATTTCTCGTCACAAACGTCTCCGAAAATCATAACTCATTAAGTATTATATCATCCAGATACGGATAGTTTCCAAAATGTTTCTTGCACTTCATTTGTTAGCATATCAAGCACACCAGTGAGTATCCCCACTGTTCGGATTACAAATTATACAAACTCTTTGGGTACATATAATACACTAAATAATAATAATAACAAAAATACACCTAAATATTCTAAACCGACATACACGCCCTCCCATACCTCCTTTTGAACTTGATCTTTCTTCTCCGGAAAGATCTTCACGCCATTTTACTCATCTTAAAATTCCTATAAACATCCCATTTGGGGCAGATAATGCTTATTTATCCAAACACCTCTTAGCAACTCTTTCTACACTTCTCCAAACTACTTACTAAGCTCTAGTTTGTGTGTATAGATGCCATAATGGAGAAGGTGTGGAAGAATGCTTAAATGGGTAGAGACATCCGGATTCGAAGGCCATTCAAGAGATTAAAAAATACTCCTAGTCTTTCATCTACAAATGGATTCAATCTCAGAAGAGTACCATCATCTTTCATCTCAAATTCGAAAAATTAGGGTTTGGTAAATCAAAGGGGTTTTGTTCTTGGGTGCATAAGGAAGCTTTTCCAAGTTGTTAATTGTTCCAATACATCTTGAGTCTCTTCAATTTGAGCATTTGGTGTTCGGTTCTCATACTACACCAAATTGTTGTAAGAACAATCCTTTTGTTATTTTGAATAAGTTGTTGTTTAATCTTTTTATAATTCGAACTTTGTATTGCTTGGATTAGTAAAAAGATGATGTTGATTTATGTTGTTGTTGCTACTTCGATACACATCAGAGAAAAAAAAAGAAACTTTTGGCTCAAATATTGAAAAGTGCATAATGTACTTATAGCCTATCTATTTACTTAGTACTTATTTGATTTTGTTGTTTATTTGCTTTACTTGTTGATTTATTCCTAAACTCTTTGGACTAAAAATGATTTTGAGTTAAAATGGAGTTGCATTATGTGGTGTTGACGAGCCACTGTTTGGGTCGAGCCAACAGCGGTGCGTTTGATCCTTAATTAATTTGAGTCCCCAAATGTCTATTTCAAAAGCATAATAACTCACTTGTTTAAAATACTAGCTTAATGTTTAATTAAGAATCATGCTACTTATTAGGATTAAATTTCAAAATGATGTGGTGTTGTGTTTTTGAAGCCCACGAGCCATAACATAGGGAGCACATCAGTACTTGCATTTGGTTCTTGCTAATATAATCATCAAGTAGTAGTTTTAAAACACTAATAACTCTTTTATTTAATATCTAATTTGGTTTGAGTTTTAGTAATATTTTGAGGTGCGTTTCTACATATTTTAAGGACCAATACTTATTTCAATACTTAAAATCTTGTTTGGTTTTATTTGTCTTTGACTTATTTTGATATAAAAAAAATACAATATTGCGCCTTTTGGCTTATTTGAGACTTAATAAATATAACCTAATACAAATATATAAGTTTCACTTATTTTAAATACTATGACTTATTATAGATTAATTGGGTTTATCTGATATATTTTAACTTATTGAAACTTACATAGAAATGGTTTAAAGTTTATTTTATGGTTTTAAGTGGGAAATTTGCAACATTTATCTAATCATGAGAAATGAATATATACAACTTACGGTCAATGCTCGGTTTTCGTTACACAATACAAGTTACTTAACTTATTTTCCGTCACAATCTCGCCCGACTCCTACATTATTACTCTATATCATTAACATTATTACAAGCTCATGTCACGAAATAAAATAATGAAAAACATAAGACTTTATTAAGCAAATTTGATAAAATAATTCAAGGTGCAAAGTCAAGATCAAAATGAGTTTTCTCTATGAAAAATAAACGGATAGTGTTTTATAACAAAAATTTTGTCAAACATTCTCATACTCCTTTGTTTAGTTTTGAAATAAAAACCTAGGGTGTTGATTGGATAATCCTTGATCATAAACCTCATCAAGCAATTTGTAAGCATGAAACTTTACTTTCATACATATTTTCAGAAGTCCTCGATCATATTTGCTCTAAGTTGTAGTTTTTATTCATGTTTATCAAATGTAATATATTAAATTTTATACGTTAGTCAACCCGACAAATAAAAACTTTGACACAAGAATCATGCCCAAAGTCTAGTTGGTTTTAGAGGAAATGGTTACATTTTAAACTAATTAAAGTATTTTTTTAATATATTTAGCTTTTTTATCATCAACTAGTAGGATTGGTGATCAGTATATTAAAATACTTGACTTGTTGAATTATGATTAGTTAACGTCTAATATTAAGAGTAATTTATAATTTTTCGTTAAGTCATTTCGGTTGCCATCGAACCAAGATTCATTCGTCATTGATAGATTTTCTTAGTTATGTACTGGCCTATGAACACTTCCAAGAGCCAAAATCTACAAAAGTTATATTAAACATTAATAATTTTCACACAGTCCGAGTTTTAACTGACAACAGTAGCATAAAAGACTTTCTAAAGTCTCAAGTTTAAATATATTTCGAGTCTTAAACTAGAACTATAGACTAAATTTGCCATACTAATCTAGGTCGCGTATGGTGCCATAACCAACTATTTTGAGCCGCTTTAGCTGCAAGGTGAGTATTCACATCCCCTTTTTATCATTTTACTTATTTGGGGTGAAATGCGTGAGCTTAAAATTTACATTATATTTTGTTCTAAATTATGAATTTAATTTGACTATTTGATATATCTTGAACCCTTTGGCTTATTATGACTTTATGACTTATTCCACGATACCTTAGGATGCTTAGATCTATAACTAGTGCCTTTCACGTGCTATTGGTGAGACTTAAAGTCTCCCTGCATTCACGAGATAATCATATATTAAGTATCATATGTCTTGCAAGTCTTCCTCATTTTCTTGCACTGAAGTCATCTTGTTAGCAATACTCAAGTCTCCTAGTGGTAGGAGCAACACAAAGTCTCCCTTGTTCGAGCAGTGATCTATTATATATTAGGCATTATTTATCATGGACTATTATGACCAAACTAAATTATTAATGCGGGCATACTACTGAACTATGGGAGTGTATGTGAACTTATATGTTACAAGTCTTGTATAGGCGGGACTTGTAACATGGTGAGTTCATAGGACACTTGCCAGGCAGACTTTCTAATTATAGTTTTCATAAAACTCGTGGGAACTCACCAACTATTTTTATAGTTGACCCGTTTTCTCATGCATTTCAGGTGATCGTTGTTTAGCTTATATTATGAAGATTTAAATAAAGGAATCACAAGTTATCCGAAGTTAGATCTGTAGTAAAATGTTATCTTTTGGAAGTCAAACTTTATGTTTCAATTGCCAAGGTTGGCTAGAACCTTGTTGTAATGTTACAATATTTCTTTAAATTTAAATTATGGATTTGTACTATATCTCTTTGCGACGCATATTGATTATGTTACACCTTCGCGTTTCTATGGGCGGGTGTGACAGATTGGTATCGATCCAGGTTATTGTGAATGCCGATTTTTCTAAAATAAAAATCGCAACTATAACCAAAATAAAATTTTCTTAAAACAAGGGACATCATATGAGTCGACTAGCACCAATTATCGTTACTCTTAAATTATGCATACCTGTACAACACCTATGCATAATTCAGGAGGAATCATATGATGATGGGATTAGTAGCCTTGGATTATGTTTGGTCAAGTCTTAAAGAGTCTGATCACCCGAACTGCGTATTAGTCGCGAGTATGCATAACTTGTTTATATGTCCATTATACCTTATATGCATTTTATATATGCCTTCTTCTCGCTATATTATGACCCGATAGGCTAAACGCCCTTGTTCCCGGGATTACACTTACTACCATCGCCGTCCCACACGACATCCGCCATGACTCACACAACCAAATGCTTTTGCCTATTGTAGAATCATGACTACAAACGGAACACTCGTGAAGCATCAACAATGAAGCCCCAAGAGTTTCTGGATTGACGGATCTCCTCACTATTGTTGCACACATTGATAACGAAGCCAATGAGGGAGCTACCTCGACCAATGGCCACAGATGCAGCTATAAGACCTTTTGTCGTATGCCAAAATCGAAATTTCATGGCACCGGGGCCATTAAGGCCCTGCTATCATGGTTTGAGAATGTGGAGTCGAAACTTAGCATCACTAAATGTGAAGGTGATAAGTTTGAGTTCTCTGCGGCCTACTTCAAGGTCGAGCAGACATGGTGGAATAACATGGATAAGAGGGGAGAAGCTACAAATGGATTATCTTGGTGAAGATCCTGATTTAAGAAGCTACTACTGGCGTCAGGGAAGTCCGTTCAGGAAGGAATGAAGTTTGTCATTATCAACTAGCGGAATTCCGGAACCATTGTGATGGTAGAGAAGTTGACAAGTACACCGCTGTTCATGAGTGAGGATGGTTCCCAGCATGGTCTCTACCAGAGAATCATTGATCGATACATTTGGGGTTTGATTCCCTCGAGATCAGGAGATGTCACCTCATCCAAGCCAACTACGCACCAAGTTCAGGAAATGGCATCATCCGCTGAAATGACGTGGATCAGATTGTCCGATTTGATGATACAAAACAAGACAATGAAAAGCGACATGAGGATCACCAGGACTAAAAGTGACGTTAACCCGTGAAACTATGATGGAGGATGATTGGACATCCTAAGTGTTGATTCTACTATTCAGAAGATGCAATATATGCAAATGTGACAGATCTTAGAAGTGCTTCCAATTGTATTATGATTCCTGGACCACCTTGAACACATGTCTCTAAGTATATAAAGAGACATAGGGTCATTAGTTTAAAAGCACGCATTAGATGTAGACGTCTAAAGGTATGTGAGGAACCTATGGTCGAGCATACTTCTTGGGAAAAGAAGCTCGCTAGGGTTTACCGTGAGTTAGTATTCTTTTGATCAAATCTTTGATCTTTATATTCTAGTTAGTTAGTTTATGATTATGAGAACCTTGTTCATAATAATATTGAGCCTTTTATGTTTGAATATTCGCCTTTAATCTGATTAGTATTGATGGTTTAAATGATTTCAGACTCGAAGAGCCAAACTTTCAAACTCTACATTAGGGATATTCAGATTTCTTATAGAAACTTTATTGGGGTTGTTTATGATTACTAGAATAAGATAGTTCTTATGTGCTTGACATGAGCTTTGGAAATGATTTGTTTGAAGCAATTGTTTACTTCGATGACCTACACAACTTAAAACCGGTCATACAAGTTGTGAAATGTCACCAACTATTTGATAAAATTCCTCAATGAAACTTTTGTTCGGCAATTCTGTTTTAGAGGTATAATTACGTGTTTTGTATTGATAAATGTGACAATCCGTCAATTTTCCGGCTATTATTTATATCATAATATGCGAGTTATTTATTTTCTGATCATTATAACTCAAAAACAAGAAGTTATCTCGTGTTTCTAATGTCCCGGCACCACACGCGTACCGACACCATAATAAAATTGACATAAAAAAAATGTACTTTCTAATTTCAAAGTAATAATATTAGCATAATATTTCGCTCGTCAAAACATCTCTGAAAATATAAAAATTACAGGATACGGATACCAAATGTTCTACATAATTAAACGTTATCCTGTACGGAACAAATTATACAGTACGGGGTACATATAATACACTAAATAATAATAATAACAAAAATACACCTAAATATTCTAAACCGACAACACGCCCCTCCCCTACCTCCTTTTCAGAACTTGATCTTTCTTCTCCTGGAAAAGATCTTCACGCCATTCTCATCTCCAAAATCAAAACATCCCATTTTAATGATAAACACCTCTAGCACCTTTCTACACTTCTCCAAACTACTTCTAAGCCTAGTTTATAGATGCCATACGTGGAGGAAAGGTGTGGAAGAATGCTTAAAATGGGTAGAGACATGTTCTGAAGGTTCAAAAGATTCGCAAAAATACTCCTAGTCTTTCATCTACAAAGGGATTCAATCTTAGAAGAGTACCATCATCTTTCATCTCAAATTCGAAAAATTAGGGTTTGGTAAATCAAATGGCTTTTTGAAATTACCAAAGGGGTTTTGTTCTTGGGTGCATAAGGAAGCTTTTCCAAGTTGTTAATTGTTCCAATACATCTTGAGTCTCTTCAATTTGAGCATTTGGTGTTCGGTTCTCATACCACTCGACCCACCAAATTGTTGTAAGAACAATCCTTTTGTTATTTTGAATAAGTTGTTGTTTAATCTTTTTATAATTCGAACTTTGTATTGCTTGGATTAGTAAAAAGATGATGTTGATTTATGTTGTTGTTGCTACTGTCGATACACAAGAGAAAAAGAAAAAGAAAATTTTTGGCTCAAATATTGAAAAGTGCATAATTTACTTATAGCCTATCTATTTACTTAGTACTTATTTGATTTTGTTGTTTATTTGCTTTACTTGTTGATTTATTCCTAAACTCTTTGGACTAAAAATGATTTTGAGTTAAAATGGAGTTGCATTATGTGGTGTTGACGAGCCACTGTTTGGGTCGAGCCAACAACGGTGCGTTTGATCCTTACTTAATTTGAGTCCCCAAATGTTTATTTCAAAAGCATAATAACTCACTTGTTTAAAATACTAGCTTAATGTTTATTAAGGCTACTTATTAGGATTAAATTTAAAATGATGTGGTGTTGTGCTTTTGAAGCCCACGAGCCAACAGTAGGGAGCACATCTGTACTTGTATTTGGTTCTTGCTAATATGGGTCATCAAGTAGTAGTTTTAAAACACTAATAACTCTTTTATTTAATATCTAATTTGGTTTGAGTTTTAATAATATTTTGAGGTGCGTTGGTCTTACATATTTTAAGGGACCAATACTTATTTCAATACTTAAAATCTTGTTTGGTTTTATTTGTCTTTGACTTATTTTGATATAAAAAAAATACAATATGCGGCCTCTTTGGCTTATTTGAGACTTATTAAATATAACCTAATACAAATATATAAGTTTCACTTATTTTAAATACTATGACTTATTATAGATTAATTGGGTTTATCTGATATATTTTAACTTATTGAAACTTACATAAGTGGTTTAAAGTTTATTTTATGGTTTTAAGTGGGAATTTGCAACATTTACTAATCATGAGAAATGAATATATACAAACGGGTCATGCTCGGTTTTCGTTACAAATACAAACTTAACTTATTTTCCGTCACATCTCGACCGACTCCTACATTATTACTCTATATCATTAACATTATTACAAGCTCATGTCACGAAATAAAATAATGAAAAACATAGACATTAAGCAAATTTGATAAAATAATTGTCAAAATAAAATGAGTTTTCTTATGAAAATATAAACGGATATTTTTATAACAAAAATTAAACATTCTCATACTTCTAAATCATGTTGATTGGAAATATAAATTTTTGGCACTTACTTACAACTTCAGATTCGACTACTTTAACTAAATAAAATGTAATATAAAATTTTGACGTTAGTCAACCCGGACAAATAAAAACTTACACAAAAATCATGCCCAAATTTTCCAAAAACTTACATTTTAAACTAATTAAAGTATTTTAATATACTTTTATCATCAACTAGTATTGATCATATATAAATACTTTTAACGACTTTTGAATTATGATTAGTTAACGTCTAATATTAAGAGTAATTATTTTTCGTACCTCGTCTTTCGGTTGCCATCGAACCAAAGATTCATTCGTCATTGATATTTTCTTATTATGTACTTATGCACTTCCAAGAGCCAAAATCTACAAAAGTTATATTAAACATTAATCATTCACACACAAGAAACAACAACATAAAAAGACTTTTAAACTCATTTAAATTTTTCGAGTCTTAAACTAGAACTATAGACTAAATTTGCCATACTAATCTAGGTCGCGTGTCGGTGCCATCCAATAATTCTATTTTGACTGCTGCTTTAGACTGCTTTTTGCCAAGGTGAGTATTCACAGCCCCCTTTTTATCATTTTACTTATTTGGGGTGAAATGCATGAGCTTAAAATTTAAATTATATTTTGTTCTAAATTATGAATTTAATTTGACTATTTGATATATCTTGAACCCTTTGGCTTATTATGACTTTATGACTTATTCCTGATTCCTTAGGATGCTTAGATCTATAATGTGCCTTACGTGCTAAGACTTCAAGTCTCCCTCGTTCGGAGCAGCCTTGTACTGATAATATATAATAGCTATGTACTGTGCAAGTCTCCCTTTGAGCAATACTGAGTCTCTGTTAGAGCAATACTAAGTCTCCTAGTCGGCAGGAGCAACACAAAGTCTCCCTTGTTCGGAGCAGGCGTGATCTATTATATATTAGGCATTATTTATCATGGACTATTATGACCAAATGCGTATTAATTACCGGGCATACTACTTGAACTATGGGAGTGTATGTGAACTTATATATGTTACAAGTCTTGTATGGGCGGGACTTGTAACATGGTGAGTTCATAGGACACTTGCCAGTGCACTTTCTAATTATAGTTTACATAAAACCTGTGTACTCACCAACTATTTTCATAGTTGACCCGTTTTCTCATGCATTTCAGGTGATCGTTGTTTAGCTTATATTATGAAGATTTTAAATAAAGGAGTCGTCACAAGTTATCCGAGTCGTCCTGTAGTAAAATGTTATCTTTTGGAAGTTAAACTTTATGTTTCAATTGCCAAGGTTGGCTAGAACCTTGTTGTAATGTTACAATATTTCTTTAAATTTAAATTATGGTATTGTACTATATCTCTTTGCGATGCATATTGATTATGTTACACCTCGCGTTTCCGCCTCCGGCGGGGTGTGACAATAAACGTCTTTGCTTTGTGAAGAACACGAATTCTCATTATGAAGATAAGGAGCCGTTAAGCTGCAAGAAGGTTTCTTGAAAAGTAACTCGATTCTAAGAAGCCAATGATATCGACAAGGTATTTATGTTTTCTGCCAAAGGTCCAACGCTACAGGTAGATTATTATTATGTTTTCTGGTGATTAATTTGGTACAAAAATAACACCAAGTGAGCTTTCATATTATCTTCTTTTCATATAGGCATGTTTTTGTTTCAACACCCTCTTAGTACTATAACAGGTCTTGGCAATTTGCAAGTATATAATTTTTTTATAGAACTTTTCGGATTTAAGGATTGATGGCGGTTCTTAGTAAATTTGCAAGTACAATAACAGGTCTTGGCAATGTTTTACAACACAACGTTATGTAATGTGTGTAGAACATTAAGTAGTGAAAAATTGGGCTTTTAAAACTTGGAACTGAAATTATCTAACGTGGATTTGTTGATAAGGTTTGTGGTTCCGCTTTTTTATAGAATGTAATTTCTTGGGTTAATTTTTGGAATAATACCATTTTCATAAATTTTGCAGTATCATTCTTCTACATGGTCCAACGGGAACAGGCAAGACATCATTATGCAAAGCATTGGCACAAAATCTGTCTGTATTTGTCTATACGTTTTAGCTTTAGATTTTGTATTGTTTCAGTTAGTTCGCCCATATGGCCATATGTGCATGTTCATTATTGCATGTATACTAAGAGCACCATTTTTATTGTCTACAATCATAACAGATATCCAAACTATTAGTTGGGATGAAGATAAAGCGCATCTGTTATTCAGTAAATAGTTTGAAGTGGCAAATTGGTAATGTTTACAATATCATACTCTTTGATGGATTTTAAATTTCTATATGTCTACATCTTGCACCATCTGTTATTCAGTCAATAGATACTCCCCTATTCATTCATGCCTTGAAATGACTGATATGCCCCTTTTTGGCCATAAGATCTCCCATTTTATACCATTACTCATTTAGTGTGATGTATCTATGCATTAAATCCTTACAAGGAACTAACATTATGTACCTGGATGCTTGATTCTGAGTTTGAAATGTGTAATAATGACTGTAACACTTGCATACGTAGATATGTGCATCAGTGCAATTTTTTTTTTATTATTTATTATTATTATTTTTTTTTGGAGATATGGCTGAGATGAATATAAAGCATTCACTTGCTTTTTCCAACCAGTATTAGGGAAAACTCTAATCAACTATATGAGTTCTAACTTCTATGTACATAAATTCAAACTATATTCTAATTATTTCACGTATATTTTAACAAACACCTTTATCTATTTTAGTCCTTCGGTATTAATCATTAATTTCGACTTATATACATGGTTTTAAGTTGCTAAACGTTTTCAAAAAAAATCAGGAAATGGTGGAGGGGGAAAACAATCTGGTAACTTGATTTTGTAAAAGATAGTTAACAGGACCAGTTATATACTTATCCACTGCTATAAAATAAGAGTCATGTCTCCTTACTTCTAAGTGCTTAGTTACTTAAAATTCGAACAACCTTTGTTTTAACCAATAAAAAAGTCATTAAGAGAGAAAATGCATTGAGTTGTTGACATTAAAGTTTGATGTTTGGGTCTATGACCTTAAAAGTAAGCATATATCAGAACTATTACTTGAGCCTTCATGCAGTATAATGCATATATCTAATGCATTTAACAATTTCAAATATATAGATTTCAAATGTAATGTCAAATGGATTACCAATATGTGTTTAGACTGTGGTCAGGTTTTCGACATATAATTTGTTGAATTTTTAGCTAACCTTTTAAGCTTTCCCATGTAAGTTTGACCTGATGGAAACAAAATACTGAATGACAACAATTGAGAATTATGTTTTTCTACCAATCAGAACAAATACCCGATTATCTATCCAGGTAAGTTGCATATTTCTTTTGATTTTTTTTTAACGTTGTTATGTTGTAGAGGTGTCTGTTACAATTTATTTATATGGAAATTGGGCAATTCAAGTAGTATCATATTTGTAACGTATCAGAGGTAAAGAGTTAACGACGGTAAAAAGGGTCAAACGCGTCAAAAATAATTTAAAACGCATGCAAATGCTTACAAAATATAATTTATTTGGACAATAATTTTCTTTTTTTGACCGATAACCAATTTCACATGATACCAAACCCACCCATTTGCCACCTTAATATATAACCCAATAACCATGTGATTTCTAAACATGATATATTACAACCAGGGCTTCCTATTTCACTAAAACCCCCTCAAAGCGGACCAAATGGAGATCGTCGGAAGCAATTTTACCCCGTAGCTGTAGATTCTGTTAGCATGTGTCAAAAGATGAACCGTATAGCAATTTTTGTAATTTCTTTGTCCACAGTAGTACTATTCATTGTTTACTGTGCGGCAATATCTGTTTTCCTAAAGTGCAGTCAAATCTGTAACTCATCAAATGTTGTTGGCCCTGCTTTTACATCTCCAACTAAAATGATGTTTGGTAAGTCCGTCACTTTGTTACCAGCACACCTATTAATTGTGTAGTTAAGTTACTATCTTTGTCATGAGATGTTGAAATTTTTTTATTGAGATTAATTAGATGTTCGAAGTTATGATACGAGGTTGAAGTTATTGAAAATATGGCTTTAACTGAACTGCTGCACTTTCTTGGTTTTGATAAGTGTTAAAAGAAGAAATCTGATGTGGTTTTATGAATAATGAAAGAATTACACATTTATATTGAAGAACAAACTAATAAAAATAAATGGTAGTATTAGGAATCCTGAAATGAGTTTAAAATAATGATCAGAAGAGAATAATTGATAACTTGGTCCCATGGAGGTGATTAAATATTAAAAAATGCACTTGATTCATCTATTAAGAAAATCTCAGTTGATATTCTTGAAACCTCATATTAGCAAACTTTATTAAATTAGTTTATAATAATGATCATGGTTACGCCTGCTGGTGTACACTTGCAGAAAGTTTTTGTAATGGTGGTTGCTATGTAGGAGATATAAGAAAGGGGACATATGTTCTTAACAGTTTACTTTTACGGGTTTAAGTTTTGTTTGTTTAATTGAAATATTTTAAGTAGTTCGATGATGATTGCTGATCTATAGATGATTGTGTATTATTGAATTTATCGTTTAGGCAAAGGTGGTTTTGGTAAGGCTTTGTAGGTCGTTGTCTCCATCACATGTCATGTCATGGGCCATGGAGGTAATATTTTTCTACCAAACAACTAAAGTTAGGATTCTATAGAGTATGATTTTAGCTTTTTTTTCCCCGTAAATATAGATGTGTACATGTAGATGTGGCTCTCCGTATGAGTGCCAAATTCACAAGCAAGTGCGCACATTTCTTTTATGATAAGTAAACGGGTTAACATAATTTTCTATATAAATTAAACAAGATAAATACCTTTTTTTGTTGTTGTGAAATTGTACCCTTAGTGGCAGCATGGAGTGCCTAAAGTTCACTACAAAAGAACACAAGGAGAATACTATGTCATACTATGATAATTAGTTTCATGTTCATTTAGATGTTTTTAATGTAATAAGATGTTGAATAGAAGCTCATAACCAAGAATGATTTTAGTGGAAATGTTTAGTATAATCTTTTTGTTCTATGCGTTTTATAATATTGTCTTACAGACTCCTAAATGTTTTTCCTATTTGGGCGCGTACAAACGAGATCATGTCACAAGGTACAAAGAAATTTTGAAGGTGTATAGGCAGTTGTCCATGATATTTACCACTGTGTAATCTGATAACTTGAGGTATAATCCAAACATCTTATTTGAATTAGTGATACCTATTTCGAATCCACGTAACGTTTAAAAAGCATATATTTGTAAACGTACGTCATGTGTAATTAAACAACATGTCCCGTTATTGTATGTCATGACTTATTATAAATATGCATCATTTTAATTGTCATTGGTTTGTTGTTATTCTTCTTAGAAAAGTGACACTTGGTTGGTTGGATGAATTGAATGATTGTACATGATACAAGTTTTTTCGCCAAAGCGCAGTTTAGTATTATATATGTTTTATCCTTTTATATAATTTAGGTCCCATTTGGATTTAATGTGCTTGTGTTATTCTGCATTTTGTTTGTTTTGGAACACTCACAAAATTGAATCAAAGCCATGGTATGATTTCATATTATACCAACAGTTAGATACTTACGAGTTTAGGTGGCACTTTTGACCTATTTAATGGGTTGATGTGGGTTATTGTTCCTCTAACAAACCGAATGGGTGAAATAAAAGATGACATCCTTGACCAGTCAATTCACCCAAATCTATATCTATATAATAATGTATTTAGGATTTCTTATAATTAATAATTCATATAATTAAGTAAAAAAGCATAATGTACAATATTTTAATGCATATAATTTTCAGACGTATAAGACAAGAAGCATAGCGTACACCACTTTAATTCACATATTAAAAAAACGAAACACCACATTAATGCTATTTAATATAGTCAATTAATTAACTGATCAATAAATACAATTAATATATTTATTAAAACACCCCTAACATAATAAATACAAATTATCAAGCATATTGTACAACCAAATTAAACACAATTCATACATTAAATGTCACTAATACAAATAATATTTAAGGGCACAAGCCCGAACGGGCACGGGCTAAACGAACTTCTTGAAATCCGTAAATTTATTGTCAAAAAGAACATAATAAACTAAAATATATGATTCACTTGAATATTTTATTTCAGGGTACCTGCCTCCACAACGCCCGGGTACCCTGCATTAAATGTCACTAATACAAATAATAAAACACATTATACAAATATTAAAGCCCGAACGGGCAAAATGGGCTTGAGCCCGAACAGGAACGGGCCAAACGGGCTCGAGCCCGAACAGGCGCGGGCCAAACGTGCTCGAGCCCGAACAGCCACGGGCCAACGGGCTCGAGTCCGAACGGGCAAGGGATAAATGAAATTCTTGATATCCGTAAATTTATTGTCAAAAAAACATAATAAACTAAAATACATGATTTACCCGAAAAATTTATTTCAGGATACCCTCTTAGTACAAATGCCAACTATAAAGAGGTGGTTAAGAGGTTAGTACTTTCACAATTTATCCACCATGATTACCAATAGTTATGCTTTTGCATATAAATTGTTCTTCAGCTATTTTGTTGCAAGTAGATTTCTTTCAGTTGTAAAATTGCTATAAGAATGATCAAAGTTTTTTTCCATGGACAAGAATATTTTTTATTATTAGTAAATTGTTGAATAAGCGATATATTAGGGGTCACACTGAATCTGCATATATGACCGGCAGTTGTGTGTTATATCTTTCTCTCTTTTTATACAACTAAACACCATTAATAGTAAATCCTTTATTTTTGTTCGTCTTATAAGACAACCAGACAACTCCTTAGATGTGATTATCATAGTTCCATATGGTCGCTATAAAGTTTGGAGAGCTATCAAATCATCTTATACCGCGACTCCTATGAGAAGTTTATGTACCATGCTTTAACTATCATTATTGTTGTACAAACATACAAGAAAAGCATTCAAAACGGGTACCATGGTACCTGTTTGTTCATTAAATCTGCATTGACTCAATTAAATCCATGGTTAAGCAAAGATACAATGCTCCAACTGTGCAATTTTGCTTGGTGATTTCGCTATGGAGAGTGATGGACTTGGTCACATGGTTATAGATCACAAACAAATCATGAAAGTTTTCTTGGTGTTGTTGGAACCATCACTCTTAAAGAGGTAAACAAATTTTCACAATAAAAGCTAACGTTGATGAGACCTCCACTTGCTCAATAAGTGCTCAAAGCGATCTGGGAGCAATGTTAAAAAAGTGCAAGCTTATTATTTGGGATGAAGCGCCTATGACAAATATGCTTTGTTTTGAGGCTTTAGATCGGTCTTTGAGAGACATACTTCGTAGGAGCCGGTATGACGCGTGTGATCAGCCTTTTGGAAACATGACGATGGTGTTTGGCGGTGATTTTAGGCAGGTTCTTCCTGTCATTCCGAACGGATCACGCCAAGACATTGTTGGTGCTTCTTTGAAGCAGTCATACCTATGGGTTTACTGCAAAGTTCTTAAGCTAACCGCTAATATGAGGCTTATTGTGGGTTCACGACCGGAAGATGTTAGCGAGAAAAGAGAATTTACAGAATGGATATTGTATGTGGGAGACGGCAAGCTTGGAGGACCAAACGAAGGAGAGGTTTCGATAGATGTGCCGGAAGATATTCTAATAGATGCTGCTGATGACCCCATAGCATCTATTATTGACTTTACTTATCCAAATATGTTGGATAACATACATGATCCGGCCTACTTCCAAAAAAAGGCTTTTGGCACCCACAAATGAGTTAGTCGACACTATAAATGAATATTTGTTGGCCAAATTTCCAGAAGAAGAAATGGTCTACTTAAGTTGTGACAACGTGGATAAAAGTGAGCGCGGTGCTGTCATAGATCAGTCTATTTTCTCGCCTGAATTTATAAATGGATTGAAGTTCTCAGGTGTTCCAAACCACAGGCTTGCTTTAAAAGTCGGAGTGCCGATTATGTTGTTAAGAAACATAGACCAATCAAATGATTTATGTAATGGTACAAGACTTCAAGTACTTAAATTAACAAAAACCTCTATTCAGGCGCATGGACAACTGTACGTTGCCGTATCAAGAGTAAAAAGTAGGCGGGGTTTGAAGGTTGTCGTTTGTGATCAGGATGACAATCTCTCCAAAACCACAACAAATGTCATGTATAAAGAAGTACTTGAAGGTCTTTGAAAAAGTATCATGTATGTATCATTGGTGTAATCACGTTATATTATACTATGGTTCATTATTTTTAATGTTACAAGGTTTGTTAGCAACTCAATTGATCATTAAAATCACACATCATTTTATGTTCGAGTCAATCTATTTTAGATTGGCAACGCGATTGTTGTAAATCGATTGTGAGTCACACATATTTTAAATTTAACAAATTTACGTTATTACATTTATTATCATCTCATTTATCTATTTCTTTAAAAAATAACTCGATGTCAACGGGTCTCTAAGCTAGTATAAATAATATTTATAGACATTATTTCTTTAAAAATAATAAATACAATATGCAAAAACACAAAAGTACATCTCGGCATATCAATTCACCTCCAGTTGCATCTTGTCTTCGAGTATCGGGTCGCAATTATCATCGCAATTTATTACAGCACTTTGGTTCCCGACTACAGTAGCCAACAAACACAAAAAAAACAAATGCAGTTTAATTCCCGACTACAATAGCCAGCACTTTGTTTCTAGCTGATGGTTAAAAATGTTTTCTGTTACAACTTATTATCGTTATTACTTACAAGTAGATCTTGCCCTTATTCGTTCAGGTATTGTAGGATCTTTAAAATTTTATAAAACATAATTTATAACTTTGTACCTTTTTAGGTTGTTGTTCGAAAAAAGTAAAATCGGATCAGATTATATCTTAATATCCTATTGTCAAGATCGCGATCTATAAAATTTTAGCTTGCAAAGATATAACGTAAGACCAGAATCGTTTTTGCTATATGATATCATATAATCGTAAAATTCTAAGATCAAAATAGAGATCTCAACAACCATGCTGTAAACAATCAACCATAAATACATTACATCAATGAACTATATGGTGTGAGAAATTTATGATTACAAGATTATATTACTAATACCTTCTTAAACTCGTGCATAACATTTTTGTAAAGTACTAACATCGCGATCTTGTAGAGTATTGACTACTTATTTTTACTACATTTACATTAAAGGGTGCAAATAAAAAATTTGAATACTTTGGGCATAAAGGCCGGAGGTCTTCTGAAAGCAGTCTCTATACCTTCGGGTAAAGGTAAGGCTGTCTACCTCTCATTTCCTTCATACCTCGTGAAAAAGAGGATTGGTAACGTTGATTTTTATTTTTTATTTTATTTTTTATTAATTTATTTTGAAATCACATTTTTTTCATGCCTCATTAATATAAAAATAATTGGAAATTTGTAAACTAGAATGAGATATATCAAGAGAGTAAAACCATTTTCAGAAAATATAACTTTTTGAAAGTTTACTATTGAAAATGGCTGCCTTTTTCTTTGCAATTGCCCCAACATTTTTGACGGCTCATTGAAAAGCATTTAAAAATAAATGGCAAATCATAAAAAAAAGTATTATACTTGACACTATTTGTTTTTGTTGGTAGTGAACAAATTTTTTTGTTTTTGTGGGTATTATACTTTCAAATTCATCCTCTTTAGGGTATTTTGCAAAAATTTTGGACCATTTTGCCCCCTTAGCTAATAGAATTTTTTTTTTCCGAAGGGCAAAAATGTCACATAATAACCTAAAAAGGATGAATTTGAAAGTATTGTACTCACAAAAGCAAAAAATTTTGTTCACTACTCACAAGAGCTAATGATGGCAAGTATGATATATATATATATATATATATATATATATATATATATATATTATATCATTTATATTAATTTAAGAGTAAATTACATAAATGATCCCTGTGATTTGTCAAAAGTTTCACCTATCGTCCCTCAAACTTAAAAGTTGCATGAATGATCCCTCTCGAGGCAAAAGAATAACATGAATGGTCCTTTAACTAAATAGGGGCTAAAGTGTAAATTATAACGGAATAAACTTAACACCCGTTAACAAAAAGACCATTTATGTTATTCTTTTGCCTCGAGGGGGAACATTCATGTAACTTTTAAGCTTGAGGGACGATAAATGAAACTTTTGACAAACCGCAGGGACCATTATTTACTCTTAATTTTAAGGTAACTATATGATAAGCTACGAAGATTTAACTCTATATAAACGAAGAGGAGCCATAAGGGCAACAAAACCTACCTAATTCACTAGCAATAGAATTGCAAGTTTTCTATCATTACAAACTTACCTCCTTTGCTCATTTCTGTTCATCATTTTGACGGTCTTTGTTTGTATTAAATGGAATTCATTTCATCCCAAGACCAAAAAAATCTTACCGCCATCTCCACAAAAACTTCCAATCATTGGAAATTTCCACCAACTGGGTTCAAGCCTCAATCGCTCGTTTCAGGCCTTGTCCCAAAAATATGGTCCAGTCATGCTCATTTACCTTGGTAGCAAACCAACACTTGTAGCATCATCTTCAGAAGTTGCTTGTGAGATCATGAAAACCCACGATCTATCATTCTCTAGTCGACCCAATTTACCTATTTCTAGCATACTAACATATGGCTCTAAGGACATAGCATTTTCTCCTTATGGGGAATACTGGAGACAGCTGAAGAGCATTGTAGTAGTCAATCTTCTAAGTAATACACGAGTGAAATCTTTTCAAATAGTTAGAGAGAAAGAAATAGATCGTATTATTGGTGTTATTGAAAATAGTAGTGGGTCTTTGTTTGATATGAGGGCATTGCTCATTTCTTTTACGAATAATATAGTTAGTATGGTCGCTGTCGGAAGGACATATGATGGGTTAGAGTTGACAAACATGCTAAGAAAATATGTTACCATGTTTACTGTTTTTACCGTTGGAAGTTATATTCCATGGTTGTCGTGGGTAGATCAGTTGAAAGGTTTGTATGGAAAGGCACGAGAAATTGCAGCAGAAGTTGATGAATTTCTTGAAGGTGTTGTTGAAGAACATGTAAATAAGAACAGAGAGGCTGGTTCCAAAAGTGACGAAGCCCAAGACTTAGTTGACATCTTACTTGATGTCCAACGAGATGACACAACTGACTTCATCCTCCATAAAGATAGCCTTAAAGCTGTCATCTGGGTATGACTTAATTATCTCTTTTCCACTTGAGCCTAAAGAAGAACTATTATTTAACATCAACAAAGTTGTTGATCAGCATAGAAAAATATCTACAGAACCTAAAAATTGGTAGTTTAAGCATGCACGTAGAAAAATTAATTTTTCTCAACTTTCGTAGTTTATGACTCACTAACAACAGAGACGTAACTCAGAAGGGACCGACCAAAAATTTTGAATTTATGCAATGGCGGAGCTAGAAATTTTTTTTATGAGAGGACCGAAACAATTTTTTTTCAGGAAATACATTAAATGGGAGGGCCGAAATAAATTTTTTTCCGGAAATACACATGAAATCGCGAAAAAAATACATTAATGCGCTTAGGCCTAGGGGGGCTGAGACCCTTCCCGGTCCCTTAATAGCTCCGCCCTTGACTCTATGTACGTTTTATATTTTTTTATATATGGATTTAGTCATTTTGAATGCAAAAAATTTAGCGTTGTGTATATCAGACCCGTAAAATAAATAATTTTCAAGTTGGATCCTCCAACGACAATGTGCAAATTACGTCCCTAGGTAGTTAAAACTTATTCAACTTTGTAGTTTACTCTTACTTCAGTTATCTATACTATATTATAATGCATGGAAAAGCCAAACCTCATTCCAAGCCTAACTCCTAATCAAAAATTAAGATAAGGAGCTCAATGAGATGACATGTGTCACTTCTTAACAAACTCCAAGTCTAACTCCTAACCACTAATAAATAAGATAAGGAGCTCCAATTATAGAGTGACATGTGTGACTTCTCAACTAAACATTCAACTTTATTTTTAAATTGAAATATCTTTTTATCTACTTATTTTTTTATAATCTAATTTCACCATATTTTTTCAAATTTTATGCTCTTTAATTCAACATCTATTTTGATATATTTTAATGAGTTTTTAGTTTTTATATTTTTAGTGGGTTTATTTTATTTTAATTCAAATTTTACAACCTTAACCTTTATTTCAATCAATACAATCTTGATTCATCAAAATCATATACTTTTGGGGGGAGAGTTTGACGGCTAAGAGATTGTGAGGGTCTTTTTATATGCGAGAATAATGATGTCACGAGAAAGCTACGGGTAACCCAAACAAACACATACAACTAACATATATACATTCGAAGAGTTGTGAAACGAATTCACTAAACGGGTAAGCAAACACATATAACTATACTTACCGCCGACACTGTGCGCGGGTATCCGACTAGTATTGTCTTATGTATCTATACTATATTATAATGCATGTATATCCCAATCCTAATTCCAAGCCTAACTACTAACCAAAAATTAAAATAAGAAGCTCAAATCATGAGATGACATGTGTCATGTCTTAACAAACTACAAGCCTAACTCCTAAGCACTAAAAATTAAAGATAAGTAGCTCAAATTATAAAGTGACATGTTTCACTTCTCAACTAAAAATTTATCTTTATTTTCAAATCGAAATATCTTTTTATCTATTTTTTTTAATCTAATTTCACCATATTTTCTAAAATTTTGTGCTGTTTATTTCAACATCCATTTTGATATATTTTTATGAGTCTGTAGTTTTTATATTTTTAGTGGGTTTATTTTATTTTAATTCAAATTTTTACAAATTTAACCTTTATTTCAATCAATACAATTTTAATTCGTCAAAATTATATACTTTTGGGGTGAGTGTTTGACGGGTAGATTGCGAGGGTATTTCTATATACAGTAATAATGATGTCACGGGAAAGCTACGGATAACGCAAACAAATACATATAACTATACTTTTCGCCGCTGCTGTACGTGGGTATCCGACTAGTATAATTTAAATTTCAGTGAACTCAAAGTTACCTTTTATTTTATCTTTAAAGGGACTTAGTGAGCACATTTTAAAAAACTCATGTTAAAATGAGAAAAACGTAATTAAATTTATCTTTTTTCAAATTAGCTCATTGTTGTCGTTTTCTTGCGACTACATCAGTATTTAGCTATCTTAGAGAGCGTACAGGGCATGTTATAGTTGTGTTCAGGGTAATTGAAACAAAATCCTTTACAAGTTATTCGATTTTTTTTTGTAACTTTTTTATCCATAACTTTTCTTTGCCACTTAACGGATGCGTATGTAAAAAGTGAAAAGGGAAAAATTTAACTATTTTGATCAATGTTTTAAAACTCGGTTTTTTTTATTGATCTGGTCGAGTCACCGGTTTACCGGTTCAACCATCGGGTCTAACCGATTCTATACATATGTATAATTTTCATAACATCTTTGATAATGTAGGTATTAGTCCAATTTCGATCTTAAATTCAATTAAATAAGATGATTCTATTTGGTTTTTGTCTTTAATTTCTATATCTAAAAAAAGAAAATGCAAACATAATCAATTTATAGTTTTAGTATACAACAGATTTATAATTTTGGTTCATAAAAATGAGATAACTCTATTTTGTTTTTAAAATCCTATCTTTAATAGTTAATAAAGAATCTTTTAAATCAAGCAAATATAATACCAACATTATTTTATAACTTTAATTTCTTGTTTCATCAAAACTTAAGCATATTTGTCATCATCACTTTAACTTTTTAATTTAATTACAAACTCCTAATATGTTTGTCCATACATATATAAAACTTAACCTAACACTTATTTTAAGTTTAGCGAAAATGAAATGATAAAAGAGTTTGTTTACGTTTAGAGGAAAGAAAAAAGATTTCGTTGTTTAAAATAAAGAAAGAAAAAGAACAAAAGTAATGACTCGGCCGGGTTTATCAAACCGGGTCGATCCGGTTCTATAAAAAGCCGCCGGTTTAATCCAGATCTCAAATAAGCAAAGACCCGGCCAAATCCGGCCCGGTATCTTAACGGGTTACCGATTCAACTAGTTGAACCGGCCGGGTCGAACCGGTTTTAAAACATTGATTTGATTTTGATATGTGTTTTCCTTTCCATTTCCCTTTACACGTTTAATAAATATTTCATCTAGAGGTAGCAATTTGTGCTCAAAATTAAAAAAATATGCTAAATGTACAAACTTTTAAAAGATTTAGACACATTTCGGCCCCTCATTTTTTTGAAATGGGCATGTATTTTCCATTTAGAAGTTAAATGGGCATAATGGGCATATGTTTTTCTCGAACATTAGATTGTTTTTAATAAAAAAATTATATTCTATTTTTTAAATATAAATGAGGTGTTACGTTCGAGGAATTTATTTCGTCGTTTTTGGTCTTTTTAAAAGCGATTCGTATAACATGACCCCGTTTGACCGTGCCCGTTTAGCCCGTGCCGGTTTAGTCCATAGCCCGTTTGGCCCGTAGCCCGTGCCCGCCTGACTCGCCCGTTTTGCCACCTCTAATTCCATCCTTTTGAGTTACCTTTTCTTTCTTTGCTACGTTTTCATTCAGGGAAAAAATACTATATATGGATCTTAGAATGCGTGCATATATACTGTATTATGTAAGAAAAAAAAAATGACATAGATTTGTAGATTTGGTTCCCAGCTGAAGAATAGTAAAGGGATAGTGTATTTAAAATTTGCTTTATTATTATATAACTAAATATTTTTATTCAACCTTTGCATGTTTCTTGGTCCGATTTATGCATACGGAATGAACACTCAAATCCGGACCACTAATATTATTTTCAATTTACGTAGGATATGTTTGTAGGTGGAACTGATACTACCTTCACGACGTTAGAGTGGGCAATCAGCGAACTAATAAAACAACCAAGAGTAATGAAAAAGTTGCAAGAAGAAGTAACAGTTATAGCACAAGGAAGACCCAAGATTTTCGAGGTGGATTTGGAAAAAATGAAGTACCTTAAAGCTGTCATAAAAGAAACCTTACGCTTGCATCCTCCAGTCCCGCTTCTTGTACCCCGAGAATCAACGCAAGATGTCAAACTAATGGGATATGATATTCCGGTGGGAACACAGGTGCTTATCAATGCTTGGGCAATAGGGAGAGATCCTGCCTGCTGGAATAATTCAGAAGAGTTTTGGCCTGAGAGATTCTTGAACAATGCTATTGACTACAAAGGCGTTCACTTTGAATGGATTCCATTTGGTTCGGGACGGAGAGGATGCCCTGGCATTCAATTTGGTTTAGTGGCTATTGAACTTGCAATGGCAAATATCATATACAAGTTTGATATGAGATTGCCTAATGGAGTAAATCATGAAGATCTGGACATGAGTGAGGAATTTGGAATTACACTTTCTAGGAAGACTTCCCTAATGGTTATTCTGAGTCCTCGATTCTAACGGATGCTTACAACATGCTATCTCTTAAAACGGAAACAAAGCATGCAATAAGTAAAAGAGTTAGTCATTTTGACTTGCTAGTTGGAGAATTAAAACCTCGGCTCCCGCTTTCTGGAAAAATGACTTACATCTAGTTGTTGTTTGATCAAATAAACAGCGCTTCACTGCTGGTTTGTAGTAGTGGTTTTTGTTTTTCTTAATTTAGTAAAGTGTTTTCCTAATATTTACCCATTGGGTACATGTTTAGCTATTTATGTATGGAATGTTTAAGTTAATTAACATTAAATTTCAATTTAATTATGATAATTTTAGAGTTTAACTAATGTTCATTGAATTTATTTTTTGATTTAAAAGGAAAATGATTGTGCAATAATTTGCACGACCAGACTTCATTGGTGATCGAAGGTTGATAAGGTGTATGATCTCGCCAAACTCGCTTGTAACCTCATAATAAGAAATACTAAAACACTACGTTAAGTGATTGCACAGAGGTTGGACTCTGCGAACCACCTTCGGTGTGCGAATAAGTATTTGTTATGGTAAGATTGTGAGTGTAAAGTAAGTATGTAAGTGTTTGTGAATGTACCATGAGTGATAATCCCTCCAATCTATTTATAGGGGAAGAAATAGGCCTTGAAAGCCTGTTGCACATGTTTTAGGGGATCATGGGGTCGTCTCATGATTTCTGGTAACCGCTGGGCTTAATAACCCACGTTCTCAACCTTGGCGGGAAAGCTGATGTAAAAGAGGGACGTGGGTATGACCAGGTCAAGGTTCTACTCAGTGCTATTTTCTTCGAAGGATCCACCCTGAAGGGTTGGAGGCTTCGATTGGCGAATTCCCAAGTGATAACTACTAATTGATAAGTAGTTTGACCCCAAAAGATATTTTAGGAGGGTAACTTGAGGTCCGAGCTGTAGCTTTCATGTTCGAAGGGGAGGCCTTTGAGTAGTTTGGAGGGTACGTTGTCAAGCCCCCCAGTCGAAAGTGATTGATAACATCAAATAATCCTGATATTCTAAGTGTTAATTTCCCCTTTATTGTCATATTATAATTAAAATGATATTAGAAACATCCTTATTCCTTCTTATTTCATTTCAGGAGCTATTTCATATAAAGAAATAGTATTCGGACATTTCTAAGCTCAAGGATGGTTTTCTCTCACATTTACTGAAGACCATGGCGTAACTAAGTATAAGGTTACGCCGTAATCAAGTGCACGAAGAATACGGCGTAACAATGTGATGGAGTTACGCCGTAACATGACTACAGAGCATTTTATGAAGAATACGACGTAACAAAGGAGTGAAGTTACCCCTTAATAGGACTACATATCATGAAGCATCAACTTTACAAAGACTACGGCGTAACCCTGAGCTCATGTTACGCCGTAACCAAAGATAAAAATAAATTTTACAAAGACTACGGCGTAACCGTCGGCTCAGGTTACACCGTAACCATGGATAAGTAACAGATTATGAAGAGTTACGGCGTAACTAGTTAATAACTGTTACGTCGTAACTAGTATCCAGGCCTATAAATAGAAGAAGTTTTCATCAGTTTTAAGCATCTCTCCTTTCCCAAACCTTTCTAGGGTTTGGAAAGATCAAACATAGAAGAAGAATCATGGCTTAGGAGTATGAAGAACAAAGTTCTCGTATATGTTTTCCTTTGTATTCGAGTTTGGATTCCTTTTATATTTTTCTAGGGTTTATATTATGGATTCATGTTATTAATTCAAGTTTGCATTTATGTTATTGATCTTCTCTTTATTTTTTTATAGACATCTACTTATTCTAATCATAGATTGTAAAACACTAAATTACGCAAACGTATTAAATGACTAATTTACCCTTCAAGTTTAATAATTGTGAGATACGTAAAATTCGTCAAGCATTAAATGTAAAATTTAACCTAACTTGTAAAAGTTTTGGCAAACCTAATGTACAAAATAAACGAATCCTTTTGACACCTTGCGTCTAAACATATTACACGAACCAAATTTCAAAGCATATGATAATTTAAAAGTAGAGGCCCATTTAAAGATTTGGACTTAGCCCTTTAGCAATCCCTTTGCTCAGCAACCGAACCCACTAAACCCCCTCCTCTTTTTTTTGTTTTGTTCGTGACTTACATTACACACAAACACCTCATACATGAAACCCTAATTTCTAAAGTGACGGCAAACTTAACTTCCTTCCATTTTCTGTCGCCAAGAAGCAGTGGTCTAAGAAGGATTCATAGGCTTCGTATAGGGCTGAGGGTGCTATGATGCAAGGAGTCGCTTGTTTTATCCTTGGGTTAAACTGCTACTGCTCGCGGTTACTTGGGCACTCAAGGGTGCTTGGTTCACTTAGTTTTGATCCTGGTCTTTCCCTCTGTGGAAAACTAGAAGGGGGGGTTGAATAGTTTTACCAATTTAAAACTTCTTTTTAAATATTTAGATCGACTTATGTCAATCTATTTGGTTGTTTATGTTGGAGGTTGATAGATAGATATATAAACGTGTAATAAAAGATAAAGAGTAAGAAGCACATCACCACGACACAAGTATTTATAGTGGTTCGGCTACAAAGACACCTTCCTTGCCCTACTCCACTCCTCGAGTCACTTACTCAAGAGTTCGTAAGCACTACACCAACTCCTTATGGCGGAGAAGCCTTCACAACGTCGCTTAACCTTTTTCCTGTACAAAGTTAAATACCGAGTTCCTTCACACCAAGGCGAACCACACCTAACACAACGTCTCCTACCCTTTATACGGTGCTAGGCTAACCACCGAGTTCTTTCACACCAAGGAGAACTAATCCTATCACAACGTCGCCTACCCTTTATTGGGTACTAGGCTAAGCACCTAGTTCCATTACCATGGAGGAACTACTACCCTTCACAACACAACACCTAATATCTAGGAGATCCACTCCTTGTTACAACACCATCAAGGATATCACCATCCTTGGAAATAAGCAAATACTTATATGTATAACGATGCACCTCATCGATTGTACGACCTAGGCATTCTTTTCAAATGCCACTTGATTTGATTCTTCGGCATCCTTCACTAACGCCTTTGACACAACGCTTGGCACCTTTCACTAATGCCTTCGTCTTGACACCTTTAGCATTCTTCACTAATACTTTAACACAAATGATAAGCACCTTTCACTAATGCTTTCATCTTGACACTTTCGGCATCCTTCACTAATGCCTTCAACCCAACATCTATGGAGAAAGAAAGTACTATCAACAAGAGAACCTTAGTTGTCTTGATGATGACGAAGCATGGCAACTCATGGACTTGAGCTTGCACGTCTTCAAGAAGTGGTGATCTCGCCTTTAAGAAGAACCTAGAAGATCACACAAAAACAAAAGACAAACTACATAGATCATTTGGATATGAGGTTAGAGGTTTATAATACTTTGGGGAAGTATGTGTGTAAAGTGATAAGTAGAGAGGAAGAAATGGCTCTCTATTTATAGAGAAAATTCTCTACTGATCCCCGGATCCCACGGATCCCTCCTACAAGGGATCAGGCTAGCACAAAGCTAGGGATCCGTGGGACGCTCCTCTTTGCCCATGGGTATTTTGGTTATGGGTCATGGGTTATAGGTTGATCCATGGGTCTTTAGCTAGATACAATGTATCTCTTGAGTACTCACCAAGGGTTCAATGTATCTAGACATTGGGTATGGGTCAATACCATGGGTTATGGATATCATTCATATATGGTATAAGCATGATGTCATGCAATGGGTTATGGGTTAAGCTCCATGGGTCATGGGCATTGGGTTGTACCCAACTACATTCAATGTATTTGCCCAATGGGCTGTGATACGTAAGTTTCTACCCATTTATATTACCCAATATACTACATATTAGTTATGTATATATTTTACCAAAATATGTAAACAATAGTTGTTGTACATATGTAATATTAAATCATAAAATCACTTATACTTATTTTAGTGTTTTATGTGAAAATGTGAATATGTTAGAAACTATTAGTTCAAACCATTTACGTATTTTATTTGTTTCGTTAAAATGATTTTACGTTTGTTATCGACAAAACATTAGAAGATCGTAAAATATAAATAAATGTTTTTACGGCTTACTTGTATTAATAATCTTCCCCTTTTTGTTGATGACAAAACCTAAAATTATTTTAAGGAAAAGCTAAAATTCGTAAAAGTTTGAATTTGTAGTTTTTACTTTCTTCTCCCCCTTTTTGTCGAAACAAAAAGAGCTTCGAAAGAAAGCAACAAATTGTTTTTAAGAAAAACATGTGAAAGAAATAAAAAGAAATAGAGAGCAAGTAGCGGGAAAGGATCTCGTCTTTACTCCCCCTTGACGAGTCCATCCCTATGTAAGGGAGTCAAGAAAGTGATACTAATCTAGTTTGTTTGCAAGCAAGTTTGCAAAAGATTTCGTCTAAGTGACGAATGTACTCCCCCTTGATGATTGCAATTTTGCGAGGGGATGTCATGAGATGTAAACCTAGTATTGCAAGTAATTGCAATGTATTGCTTTGACATAAAGCTCCCCCTAGCTTTAGGATGTCAAAGTCTTCATGTGTAAATTGAATAGCTACAAAACAAAGGTTAGAAAGCAAGTATAATTCACAATTTCCTGCAAATGTGGTTCAAGTTAGTAGAAAGAAAGCTTTCTGTCTCACGGATCCCACGATTCCCTCCTAGTAGGGATCCGTCTAGGCAATTCTGAGGGATCCGTTTTAGCTGCTTAATATCAGCAAAGGTGATATAACAAGTAATGTTATCACAAAAATGAGTTATGAATACAAAGTGATCACATTCTCAGAAAAATAACAAGTAGCATGTAATTCCATTTAATAAAACTAGAGTTATGATATACATGACTCTAAAAACTAAGAAAATAAGAAAATACATGACTAGGAATTTCTAAACCAACTATCGCTTGATGCTTGCACACCACTAAAATCTTCTAGCTCAAGTTTTGTTTAGGTTTAATCTCGTCGAAACGTTCGAGGAGATAATAGAACATGAAACGTTGGTCTTCTCGTACTTCATGTATCAAACTTTCAATATGTTGACAATGATAGCAATCTTTGTCATGGCTAGGTAGTGGTGGTGGATGAAATGAAATGGCTTGATGGAAAGGATCAAGTGTAGCCACCTGTAAAATTCCACTATCATCAACCTTCATATTAATAAACTAGATTGTTTATCAAAACTTATTTGAGCTAAGTTGAGCATTTTAGCATGTACGTTTCATTTTATTGCAAAAATTTATGCAACTCCGAGTAGTCTTATTTAATCATGCCCGATAATTACTGATAACTGAAATCAGTCTCACAAGAAATTTTCTTGTCTTACGAGCCGCACGCGTACCGACACTAAATTAGTTATGGCTAAAGTCAAATAAATATTTCTACGAGTTAGAATTAATATTTTATTTTATTTTAATTGTTACCTTTATAAAAACATGCCAAAAATTATATATTACACGTTAGTCAAAACATCAAACGGGACACCGTGACTCACATTTAAGCTCAAGCGGGACCACAAAAAGATATACATAAAATTTGAGATCTTTTCTTTCTTTTTCTTGTAACCGAATATACTCACAAGTACACCCATCTCTTTCAAAAACCTTGCTAATACATTGACCTTGGAACATATTTTGAGATATAAACTTAATACCCAACATGTAACAATGCATTTGACTTTGAGACATGAAGAAACATATTCCCCATGCACACACAACACACTTCATTTTTTTTCCTTGTCCTTGTGGCTGCCGAATACCACCCAAAAACCACAAACCAATTGCTTGTTTCTTAAATACTCCCTAGATGCAAGTAAAATCAAGATTGCATGTATCCAAGCTCAACATAAACCCTTGGTCTTTAACCAAAGGCTCTCCTCTTTTTCTTCTTAAAAACCCACGAGCCATAAGCTCATCACATATTTCACTTACAAAATCTCATTCAAAAACCTCTAAGTGTATGCAAAGCTTAGCCTTGGAAGTTTGGATTTCTCTTGGGTTACTCTAGCTCACGTCGACCCACACACATACTCTTCCACACCCTCTTCAAACTCATTAAACTTTCAAACACTCAAGAGAAAACTAAGGGTACTTGAAAACGAGCATAAGGGTTTCGAAAGCAAGGTAGTCGGGTTCACTTTGGAAAGCATATCGGGTTTCTTTGGTTACCATTCTTGTCTACACGTATTTTCCACCACCATTCTTGGTGTCGTAAGTCCTTTCTCTTTTCTTTTTCCGTATATAAGACGATGTAGTTTCTTAACTATTTAAAAACACATCGAAGCATTGTCACGACACTTGTACATGACCTCATTATAACAAGCTACGTTGTCAACCCATTTTGAAACCAACTACATTTCGAAACTAACTACATTTCGGAACAAACTAATAAACTTGAGTGGATAGAAACTCGTTTTGTTGACAACCCATTTCGAAACTAACTACACACGCAAATGTAAGACTTAGATTGTTCCTATACTCACTCGACACACACTCCCCCTCACTGTAAGGATTCTAAATATTAACCTTGTGCTTACCTTGATTCCTTAAAGATACATACATACTACACTAATACTACATGTTAATATCTGTTATTAGTTCAAGATTGCAAAATCTAAAAATATATTTCTTGAATATAACTCTCGACATATATATTTGCACCTTAAAACTTTCATGCAACTTAAATAAAATGAGAAGATAGCACAAATGCATGCAAAACTTTCGAACCATGGCTACTGAGAAGAATTAAATAGCAAGTATAAAACAGTGGGAATACCCATTAAATAGAGCCACGCTGCAAGAACTAACACAAAAGGACCTTTGGCTCAGTTGGTGGGAGCGCTGGTAATCGACTGGGAGGTCGTGAGTTCGAACCCATCTCATGGCTGTTACCCATTTTTTTGTTGTTATATTTGTAACTTTCGAATTTTGACAAATCCGGTCCCCCGACTTCGCACCTCTTGTCATATTTCTTAAAATATTTTATAAGCTTTATAAACTCATATTGATATCTACGAATTCGACCCTCGACTTTGAACCACTTGACACATTTCTTAAAATCCTTATAAAGTTTGAAACTTACATAAATCATTACAACATTGATCCCTCCAAATTCTACACTTAACGTTTTCCATCCTAAGAACTTCTATAAGACAATAAATTTATATTTTCTACGAGTCTTCGTCACATAAATATGATTGGTACATATTTCTATTTGACAACCACATTTGCATAAACTAGAAAATATTATACTTTTCTAAATATAATATTTTCCCACAACTTCGACAAAATATATATTGTACATATATATATACTTTTCAAAACTAAACAAAATCAAATAAATATAAGTTGATTTATAAATATTTCCACTTTAATAAATATACTCGAGCCAACTCTTATACGAATGTTTCATAAACTGTCCCACTCACTTTTTCCAAGAGCCAAAGACTTATAAGCATTTCGAAACTAAATTAAACTTAACCATTACCAACACAAGCAACGATAAACTCAAACTCTTGAAAATACTTCAACCATTTTTCAATACATTAAATCATGGATAAAACAAAAACAATAACCTGAGACTTGCCATGCTAATTATAGGTCGCGTGTGTACGCTTCGTGCTCATACTACTTGACCTTACACTACTCGGATACCATTTGCAAAGGTGAGTTCATAGCCTCGCCTTTACTTATTTCTTTCAAACCCCGCGAGGGAGATGCATGCTATAAACTAGAACACAAGTCTTTTCTTAAACTGTATGCTTATCTGATCATTATTATTATAGCCTAAGTTGCCTGCCATAAGTCCCTTACATCATGAACCATTAATCACTTGCTAGTGAACGCGAATATTGTGGATAGTACTATGGGAATTAACGACCCCGACTCGGTTATCGGAAATAATCGGGGCGCACTATATTTGGTTAACTATGGAATTGGCAATTCCATCTCTGAGGGCAATATTATTACTTACACCAGTAATTAGGTGTATGCAGTTAGTTTGGTGTCATGAGCTTAGTGCATAATAATAATCTATGTTTTCCATGGTGATTGTATTCGAAGCAATTATCATCTCTTACTTGTGTTCAACTTATTATTTAAACCTATGAATATCACTCAACTTTTGTTGACTTTTAAGCATGTTCATCTCAGGTACTAATTAGAATTTCATGAAGGCGTGGAGCGGATGTCGTGGGACACTTGAAGTGGTGTTGTTTTCAATTAAAGTTATCATTTCATAAATATTTAAACTATCTTTTGTGTAACTTCAAAACATGTGGTATTCCCTTTTGTGTTTCTAAAACGCTGAGATTTATGAAATGGTAACTACTTTTTATTAAAACGTCTCTTTAGAGCCGTTTTCTATAACTTGTGACTATGATCCTCTAAGTAATACCCCAAATAGTCTTCCGCTGTCACATTGTGATTTTGGGGGTGTTACAGATTGGCATCAGAGCCTAGGTTATAGAGAACCAACTTGTATTTTCAAAACAAATTGGACTATAACCACGCTTTTCAAATGGACCATTTTACACCACCACTTCACGTCCTCCGCGCCTACTTCGTACCGATAACATATAGGAGATTCACTTAGCAAATACTACATGACTAGCAAAACTTTGCATGATAAAAACTTATAATGCTAGCTTTCATTTGGTTAGGCATTTAGATTTGCGTGGCAGATTATGCGCGACTAACTAAATCTTATTTACTGCATGGCTTTATTTACTTATGAGTACATATTTTCTTTTGGGTTGTTACAGTACTATGTCGTCCGCTACTCACCCTATCGACCTGACCTCCGACACCGAGATGGAGGATGCTATGTCTTCTGCCTCTACTCCGGCTCTCGTTGCACCTATGTCCTCTGAGACTGAGCCCTTCGAGGAGGGTGAAGTCGCTGTCACCCCACCTGCTTTGACCATACCTGAGCGTTTGCCCGTCTTTGGTCCCCCCACTTATGACAGATATTTGGAGTCACAACAGTGGCTATCACCTTCTGATGTTATGTCCCAGACACACTCATCCACTGATTCCATATCTTCTATCTCTTGCCCATCACCACTGCCTATTCGCCGAAGGCGAAGGCGAGCTAGGGTTCTCAAACCCTACGAGCCCGCGCCGTTTGGCCAGCCATTCCGTTACCGAAAGAAAGGTGCTACCTTCATACATACCGCTCGGAAACGAGTAAAGGCACCCATCACTTTTGTTCCACCATCTGACATACCATCATCCTCTGCTTTTCCACCATCAGCTGCACCTGCACCACCACTCATACTTGTCTCACCACTACCACCACCTACCACATTCATTTACCAGACCACCACTGTACCGGTCTCATCCTCATCCCGTGCACCATCACCCTTGGTGACGCAACTGGGCCATGACATCTCTTGGGAAGAGAGCCGTCTCACCCACACTTCAGACCCATATTACCAGACTATGTTTGGTACCTCTGAGCCGAGAGCCCGTAGGAGGGTCGATGCTAGACGTTGGTCATACATGATGCCGCTCATTAGTCGATGGAGGTCGGAGGAGGGTGCACCTAGCGCTGTGGAGCTTGGGGAGCATCGGTTTACTGCTGCTGAGACTCTTCCGGTTACGGGAGAACCCCTTCATCATACTATTCCATTGATAGCTGCCCGAGTTCTACGATTTGAGGATCAGCTCGAGGATGTTGTGGCATTCGTTGATGAGGTTCCGTTGGTACGTATCGAGAACATTGAAGATGAGGTTGGAGAGCTCCTTAAAGGGAGGAGTACGATGGAGAGAGAGCTTGATAGGATTGGTGCCCAGAGTGAGAGCTAGTGGAGCGGTCTTCACAGTGTTAGAGAGGAGGATGGAGTCAGATAGATTAGGACTGCTGGGCACAGAGTGAGATGTTGGAGGGGGTTGTGCGACGACAGTCAGAGAGGATGACTATCATGGAGACTCGTGCTATTGCTTTGGAGCAGAGATTGGAGGCACGAGATAGAGAGGTGGATGGTGGCAGAGCTAGTCCGTGACCTACAGGCGTCGATTGAGGAGCACACCTGACAGTCTCTAGAGTGGCGATTCATCTATTTAGTTTTCTGGTACCTTAGCCTGCCGCATGTGGCACTAATAAAGGCATTGTATTCGCATGTTTTGTAAACTATCGAACAAGCTATTTATGCGACATTGTATGGTTTTGTATCACTATGTATGGATGATAGACCTATGGCATTATGGTTGTTATTTCTTGATGTTCTCATGTATGATGATCTTTCTTATTTATCAGTGTATGAATCGAAGTGATCATTTATATATATATTCTCTTGTGTGGTTCTGACATGTTACGATTCTTCTTATGATGATTATACTCTATTGATATAATGTGATGATCTTGACTATTATGAAATCTTTTTTTATAATAATTCACAATTATGTTGAATGATTCTAAAATTTGAGTGTATGTCTTTAGAAAAATGGCAAGAACAAGAACTACCTCTACCTCTACTGAAACTCCCGAGATGACCCCTGAAGCAATTCGGAGGCTAGTTACTAATGAAATCGGTGCTGCTTTTGCTGCAAGACCTACTGAGGCAGCTCGAGCAAATGAAGCTCCAAATCAAGCCAACCAGAATGAAGCTGTGGCAAATCGCAAATGTGGATACAAAGAGTTCATGAATTGCAAACCCACTTTCTTCAAAGGAACTGAAGGCGCAGTTGGCCTTATACATTGGTTCGAAAGATCTGAAACTGTATTTCTTTTAAGTGATTGCTCAGAAGATTGCAAGGTGAAATTTGCTACTGGTACTCTGCTGGAAGATGCATTGTCTTGGTGGAAGGCTCATGCCCAACCTATTGGCATGGAAGAAGCCTACAAAACCACTTGGACTGAACTAAAGCAATTGATGATGAAGCAATACTGTCCAAGGACCGAGATCAAGAAACTTGAAGATGAATTCTATCATCTGACTACTAAAGGCAATGATCTCAAAACCTACTTCAAGCGTTTCCAAGAATTGAAAGCTCTATGCCCTTCCATGATTTCTGATGAGGTTAAGTTGCTGGAAAATCTCATTGGGGGATTACCCCGAAGCATTGAGGGCAATGTTACTGCATCAAAACCCAAAACCGTGGAAGAAGTGATCACAATTTCCTACCAACTCATGGATCAAGTCTTGAAACATGGATCCGTGCAAGGCAACAACGACAACAAAAGGAAGTTTGATGACCGTCGAGGCAACACTTCAAACAACTACAACCACAACTCTTTCATTCACAACAATAACCGCAACAACAACAACCAAGGCCGCAACAATCACAATCAACACCGCAACAACAATCCCAACCCATATCACCAAAACCAAAACAACCACCACAATCAAAAAAACCGTAGGCAAGAAGTTGTGAGGGCTTATGCCGCTACACCCGCCACTGGAAGAGGCTATGCTGGACCACACCCTTTGTGCACTCGATGCAACCTGCATCATGTGGGACGTTGTACTATTAAGTGTGGGAAGTGTAACAAGGTGGGCCATACCCACAAGGATTGTCGAAGCCCTGCTACTGGATGTAACCTCCAACCTATGGGGATAACTTGCTTTGGATGTGGAGAAGCTGGGCATGTCAAGAGTAGGTGCCCAAAACTGTACGGGAACAACAACAACAACAACAATAACAACAATAACCCTGCTAGAGCAAGAGCTTATGTGCTAGGAGATGGAGATGCACAAGAAAACCGGACGTCGTTGGGTGCGTTTTCACTCAATCATTATTTAGCTAAGGTGTTATTTGATTCTGGAGCCGACAAAAGCTTTGTGTCTTCTAAGTTTGCACCCTTACTAAAAGTCACCCCAACCGTCCTAGATACCGCATATGAAGTAGAGCTAGCCGATGGAAAAATAGTAGGAACTAACACTATCCTTCGAGGTTGCAACCTATCTTGTCAAACCACCCATTCGATATAGACCTTATGCCTATCCAACTTGGTAGCCGATCTGTCATTGGCATGGATTAGCTATCCAAGAATCGTGCAAGAATCATCTGTGACGAGAAAGTCGTTCACCTTCCTCTCAATGGCAAAACTCTGATCATTCGGGGTGATCGTAGTAAAACCCGATTGAATATCATCTCGTGCGTCAAAACTGCAAAGTACATAGAAAAAGGATGCCACATTTTTCTAGCACAAGTAACGGAGAAGAAGAAAGCGGATGAGAAACAACTAAAAGACGTCCCCGTGGCTAGGGACTTTCCCGAAGTATTTCCTGAAGACTTTCCTGGTCTTCCTCCGATTCGGCAAGTAGAATTTCAAATCGAGCTAATGCCGGGAGCGGCACCCGTGGCACGAGCACCTTATAGATTGGCACCCTCTGAACTACAAGAATTGTCCGACCAACTTCAAGAATTGTCCGAAAAAGGATTCATTCGACCGAGTTCTTCGCCTTGGGGAGCTCCGGTCTTATTTGTCAAAAAGAAGGACGGATCTTTCCGTATGTGTATCGATTACCGTGAGCTGAACAAGCTAACGGTGAAGAACCGATATCCATTGCCTAGAATTGATGATTTGTTTGACCAACTGCAAGGGTCAAGCGTCTACTCAAGATTGATCGAGATCTGGGTATCACCAACTGAGAGTTAGAGAAGAAGATATTCAAAACGCTTTCCGAACACGATACGACCACTACGAGTTCCAAGTGATGCCATTTGGTTTGACAAATGCACCGGCAGTATTTATGGACCTAATGAACCGAGTGTGTAAACCTTACTTGGACAAATTTGTAATTGTGTTCATTGATGACATTCTAATTTACTCCCGCAACAAGGAAGAGCATGCGGAACACTTGAAAGCCATTCTAGGGCTACTCAAGAAAGAAGAACTGTATGCTAAGTTTTCCAAGTGCGACTTCTGATTCAAAAAGTTCAATTCCTTGGTCACGTGATAGATAGTAATGGTCTTCATGTTGATCCTTCAAAAATCGAAGCTGTCAAAGATTGGTCATCCCCTACTACCCCTACCGAGATACGCCAATTTTTAGGTCTTGCGGGTTATTATCGAAGATTTATCGAAGGATTCTCAAAAATCGCTAAACCTCTAACGGAGTTAACCTAGAAAAAGAAGAATTTTGACTGGGGTGAGGAACAAGAATTAGCTTTTCAACTTTTGAAACAAAAGCTTGCGAAGCCCTATCTTAGCCTTACCGATGGAGTGGAAGATTTTGTGGTCTCTCTGTGATGCATCACACCTCGGGTTAGGTGCGGTATTGATGCAAAGAAACAAGGTGATCGCTTATGCTTCGCGACAACTCAAAACTCACGAGAAGAACTACACTACCCATGACTTGGAATTGGGAGCCGTGGTTTTCGCTCTCAAAATATGGAGACATTACCTATATGGAACCAAGTGTACGGTGTTTACCGACCATAAAAGTCTCAAACACATTCTCGATCAAAAGGAGTTGAACATGCGACAACGCCGATGGCTAGAATTGCTTAGTGATTACGACTGTGAAATCCGTTATCACCTGGGAAAAGCAAATGTCGTGGCTGATGCTCTTAGTCGAAAGGATCGACCTAAACCTCTTCGAGTAAGATCTTTGGGAATGACAATTAAGTCACCCCTTCCATCAAAAATCCTTGAAGCTCAAGCTGAAGCTCTCAAACCTGAAAACCGTCCCCACGAGAGAATCTTTGGAATGCCGGAAAACAAGAACGGTTTTGCACAAAGATCGGATGGAACCTTATGTTTTGGCGATAGAAGTTGGATACCACTTTATGGAGGAATACGGGAACTCATCATGCATGAGTCTCACAAGTCTAAATATTCCATTCACCCGGGATCCGACAAAATGTACCAAGATCTCAAGAAGCTTTATTGGTGGCCAAACATGAAAGCTGAAATTGCAACGTACGTTGGGAAATGTCTCACCTGTTCTCGAGTCAAAGCCGAATGTCAAAAACCTTCCGGATTGTTAACTCAACCTGAACTTCTAGTTTGGAAGTGGGAGAGAATCACTATGGATTTCATAACCAAACTGCCAAAGATTGCTAGAGGTTACGACACCATTTGGGTCATCATTGATCGCGTTACCAAATCCGCTCATTTCCTACCCATCAAGGAGAATGATGAAATGGAAACCCTTGCTCAACTTTACCTAAAGGAAATTGTATCACGACATGGAGTGCCAATTTCCATCATTTCTGATCGTGACAGTCGTTTTACCTCACACTTCTGGAAATCTCTTCAAAAGGCTTTAGGTACTCGTTTGGATATGAGTACCGCATATCACCCTCAAACCGATGGCCAAAGCGAAAGGACTATCCAAACCTTGGAAGACATGCTTCGAGCTTGCGTGATCGACTTTGGAAAAGGTTGGGATAAACACTTACCGTTGGCAGAATTCTCCTACAACAATAGTTACCACGCTAGCATCAAGGCAGCCCCATTCGAGGCTCTTTATGGTCGAAAGTGTCGATCACGTTTTTGTTGGGCGAGGTTGGAGATGCCCAACTCACTGGACCTGAGCTTGTCCAAGAAACAACCGAGAAGATTGTACAAATTCGTCAACGACTTCAAGCAGCTAGAGATCGACAAAAGAGTTACGCCGATGTTAGAAGGAAACCCATGGAATTTCATGTTGATGATCGAGTTATGTTGAAAGTATCACCTTGGAAAGGAAAAGTTTGATTCGGAAAACGAAGAAAGTTACACCCTCGATACATTGGCCCTTTCAAGATTCTCGAAAGAATTGGCCCGGTTGCTTACAAGCTCGATCTCCCGGAAGAACTTAGTAGAGTACACCCTACCTTTCACGTCTCAAATCTGAAGAAATGCTTGTCGGATGAATCTCTTGTCGTTTCACTAAAAGAGATTAAACTCGATGACAAGCTCAACTTTGTCGAAGAACCAATTGAAATCATGGATAGGGAAGTCAAGCGACTTAAGCAAAGTCGCATCCCTATCGTCAAAGTTAGATGGAACTCCAAGAGAGGACCAGAGTACACATGGGGCCGAAGACACCATGCGTGTTAAGTACCCACATCTCTTTGCAAATTCAACTCCGACAACCACCGTAAACTAAAATTACGCGGACGGAATTCTCTTAAGGGGTTGGTACTGTAGCCACCTGTAAAATTCCACTATCATCAACCTTCATATTAATAAACTAGATTGTTTATCAAAACTTATTTGAGCTAAGTTGAGCATTTTAGCATGTACGTTTCATTTTATTGCAAAAATTTATGCAACTCCGAGTAGTCTTATTTAATCATGCCCGATATTTACTGATAACTGAAATCAGTCTCACAAGAAATTTTCTTGTCTTACGAGCCGCACGCGTACCGACACTAAATTAGTTATGGCTAAAGTCAAATAAATATTTCTACGAGTTAGAATTAATATTTTATTTTATTTTAATTGTTACCTTTATAAAAACATGCCAAAAATTATATATTACACGTTTGTCAAAAACATCAAACCGGAACACCGTGACTCACATTTAAGCTCAAACGGGACACGATATACATAACGAAAATTTGAGATCTTCTCTTTCTTTTTCTTGTAACCGAATGTACCCACAAGAGGTACACCCATCTCTTCCAAAACTTGCTAAATACATTGACCTTGGAACATATTTTGAGATATAAACTTAATACACAACATGTAACAATGCATTTGACTTTGAGACATGAAGAAACATATTCCCCATGCACACACAACACACTTCACTCTTTTCCTTGTCCTTGTAGCAGCCGAATACCACCCAAAAACCACAAACCAATTGCTTGTTTCTTAAATACTCCCTAGATGCAAGTAAAATCAAGATTTCATGTATCCAAGCTCAACATAAACCCTTGGTCTTTAACCAAAGGCTCTCCTCTTTTTCTTCTTTAAGACCCACGAGCCATAAGCTCATCATATTTCACTTACAAAATCTCATTCAAAAACCTCTAAGTGTATGCAAAGCTTAGCCTTGGAAGTTTGGATTTCTCTTGGGTTACTCTAGCTCACGTCGACCCACACACATACTCTTCCACACCCTCTTCAAACTCATTAAACTTTCAAACACTCAAGAGAAAACTAAGGGTACTTGACTTGAGCATAAGGGTTTCGAAAGCAAGGTAGTCGGGTTCACTTTGGAAAGCATATCGGGTTTCTTTGGTTACCATTCTTGTCTACGCGTAAACAACAACATTTTCCACCACCATTCTTGGTGTCGTAAGTCCTTTCTCTTTTCTTTTCGTATATAAGCGATGTAGTTTCTTAACTATTTAAAAACACATCGAAGCATTGTCACGACACTTGTACATGACCTCATTATAACAAGCTACGTTGTCAACCCATTTTGAAACCAACTACATTTGAAACTAACTATTTGGAACAAACTAATAAACTTGAGTGGATAGAAACTCGTTTTGTTGACAACCCATTTCGAAACTAACTACACACGCAAATGTAAGACTTAGATTGTTCCTATACTCACTCGACACACACTCCCCCTTTGTAAGGATTCTAAATATTAACCTTGTGCTTACCTTGATTCCTTAAAGATACATACATACTACACTAATACTACATGTTAATATCTGTTATTAGTTCAAGATTGCAAAATCTAAAAATGTATTTCTTGAATATAACTCTCGACATATATATTTGCACCTTAAAACTTTCATGCAACTTAAATAAAATGAGAAGATAGCACAAATGCATGCAAAACTTTCGAACCATGGCTACTGAGAAGAATTAAATAGCAAGTATAAAACGATTGGGAATACCCATTAAATAGAGCCACGCTGCAAGAACTAACACAAAAGGACCTTTGGCTCAGTTGGTGGGAGCGTTGTGTCTCTTGGGAGGGTGAGTTCGAACCCATCTCATGGCTGTTACCCATTTTTTTTTGTTGTTATATTTGTAACTTTCGAATTTTGACAAATCCGGTCCCCCAACTTCGCACCTCTTGTCATTTTCTTAAGACCTTTTATAAGCTTTATAAACTCATATTGATATCTACGATTTCAACCCTCGACTTTGAACCACTTGACACATTTCTTAAAATCCTTATAAAGTTTGAAACTTACATAAATCATTACAACATTGATCCCTCCAAATTCTACACTTAACGTTTTCCATCCTAAGAACTTCTATAAGACAATAAATTTATATTTTCTACGAGTCTTCGTCACATAAATATGATTGGTACATATTTCTATTTGACAACCACATTTGCATAAACTAGAAAATATTATACTTTTCTAAATATAATATTTTCCCACAACTTCGACAAAATATATATTGTACATATATATATACTTTTCAAAACTAAACAAAATCAAATAAATATAAGTTGATTTATAAATATTTCCACTTTAATAAATATACTCGAGCCAACTCTTATACGAATGTTTCATAAACTGTCCCACTCACTTTTTCCAAGAGCCAAAGACTTATAAGCATTTCGAAACTAAATTAAACTTAACCATTACCAACACAAGCAACGATAAACTCAAACTCTTGAAAATACTTCAACCATTTTTCAATACATTAAATCATGGATAAAAACAATAAACTGAGACTTGCCATGCTAATTATAGGTCGCGTGACGGTACTTCGTGCTCATACTACTTGACCTTACACTACTCGGATACCATTTGCAAAGGTGAGTTCATAGCCTCGCCTTTACTTATTTCTTTCAAACCCCGCGAGAGAGATGCATGCTATAAACTAGAACACAAGTCTTTTCTTAAACTGTATGCTTATCTGATCATTATTATTATAGCCTAAGTTGCCTGCCATAAGTCCCTTACATCATGAACCATTAATCACTTGCTAGTGAACGCGAATATTGTGGATAGTACTATGGGAATTAACGACCCGACTTCGGTTATCGGAAATAATCGGGGCGCACTATATTTGGTTAACTATGGAATTGGCAATTCCATCTGGGGGCAATATTATTACTTACACCAGTAATTAGGTGTATGCAGTTAGTTTGGTGTCATGAGCTTAGTGCATAATAATAATCTATGTTTTCCATGGTGATTGTATTCGAAGCAATTATCATCTCTTACTTGTGTTCAACTTATTATTTAAACCTATGAATATCACTCAACTTTTGTTGACTTTTAAGCATGTTCATCTCAGGTACTAATTAGAATTTCATGAAGGCGTGGAGCGGATGTCGTGGGACACTTGAAGTGGTGTTGTTTTCAATTAAAGTTATCATTTCATAAATATTTAAATTATCTTTTGTGTAACTTCAAAACATGTGGTATTCCCTTTTGTGTTTCTAAAACGCTGAGATTTATGAAATGGTAACTACTTTTTATTAAAACGTCTCTTTAGAGCCGTTTTCTATAACTTGTGACTATGATCCTCTAAGTAATACCCCAAATAGTCTTCCGCTGTCACATTGTGATTTTGGGGGTGTTACATTTTTACGTATGTTCTTCATGCATAAACAGATATCCTATTTATAGGATAATACTCTTGGCTAATTCAATGGAATTATGAGTATTAATCGGCCCATTAATAGCCTCATAATTATCCCCATTATAGCCGTTAGTGGTTACATGACCTATTAAACGTGGTCATTAAGGTTGAAGCTGCCACTGAATAGGTCAAAGCCGTTCACAACCTGTACTTTCATCGAGCTTTCATAGTGCTATCGGTGGTTACCGCTGGCGGTGGAAACACCAGCGCTTCGGTGTAAACACTTCTTCAGTGAAACACCACCCGTGGAAACACCGATCCAGTGGAAATGCGCCAGTGGAAACACCGATAATCGATGGTAACCACAATAGTACTTTCACCAAGCACTACCAATACAAACCACTACAAGAGTCAGGGTGTTCATGGACCTATGGGTGTACCCGCTCCCATTCTGAGTGTGAACTATTCCCACAAGTGCACTAAATTTTCCAACAGTGAGTGGGTAGTAGGTGGTGCTGGGTGGGTGGGTGGCGGTGGTGAGTGGTGGGGGTGGTGGTAGGTGATGTTGGTGGTACGTAGTAGGTGGTGCAGTGGTGGTGGAAGGTGGTGGTGGCATTAGTTGTGGGTGGTAGTGGTAGGTGGTGGTGGTAGTGGGGGTAGGTGGTGGTGGTGGTGGGTGGCGGTGGTGGGTGGCGGTGGTGGTGGTAGGTGGTGGGTGGTGGCGGTGGTGGGGGCAGGTGGTGGTGAGTGGTGGCGGTGGTCGGAGCAGGTGGTGGTGAGTGGTGGGTGGTTTACTAATAATAAGTTAATTAATTGAGTTTGATTTTCAATTTTTGGCTGAAATAAATTTAAACGAAAAACCAAATGAGCTTAAAATAAGATTTAACTATGTATTTTAGTTATTGAATTTAGCATAACATAAACCAGACTAGTTTTTTTTTAAATGGCAATTCTTGTTCTGTAGCTCTTGAACCCATCTTTAGCTATAGGCATTTACAAAATAAGAAACTACAAACCAAGAATTAAATGCATTCATAAAATTAACTGCATCTTCCCATTATTTTTCTCTCATCTATCTATACTATATTATAATGCATGTAAAAGCCAAACCTCAATCCAAGCCTAACTCCTAACCAAAATTAAGATATGAATCACAATCATGCATTGACAGGTCACTTTTTCTTCTATATCTATACTATATTATAATGCATGTAAAAGCCAAACTTCAATCCAAGCCTAACTCCTAACCAAAAATTAAGATAAGGAACTCCAATCATGAGATGACATGTGTCACTTTTCTTAACAAACTCCAAGTTTAACTCCTAACCACTAAAAATTAAGATAATGAGCTCCAATTATAAAGTGACATGTGTCACTTCTCAACTAAAAATTCATCTTTATTTTCAAATTGAAATATTTTTTTATCTACTTATTCTTTTTATAATCTAATTTTACCATATTTTTTAAAATTTTATGCTCTTTAATTCAACATCCATTTTGATATATTTTTATAAGTTTTTAGTTTTATATTTTTAGTGGGTTTATTTTATTTTAATTCAAATTTTTACAACTTTAACTTTTATTTCAATTAATATAATTTGTCAAAATCATATACTTTGGGGAGTGTTTGATCGGTAAGATTAAGGAGTATTTCTATATGCTGAAATAATGACTGTCACGAAAGCTACTTAACCCAAACAAACACATACAACTAACAAGAATACATATATATATTTGAAGTTGTGAATGAATCGACCACTAAACTGTAGTTAAACACATATAACTATACTTATCAGCCGTATGAGTATCCGACTACTACTATATTATAATACATGTAAAAGTCAAACCTCATTCTAAGCCTAACTCCTAATCAAAAATTAAGATATGAGCCTTGACCATGACAGATGCCAATACTTTTTAACAAACTACAAACCTAACTCCTAACCACTAAAAATTAAGATAAATAGCTCCAATTATAAAGTGACATGTATCACTTTTCAACTAAAAATTCATCTTTATTTTCAAATTGAAATATCTTCTTATCTACTTATTTTATTTTATAATCTAATTTCACCATATTTTCTAAAATTTTATGCTCCTTAATTCAACATCAATTTTGATATATTTTTATAAGTTTTTAGTTTTTATATTTTTAGTGGGTTTATTTTATTTTAATTCAAATTTTTACAACTTTAACCTTTATTTCAATTAATATAATCTTGATTCGTCAAAATTATATACTTTTGGAGGAGTGTTTGACGGGTAAGAAATTGCGAACAAACACATACAAGAACACATATACATTCGAAATGATGTGAAACGAATTCACTAAACGGTTAAACAAACAAATATAATTATACTTATCGCAGCCGTTGTGCGCGAATATCCGACTAATAATTTTAAATATGTGGCTATAATTTATTCTCACTTTTCTCAATTTAATAATTCTTTTTATGATTTAAAAATACCTTAAAAAGAGTTTGCAATCTGCATCTTCAACAAGCCAATAAAAAAGTTTATCAAAACCCCCTTTAGAATAAGTAAACTTATGAGCTCATCCCTAAAATGCAATACACTTCTCTTATCAAGATATGTTGATGAGCCCGTAAAATAAACAAACACAAACACGTCCACTTTTTCTAGATAAGCAACTAAGAGGGTGTTTGGATTTGCGTTGAGATATTGATTGTCTCCTAATCACATCTACAAAACGTGAATAATAATTATTAGTGTTCTTGGGAATTTTTTTCACAGAATTGATTATAGATGCATTTTGATAGATACAAAACGTGGTTTTGTATCATCCAGAAAAGAGGTGCTTTTTCAAAACATAGGTGGTCAATTCTTATGTGGCCCACAAAAAGCAAGCGTGTGGGGCAATTGTATATATATCCATTAAAACTTGCATATTTGCATATATACCCAAAATATGTTTAACTTGCATTGTACATCATGCATTAAAAACTTGTATTTTGGGAAATATGTAAGTTTTTAAGTTTTAGTGGATATATATGCAATTCTTCCCAAATTTATTGTGTTTGGACACTTATACCTTCACATTTATTCTTACATTTTCACTTAATTGAGGGTATAAATGTCCAAACAATATAAATTTGAATGTCCCAGTCATTTTATAAAGTGTGCAAATCATCTCTCTTTAATTTTCATATGGCTCAACTTGGGAATGCAAATGTCTAATTTTGTAATTTTACTCATTAAGTTACAAAATAATAACTTTTGTCAAACACTAAAAAACTAATATATATTTCTTAGGGATAATTCCATATATACCCAATCTAAACATCAAAATGTCATATATACCCAAAATACATGTTTTGAATGCATGATGTATAATGTATTTAAAGCATGTTTTGGGTAAATATGTCATTATGATGTTTAAGTTGGGTATATATGGAATTGACCCTATTTCTTATTCAGGTTCTGGTCAAACCCGAGTGACCCGAATATTTTTTCATAGAGTACACCAAAGCCCATATTATACTTACAAATTGTTAGCCCATAACAGTTAACAACATATAAGTAGGTCGTTAAATTTGTATAATCATCAATTATCATTTTTTTTTCATAGAGTAGACCAAAGCCGATATTTTTATGCTTAACAAGGTCATTAAGTTTGTATAATCATCAATTATCATTTCTACTAATCTACATCAGGTTGCCTCTGTAGGTCTACATGTGCAATGTTTCTATGATGAATCAGTATTTGTGCAAGAAACAAAAAATAAAGCATGTATTAGCATTAACAATATATAATGTAGTTACATTGCTGGCTCGAGTGTTACGATGAGTTTGAAACAAACATTTTTTTATGGCAAGGTCATTATTTTCCTAGCAAGATTATGTAGGGATTCCATATTGGGACAAAATAATGTTACTTTTTATAAACCAATCCAAGAATCTGATATGGTAAAACTTTATTTTCCTTTTTAATTTTTTTGTTGATTTTTTTTTTTAATAAAGAGTTGGTCAAATGTTGAAAAATGAAATGTGGAAAAATAGTCAAATGTGAGAGAAAGTTACTACCACAAAAACACATATTTACATAGAAATCGTACACTCCGTTCTCTCTCTCTCTACTCACGAGATATAAACCCTAGCTTTTCTCGGCCGCCGCCTCTTTCGCCCCACCACCGAGGTATGTTCTTCTTTCAAAAAGGGCTTTTCTTTTATGAGTTTAATTTTTTGTTCGAAGGTTTTGGTGATTTTGGTGTTTTGAGTTAATGGTAGAATCGCGTTTCGCAGTGTCTAAATTAAGATGCTTTTAGGAAGCAAAGTAGCGGAACTACGATTCCGGTTTGAAAGGGTATAAGCTTTATACAATTTTTGAGTTTTTAGCTTTTTGGTGATTTTCGTGTATTGAGTTAATTAATGTTTTGTTTTGCTGATTTAGGGGTTAGGTACGATTGTGAGATGCGGTTTGGGATGCCGAGAGGCGTAGGATATTGGTAATTTGCCTTTAAAAAAAATAGGATGTGTTTTATTTGTTGGTTGGTTTATATGGTTTGCGATATATACTGTTTGCTACTTTGTGGAACAGGTGGAGTGGGAGGTTTGAAGGAAAAGATTGGTTTTTGTGGTTTTGATCATCTTGCGGCTGCGAAAGAAGCTTTAACTGAGAATGTGAGTTCGTCACCGATTTCATATGGTGGAAGTGAGTTTAAAAATATCTCTTCGGAGAGTTCGAATTCGAAAGAGAATGTTAGGGTTACGATTCACTTTCAGCCGTTCTGGTGAATTAGTAATTTGTCATCGATTAGAATGTTAGGAAATTTGCTTGATTTAATTTGATTAGAATGTGTCTTTTTTTATTCCGAGTGAGATAAGGCAAGGGGAGGGGATAATGTCATATGCGGATGGGGAGGGATAATGGATATTGTCAAATATTATGTGATTCTAACGTTGCTATATTTTATATGTAATGATTATCTAGATTATAGTAATGTTCCCAATTCAAGATAGGAAATATAGACCCGGAATAGACAATCTACTTGTCCTCCTAATTGGAGGAATCCCTATTGCCATGCCACCATTTTTCTGTAACAATGGCCATTAGATCTCATCGTTTAGCTCAGCAGGTTTGTTCCTTCATAGATATTTTCCAATATATCACCTTTCTTTGAAACCTTTGACATATATTTGCATATACTGTAGGGAGCCATTACAAAAAGAATGACGACCATTGAAGAAATGGCGGAATGGACGCTTGCAGGATGAAAACCGAACGCACACTAAACAATCTCACTGTCGATAAGGTTGAGGTTAGTTCATAAATGTGTCTAAATGGCAACTTGATAGGTAAAACAGTTGAGGTCGCTATTTTGACTGCATTTACCTATAAATGGGCCAACTTTGGATATTTTTTATCTGATGGATCAAATGGATTGAGTATAAAATATTTGTTGTGAGGAACGGGCCACGATGGGTTGAACATGATGAAACTTAATGGATGTAATCACATTGACACATTAGTTATTCATTAATATTTTTGATAAAAATGTTTTCTTTAAACCCAACCAGACCCATATTGACTCATATTAAAATTGCCATTTTGAACCTTTCCAAATTCCAACGCTCCTATTTTGCTACCTGAAATGATAGGGTAAGCATCTTGTAAGCTTGTTTACTACCTTGCGTTTAACTTTTTGTTTACTTAAATTCGAAGGTATTTGCTAAAGGAGTAGATGCAGATACCGTTGTTTTGATGTCAGCTCGAGCCTCCAGAACTGAAAATCAGGATGCCATTGATGCTGCTATAGTTGGTATGCTTGCTGATCCAAAAGAGGTAATCTTATCAAGAACCAATTATACAGGAAAACAATGTATCTCTTGTTTTGTAATTATTTGTATCTTTAAACATTTCTTGTTTGCATTCTAGGCATGTGCCCACATTCAAGAACTACATTTTTTTCCGTTCAATCCTACTGATAAGCGCACAACATTGACTTATCTGGACAATGAGGGTAAAATGCATAAAGCTAGCAAGGGTGCTCCCGAACAGGTACCGTGACATTCTATAGTCAATAAGAAAACTTGACTTTTTCCTTCCCTTTTTGCCATTTGAAAATACTGAATTACTTATTTTTTATTTACTAGATTTTGAATCTTGCAAACAACAGATCAGATATTGAACGCCGAGTTCATCCTATTATAGACAAGTTTGCAGAAAGAGGCTTACGGTCACTTGATAGTGCCGATACTATACAAAGGGTTTTGGATCTAGGAGTAAATGTTTAAATGATAACAGGTACGTCAAGCAAATGCATATTTTGTAATTTTGAACTCAAATCAACTACTTGGAAACTTGGTGATTCATAAGATTCTTTATGGTTTTAAAGAAAACTATGATGATTATATTAGACATTAAAATAAATTCTACAAGCCCGAAAACGTTGTTAAATACTTAAATATGTAATAAAAACCGTATTAATTTCTGATGTGTTATTGGTACTATGTTTGACATCAAAAGTCAATTCTACTTTTTAGGCCGAAATGACAAGATCAACTTGGAGATTCATTTGATATTTGTAAATTTTTATGAAACTTGTAACGGTTGCATTGAACTTCTAAATTTGTATGTGATCTTAAATTATCGCATTCTTACCTTACTTTTTGCTTCGATGCTTGGTCTTTTATAGAAAACACTATCTACCGGCAATTGTCACCAAACATCATGTTGGTAATCTCCATCAGAGGAAATTGAATTGCTCTTTTCTCGTTGTTTAACTGTCTTCTTTGATTGCAGCATAAAATTTGACCTAGATGAGCTTTTCGCTATCTGGAGTTTCACGCCGTATCAGTTTGTATACCAGTTTGTTTGACACATGCAAAATATTGGTGTTGGTGACTTAACTCAGAATACTTGTAAAAGGGTTGACTTGGGTGATGCTTTTATTGATTATAAAGTCTTCAAATAAATAGTAATGAGCAAGTAATTTGATTATTATTTAGAATCGATATATGCTTGTACATATTAAAATTTTATTTTTTGTATTTTATTGTTTTGCAATCATGTTGACTATGCTATGTTTTTGCAGAAATGTAAATTGGATAAAAAAATGTGTTTGTGGGATGGGTTTACGTGGCCCAAATCATATTGACCTGCACTTGAAAACCACCCATTTTGAAGTGTTACCAAGTGAAGTGAAGTCTTCACATTAAGATGTATGTCTATTATTTCTTGAAAAACAATGTATCAATTGGTGTTTCTATTTTGAACGTATATCAAAACACTTACCACAATATCACATATCGTTAATTGTCTACCGCTAGAACCGTCATTGCTAAAGGCTTTTATCGCCAAGAATGTAAAATACAAATTCGAGTATATCATTTTCTTTAAAATGTATATTCTAAATGCCTTGACCAACCCTGACTTGACCCGTCCCGAAATGACCCGAACCCGAATTGATCTCAACCCGAAAGTAACCCGAAGTTTTAAACAAGGTCGGTTCGTATGTTTTTTGAACCTTGACCCACTCCTCGACCGACCATTGACTAACCCGACCGGGTCAACCCGAATGACACCCCTAATTTGTGATACAAACAACATAACCAAATCCAAATACTATATTTCAAAACCACATTTTGCAAAAGCTAATTATCTGATTATTCATTTTTCAAAACGAATAATCTATTTTCAATAAACAATCCCCAAACACCCCCTAAACAGGTAACCTAATCTACTACAAACCTGGCTGTTGTATCTAGCAAACCATTTTTTACTTTTATTAGAAACATTCAGAGAAAGCATCATATCATCATGACAAGGTAACAACCAACCGTATATATTTCTTTCCAGAAAGTAAAAAAATTAAATATAAAAGTGTAAGCAACGAGCCACTCTTTTACTGGATGTCCACCTGCATATTAGACAGCGATCAGGAGCAAAACCAATACCCGACTACAATCGACATTTGAACATGCATATGCATGAAAATCTATAAAATTTCGGCTTCATATGTACAGGTTTTAACATTTAATTAAAACGCTTTAGATTAGCAAACCAATTAAGGATACACAAGTCTATAACAAAATATCACTACTACTGGTGGATGCCGTAGATATTAAGTATGATAGTGCAGACATTAACTGCTTCATACCAACTCTTCCGGTTCACTTGCACTCAGTCTCTTCTTTATCCATATGTGATTTACCATCACAATATATTACACCAACGTACACTCAGAAAACATGATGAACTGACACCAGCATCACCATCACAGAATGTATAAGCTTGTGAATCTTTTGACAGCGGCTTCCTACTCAAAATTGTGCTACGAAAGAGAAAGATAGGACGTAATTCTCTTGGACACTAAGTAGTTGCCAAAAAATTTGTTTGTGTATACCTACAAAGGCAAGAAATTTCATAGCATAATTAGCATAGCATCCAGAGACCACAACATGACAAGTTTAATCAGATTTATGGTTGAAGAAAAACTGGACAAGAGATTAGCCCCAACCTTTCTACAATGGAAAGTCATTACCAAATAACGACAAGATGTTTTCCCCTGAAACTAACCCTAATATAATAGATGAAACTAGCCCTGATGTATACACACAACCACCATCAGTCAGGCAGTGGCGGAGCTAGAAGCGGGGTGGGCAGCCCCATCAAAAGTTCCGGTCGTAGTGTATTATTTGCAGAGATTCTGGTTATTTTCTCATGTCGCCCCTAAAATTAAATGAATTAAAGTGAGGAATGAAAACAGAAGGAAGCTCATAGTCCAGTGGTTTCCTGCTTTTTAAACATTACCCATATTCTTGTATCTTTTTGTCTTGTTATTTCTTTTTTCATCGTCCAGTTTGTTTTCAATACAATCTATTAATATTGCTACTCTAACATAAAAGATATCCTAATTTTGTATTAATCATATTTTTCCCACATAATCTAGTAATATAAGAAAATACACATCACTATAAAGGACCATTACAGGTTTACAGGTGTATTTTTTTGATTATATTCAACACGGCCAAAAGAAATTTTGTTTTCCCCCTCTTGAGATTTTGTCTGGCTACCCGCAGTCAGAAATATACATACCAAGGTTGTTCTGCTGCATTCTGTATCCTTCTTTAATCAAGTAATATGAAACTAAATGCAAAAAAAAAAAAAAAAAAAAAAAAAGAAGCAAAAACAAGTATGACAAACAAAATCTTTACATATGTATTAAAGAGAAATATCATTAAAATCACATAGCTTACTCTGCTCGAGTGAACTCGGGAAATAATATGATTGTGCCAGGTAAGCTCAATGTAGATAAGACAAATGACCAACGGACAACAAAATCAACATACCACAAACAGCTCAAGGAGCAATTATTGAAAAATATAGTCTCAACTTGATGTTGGATTGTTGACCTTAAAAGCACATGTTGGAGGATAGCAATTCCAACTCATTTGCTAATGAGTGTGCTGATTCAGGTTATGTTTTATCACTTAACATGTCATATATGAATATGTGTCGTTAAAAAAATACGAAGTGGCTTTTAGGAATCACGTCAAACAGGTTGAAAGCTGCCCAAAATTCAAAGGCACACAACCTCCTGAATTGGTTTATCAAAATAATCAGAAGTGATAGAACTTTTTAAATAATATATGGCACAATATTTTATTATATGCATGGTGCATTGGAGTATTGCAAAAATTGATTGGGTTGACCCAATATTAGAAACTATAACTGAATGTAGGCTAACGTGGGGTTGGGTTGACCCAAAACTATAACAAAATGATTGGATTGCCCCAATATGAGAAACAATTTAGAGGTAGTAACCAATATGAAAAGCTATAACTTGGTGCACCGTGCACCATTCATCCTTAACCTACATTCAGGTACATAAAAGCTACTTGAAGTTGATCTATTTACAGATGGCCAGCTTCCCTGCAATTCATCGGCCTCGCCATGATCAGGAGTCAAGACTAAGTCCCCTCATGAGGTATATATTCTATAGCAAACGTAAGGTAAGGATTAAGTGTAATTGACTAAAAACCCTTATGTGTTTAAGTGAACTTAAGGGTGAAGCACATGGTAATACTCAAAACGACAAGCCTTGTACTATCTTATATTAGTTAAGGCATTGCAAATCATCTAACCATCAATCAAAGAAAATAGTGTTACACAAAGACTCTTATATAAAGATATGTGCACTCGAGCTCGAAGTATGTAACAAGCTTAGATCGATCTTATAAGGGCTTAACTTAAAGCTATTATCGATCTTTTTGTAATATGTATATGTGTTCATATAAATTAATATAATTAAAGCCATAAAGGAAGCTCTGGAAGCAGTCTTCTACTCCCGGATTTATCCGGTAGGGGTAGGATCTCTACATTTCTACCTCCCCATACTCTGCCTCGGGATGGGCTTGTTGTTGTTGTTGTTGTAAAGCCATAAAGGAAGTTATTGTTGGATGTTATCATACTTCTTTACTTATAAGCTTTCCGATTAAAATCAAGGTTTACCTACATTATAAATAGCATTTGTTATCCAAGAACACTGTGTATATGCATATTCGAGCTTTAGGCTATCTTGAGCTCAAGCTCGCATCATTGGAGCTCTTCATTTTATTAAGCATAGCTCGAGCTTGAGCAAAATTGGTCGAGCCATGCTCTAGCCTTGATCAAGCCCATATACTTATCAGTTATGAGCTCGGCCTATTTCAGCTCATTAACTTATGACTGGCCAGTGGGCTGATTGAGGTTATGTTTTATCTCTAACATGACAATTTGAGCAATGTAAAAAATAGATTTTAAGAAACCAAGTCAAATGGGTCAAACGGGTTGGACGCTGCCCAAAAAATGAACTTCAAAGCCATTAAACCTCCTAAATTGTTTTAAAATAACTGGATGATTATTGAAGTGATAGAACTATTGAAATCATATATGGCACACTAATATACAAACAGCTTTAACAACTTTGGACAAAATGGGTTTTGGTCAATCTGACCCACATTATCCTGTTACCCAGCCCTATCAGCATGGTACATCTAATAAAAACTGTTTGATAACCAAAATGAGAAACTGTAATTACCTTGGGTGCACTACACAACTGAAGTTGATTTAGTTACAAATGGCCAGCTTCCCTGTCAACTCATCAGCTTCGCCGTAATCAAGACTAAGTTCCCTCATAGGAGGTATATTCTCCATAGCATACAACATAAGGTGAGGGAATGAAATATTGGAATGATCATACAGCACCAACTGAACTAAAACATTCGGACATGAACTATGACTCAGGTAACAAGCAAGATTCCTCATTCTAGATACATCCATTGCAAAATCAAGTGGAGGTACAGATGGGCATGATGGACGTACATAATCAGAAAATATTTGAGACAAATCCCCCATTCGCCCATCTTTCACCAAACCGGTTCGGATAGATTAAATTATCCCCATTCATTGAAAATAGTTGGGCTTGTTCTCTTGTGAGAATAACACCTGTATATTCACATATAAAGGAACCAGCTTGAATCAAGTCTAAAGATCTAACTCCCCAACCAGTTTCCCGTGACCTAAATACTTCAAGTCTATTTTTAACTCCGCTTGGCTAACACATTTCGACAAGTGGGAGGGCAACTACAATGTGGTCCACATTCAAATATCAATGGTTTTCCTCTAATAAGTAAACCATTTTGATCATAAGCAAGCAAATTCACCATTCTTTTTAGCACAAAAACAATCACCCATACATTCAGAAACACAATTACATCCACTACCTTTCCCCCCAAGGTGATAAACAAAAGGAGGAAAAACAGATGTTGTCAGATACTCATAATACATCGGTTCATGATTATCGTCAATATCATTAAAAAGAAAAACAGGAACCTTTTCTTTCTTCATCGACATATCCATATGGACATACCCCGTAGGCCTAACCTGCAACGGTCCATTCCTAAGATTCTCGGCATACTTAAGAACCGCACTCCCCATTTCAGGTTGATTCTCTATTCTCACAAGCTTAAACTTAATAACACCAAAACCAGATTTACCAGCTTCAAGCCACGACTCAACAACTTTATACAAACCATCATAAACATAAACTTTACCACTGGGGCTACCATCATACTTAAAACCACGAACGACACGCACCTCGATACCATAATGCATACTTCTCTCCATCCCTAAATTCCCACCTTCCAAACGCTGATGATCCGCCTGCCTATTAAACTTATCCTGCCCACCATGTCCCGTATAAATAATCTCATCACCACTATCCTGATCATCCTCATACCCACCCGATACAATAATACTAGTGGCGACCGGTTCGCCACTGGAACTATGACTGGACGCTAAATAATCAATCCCACCTTGAGGCAAACCATGAATTCCCACAACACACAACTCAATCCTAAAAAAGAAAACATCACCAACATAAACCCCGGGAACGGCTCCAACAACACGTTTATCGCGATTCAACCATAGTCCCCTCCGTTTCATAACCGAAGCCGACTTTAAATCGGCACGAGAATGGCCACGCCCAAATGTATTACAATTCTTACGTTTCTCATCCTCATTAGCTAGAAACACCCTAAGCGAATCATAAATAATCCTAGTTTTCCTGACTACGTCTCGAAAATGCCTCTCGTCTTCGATACCGAGATTTGTAACCCTAACTAACTCATTAGACCGCGGCTCGTTCTTCCGTACGGAGATGGTATGTTCCTCAGGAACAGCTAAGGCTTGTTGTGCGTTAGGGTCGTTCGAAAAAGCGGTTCGGAACATCTCCGAAATGCGGTTATATTCAGAATAAACATCATCTTGTGTGAAATTAGGGTTAGGGTTTGAGGGTTCGTCAAATGGTTCATCTTTAGGTTCAACTTTAGGGGTTGTTAAGTTAGAGATTGTGACGTCAGCGCCGACAGGAATTAAGTTTAGGTCAATTAGTGAGCCCATCTGTAAGAAGATGAGAGGGAAGAAATGAGGTTTGAAATATGGGAGAATGACGACAAGTATGAGAAAATTATTGGATGCCTCTCTTCCTGTCTTATATTTCTATTTTGTTTAATCTCAAAATAAATTACTGCAGGTTTTTTCATTAAATGTTTTTAACTAGTTGATAATTCAAGACAGCATGCAAGGATAAATATAGTTATATAATAAATATATTAAATGAATTGCTAACCAAACTCTCCCCCGAATTCCCTACGCAGCTTAGTGAACATTTCACAACACTCCAAATGTATATGTTAGTTGTATGTGTTTGTTTGGGTTTTGAGATCTTCCCGTGACATCATTATTCCGCGATATAAAAAATATTCACAATCTCTTACCCGTCAAACACTCTTCCAAAAGTAAATGATTTTGATACATCAAGTTTGCATTGATTGAAAAAAAGGTTAAAATCAAAATAAAATAAACATACTAAAAATGTAAAAACTAAAAAGTCATAAAAATATATAAAAATGAATGTTGAATTAAAGAGCACAAAATTTTAGAAAATATGGTGAAATTAGATCATAAAAAAATTAAACTAATAAAAAGATATTTAAATTTAAAAATAAAAGTGATTAATTAGTTAAGAAGTTTACACGCGGTCACCCTATTATTGGATCTCCTTATTTTAATTTGTTAGAGCTCTTCCCTTTGTTATTTTTTAGGTAGAAGTGACACATGTCACTCAATGAGCTCCTTATCTTAATTTTTTGTGGAGCCCACAACTTAAATTCTTTATCTATTCTAAGTAAGTTTAAAAGTCTGATTTTTAAGCCTTCTAATTTTAGAAGGCCTAAATGCATTATAAGGTAGTATAGATGATTGTGTTATTTATTTTTTTACTAGCTTAAAGACCCGTGATTCGCTAAGTTTTTTAAATAATAAAATGAGATAATAAGAAAACAACGAACGTCAACATGTTTCATTAATAATAAATATAAATAATGATACAAAACATGAATTATTCAATAATCAATTGAGTTTCATTTAAAATAATAGACGCGGCGTTGTCATCTCCACATTTTATGGTCTTGAATAGCAAATGACGTATGTGAGTACTAATCAATATAATAGTCAATGTCCATTCGGTGTACACCCAATAGTTCATAGAAACCCTTTAAACAACCATATAGTTGTCTGCGGTGTGAATAATGCTTTGTAACGCTAAACAAAAGTTATGTCTTTATAGTAAGTATTTAGCTCCATTAATCCTTTAAAGCATAGGTAAATAGGTTCTTACATGCAAAACATCATGGAAGTAAAAAAAACAAATAAAGAACAACTAATGCATTATCTATACCCGATCAAAACCTATCTATATTTTAAATTGAAAGATTTGCCAGATATTCTTCATCCATGTGATTCAATATATGGATAACATGATCTTCTTCATACATGTGTAACTATCAATATCTGCAAAATATGCACAGATAATATACATGAACAATGGGTAAAATGATCGAAAATACTCAAGATATAATATTGTATGAGATTACCTTATGTTGTTGTATAAGTGTTCGTCGTATGAAAATGACATAATAAGAAAACAATGAACGTAAACATGTTCTATTAATATATAAAGTAAACAATGAGATAATACGTGAATTATTCGATAATCAATGGAGTTTGTAACAGTTAAAATAATAAACATCCATGTGTTGTCGTCTCCAAATTTGACGATCTTGAATAGCAAATGACGTATGTGATCTAATCATTTAATAGCAAATGTCCATTCCGTGCACACCAAATATTCCATAGAAAAATGAGTAAAAGTGGGTTGTGATTAATAATCTATAATAATTTAAAAATATGGAAAAAAAAAAAAAAAAAACATGTGATATGTAAATTGTACATACCTCTTGACTCTTATTCATAGACCTTGAAATACTTTATAGATCGACATTGTAGTAGTTTTAGAGATAATACTGCGAAAACTAGAAGAGGGGTTGAATAGTTTTACCAATTTAAAACTTTTTTAAATATTTAGATCCTTATCTCTTGGTTGTTTATGTTGGACGTTGATAGATAGATATATAAAACGTAATGAAAGATAAAGAGTAAGAAGCACATCACCACGACACAAGTTATTTATAGTGGTTCGGCTACAAGGACACCTTCCTTGCCCTACTCCACTCCCCGAGTCACCTACTCGAGAGTTCGTAAGCACTACACCAATCTCCTTATGGCGGAGAAGCCTTCACAACGTCGCTTAACCTTTTCTGGTACAAAGCTAAATACCGAGTTCTTTCACACCAAGGCGAACCACACCTAACACAACGTCACCTACCCTTTATACGGTGCTAGGCTAACCACCGAGTTCTTTCACACCTTAGGAGAACTAATCCTTCCACAACGCCGCCTACCCTTTATTAGGTACTAGGCTAAGCACCTAGTTCCATTATGGAGGAACTACTACCCTTCACGATACAACACCCATTATCAAGGAGATCTACTCCTTGTTACAACACTATTAAGGATATCACCATCCTTGTAAATAAACAAATACTTATATGTATAACGATGCACCTCATCGACATATGACCTAAGCATTCTTCCCAAATGCTACTTGATTTGATTCTTCAGCATCCTTCACTAATGCCTTTGACACAACGCTTGGCACCCTTCACTAATGCCTTCGTCTTGACACCTTAGCATCCTTCACTAATGCTTTGACACGGATGATGAGCACCTTTCACTAATGCTTTCATCTTGACACTTTCGGCATTCTTCACTAATGCCTTCAACCCAACATCTATGGAGAAAGATAGATCTATCAACAAGAGAACCTTTGTTGTCTTGATGATGACGAAGCATGGCAACTCATGGACTTGAGCTTGCACGTCTTCAAGATGTGGTGATCTTTCCTTTAAGAGGAACCTAGAAGATCACACAAAACAAAAGAGAAAAGCTACATAGATCTCTTGGATCTGAGGTTAGAGGGTTAGAATACTTGGGGGAAGTATGTGTGTAAAGGGATGAGTAGAAAGGAAGAAATGGCTCTCTATTTATAGAGGAAAAATCCTACTGTTTCCCGGATCCCACGGATCCCTACCACAAGGGATCCGGCTAGCACAAAGCTAGGAATCCGTGGTCCGCTCCTCTTTGCCCATAGGTATTTTTGGTTATGGGTCATGGGTCATGGGTTATGGGTTGATCCATGGTTTTCTAGATACAATGAAATTGGTCAAGTGGTATATATAAAACCATGGGTTATGGGTCAATACCATTTGCTAGTATACAATGAACTGGTCAGTGGTATATATAAAATCATGGGTTATGGGTCAATACCATTTGCTAGTATACAATGAACTTGGTCAAGTGGTATATATAAAACCATGGGTTATGGGTCAATACCATTTGCTAGTTTTTACCCATTTAGTATATACTTGTTTTTACCCAACTACATTCAATGTATTTGGTCAATGGGTCAAATACTTAAGTTTCTACCCATTTATATTACCCAATATACTACATACTAGTTATGTGTATATTTACCCAAATATGTAAACACTAGTTGTTGTACATATGTATTACTAAATCATAAAATCACTTATACTTGTTTTACCCAACTACAATCAATGTATTTGGTCAATGGGTCAAATACTTAAGTTTCTACCCATTTATATTACCCAATATACTACATACTAGTTATGTGTATATTTACCCAAATATGTAAACACTAGTTGTTGTACATATGTAATACTAAATCATAAAATCACTTATACTTGTTTTAGTGTTTTATGTGAAAATGTGAATATGTTAGAAACTATTAGTTCAAACCATTTACGTATTTTATTTGTTTTGTTAATATGATTTTACGTTTGTTATCGACAAAACATTAGAATATCGTAAAATATAAATAAACGTTTTTACGGCTTATTTGTATTAACAATCTCCCCCTTTTTGTTGATGACAAAACATAAAATTATTTTAAGGAAAAGCTAAAATTCGTAAAAGTTTGAATTTGTAGTTTTTACTTTCTTCTCCCCCTTTTTGTCGAAACAAAAAAATGTTTGAAGAAAAGCAACACATTGTTTTTAGGAAAAACATGTGAAAGAAAAAAAAATTAAAGAGCAAGTAATTCTAATCTAGATCATTTGCAACTAAGTTTGCAAAGAATTTCGTCTAAGAGACGAGTGTGCTCCCCCTAGATGATTGCAACTTTGCAATGGGAAGTCATGAAAAATAAATCTAGTATTGCAAGTAATTTGCAATGTATTGCTTTGACATAAAGCTCCCCTAGCTTTAGGATGTCAAAGTCTTCATGTGTGAATTGAAATACTACAAAACAAAGGTTAGAACGCAAGTATAATTCACAATTTCCTGCAAATGTGATGCAAGTTAGTAGGAAAATGTAATCCTAATATTGCAAGTAATTTGCAATGTATTGTTTTGACACAAAGCTCCCCTAGCTTTAGGGTGTCAAATGCTTCAAGTGTAGATTGAATAACTACAAAACAAAGGTTAGAAAACAAGTATAATGCACAATTTCCTGCATATGTGATCCAAGTTAGTAGAAAATAGTTTGTCTCACGGATCCTATCGGTTCCGTCCTAGTAGAGATCCGTCTAGGCAATTTTGAGGGATCCGTATAGCTGAAGATTAAATTCAGCAATGGTGATGTAACAAGTAATGTTATCATCAAAATGAGATATGTATTCAGCCAACAAACATATACTCAATGCAATATGGCAAGTAAACTATCATTCAATAAAACATAAGAGATGATCAACAAATCTCTAAAAACTAAGAGAATGATTTAGCCATATTCTACTAAAACTAATAAGTGACCAAAGCTTAAGAGGCAACAATGTGCTTGAGTCTAGGGATGAGTAGACTTGTTGATTTGGTCCAATCTTTCAAGAAGATGATTAAACATGAAATGCAACTCATTTCGTACTTCTTGAACAAGTCCTTGGGTGATTAGACAATTAGAGCAATTATTGTCTTGATAGGATATTTTGAGGAGGTTCTACAAATGATGATGGAGGTACATTGAGTAATTTAGGATGAGGTTCTACTAGGAATTAGAGTGGTGGTAATGGAAATTCCTTAATATGATCAAGTCCTTGGTGGTTCCTTATTTCCAACGATGGACTAGTTGGTGATTGGGAAGTTCTCGGTGGTGAATGCTCTAATGAATAGAGATTTGGGTGAGAGAGGGGCTCGGTGAAGGAGTGTAGTCCATGCTCTAGGAATGAAGGTTTAGACGTTTTGCTAGAACTAGGTAATGTTTGGTTTATAGATTGATGATCCCTTTTCTAACCTAAAAGGTTTAATGCTAATTATTGCGGTTCTCTTGGCAATTGTTGATTGGGTTTGTTGAGGTGAGATTCTAGCACTTATTATCTCTTACGGATGATGATTCTAAGTTGAGGAAATTTAGTGTACAACACGAGCAAGTTTCATGGGTGGTTCTTGGTTGGATGAGTTAGCACTAGGAGCTTTCCTCATGATGAAATGACTAAGGAAAAGGTTTCTAAATGCTAAGAATTATGTTGTGTTCGATGACTAAGGGATTCTAGCAAGATGACTTATAAAGGGAAGGATTTAGCAAGTGCATTCAAGACTTAAGTCTCTAATATCCTTTGGAATGTGATGATTAGCATGCACAAGAGTCAACTTTAGAGTTTTACTGATCTAGGGATTTAATTAGGATGAGGTGGAGTGTTCAAGTTAGCAATATGAGCTTGAAATGATTGTTCTAGCAAGAGTTGACATAAATCTGTCACCCGGATCCTACGGTTCCAACCAATAGGGGATCCGTCTAGGCTAATCCTAGGGATCCGGCTCTCAGCAGCTAGGAAAGGATAGAAGTGATGTTTGAAAGGTCTAAAGCCTATACCTTTTTTTTAAGTTCTCATAAGTGTCTTTAAATGGAAGGGTACTTAAATGTTCAAGGGCAATGAGTGATGTAGCTAATGATTGCCTTATATGGAAGAAATTAGAACTTTCGTGAGTACCAATGAATGAACAAAGATGACACTAAACATTTGAGAGTGTCAAATGGAGCTAAATGATCCTAGTGATCAGATAGTGACTTAGGATAATGTCTTGGAGAAGATCCTAAAGGTTTTAAGGTGGAAGAACTAGAATATGATCCATTTCGACCAATTTTGAGGTAAGGATGATTATGATCAATTTTGCCATAATTGAAAGATTTTTAAGTCTAGATGTGAGGGATCATGTGAGAAATAATGAGTGATCTAGAGAGCGGAAGAGTAATGAGTTTAGGTGAAACGATAGATCGAAAAACACTTTGAGTGTGATCCTTAATGAGCTATGAGTGAGTATGAAGCTTACTAAGCTTGAGAAGGACTTAAGAGTTCCTAAGGTATTAAGTTCAGCTAGTGTGAAGTAGTCTAGGAACATGGTTTGAGGTGTAAAGGATTGAGACTTCACTTCTATTTGCTCGGATCCCACGGATCCTTCACTTGAGGGATCCGGCTAGTTACAAACTAGGGATCCGGCATCTGACAGTTTTACTTAATAGTGAGCGTTTGTTCAAGTATCGAACTTAGAGCTAATGATCTCTACAAAGAAGCATACATGTATATAAGTTAAACATACTAAGAGCATGTAGAAATAGCACATAAGCAATTAAATGAGATCTAGCTCACAAGTAACACATAGGTTTATCAAACTTAACAACCGCTATTCAAGAGGCTAAAAAATAGATTTACGATCTAGATTAGTAAATCATTTGTATTAACAATGGCGTGCAGAGTAGATGTTGGTGTTCAAGACAATAGGGTTGTTTTGGCCAACGGAAGCAATGAACTATGTATAGTCATTACGGATGGTGATTAGCATACAATGAACTTCGTCCATGAAGTCATGTAGCTCTTCTCAATCAAAGCAAGATAATTGCTTGATGAGGCAAGTGGTTGTGATTAACTAAAGGAAAAATTAATTTTACAACTTGTTTGATTAGTAATCCTAAGACAATGCAAAGTATTTCCATTGTAAACTTACTTTAGGAAAACATAGGAGTAAAAATTTCCAAAGTGAGAGAATGAATATGAGACTATTACTAGTGGTGCTCAATTACGGCTAAACACGACCATTTTTACGGTGATTCCACATACCCAACTTCTATCAAGGAAGCAATTCAACCGTTAGGTCAAATTGAGTTTCTAGTGCAATAAGTTCTCCAATATTCATTCTCAAGTTAGGAAAATTTATATTCCTACAATGGCCTATCGAAGAGTAACAATGATGATACTTTGCTTCGTTTAATATTATACTTGAGACAACTAACGTGACGAAGGTGTCATGTTAAAAATAAATTTAAAAGTTGTCCATATGGTAAACAACAAAAATGGTTAAGAGCTAGTTCAACATATGTTGTTAGAAAGCTTTGAGTTTGGACTTTCGGATATGAACAATTATATTTGCGTTGCAAAATAATTTACTTGAGTATATCGGATGAAATAATCAAGTTGTCAATCCTACTATGAAGCTTGGAGAGCGATCATGAAAAGGAAAATGGGAGAGTACATCATCAACACAAGTGTAGGTTATGATTCGATGTACATTCTTGTTGTTTTTAGAAAACGATACAAGAAAATATGAAATCAAGAAATCATATAGGCACATAAAACATTTATGTTGCACACATGACAAACTCAATCAAAAAAGCCATTTTAGTGTGTTATATGTTTTAAACATTTTTCAACTTATAAAACTAACATTTTTTACACAACTAAATGTTACCCCAAACACTCTTTCAAGTAGCACATTGATTAGTAGAAAATTACTAGATCGACAAGCAAGAGAATGAATAGCAAGGTAAGGAAACCAGATATGTTAATCACTCAAACAAGCACAAAAGCTATTTGAGATAAGCAAATAATCAAGTAATGTAAGGAAGACAATTTATCATTTAGCATAGCATACAAAGGTTCTTTTCATCGCTTTGTGTTAAATATAAACATGTATACCAAGCTTGATTAGTTTCTTTATAAATATGATCAAAACTTTATTTTCAAAAGAGGACACATTGTTATTCAAAAGCGAAAACATCCGTCTCCAATTAGATCAAAAGTTTGTGCAAAGTTATGACCGAAAAATGACTTTCTATTATAAATCAATGATTCTGTAAATTATTGTTTTGAATCAGTTTATGAAATCATTTTTAAATGAAAGTAGACTCAAATACCTTTAAAACGATAGGTGGCACGACTTCTAACGACTTACGGTTAAAAAGTTATGAATTTTTAAATTCAGACAAAAACTCTATACCACGGATCCCACGGATCCCTTGCTTGAGGATCCGTCCAGTGTAACCTCCGAGGGATCCGCGGATCGATCGACACGAATTACAAAATGTACATTTTGACCGACTAAAGGTTTAGTCTTTGTAGACTTTTTAGTGAAGTTATATTACCCATTATTCAAGCTTGATTAACAAGATATCTAACAACAAAACTTCAAAGAAAAAAAAAATCACTAAAACACTTTTCATATTATGCTTATTATAAGATAGAAGCATATATCACCATTTTGTCCACAAGCAATTTAGCACGTTTTTTAAAAAAAATGTAACTAAGAAAACATACCTTTGCTATATCCCCTTTTTATGGTTTTAGAAACCATAGAAGCGAAATACTTCATGATCTTCTAAGATACCCCAATCCTTTGCTATATTCCTTTTTATGGTTTTAGAAACCATAGACGCGAAATACTTCATGATCTTCTAAGATACCCAAATCCTAGTATGAAGACTTTTCAAAGGAAAATGTTAGAATGATCTATCACTATCCAACATATGATGATTTCTAAAAACATGACTTTTTGTTTTAAGAAATTCCCTTCTTTGTAGTTTTCAAACATACACGGATCGTATCAAGTTTTCAAAGTACAATATACAAAAAACAAACTTGGTAACGAAGCTCTGATACCAATTGTGGAAAACTAGAAGGGGGTTGAATAGTTTTACCAATTTAAAACTTCCTTTTAAATATTTAGATCGACTTATGTCAATCTATTTGGTTGTTTATGTTGGACGTTGATAGATAGATATATAAACGTGTAATGAAACATAAAGAGTAAGAAGCACATCACCACGACACAAGTTATTTATAGTGGTTCGGCTACAAGGACACCTTCCTTGCCCTACTCCACTCCCCGAGTCACCTACTCGAGAGTTCGTAAGCACTACACCAATCTCCTTATGGCGGAGAAGCCTTCACAACGTCGCTTAACCTTTTTCCGGTACAAAGCTAAATACCGAGTTCTTTCACACCAAGGCGAACCACACCTAACACAACGTCACCTACCCTTTATACGGTGCTAGGCTAACCACCGAGTTCTTTCACACCTTATGAGAACTAATCCTTCCACAACGTCGCCTACCCTTTATTAGGTACTAGGCTAAGCACCTAGTTCCATTATGGAGGAACTACTACCCTTCACGATACAACACCCATTATCAAGGAGATCTACTCCTTGTTACAACACTATTAAGGATATCACCATCCTTGTAAATAAACAAATACTTATATGTATAACGATGCACCTCATCGATTATACGACCTAAGCATTCTTCCCAAATGCTACTTGATTTGATTCTTCGGCATCCTTCACTAATGCCTTTGACACAATGCTTGGCACCCTTCACTAATGCCTTCGTCTTGACACCTTTAGCATTCTTCACTAATGCTTTGACACGGATGCTGAGCACCTTTCACTAATGCTTTCATCTTGACACTTTCGGCATTCTTCACTAATGCCTTCAACCCAACATCTATGGAGAAAGATAGATCTATCAACAAGAGAACCTTTGTTGTCTTGATGATGACGAAGCATGGCAACTCATGGACTTGAGCTTGCACGTCTTCAAGATGTGGTGATCTTTCCTTTAAGAGGAACCTAGAAGATCACACAAAACAAAAGAGAAAAGCTACATAGATCTCTTGGATATGAGGTTAGAGGGTTAGAATACTTGGGGGAAGTATGTGTGTAAAGGGATGAGTAGAAAGGAAGAAATGGCTCTCTATTTATAGAGGAAAAATCCTACTGTTCTCCGGATCCCAGCTGAGATCCCTACCACAAGGGATCCAGCTAGCACAAAGCTAGGGATCCGTGGTCCGCTCCTCTTTGCCCATAGGTATTTTTGGTTATGGGTCATGGGTCATGGGTTATGGGTTGATCCATGGTTTTCTTTCTAGATACAATGAACTTGGTCAAGTGGTATATATAAAACCATGGGTTATGGGTCAATACAATTGCTAGTATACAATGAACTTGGTCAAGTGATATATAAAAACCATGGTTATGGGTCAATATCATTTGCTAGTATACAATGAACTTGGTCAAGTGGTATATATAAAACCATGGGTTATGGGTCAATACCATTTGCTAGTTTTTACCCATTTAGTATATACTTGTTTTTACCCAACTACATTCAATGTATTTGGTCAATGGGTCAAATACTTAAGTTTCAACCCATTTATATTACCCAATATACTACATACTAGTTATGTGTATATTTACCCAAATATGTAAACACTAGTTGTTGTACATATGTAATACTAAATCATAAAATCACTTATACTTGTTTTAGTGTTTTATGTGAAAATGTGAATATGTTAGAAACTATTAGTTTAAACCATTTACGTATTTTATTTGTTTTGTTAATATGATTTTACGTTTGTTATCGACAAAACATTAGAAGATCGTAAAATATAAATAAACGTTTTTAATGCTTATTTGTATTAACAAATACCATACTGATCACAAACGACAACCTTCAAACATCTTTTTCTTTTAACTTTTGAAACAACAATGTATAATTGTCCATGTGTGAAAACAGGACGTGACAGGTACAAACCAACTATTGAAAGTGATTGACCTAGCTTTTGTTAATTGTCATGACAAATGAAACTGTTAGAGGAAATTGTTTCGTGAAAATCTTAAGTGGTAAATGTTTATTAGATGCAGTAATTCTCAACCTCGGTATGATAACATTTTTTTTTCAAAGTTTGTTCCGTTAATGATTTGTGCCGTAATAGGAATTCTTATTAATTTAAGAATTTGTAGTCTTGTCCCATTACATAATCCATTTGCTTGATCAATAACATAATCGCGACTCCCACTTTTAAAGCAAGTATGTGGTTTGGAACACCTGAGAAATTCAATCCATTGATAAACTCTGGTGAGAAAATGGATTGATCTATATCGGCACCACATTCAGTTTTATCAACGTTGTCGCAACTTAAGTAAATTAACTAACAAGAACAAAAGTAAACATGTTCCTTTACTTTTTGAAGGGAATAATAAATAATAAGTCAATGATACGATAAACAATTGTTAGGAATTAGAAATTCCAGGTATTAAAGAGTCGGTCACCTCAAGTATATATATTCTTTAGAAAGCTCGTAGTCGTAGTTATTTTATGTTAAGTAGTATTTAGTTAAGTAACACCGTGGAGGACGGACGGGTCTTTACCCACAGTATGCCTGATCCACAGCCCGTTGTGTGGCGTTTTATTGTAAGACTATAAATACTCTCTACCTTCCAAGGTAGAGAGTTGGAGCTCATAATAAGATTTTTCTTTCTCACTAAAGTTCCCAAACCTCTAACTTTCTCTAAACCTCTTATACGCCTAATTGATCTTATGGTTTAGTGTGTTTGTGAAATCCAATATGTGTACAATTGGTATCAAGAGCCATGGTTAGATCATCTCTTACATATCTTTGGATTTCTAGTGGTTTTTAGGTGGTTTTTGAGTTTGAAAAAGTTTAGTGGTTTTTGCATCATTTGGGTGATTTCTAGTGTTAAAGTTTGGATTTTGATAGTACTTTTGTGTTTAGAATCATCACAAGTGTTTAGGTTTTGATTTTGAAGGCTTGAATCATCGTGGTTGGGTTGTTTTTGGATTGAAAGGTGTCTTTGTGGATTTTCTAGTTAGCGACTTGGTTCTCGGTGTGATATTCATCATAGCGACTTGCTTCATAAAAGTTAGTGAGTTGGAGTGGTATTTAATAGCGATTTGGTCCTAACGACTTGTCTATTGAGACAAGCCGACAAAAAGTACACGTAGTGGATTCTCCACTACACGTAGCAACTTGGTGTAAGTTAGCGACTTGTACATTATATTGTTAGAGACTTGGTGTTAGCGAGTTGGTACCTAGCGAGTTGCTATTTAGCGACTTGACAAATTAGCGACTTGGTGCTTAGCGAATTGCTGTCAAAATTTTGCTAGCGACTTGGATTGTAGCGAGTTGTTATATAGCGACTTGGCACTTAGAGACTTGGTTCAAGGTTTCCTAGCGACTTGGGTGATATCCTTTGAATACGGTTTTCTCTTGATTTAGTAAAATCCCGTGAAAGAATCTATTTCCCGGTTTAATCATAGAGTTATAAAATCCCGTTCAATCAGTCATCATGTCTACCAACGTTCCTACAATCATCTCCATTGTTGCTGAGGATGTTCAAGCAGCTGGTTCAGATACTCGTCCACCCATGCTTGATGCAGACTACGACTCTTGGGCTCAAAGAATCAGATTGTACCGTCTTGGAAAGGAAAATGGGGTCAACATTCTCAAATCGATTGATGAAGGACCATATCGGGTTGAGACTACTAGAGACATAATTGATACAACAAGATGGTACCTTGATTTACGGAATGGACAGACCAAAGATGTATGATGAGCTCAATGATAAGGAGAAGAAGAGATTCGATGCGATATCGGGCTTCTAACATCATATTGCAAGGTCTTCCAAAAGACACATACAAGCTTATCAACCACAACACTCAAGCAAAGGTGTATGGGATAATGTCAATATGCTTCTCTCAGGTTCTGAATTAACTATGGAAGACAGAGAATCTCAACTCTATGATGAATTTGAGCACTTCAAGATGAAACAAGATGAGAGTGTCTATGAGTATTACGTGAGATTCCACAAGCTTGTTAATGACATGAGGAACATCAGAATGACTATGCCAAACATTCAGTTAAACTCAAAGTTTGTGAACAACATGAATCCCGAATGGCACAAGTTTGTCACCTCGGTGAAGCTAACCAAAGGATTGAAGAATACAAACTATGAGCAACTCTATGCCTTCCTTCTCCAGAATGAGAGACATGCCATGTTTGAAAAGAGGATTCTTGAACAATTCAAAACAAATCCAGGAGAGACAAGCTCATCAAATGATTCAACTGCTTTCTACTCAAACATTGGGATTACCACTAAAGCTTCACAAGTTATACCCATGGGTGATGGAACTCACAAACTCATTCCCGATCCAATGTTCAAACAAGCTGATGCCGATGCACACGTGGGTAACTTCATTAATCAACTGGCTCTCCTGATTAGTCAAAACATGAACTCTCTCCCACACACCAACAATAACCTCAGAATAGCATCTAATCCACACATCAAGCCACCGGCCGAGATCGGGAAGGTTATAGTACAACAAGTTCAAGAAAGGCAATATGAACAAGGAAGAGGTGGAGTTGGTAGAGGATATGTGGCAAATCGAATAGGGAAGAAATGGAAATCAAGGTCAAGTTAAGACGATCAAGTGTTACAACCGTGGAGGTGAGGGTCACATTGCAAGGAACTGCACATCGCCAAAACGCCCTTAAAATGTCTGAATACTTCAGGTGATAAGATGTTGCTTGTTCAAGCCGTGATAATGGTGTAGCTTTGAATGAACAAGAGTTGTTATTTCTTGTTGAGGGAAATGCCAAGACGTATGATGTAGATGTGGATGAGCAGCCTATTCAGGAGATAGGTCACAATCATCAGAATGCCTTTCAAGTAGTCGATGTGATGCATGACTCTGATGTTGATGATGGACCTACTGTACAAACATTTTTCATGGCTAGCATTTCTCCAATGGTCTCTCCTAAGGTCTCATCTTCACCACAAGCTGGTCCATCCAAAGACAAACTCATTTATGAGGTACTAAAACTATACGATGATGCTGATATGCAAAAGATGCATGACAAAGTACAATCAACTGAAACTATTGAGTCAAATATTGAAGATATGGGTAATATCAATGTTGTCCCATATGATCAATATGTGAAACAAAGTGAAAGTGAAGTTGTACCAAGTGATGCATCTTCTGCAGTCAACATGACTATGTTTTGATGAATACACCGCATGTTCCCCATGATTCTCAAGTTATCTCTCAATTGAATGCCTATAAAGTACGTGTTGCTATTTATGAACAACGTGCTAAATTTGAGTTGACCACCCGTGAGCAGGAAATGGATGACCAAATGCGTACAACTATTAGAAAAAGTAGGTTTAGAGAAGAAGTATTAAAACAAGAGTTAAACTCCTTACAAGAAAAGCTTTCTAAAACTGCTAAGCAAAACAAGAACTTCAAGAAAATGTTAAAATGCTTAAGCAAGAATTTAGCGTTAAGGAATCAAAACTTTTGAATGATTTTTCTAATCTAAAAACCTTGAAAAACAAGCTTGAAAATAAGTTGTACGTGCAAGGAAATACCATTCAGACTGCTCACTTAATCACTAAGCACAGAGTTTTAAGTGATAAGCATAGTACTCCCCTTGTTGAGGAACCAAATCCAGAAGTTTTTAAAAAGGCTAAAGCTGCCCATAAGGTTATTTATGATGGCAATGAAATTCTTAAGCCTAGACAGAAACCTAGTTTCACTGAAAGTAATCGAGGAAGATAAGAAATCTGATGAAGTCACTAGGGAAAAGATGAACAAGAAACTAGATGATCCTAAATGTAAAGAGAAGAAAATAAATATCACACCCCATGATTACAAGAAGGAGAATTGATTTCCTTGAAAATTTTTAAGCCTCGACATTGTTAACACCCGAACAAGTGTTCTGGAAAAAGGATTTAGATAAGCAAAAGCAGAGAATCTTGTTGTAACAAACCCCCCCTTTAGGAAAATGCCTTCACCGACTGTGTATCCTCCCAATACACCAATGCATTTAGTTCCTAGGACTATTGCCACTAAAAGCAAGACCTTAATCAGTCAATATGTTATTCTTTAACTATTTGTCGATTTTGAGAAAACTTGTAAGAAAAGGATCACACCCATCGGGATAACTGAAGGGGAAAGGGTTTTGAACAAACAAAAGAATGCTATCTAACTGAGGTCATGCCTTTCTTCAAACTACTAAAAGATCATTTTGAGAGTCTTAAAAGGGGATAAATTCAGATATTAAAGGAATGGAAAAGGAATTTGATGCAATGATAGTTGAGGTTAGTGACTATGAGCGAGCATTAAAATATAATGAGATTGAGAGGAAGAACTTGCATACCTTGAATGAGAATCTTATTTCTGAATGTATTGCTCAAGATGTGTTTTACAGCTACTAATTGCTCCATTAATGCTTCTCATTTCATGAATTATCTGTTGCTCGAAAGTCTCCTCATGATTGTGTCATTGAGCTTGAGAAGATTAATTCTAAACTTAATGAGAAAATTGATCAGGATGATCACGATAATTTGGTAAAGCATCTTTCTAAACTAGAAGTTGAACATTTTGATTTACAACTAAAATATCAACATCTAAAAGAAAATGTTAAAACCTCAAATATCAAGACATCCTTGGATGCTCCTGAATTTGATGCAGCTTTTGAAATTAGCAAACGTGATGAACAGATTCGAGCTCATTGTAACACGATCAAAAAGTTGAAAGCCCAAATCTCTCAATTGAAGGGTGAAAAGAACAATGTGACTGGATCCCAAATGCCTCCTCCTTTAGATTCTCATTACTCTCAAACTTTTCATCTTCAAAACTTAGTTAATGCCTTACAAAAGGAAAACGAGAGTTTTTCTAGAAGAAAATGAAAAGTTAAACGACACTTTAAAGAGTTATATGATTCAATGAAAGTCACCCGTGACCAAAACAACGAAAAAATAACGTCTTTACAAAAGGAAATTGAGAATCTGAGAAGTCGGGGAAATGGGAAACTGCCACTTGTTTTCAATAAGAATGTTGTCTCAAAGTCACCCTTAGACTGCAAATACATCTGACAAGCTTAAATATATTCCTCCTCACCTTAGGAATAATGAACATGCTTTTCATGACTACTGTGCTTACCTTAAGGATAGTCTAGAATGTCTCCGTGAGATTATTGAAGAGGATTTCATTAACAAACCTCTTGATAGAGAAATTAGGTTTGCTTGCCTCCGTGCCCAAACGATCTCAAGAGTCTAGAATGTGTAATTGCAACATGTCCTAAATCCTTATCCGTAGGTGCAAAAGGCAAAGCTGTGATGCCTTGTTCTATGCCTAGTGCCGAAGCCTTCAAGCCATTCTAGGCCCAGTTTTAAGAAAGTGTACATCAATGTGTCGCCTAGTAATACAGATCCTTGCACGTCTAGTTCAGAATGCAAAAAGTAGATCAACCAACTAATGTTCCCATAATTCCCTCTAGGAGTAATCAGTGACATTAAAGCGAGCATGCCAAAGTCTCAAGACAATACAAGGAATGATAGGACCTCGCAAGCTAAAAATGTGCATTGGAAGAGAGTAGAAGACCAACCTAGGAACTTTAAGCTTGAGTTGAATAAAACGAATCGTGTTGATTCTAGTATTAGCCTTAGGCGCACTGTAATTAATTCGAATTCTGATACTATTTGCAAACCTTGTAATGATGTCTGCTTGAATTCCGTTGCTAATCATGAATGTGGTGTGAATGCTTTGTCTAATGCCGTCAAATGCCCAGCTTAAAAGTGTTAAGGCTAATAATCGTGCAAAGAAAGCTAAAAGGCAAAGACGAAAGATTGTTAGAAAACAGTGGAAACCCACAGAAAGAACATTTATAAAGATAGGTTATTATTGGATACCTTTTGGCCATAAGAATAATCAGTTTGCCCTCAAACTGCTAAGACTATGCCCACTAGAAAATGGATGCCTACGGTAGAACTATTCCCTTAAGAAGTGAACATACTTTGAATAGGTCAAATACGTTAACACACCAAGATTGCATCTATTCCCAATGATTCCATTGCTTCTACTTCTGATATGGATGTTTCTATTTCTCGATGTGGGTGTTCCAATCTCTGTTACTAACCAAGTGGAACCCATTCTTGCATGGGGATCCCAATTATCCATATATCCATTCTTGTCTGTGTTCAACTGCAGATCGTTCAAATCGTTCTGTGGTACCTGGACTCAGGTTGTTCCAAGCATATGACTGAAGACCGTCTGCTCATGAACTTCGTGAGCAAATTCATCGAGACGTTAGATTTGGGAATGATCATTTCGGTGCAATTATAGGTTATGGTGACTATGTAGTTGGCAAAAGTGTAATCTCCGGAGTATATTATGTGGAAGGTCTTGGTCATAATTTGTTCTCTGTTGGTCAATTCTGTGATTCGATCTAGAGGTGGCCTTTAGAAAACATACATGCTTCGTTAGACAACTTGGTGGTGTGGAATTATTAAGAGGTACTCGAGGTTCTAACCTATACACCATTTCTATCGAAGACATGATGAAGTCTTCTCCAATGTGCTTGTTGTCAAAGGCTTCTAAAACAAAGTCATGGTTATGGCATCGTCGTCTCAATCACTTGAACTTCGCACCATAAACAACCTTCCTTTCCGTAAAGGATCTTGTCGAGGCTTACCCATTAAAATATGAAAAAGATCATCTTTGTTCAACCTGCCAACTGGGAAAAAGCACGAAATATGCCCACAAACCAAAACCCACAAACTCTGTAATGGAAGTCCTTCATACTTCATATATATGATCTGTGCGGCCCAAAGAGAGTGCAAACTATTAATGGGAAGAGATATGTGTTAGTAGTGGTTGATGACTACTCCATACTCACTTGGGTTAAGTTTTTGAGGACGAAGGATGAAACTCCTGATGTCATCATTAAACTCATTAAACAACTTCAGATCCGTCTCAACAAAATAGTTCGAATCGTCCGCTGATCAACAATGGAACTGAAGTTTGTTAATAAAGATCTCAATGAATTTTATGGAAATGTTGGAATCACCCCCAAAGAAGTGTCCCCTCGAACTCCTAACAAAATGGTGTAGTTGAAAGACTAAATCGAACTCTTGTAGAAGCCAAAGGACAATGCTGATTTACTCAAAGGTTCCAATGTTTCTATGGGCGTGAGCTATTGCCACTTCTTGTTACACTCAAAATCGATCTCTAATTCACACTTCTCATGTAAAGACTCCTAATGAACTTGTCCACAATAGAAAACCAGATCTATCATACCTTCGTGTGTTTGGTGCTTTATGTTATCCAACTAATGATGGTCAAGATTTAGGAAAACTGAGAGCTAAAGCGACATTGAGTTTTGTAGGCTATGCACCAAACAGAAAAGGTTACCGAATCTATAACAAGAGAACCGAAATATCATGGAAACAATTCACGCCACGCTTGATGAGCCGACCGGTCAAATGGCTCCTTCAGCTGGACCCGACTTCAAAACAGTCCTATTGGTTCATCTCTTGTACCAAACTCCTCTTCAGCAACTCCATATGTACCTCCTTCAGAAGATGATTTAAAGAAACTGTTTGATCCAATGTTTGATGAACAATTTGAGCCAAGTAACAATGATATGTCAATCCAATCAATAGAGGCTGCTTCTATCCCTGTCAATGAAATTAACCCTTCAAATTCTATGTCATTAAGCCAAGAAGCGCCTACTGCTGACCAATCTGGTTCATCAACAAATCTTCAATCATCAAGTGTACATCATGGAAATGCTTCGATCACAGTGATGAAGTCAATCCCCTTGCTACTCCCGAAGATGCTCCATTTGAAAATATATTTGCTCCTGAATCATCATCTCGAACCATCTTCTACAGTGAGACATCGACTCGCTACTTCAGTCCTCAACAAAACCACATGAACACCTCGAAAATGGACTCACGATCATCCATTAGACAACATCATTGAAATCCCTCTCGTAAAGATCCACACGGAAACAACTTGCAACCGATGCCTTATGGTGCTTCTTCAACTCCGTACTTTCTAAGATCGAACCAAAAGATGTTAAAACCGCCATGAATGAAGACACCTGGTTCAATGCCATGCAAGAAGAAATTCATGAGTTTGATCGTCTCGATGTATGGGAATTAGTACCGGCTCCAGATTGTGCTATGATCATTTCTCTCAAGTGGATCTTCAAAGTAAAGCTTGATGAGCATGGTGATGTTTTAAAGAATAAGGCTAGATTGGTTGCAAAAGGATACCGTCAGGAGGAGGGCATAGACTTTGAAGAATCATTTGCTCCAGTGGCTCGAATCGAGGCAATTAGAATATTCTTGGCTAATGCTGCAAGTAAGAACATGGTAGTCTATTAGATGGATGTAAAGACATTTTCTGAACGGAGATCTTAAAGAAGTCGTCTACGCCGCCAACCCGAAGGCTTTGTGAATCCAGAGCATCCTACTCACGCTTATCGCTTTGAAGAAAGCTCTTAACGGTTTAAAGCAAGCTCCAAGGGCATGGTATGATACGCTATCAAAGTTTCTTCTATCTACCGGATTCAGCAAAGGAGCAGTTGATCCTACATTGTTCACCAGAAGTCGTGCAAACATTTAATTCACATTCAAATTTATGTAGATGATATCATCTTTGCCTCGACTGACCCCAATGAATGTGATCGTTTTTCAAAAGAAATGGGTTCCAAATTTCAAATGTCAATGATGGGACAAATGTCATTTTTCTTGGGATTACAAATTTCACAAAGTCCCGGAGGCATTTTCATAAATCAATCTAAATATGCAAATGAGATTTTAAAGAAATTTGGATTTGATTCAAGTGACCGTGTTGACACTCCCATGATTGAACGAACCAAGATTGATGAGGACCACTCAGGGATCATGGTAGACCAAACGAAATATCGTAGCATGATCGGATCCCCGATGTACCTCACAGCAGTAGACCCGATATTTGCTTGCTTATATGCATGTGCTAGATACCAAAGCTACCAAAAAGCACCTTGAAGCGGTTAACGGGTCTTTCGGTATCTCCAAGGAACCATCAACATGGGACTTTGGTACCGGAAGGACACCGGTATGTCACTAACAAGATATGCAGATGCATCATGCAGGTGTCAAGATACTCGTCGGCACGCCCGAGGAGCTCAATTTTTAGGTGATAAGCTTGTGAGCTGGTCTTCAAAGAAGCAAATGAGTACTTCTATTTCCTCTACAGAGGCGGAATACATAACCATGTCATCTTGTTGTGCTCAAATCCTTTGGATGAGATCCCAAATATCTGACTATGGCTTTGAATTCAACAAAATCCTCTGCATCAGTGATAATAAAGTGCTATTGCTCTATCATGCAACAATGTTCAACACTCAAGAGCAAAGCATATCGACATTCGACATCATTTCATCAGGGAACAAGTGAAAAAAGGTGTGGTGGAACTCTATTTAGTGGAGGATGAATACCGCTTAGCGTACATCTTCACCAAAGCTCTTCCAAGAGAACGTTTTGAGTTTATTCTTCCACGACTTGGATTGAAAAGCCTTCAACCAGAAACACTCAAACGTCTTCAGGAGGAAGACGAGGAGTAAAGGTCTTTCTTCATCTATCTCTTGTAAATATTTATTCAAAAAGCTAAATACAAAAAAAAAAAAAAAAAAAAAAATCCTCAAAATATATTGTCCTTTTTGTCATGTTTTTCTCGATTCGATAATATCTACGGTCTTTATGCTATCATTCAAAGAATGACACAGGACTTTAGATGTTGTTCTAATGTTTTTTTTTAAATCAAAAAAATATTTTTGGGAGAAAGAGAAAACAATGGTTTATTGTCATTTCAGGCAATAACCCGCTCTTTAATGAAAGAACAGAGCCATGATTTAAATTGGTTTTCAAATCTCATGCTTTGATTCCACAAAACAATCACCTACTATATAATGAAAACTAATTGCTTTGAAAATTTATTCGACTCAATTTTGAAAATCATCTCATATTGTACTAATAACAATTGTCAAAATATCTATCTCTTGATCAACAACTTATGTCATTGATTAAGGGGGAGAATGATTTTTCAAATTAAATCAAAAAGTGTATTTTTCAAACAACTGTACGCACCTTGGTTACTATTAGGTTTTCAAAAGATAATCATGCATGTTTAATCAATGGAGTTTAAAGTCTCATAATTCGATCCTTATCAGTTCAAAACGCTTTCATAATCTAGTCACAATTCTCCTTAAAAGCTTTCATGTTAGGAATTAGAAATTCCAGGTATTAAAGAGTCGGTCACCTCAAGTATATATATTCGTTAGAAAGCTCGTACTCGTAGTTAATTTATGTTAAGTAGTATTTAGTTAAGTAACACCGTGGAGGACGGACGGGTCTTTACCCACTGTATGCCTGATCCACAGCCCGTTGTGTGGCGTTTTATTGTAAGACTATAAATACTCTCTACCTTCCAAGGTAGAGAGTTGGAGCTTATAATAAGATTTTTCTTTCTCTCACTAAGTTCCCTAAACCTCTAACTTTCTCTCTCTAAAAACCTTCTTGTACTCCACTTGTGATTATGGTTTAGTGTGTTTGTGAAATCCAATATGTAACAATTGGTATCAAGAGCCAGGTTAGATCATCTCTTACATATCTTTGGATTTCTAGTGGTTTTTAGGTGGTTTTTGAGTTTAAATAAGTTTAGTGGTTTTTGCATCATTTGGTTGATCTCTATTGTTAAAGTTTGGATTTTGATAGTACTTTTGTGTTTAGAATCATCACAAGTGTTTAGGTTTTGATTTTGAAGGCTTGAATCATCGTGGTTGGGTTGTTTTTGGATTGAAAGGTGGTGTCTTTGTGATTTTCTAGTTAGCGATTTGGTTCTCGGTGTGATATTCATCATAGCTTAACTTGCTTCATAAAAAGTTAGCGAGTGGAGTGGTATTTAATAGCGATTTGTCTTAGCGACTTGTCTATTGAGACAGTTTACAAAAAGTACACGTAGTGGATTCTCCACTACACGTAGCGACTTGGTGTAAGTTAGCAACTTGTACTTTATATTGTTAGCGACTTGGTGTTAGCGAGTTGGTACCTAGCGAGTTGATATTTAGCTTATCTATGACAAATTAGCTTACTTGGTGCTTTTAATTGCTGCAAAATTTTGCTAGCGACTTGATTGTAGCGATAGTTGTTATATAGCGACTTGGGACTATAGCGATTTGGCACTTAGCGACTTGGTTCAAAAGTTTCCTAGTGACTTGGGTGATATCCTTGAATACGGTTTTCTCTTGATTTAGTAAAATCTCGTGAAAGAATCTATTTACCGGTTTAATCATAGAGTTATAAAATCCCGTTTAATCAGTCATCATGTCCACCAACGCCCGACAATCATCTCCACCGTTGCGAGGATGTTCAAGCAGCTGGTTCGATACTCGTCCACCCATGCTTGACGTAACGCATACGACTCTTGGGCTCAAAGAATCGATTGTACCGCCTTGGAAAGGAAAATGAGGTCAACATTCTCAAATCGATTGATGAAGGACCATATCGGGTTGAGACTACTAGAGACATAATTGATACAACTGAAGATGGTACATTGATTTACGGAATGGACAGACCAAAGATGTATGATGAGCTCAATGATAAGGAGAAGAAGAGATTCGATGCAGATATCGTGGCTTTAACATCATATTGCAAGGTCTTCCAAAAGACATATACAAGCTTATCAACCACAACACTGAAGCAAAGGCAGTATGGGATAATGTTAAGATGCTTCTCTCAGGTTCTGAATTAACTATGGAAGACAGAGAATCTCAACTCTATGATGAATTTGAGCACTTCAAGATGAAACAAGATGAGAGTGTCTATGAGTACTATGTGAGATTCCATAAGCTCAGTGAATGACATGAGAACATCGAATGACCATGCCTAAAATTCAGCTGAACTCAAAGTTTGTTAACAACATGAATCCTGAATGACACAAGTTTGTCACTTCTGTGAAGCTCACTAAAGGATTGAAGAATACAAACTATGAGCAAAGTCATGCCTTCTTTTCCGAATGAAAGACATGCTATGTTTGAAAAAAGGATTCTTGATCAGTTCAAAACTAATCAGGGAGAGACAAGCTCATCAAATGATTCAACTGCTTTCTACTCAAACATTGGAATTACCACCAAAGCATCTCAAGTTATACCCATGGGTGATGGAACTCACAAACTCATTCCCGATCCAATGTTCAAACAAGTTGATGCTGATGCACATGTGGGTAACTTCATTAATCAACTGGCTCTCCTGATTAGTCAAAACATGAACTCTCTCCCACACACCAACAATAACCTCATAACAGCATCTAATCCACACAATCAAGCCACTGTCAGAGACGGGAAGGTTATAGTACAACCACCAAGAAAGGCATTATGAACAAGGAAGAGGTGGAGTTGGTAGAGGATATGTGGCAAATCAGAATAGGGGAAGAAATGGAAATCAAGGTCAAGTTAAGACAATCAAGTGTTACAACTGTGGAGGTGAGGGTCACATTGCAAGGAACTGCACATCGCCAAAACGCCTTCAAAATGCTGAATACTTCAGGATAAGATATTGCTTGTTCAAGCCCAGTGATAATGGTGTAGCTTGGATGAATAAGAGTTGTTATTTCTTGTCTGAGGAAATGCCAAGACGATGATGCAGATGTGGATGAGCAGCTATTCAGAGATACGTCACAATCATTAGAATGCCTTTCAAGTAGCTGATCAGTGATGCATACGACTCATGTTGATGATGGACCCATCTGAACAAACAATTTTCATAGCTAGCATTTCTCCAATGGTCTCTCCTAAGGTCTCATCTTCACCACAAGCTGGTCCATCCAAAGACAAACTCATTTCAGAGGTACTAAAACTATATGATGATGCTGATATGCAAAAGATGCATGACAAAGTACAATCAACTGAAACTATTGAGTCAAATATTGAAGATATGGGTAATATCAATGTTGTTCCATATGATGAATATGTGAAACAAAGTGAAAGTGAAGTTGTACCAAGTGATGCATCTTATGCAGCCAACGATGACTATGTTTTGGATGAATACACCGCATGTGCCCCTAATGATTCTGTTATCTCTGAACTAAATGCCTATAAAGAATGTGTTGCTATTTATGAACAACGTGCTAAATTTGAGTTGACCACCCATGAGCAGGAAATGGATGACCAAATGCGTACAACTATTAGAAAAAGTAGGTTTAGAGAATAAGTATTAAAACAAGAGTTAAACTCCTTACAAGAAAAGCTTTCTAAAACTGTTAAGCAAAAACAAGAACTTCAAGAAAAAGTTAAAATGCTTAAGCAAGAATTTAGCGTTAAGGAATCAAAACTTTTGAATGATTTTTCTAATCTAAAAACCTTGAAAAACAAGCTTGAAAATAAGTTGTACGTACAAGGAAATACCATTCAGAGTTTCAGACTGCTCACTTAATCACTAAGCACAGAGTTTTGAGTGATAAGCATAGTAATTCCCTTGTTGAGGAACCAAATCCAGAAGTTGTTAAAAGGCTAGAGCTGCCCATAAGGTTATTTATGATGGCAATGAAATTCTTAAGCCTAGACGTAAAACCCAGTTGCGATGAGTGCACTGAGGAAGATAAGAAATCAGATGAAGTCACTAGGAAAAGATGAACAAGAAACTAGATGATCCTAAATGTAAAGAGAAGAAAATAAATATCACACCCATGATTACAAGAAGGAGAATTGGATTTCCTTGAACAAGTTTAAGCCTCTGACATTGTTAACACCCAAACAAGTGTTCTGGAAAAAGGATTTAGATAAGCAAAAAGCAGAGAATCTTGTTGTCACAAACCCCCCCTTTAGGAAAATGCCTTCAGCGACTGTGTATCCTCCCAATACACCAATGCATTTAGTTCCTAGGACTATTTCCGCTAAAAGCAAAACCTTAATCAGTCAATATGTTATTCTTCAACTATTTGTCGATTTTGAGAAAACTTGTAAGAAAAGGATCACACCCACTGGGATAACGAAGGGGAAAGGGTTTTGAACAAAAAAAGAATGCTATCTAACTGAGGTCATGCCTTTCTTCAAACTACTAAAAGATCATTTTGAGAGTCTTAAAAGGATAAATCAGATATTAAAGAACTGGAAAAGGAATTTGATGCAATGATAGTTGAGGTTAGTGACTATGAGCGAGCATTAAAATATAATGAGATTGAGAGGAAGAACTTGCATACCTTGAATGAGAATCTTATTTCTGAATGTATTGCTCAAGATGTGTTTTACACTGCTACAAATTGCTCCATTAATGCTTCTCAATTTCATGAATTATCTGTTGCTCTGAAAGTCTCATGATCGTGTCATTGAGCTTGAAAAGATTAATTCTTAATGAGAAAATTGATCAGGATGATCACGATAATTTGGTAAAGCATCTTTCTAAACTAGAAGTTGAACATTTTGATTTACAACTAAAATATCAACATCTAAAAGAAAATGTTAAAACCTCAAATATCAAGACATCCTTGGATGCTCCTCAATTTGATGCAGTTTTTGAAATTAGCAAACGTGATGAACAGATTCGAGCTCATTGTAACACGATCAAAAATTGAAAGCCCAAATCTCTCAATTTAAGGGTGAAAAGAACAATGTGACTGATCCCAAATGCCTCCTCCTTTAGATTCTCAATACTCTCAAACTTTTCATCTTCAAAACTTAGTTAATGCCTTACAAAAGGAAAACGAGAGTTTTCTAGAAGAAAATGAAAAAGTTAAACGACACTTTAAAGAGTTATATGATTCAATGAAAGTCACCCGTGACCATAACAACGAAAAAATAACGTCTTTACAAAAGGAAATTGAGAATCTGAGAAGTCAGGAAATGGGAAACTGCCACTTGTTTTCAATAAGAATGTTGTCTCAAAGTCACCCTTAGACTGCAAATACACTGTGACGGTTAAATATATTCCTCCTCATCTTAGGAATAATGAACATGCTTTTCATGACTACTGTGCTTACCTTAAGGATAGTCTAGAATGTCTCCGTGAGATTGTCGAAGAGGATTTCATTAACAAACCTCTTGATAGAGAAATTAGGTTTGCTTGCCTCTAGGCCAAACGATCTCAAGAGCTGCTAGAATGTGTAATTGCAACATGTCCAAAATCCTTAGGTGCAAAAGGCAAAGCGGTGATGCCTTGTTCTATGCCTAGTGCCAAGCATGAAACCCGTTCTAGGCCCAATGTTATGAATATCAACCTTATTGTGCCTGCAAATAGCTCAAATCACAGTCTTAAGAAAGTAAACACTAATGTGCCGTCTAGTAGTTCAGATCCTTGCACATCACGTTCAGAATGCAAAATTAGATCAACCAACTAATGTTCCCATTCCCCACAGAGTAATCGTGACATTAAAGCGAAGCGTGTCAAAGTCTCAAGATAACACAAGGAATGATAGGACCTCGCAAGCTAAGAATGTGCATTGGAAGAGTGTAGAAGACCAACCTAGGAACTTTAAGTTTGAGTCGAATAAAACGAATCGTGTTGATTCTAGTATTAGCCATAGGCGCATCTGTAATTAATTTCAATTCGATACTATTTGCAAACCTTGTAATGATGTGTGCTTGAATTCTGTTGCTAATCATGAATGTGGTGTGAATGCTTTGTCTAATGCTGTCAAATGCCCAGTTAAAATTGTTAATGCTAATATTCGTGCAAAGAAGACTAAAAGGCAAAGACGTAAGATTGTTAGAAAACAAAGAAACCCACAGAAGAACATTTATAAAGATAGGTTATTATTGGATACCTTTTGGCCATAAGAATAATCAGTTTGTTCTCAAACTGCTAAGACTATGCCCACTAGAAAATGGATGCCTACTGGTAGAACTATTTCCTTAAGAAGTGAACATACTTTGAATAGGTCAAATACAGACACCAAAGATGCATCTATTCCCAATGATTCCATTGCTTCTACTTCTGATATTGATGCTTCTATTTCTGATGTGGGTGTTCCACCATCAATTTACTGTAACCAAGTGGAACCCATTCTTGCATGGGGATCCCAATTATCCAGTTATCCACTTTTGTCTGTGTTCAACTGCAGATCGTTCAAATCGTTCTGTGGTACCTGGACTCGGGATGTTCCAAGCATATGACCGAGACCGGTGTCGGCTCATGAACTTCGTGAGCAAATTCATCGGGACAGTTAGATTCGGTAATGATCATTTCGTGCAATTAAGGGTTATGGAGATTATGTTGTTGGAAAAAGTGTTATCTCCAAAGTATATTATGTGGAAGGTCTTGGTCATAACCTGTTCTCTGTTGGTCAATTCTCTGATTCTGATCTAGAAGTAGCCTTCAGAAAACATACTTGTTTCGTTAGAGAACTTGACGGTAAGGAACTTTTAAGAGGCTCACATGGCTCAAATCTATACACCATCTCTATCGAAGATATGATGAAGTCTTCTCCAATTTGCTTGTTGTCAAAGGCTTCCAAAACAAAGTCATGGTTATGGCATCGTCGTCTCAATCATTTGAACTTCGACACCATCAATGATCTCTCCAGAAAGGACTTAGTTGTAGGTCTACCTAGACTTAAGTATGAAAAGGATCATCTTTGTTCAGCATGCCAATTGGGAAAAAGCAAGAAGTATGCCCATAAACCCAAACCTACAAACTCAGTCACAGAAGTTCTTCATACAATTCACATGGACTTATGTGGACCCATGAGAGTGCAGAATATCTTTGGGAAGAAATATGTGTTAGTTGTGGTTGATGATTTCTCTAGATTCACCTGGGTAAAGTTCTTAAAGACAAAGGATGAAACTCCAGATATCATCATCAAACTCATCAAATAGCTGCAGGTTCGTCTTAACAAAACGGTCAATCATCGAACAGACAATGGAACAGAGTTTGTTAACAAACAACTTGGTGAGTTTTATGAAAGTATTGGAATCAGTCATCAAAGAAGTGTTCTTCGAACTCCTCAACAGAACGGTGTAGTTGAAAGACGAAATCGAACTCTTGTGGAAGCCGCAAGGACTGCTGATTTACTCTAAAGTTCCAATGTTTCTCGGGGTGAAGCCATCGCCACACGCATGCTACACCCAAAATCGATACCTGATTCACACTTCTCATGGAAAAACTCCATATGAACTTGTCCACAACAGAAAACCTGATCTTTCATTCCTTCGTGTGTTCGGTGCTTTATGTTATCCAACTAATGATGGTCAAGATTTAGGAAAACTGAGAGCTAAAACAGACATTGGAGTTTTTGTAGGCTATGCACCTAACAAGAAGGGTTACCGAATCTACAACAAGAGAACCCGAAATATCATGGAAACTATTCACGTCACGTTTGATGAGCTGACCGGTCAAATGGCTCATGGACATTCCAGTTCTGGACCCGCACTTCAAAACAGTCCCATTGGTTCATCTCTTGTACCAAACTCCTCTTCAGTAACTCCATATGTACCTCCCTCAGAAGATGATTTAAAGAAACTGTTTGATCCAATGTTTGATGAACAATTTGAGCCAAGTAACAATGATATGTCAATCCAATCAACAGAGGCTGCTTCTATCCATGTCAATGAAATTAACCCTTCAACTTCTATGTCATTAAGCCAAGAAGTGCCTCGGCTGACCAATTGGTCATCATCAACAAATCTTTAATCATCAAGTGTACATCATGGAAATGCTTCTGATTCACAAGATGAAGTCAATCCCTTTGCTACTCCCGAAGATGCTCCATTTGAAAATATATTTGCTCCTGAATCATCATCTCGAACCATCTTCTACAGAGACATCGACTCGCTACTTCAGTCCCTCAACAACAAACCACATGAACACCTCAGAAAATGGACTCACAATCGTCCATTAGACAACATCATTGGAAATCCCTCTCGTCCCAGTATCCACACGGAAACAACTTGCAACCGATGCCTTATGGTGCTTCTTCAACTCCGTACTCTCTAAGATCGAACCAAAAGATGTTAAAACCATCATGAATGAAGACAGCTGGTTCAATGCCATGCAAGAAGAAATTCATGAGTTTGATCGTCACGATGTATGGGAATTAGTACCGCTCCATTGTGCTATGATCATTACTCTCAAGTGGATCTTCAAAGTAAAGCTTGATGAGCATGGCGATGTTTTAAAGAATAAGGCTAGATTGGTTGCAAAAGGATACCGTCAGGAGGAGGGCATATACTTTGAAGAATCATTTGCTCCAGTGGCTCGAATCGAGGCAATCAGAATATTCTTGGCTAATGCTGCAAGTAAAAACATGGTAGTCTATCAGATGGATGTAAAGACGGCATTTCTGAACGGAGATCTTAAAGAAGTCGTCTACGTCAGCCAACCTGAAGGCTTTGTGAATCCAGAGCATCCTAATCACGTTTATCGTTTGAAGAAAGCTTTTTATGGTTTAAAGCAAGCTCCAAGGGCATGGTATGATACGCTATCAAAGTTTCTTCTATCTACCGGATTCAGCAAAGGAGCAGTTGATCCTACTCTGTTCACAGGAAGTCAGACAAACATTTAATTCACGTTCAAATTTATGTTGATGATATCATCTTTGCCTCGACTTACCCCAATGAATGTGATTGTTTTTCAAAAGAAATGGGTTCCAAATTTCAAATGTCAATGATGGGACAAATGTCATTTTTCTTGGGATTACAAATTTCATAAAGTCCCGGAGGCATTTTCATAAATCAATCTAAATATGCAAATGAGATTTTAAAGAAATTTGGATTTGATTCAAGTGACCCCGTTGACACTCCCATGATTGAACGAACCAAGCTTGATGAGGACCACTCAGGAATCATGGTAGACCAAACGAAATATCGTAGCATGATCGGATCCCTGATGTACCTCACAACTAGTAGACCTGATATTTTGTTCGCTGTATGCATGTGTGCTAGATACCAGGCTAAGCCTACCAAAAGCACCTTGAAGCGGTTAAACGGGTCTTTCGGTACCTCCAAGGAACCATCAACATGGGACTTTGGTACCGGAAGGACACCGGTATGTCACTAACAGATATGCAAATGCATCATGCAGTGGTGTCAAGATACTCGCCGGTACGCCTGAGGAGCTCAATTTTTGGGTGATAAGCTTATGAGCTGGTCTTCAAAGAAGCAAATGAGTACTTCTATTTCCTCTACAGAGCCGGAATACATAGCCATGTCATCTTGTTGTGCTCAAATCCTTTGGATGAGATCCCAATTATCTATGGCTTTGAATTCAACAAAATCCCTCTGCTGTCAGCGGATAATAAAAGTGCTAATGCTCTCTCATGCAACAATGTTCAACACTCAAGAGCAAAGCATATCGACATTCGACATCATTTCATCAGATAACAAGTGGAAAAAGGTGTGGTGGAACTCTATTTTGTGAGGACTGAATACCGTTAGCAGACATCTTCACCAAAGCTCTTCCAAGAGAACGCTTTGAGTTTATTATTCCACGACTTGGCTTGAAAAGTTCAACCAGAACACTGAAACGTCTTCAGGAGGAAGACGAGGAGTAAAGGTATTTCCTTCATCTATCTCTTGTAAATATTTTCTATTCAAAAAAAAAACTAAATGTCTTTTCATCATATTTTTCTATTCAAGAATATCTACTTGGTTTTGTGCTGTCATTCAAAGAATGACACGGGACTTTAGATGTTGTTCGAATGTTCATTTAAAAAAAATAAAATAATCAAAAAATCAAAAATATTTTGGGAGAAAAGAAAAACAATGGTTTATTGTCATTTCAGCAATAACCCGCCGCTTTAATGAAAAACAGAGCCATGCTTTAAATTGGTTTCAAATCTCATGCTCTGATTCTATAAAACAATCACCTACTATCTAATGAAAACAAATTGCTTTGAAAATTTACTCTGACTCAATTTTGAAAATCATCTGACTAACAGTTGTCAAAAATATCTATCTCTCAATCAACAACTTATGTCATTGATTGAGGGGAGAATGATTTTTCAAATTAAATCAAAAACTTTATTTTTCAAACAATGGTACCAGACCTTGGTTACTATTATGTTTTCAAAAGATAATCATGCACGTTTAATCAATGGAGTTTAAAGTTTCATAATTCGATCCTTATCAGTTCAAAACGCTTTCATAATCTTGTCACAATTCTCCTTAAAAGCTTTCAAAATCAATTTAAATCTACAGAGATCACAAATCTCAATGATTTGATAATTGTGATCGGGGGAGAATTTATGATTTAAATTAGATTTAAACTGATGATTCGGCAAATGGTTTGCAAATGGTTTTATAAGGATGTACAAGTTATCCTCCCCGCATGTGACAAACGATTTCAAATTTTCCATGCACATGTTGAGGGGGAGCATCTATCTTAAAACACAAAGATTTGAAACGTGATCAATATGCAGGTTCCCTCTTGTATGTGCAATAACTCTTTCAAACCTCGAGGCACATATTGAGGGGTAGCAAACTTGTGAAAACCTCATCCTTCCAAAATGCTTTATCTACTTGATTTGATAAGGGAAGTAATGTTGATATCTTTTAGAAAATAGAAATCACAGAAGTTAATTCTTCCTCTTGCCTCCGTGTGATAAACGATTTCAAATACATGAGGCACATGTTGAGGGGAGCTCTCTTCTAAAAATATCAAAACAATTCCAAAAATTTTGATAAAATATCATTAGTATCTGGATTGATTTTCAAATGGTTTTCAATTGGTTCCTATGGCAGATGAACAATACCAAAAAGACCGACCAACTTTACTTTATGTATGGTGATATAAGGATGATAAGGTTAGGTATTTGTTCCCATGATCCGCCAGAACCGGAGGGATCTACCAGGGACTATCCACTAGTTAGTGTAGAGTTCTTAGGTATGATGATAAAAGGAGAAAAATGAGATATGGGAAGAGTGCGGACTGAGACTAAGCTAGTACTGGAATAAACCCAACAAGGTTCTAGCTATGAAGTCTCGGTAAGCACTGAAGGGGTTGAAGAATTAAAAAGAATTGAATGAGAAAAGGGTGAAAACAAATAGCCCTCCATTTTTCAACCTTAGGCAGAAACCGGTTCAATTCATATACTACTGATGGCAACATCGGTATTGAAGACAAGACGTCATGGACCCAGGACGACTGCACTTAACTTCCCATGCTACTCAAGTTCCTCTTAAAAGGACTTGTTTCATTCTCACGGGAACCGACATTATCTATCGACTTTCTCTTAGAGATTGTTGATATTGAAGAAGGAGACCCTCTCCCTAGTCTCCGTATAGGATCCAAATATGCACAAATTGAGTCTAGAGCCACGAGATCATCAATAAAATCTATTAGGACACTTTCATTGAATACTCTCTGTTTCACACAATGTGGAAAGAGAGATTATATCTTGAGTCCTACGCATTATCTTTGTGGTATTGCCAGAACATCTGAGTGATATGCAAACATATTCACAATGAAGATGGAAAGCCTCTGAGCCAACATCAAACAAGATCCTGGTGGGTGGCATGTGAGGTCTATTCTATAGATCAACCATGTGACAATTGAACAAAAACAATGGGGCGATTCAATCATTTGAATCAATCCTGGTTCAGGTTATGGATTGACGGATACCTTTGAAAACCGGTCGTTATGCTCAAAACTCTTTTCTAGCACATCGACCGGTACTAATATTTCAATATAAAAGGTGTTTATGATTGATAATTGATTTTTATTAAAACCTTCGTTGTATTGCAAAACAATTTCTATTGAGCGATACTCGATTGCTTTTCAAATATCTTTTCATCAATCAGTGAATCTCTATTCGCTGGTTCACTCACCCCGTGTTGTCTTCTTTGAGACGCTCCGGTTTGAGAACAGCTAGAGCAGCTACGAAACCCTGTCAAGGAAATTCTTCGAATTATACCGATCACAGTGCAAAGACTTGTACGATCAACGGGGAACCGTGGGCCGTGTACCTCAATTCGACGAAAGTGGTCAAAGACACTTTCGTCGCTTTATTGCTAACTGCTGTATGCGTACTCGACGCTTCAAATGATCGAATGGAGCGGTCAATCCATTGCCACATGCTCACACATCACATTCATGTCCAAAGAAATCATGATTAGTGCATCAATGACTCTGATATTATCACTCCATGCTTCTACTACGCTGCTGCCAATATCATGAATCAACTAAAGCTTCCGCTACTCTGATAAGAAGAAATCATGATCCAGAATGTGAGCATGTCGGTCCAAATGTCACAACATCACATAATATCAACACCACAAAGGAAGAGTCAGAGATTTAATGTGGCTGATGATCTCAAAGCTGGCTCAAATCTCATTATCACGTGGATCAGTAAAAGACCTCCACTTGGATTAACCAAACATGCAATGTGAAGAATCAATGACTACGGGCTTCAGAGCTAAGTACTACATCAAGTGTGCAAGAACAATTTATAATGTAATATCTGTTTGTATTCAATGTAAGTTTAATGTGTGTTTGAGGTGACCTCCCTTAGGGGGAGATTGTTAGGAATTAGAAATTCCAGGTATTAAAGTGTCGGTCACCTCAAGTATATATATTCTTTAGAAAGCTCATAGTCGTAGTTATTTTATGTTAAGTATTATTTAGTTAAGTAACACCGTGGAGGACGGACGGGTCTTTACCCACTGTATGCCTGATCCACAGCCCGTTGTGTGGCGTTTTATTGTAAGACTATAAATACTCTCTACCTTCCAAGGTAGAGAGTTGGAGCTCATAATAAGATTTTTCTTTCTCTCACTAAAGTTCCCAAACCTCTAACTTTCTCTCTCTAAAACCTCTTCTACGCCTAATTGATCTTATGATTTAGTGTGTTTGTGAAATCCAATATGTGTACAACAATTCAGCAATGCTTTCTCTATCACAAACAACAACATAATGCAACGATGTTTGGCCCTAGTTATCCATCACGTAAGAAAATCAATAGAAATATAAGTTCATGTAAGGGGATAGGTCCGACAAAATGAAACGAACATTTGTGTTGAAAATTCATCATGTACCTTGAAGTTTCGTAGACAACATTTGTAGTATTTTTCGAGATATTACCAACTTTATCATAAATGAAACCTTTAAAGCTATTTTGCTTTTGACATATTGAATCATTAAGGATTAAGGAGTTATGTGTCTAAATAAATTAATAATCAACAAATAACATAAATTGATTATACTATTTTTTGAAGAAAGTAACAAACGTTGTGTCAATGATACGTAAAGAACTTGGTGTGTGACTATTAAGAAATAAATGTGAAGTGAACATCAAACACTTAGTTAATCCATGTTCATTACGTGAACACCTAAATATGAAAAATAATAAAAGTCAAACTAAAATGTTGTTGTTGAACAAAAGTCAAGCTTACATTTCTTTAACAAAGCAGCAAGATCACTTTGTGGACTCATGGAGCATGTAGAGGTTACATTAATGTTGATAGAAATATGAAGTATGGAGTGCGCAGTTTTGCCTCCCGACATCAACAAAGATGCAATACCACGGGAAACAACATTTAACACAATAACACCTTTCCTTCTTATTCGAGCAGGTGCGTTTTCCATAGGAAGGTCTTCCTTGTTCCTCCGTAGCCATATACAAAATCTTCGTATTTTAACGGAGTTCATTATTGTCGCGTACTCGCATACACACCTTTATTTGCCGAGGTTAAAGTGGTTACCAATACATGCAGATTGTAACTCAATGCGGATGTCTTCATATCTGCAATAAATGAACATGAATTTTAGAAAATAGTTCCAAAAAGACATGACACATTATAATGAGAATATACTCATCACCCAAGATAAAAATTTGTAGGACTGATTTCCAGAATTCATTGTACCAACGTTATCTATGTAATCTTTATATAGATAGTTCCAAAAAGCATATTTGAATATTCTTTACTCTTGTTCTAATAGAAGCTATCTATATAATGTAAAAAGAATATATAAGAGACTGCATATATATTTAACCAATTGTTTGTTTTCATTGTTTGTAATCAATCATGCTTACCTATGATTTAAGCAATCCTGATTTTGTTTGAAGGAAAGAAGTTATGATGCAACACAAGTTGATGAAAATAGCATACGGACAAACCCGTCTGGTACCCTAAATGAAAAAACCATAAAGTGATTTTCTTTGAAATGTACCTCATTTTATATGTAAAATACACCAAGAAAAGACAAAACAATTCACAAACCTGAGCTATCGACAAAAGCTCACCAATGAATTTAAGCAATCATGCACTTCTGTTTAAAAAGGATTTAACGAAGCGCCCTTGCGAGGTGCTTATTTGTTAATCTACTTGGTATTTGGAAGTATTCAAATAAGACAAATCTTGTACCGTATAAACACAAACTCTCAAACATTTAAGCACACTAATACATTCTTTAGTCACCTCTTGACAATACATACTTATCTGAAAATGGTATACCATATTATAATTTATCTTCGATGATTTTGTCACTGGCAGTCAGTATCAATGGTGGTGGCATTTCAATCTACTGGGGTCAAAACAAGGGGTGATCCATACATTTGGAAACAGTCAGACGCCAATGATTAATCTTTGATGTCACTGTGATCCATACAAAAGTGGTTGCACCAATTTAACCACTGACATTAAATCATGCCAAGCTAAAGGGATAAAAGTAATGCTTACCATTGGAGGAGCTTCAGGAAGCTACTATCTCACATCTATTGTAGACGCCAAACAAATAGCCACTTACCTCTGGAATAACTTCTTAGGTGGGTCATCATCTACCCGTCAACTTGGTGGCGCTTCTTTAAATGAGATTGACTTTGATATCGAAGGAGGAAATACTAAACATTGGGATGACCTTGCCAATTATCGTCCTGAATACACCAGTGAAGGCAAGAAGGTGTACTTGACCACAACTATCATGAATTCTATCTAACTGCTATAGACATCCTTAACAAATCAAAATAATTCCACACTTTATGCGTTCCTTAACATCCTTAACAAAGCGTCAAACATTAAGTTTTACAATGAAACAAAAACAGCACTCGGGTGAACCTGACCTGACATGACCCATTTGGACCCGTACTTAAATTATCAACCTAAATTTACCTCGATGGAAACTCTAATTATCATTATATCCAAAATATTATTAATACATAGTATATTGTAATTAAAATTATAATTATATGTAACACATAATTCAGTATAGATCTTTTAAATGGATCAATGGAATAGACGTATTCAGTGTAAATCCCACTTAGCCCACCCTTTCAATCTGTAAATATGACCCATTTCAACGACAACCCACCCTTTTACAGTTAGTTGCACTTGCTCACCCATGTTGATCACTTTCTACAATTATAAAACCCCGAATGAAGAAAGAGGAAATTGCTGCGAAACTTGGAAAACCGATAGCTATAAAGTATAAACATCTCAATATCGTAGTTCGGGCAAGATTCGGGGCATTAGATTTGGTCTTATAGATATTCAACAATAACGGATCAAATGTTAAAAGCATCTTCATAACTTCAATTTAATATGAGTTAATATTGCACACATACAATTATGCCCGAAATATTTTTCGAAGCGTGCCATCCATTAACTAATGAAAAAATAAACTATAATAACTTGCCTTCTTCCATTTGGAAATGAGATTATCGTATCAGAATTGATCTAAGCAAACTCGAACAAATGAAATTTCTTTCCTAATGATGGTAAAGATTAAAGACGAATGCATCACGATGTGCAATTTAAAAGATCAGCCTCATGTTTTAACATTTTCTCTTCCCATCATGTGGATCATTCTCTATCAAATTCTAAACGAAACTTTTACTACTAACTTTATAAATATATTAAGCAAATTAGTATTATTTACCTCGTTGAAAGCGGTTGGTAATCACTGAGCTCCACTCTTTCTTGCCTCCATCACTCCCCAAGAGGCCCTCTTGGACCAGCACGGTAACCATATATGTCACCAAACCTGGGTCTGTCTCCTTCAAATCTAGGAGGACCACTGAAATTCCAACAAACACATCAAACATCTTACACGTCAGGAAATTAAACAATCAAATAATAGTTTCATAGACTCAAAGTATATTCACGTCAATACTGTAAATACTATAGTCATTATAAAAGAATTAATCTATTTCCAAGTGGTGCAACATAGAAGAGTCATCAGTGACTATTGTTTATCTTTTATTTTTCAAGCACTTCCTACAAACTCATCATCACATACAAAACCAATATGGAGATAGGGAATCATGATCAAACATATTCAAAAGATTAAAGAATTAACCTTTCTTGCATATAATTCTCCATGAACAACACCATAATAGTGACTCAATAATCCAAGATGCTACAATATCTATCATTACAAAAACATCATCTATAAACACATGCCTACAAAATCAATTAAACCCATACAAATCTCCTATGTGAGAATAGATTAAAAAAACTTCTCAATACATTATCAAAGTTCAAAACCGAAGTCATAAAGATATGGGGCAATATATAGTACCTAATGTTCTCTCTTCCTTTTAGCCTTCAAAGTACTTTCA
>OU343220.1:46360107-46441266 GCA_910596185.1 Chrysanthemum makinoi | reverse complement strand
CAATGCCCACATGGAGTGTTTGTTATTATAGAAGAAGATGGAAAAGTATTCTTTGTTTTGTTCTATGAAAATCTTTGCTTTCTGAAATCACTCTGCAGGAAGAAATCTTGCCTTGCGATGGAAAGAACTATTTGTCTTATCAAAGTCATTGTTAGCAGTAATATTGAGGGTAAAACTGGTAGGCTTTTGTTATTATTATAATTTTGTGATTTTTAAAATCTCACCTATAAATAACTACTCTGGATTTCTCATCTTTATTAGTTTCAATCTTTTCCATATTTCTCTCTCTCTCTCACACACTACATATTCAAGAATCCATATCTTTTCAATCATCCATGGCAAACCTACACCACGGTTTCTAAATACAACATGGTGGCGAATTTAGAATAAAGCCAATGTCATCTACCATGACATCATTGATTTCTTAGCGGTTCCCCAATCGGTTATCGGCTTTTAGTGGAACTTTGATATAATTGAGCCACGGATCTGAAGTTTTGGGCAATTGCAAGGACACATATATGGAGAATGATGAATCTTATATTCAAGCTAAAGTTCTTTGAAGGCTTATCAAGATTCTTGAAGCATCGAATTAGTGAAGATTTATTGTTTTGATGATGAAGGCTATTAGGTTTGATAAGCAGCTTCTTTGGGATACACTGAGAGATATTGGATATGAAGGGTCTTTGGTTAACACAACAACATTCAAGAAGCCCTTGTTAGTCCACATTGGAAATTAGTACATGTTCTTCTTAATTATGTCGACTCTAAAAGTACTTCTTGGGAGCAATTTGGTTCAAACATTGCATCACTTGGTAGGATTGGCTACAAATCATATGTTCAACTTTTCAAGGCTAATCTTAGATGGAATGCTCTCTCACATCTCTCATGGATCCGCGATGGATAATGTATAGAGATTTATTCAAGTCTTCTTGAATAAACAACTTTCGAGATGTACCAAAGCGTTAAGTCTTTTTACCTATTGTGGTACAACCGGCCAAGATTTTCACATTTATGGCTAGGAAAAGTGATGCATTTCTTGGAAGGAACACCCCATTAACCAATTCAATGATGGAGGTTGTTCAAGCAATGCAGCGATGAGGCTGCGAGAGTGATGACAGAGAAGGTACTACTTCAACACAAGATGCTTGCTTCTCAAAGTCTTTGCATCTCAAAAGCCGCACTTGCATCACAAGGTACTTGATAATGCAGTGCTGCAATTTCTCCCACCTCATCCCACCATACTACTTCTCTGTTTCGTGCAGAACAAGATATTCCTATTCCTCATCATCCTCTGGAGGATACAGCTACTATACCCCCGAAGGTTTAGTGTTGGATAATTATGTTACGACAAGAGAGTTAGTGATTGAAGAAAACCACGAGGCTCAAGCTGCACAGATAGCACAATTGAAGATCAAGTTTAGAAAATTCAAGAAGTCTGTTTGGCCCTTGGTTAAAAATCACAGGTTATTGGTCAAAGCTGAAAAGAAGAAGCGAAAGAAATTTAAGAAGACTACTAAAGTCAAAAAGGTTCAACAGCAATCTTCATTCCATTTGGGGAGGAAATTGGAAGATAAGAATTTGAATGAAGAAGGTGAACCTCAAAGATGTTCAACCTCAAAGATGCTTGAAGTGCAAGTCAATATTGAAAGTCTTGAGGAAGAAAGCACTAGAGTTCAAAGATCTTGATGATCAAGGTCTTTGCTAATCAAAGTACATGTTTTCAAGGAACATCTCGACAAGAACTAATTACACCAAGGGTGTTAGATTTTGATGAAGAAGCTGGTACTTCAACAATTCCAAAAGAAGAAGAAGCTGAAACACCTATGGTTGAACATACTGCAAGTGATGACAAAATTGCAGCTAAGGTATTGCAAAATTATTCAAGACCAAGGGGTGTTAGCATTCCAGGAGTTACTGAAGAACAACCACAAGCTTCTCAACCTTCTATAGATCCTAAAGATAAAAGAAAAGGTAAGTTGGTAGAAACAAAGAAGAAAAAGAAACCTACTTTAGCACAACTAAGGGCTGCTGAAGTTGCTAGGAATGAGGAAGCAGCTAGAAAGGTACAAGCTGAATTGAATGCTGAAATTGCTATTGAAGAAGCTAAGGATAAAGAAGCAGCTAAGAAATTGCAAGAATAATTGAATCTTTGAAGCTCTTTGTACCATTAAAACCACCTATTCTATTCTTTCTACCAAGAAGACCAAATCGTGCTAAAGAAAGAAATGCAATGATGGCTTATTTAAAAGGTCAAGGATATATTAGATTGCAGTTGAATTATGTTGAGATGAAACATATGTATGAAGTACGTTAGAAGCTTATCGAGAAGCATGTTGATAGTATCAAAGATTTTAAAGATGATGATGCGAAAGAAGATGATAGAAGAAAGCTTAAAAGAAAAAGAACAACTGAAGTTGAAGATGAACAACCATCAAAGAAGGTTGAGTTAAGATCGATACTTGATGAACTAAGGAATTACCTAAGAATTGTAGAATTTGAGTATTCTAAAGATGATCTGAAAAAAGACAGAAAAGAAGAAGAAAAAGTCATCAATAACTACTTTTGAAGTTGTAGAATCTAAGGATGGAAATTATCGATGTTTCATAGAAGATGAAAGCAGAGTGTTTAATATGCTATGGGATCTATTGCACATAATAGATAGAGAGGATTTATTTCATTTATATCATTTGGTGCAAGAATATTTTGAACACATTCCATATGAAGGTGTTGGTTTAATCTTGCTTGGAGATCTCATTTTGGATGAAGAATCAAGCATTGATGAGATTTGGAAAAATCAGGAAGATTGGGAGATTATCAGGTGGAGATTCTTTGAAGAATCTGGAGTACATGTTTTAGAATTAGAAGATGGGACTATGATTCACATGTTAGAAGATAGAAGATATCCGCATTCGGATTTTGAGGAGAATGCTAGAGCATGGTATGGAAGTTGAAGAAGATAATGAAATTGCACTTATGGTCATCAAATTGTTTATCGGATGGGCGACTTTGGTGATGATGATACATAAATAAGCGGTATGAATCTTTATTGAATAAATTATTTTTGAAATATCGTACTTTTCATAGTCTGCTAATCAAACAGTACTTTCATCAAATCTTTGCTTGCGATAAACCGATTAATGATTTTGAAAAAAACTTTTGTTAAGTGATAAATATTTTGAAACAAAGGTTAAAAGAAATAAATGGTTTTGAGATGGTAACAACAATAGGTTATCAATCCACCATGGTTACAAAAGGATTGGCTAATCCATGAGCAAGCGGCTCACGGTAAAGATATCTCAAATCCGTTTTATAGTTGACAACTTGCTAATAAGTTGTATGGTAATCAACTCACCATATCAGCAAATGTGAAGAGTTGGCTAGCCCACAACAAAATGGCTTGTGGTAAAGGCTGTGGAAATACCATTATATGGTAATTAGTTCACCATGATTGAAAGAACTAACTAGTCCAAAGGACACTTTTGGTAAAGACAAATCAAATTTGTTGATAGGCGATGATTTGCTAAAAATCATATGGTTATCAATGTACCATGGTCTTACACACCAAAACATTTGGCTACTCGAGAGTTAATGGCTTTGGTAAAGAGACATCAAAATCTATTAAATTTCAATGATTCACCTCTCACGGAGTTTACACACGGAAGTGATAAGAATAGACTGAAACTTAAAAGAATTAATGTACAAAATTGTCATATGTTCTTTGAGTTCTTTGAAAAGATGGACATTGCTGAATGATGTTATAAAGAATAATTTCTAAAGAATACTTTGATATAAGCACAGAGAATACAAAGATACAATCTAAAGACAAAGACACAATCTTTCCTTGAAGATGGAGAAGTTAAAGATAAATTTACAAAGGAACTTGAAGTCAAGCAACTAGAATTCAAGTTAGGGGAGGATTGTTGGGATATGAAAGTCTTTGAAGAATGACAAAATCTTTGAATAAGTCAAAGTATTGCTAAGGAAAAGTCAAAAGTCTTTGCTATTGAAGTCAAAGTCTTTAAAAGCTAAAGAAGCGCTATATTCGTTTATGGAAAGATTTGTTATTCTAGAATATTCTTTGTTTTACTTGTATGCGTACAAGGATTAGAATTGTAAACCAATTAGGGTTATCCTTAAGCCTATAAAAGGACCCCTAGATTGGCATTAGAGATATATGTTTTAGAATCCAAAAGTACGTGCATTATTAGAGTTTTAGAGAATCCGATATTAGTGTTTAAGAGTTATTTAAGAATCTCTATAACAAGCAGATTCAGAGTTATTAATAAAATCGTTGAAAGTTAAAGTTAATTCTTCTTAACTTTGTTAAGTAAATTCCGCATACTTAATAGAGTTTGCCCAGTGTTTCATTGTTAATAACTTAGGATTTATCCGAGGTTATTAAACCCTTAACAAGCTATATAAGTTAGTTTGGTTAGAGTACATCGATCCAACAGAGATCACTTTATATAGACTAGAGTTAGTCTACATATCATCCGTAATATCATTTTCATATTAGTTCATGCATGGGTTTTGCATATTTCATTAACATATATTTTTCTATTAAATAAACGCTATCGCACGATCATTTATTTTGAATAATTGATCCGACACTTCCAAAAATTATTCTGATATATTTTTATATTCATTTTAAGACTATAAAAATTATATTATTAGTTTACCCGATGTTTTGAATTTATTTTGGTATATAAATTATTATATATATATTTACGACGGTTTTCGTAAATTCAATTCGATAAATATTTATTCACTCAATACTTGCGAGAAATGCATTTTTATAATTTTTATGACTTCGATATATTTTATTTCGTTCCATTAAAATCGATTTCTAGCTAACGCTACACTAAATAATTAATTACATGTACAAAATATACATTATACATAACTTATTACACATTTAATCAACAAAAATACAAATCTTGTCTCCCAAAAATGTGCTTGCTGACCTTCCCCTCCCTCATGTCATCCATTTCATAAATATCTTCATTAAAAGGTACACCTACACCAAAATAATTGGATATTTGTAACATACTAGAGTATTATTAATCAAAAATACATAGTTTACACATACTAGAAAGTGTAAAACAACTAGAAACTCTTTCATTTTTCTTTGATAGTTGACTAAGCAAGAACAAGAAGAGAAATCCATCAAAATTTCAAGATCAAGTGTTAAACAAGTTCTATTAGTGATCTATGTTAAGGTTTTGAAATAAAAACCTATAGATTAATTAAGTTTAATAGCTCAAAAACTTTTCAATCACTCAAGTAAGCTTCAACTAATTTTTTCTACTCTTATAAACTCTTACTGGATGTATTTTTATGATCTAGTAAGAAAAACATGCAAGTATACTATGATCCATACCACTTTTACTTGTTTTTATTACTTATTATTAGTTTAAACTATCCTATTATTATTCCCATGAAACCTATCTTTGTTGATGAAGTTTAGGAACCCATGACACCCTAATAAGGTGTATGGTAGGTTTAGAATATCTTTGGTGTTGATTGGAAGAGATTTGAACAAGTTACAAACTAGAGAAATCATTTTCGACAATATATATTTAGCTGCTGTCACGTTTTGTAAAATCTAGAAATTTCAGTAGGTTGGGGATTATTTTGGTTTATATTTTCAGAAAATAGATTTAAAAACAAAACCGTGGTAAGCTGAGCTGGTTAAAGCGGGTTTATAACGAAGAAGAAGTTATTTTCCAAGTTTAAAGGCGAAAACTATTTTTCACGAAAATATACTTGCTGTCAAGGGTTTTTCAAGGGTGAAAAACGAGTTGTAAACCTAAACTAGAAGAGCCGACTTATCAAAAATATATTAATACATACTATCACGATTCCGAGGATATATAGAACGTTGAAAACGGACCTATAACACTAAAGATATACATATTTGAAATCTGACGATCACAACTACACTAACACTTAAATATTTATCTAAGTGTCAAAAAGGTTGTCGCGGATGACCATGTTTGAAGCCGTTTTTCTCATCGATAGAGTGATTTTGAGAAATAATATCTCAAGTAGAAGTTAGTTCACGGCCTATTTTCCAAAATGTCCGTGGTTCGTTAAGCGTATTTATAGCAGTAACTTATGACCTCTCAAACATTCACAGCGCTTGAAAATGCATTTTTAGCCCGACTACCTCACTTCACCATCATTTTTATCTAGGATCGAGACTCGTATGGACAAAAGTTCAGGGTTACTACTTTTAGATAATGTTACAAGCTTTCTAAAACCATTGGGTTTATTTCCTAACACTCGATATTTACCGATTTATGACTAGCTTTCCGAGGCTACTTAGTCATTTTCACGAATTATCACGAAAAGCTATAATTTCTTGATAAATCACTAAACGACTATCGTATGATGTTGTTTCAACGTAAGTACTTGAAAATTATTTTATAACATGACGAGATTTCATAAATGTGTATTTCGACGATAAATTTCATTTTTCAAAATGTACAAGTGGTATGGATATCATATGAGTTTGCATGCAGGACATTGTTTCATGGCTTACATTAGAACATATCATTCATATTAGGTGCGGATAGAGATCTCCGTCATTTCATGTATCTACTTTTGTCATCATAATCATTGCATCGTGGTGAGTTAAACCCTTCTCGTTTAATTGTTTTATAAACTCTTCGGGAGAGATACATGCTCAACTACTTGCTTTTACTTTACACTTATATGAACTTAAATAACTATTGTTTCACTACTTATGCTAGTAAGTAGATTATGCCCGAACTAAATTGATTACTATGTTATAAACGCTATTATTTGAATCACTTTCCTTGATTTTGAACCCTTCGACATGTATATTTGAGCTCTTTTAAATTGATTTGGACCCTTTAACATATATTTGAACACTTTGGACTTGATTTGAACCTTTTGACATATAGTTGAACTCTTTTAACTTGTAAAGGACCCTTTTGATATATTTTGAACTTGTTTGACGTGATTTTGAACACTTTGACTATTTTGAACCTTTTGATATTATTTGAGCTCCTTGACTGTTTTGAACTTTTGAACTCGACTTAAACTCTCGAACTTAATTATGAACTTTTGACTGGAACACTTGAGCTTAATTATGAACTTATGACTTGTTTGAACTTATTGAACCGTACGTGCTATGACCTAAAAGTCTCCCTATGTGAGGCGAATACCCAGTCCCTATGTGAGCGAGCAATACCAAGTCTCCCACATGCGGGCGGTGCAAATTCTCCAATGTTGAATTGATCTTAATTGTATATAATAGTTGTATGATGTCGTTCGTACATTACATTGTTAGTCTCCTATCGGTAGGTATTATGGATAAGCTATTAGAGGTCGGCCAACCTCTCGTTCACTATATTCTGGGGCATATTTATTTATTCTAGGGGCTTTGCGGCATACATTATTATATCGTGGTGCTATAATATGAACTATTATGACAGCATTATTGACTACTAGACTTACTACTTTGGCAGTAGGTTGTGAACACACGGGTTGCAAGTTTTGTATGGTGAAACTTGGGCCGAGTGGATTACAATGCCTTTACTTTGTGGACTATTCTCAATGACCAAAAACTTTGCCTTTGCTGCATGAGCGTTCTTTAAAAGCTTTTCTTGATAAACCAAACTCTATGAACTCACTCAACCTTTGTGTTGACACTTTTTAGCATGTTTTATCTCAGGTATCTAAGGCATTCACTTCATGGCATGCATGTGGACTTATCATAGAGTCGCGGTGTCGACGCGTCTCACATATATTTTATGCACATAACTATCGTTTGATTGTAATAAACTCATTTTGGTACATTGGAAATCTTTTGGGACCTATGTTTTGTAAACTTTGATTATTTTACTTAATCAAACGATGTATTTTCAAAACGACACTTCGATATCGCTGTAACTTTGATGCTATGACAGTCATCCCCCAGGTATTCCATTCCGCTGCAAAACAGGTAATTTGGGGGTGTGACATAACACAACCCCTAAACCCAAAAAACCCTAACCCCTAAACCCTAAAAAACTCTAACCCCTAAACCCTAAAGGGGTGGTAGTCATGCCTAATAACCTATCTCATGCCTAATCACCACCAATAAAATCTTTCCATCTCATATCATACATACCATAGATTTTTAGTGGCAACCATGCCTAACCCATACCTCATCTATTTTTTTATTTTTTTATATTTATAATTATATTAAACAATTTAATAAAAACATAATATTTTATTAATACTTAAAAGAAAATTACATAATACTTATTAAAAAAAACACTAGTCATCAAGGTATGGTAAGTCTTGAGCCTCTACATGCTCCGTAAGATCATATCGGAGACGGTGATGGATATTTTCGATAAGTAACTCCGGTAGTACATTGGTCATAAAGCTGGCGTGACGGTGATCCATTATATGCCGGTGATATTGCCTCCGTCGTCTTTTAAAATCATATTGTGTACTATAACACATATGAGCGATTTTGAATATTTTCGCGGACATAGCCCGGAGAGGATGGTAGGAATAATCAATTTTTCTTTAAGGCGACCAAAACCTCGTTCGACATCCTTTTCGTGCAGGCCCTTGCTTCTTGAATCTCTTTTCTTCGGTCGGTTGGATAAGGACTATGCTTTAACAAGCGTTGAATACGTAGGATAGATTCCATCGGTAAGATAATATCCATGTTTGTAAAGCCGTTCATTTAGAGTAAATGAAGCCCATTTGGCGCCGTTCCATTTAAACAGGTAAGATACAACGATTGATTCAAAACATTGATGTCTTTATTTGCGGGAGGACCAGCGAATGCCAAAACCACAAATCATTTGAAGCTGACTTCAAGCATAATAGTCGGGTATTGGTGATCACCTCTTTTATATTGGCCTCTCAAATGCCTAGGACAATTTCACCAAACGAAATGTGTAAAATCAATGCTACCAAGCATTCGAGAATGTGATGCTTTTTCTTTATGTGCCTCGAATAACCGTGCAACGTCGTGGGTTGTCGGCCTACGTAAGAACTCTTGCCTATATAATTGGATTACGCTCATAAAATGATCAAGGCATTCACCTAAAAGTTAAAAAATAATGAAAACATTATAAAAATATACGAATTATAAAAACAAAAACATTATAAAAATATACGAATTATAAAAGCTAAAAATACCGAATTATAAATATGAAACATAACCCGGCGTTCGTGCCATGTTTAAGTAGTCATCATATCTATCGGAGGTCCACCCGTTCGCGAGTTGTTGAATGGCGATGTGCATTTGCGCCGTGAAACTTGTTTTCCCCAGCGTCTACACCCTCTTTGAAACCATTGAAATTAGCTTCAATATCACCAACAATTTTTAGAAACAAGCTTTTATTCATATGAAATCTTTCACGAAAAACATTGGGGGACTTTGGGTCTTCTTCGAAATAATAGTCATTCATTAGAGTTTGAAGAGCTTTTCAACGGGTAACATACTCGGGTATCGGTTGAGCTTTTCGTGTCTTCAATGGCATCGCCTACCTGCTAAAAGGTTGACGAGGTAGAACCTGTGGAAAACAATAGTTAGGAAGAGAGGAAAAACTAACTCGTCTTCGGATGAAGATGATGAAGATGAAGCCATTTTTTTTGTGAAATACAGATGTTTTTGTTTGAGTAAAAATAGAGATGTTTTTGTTTGTGAAATAATGGTAAATGGGTGGTGTTTAAATAGGTAAAAAAAATAAGGGAAATTTTATTTTTTATTATTATTTTTTTTAAAAGCCTCCCAACGGATATATTTTTAGCCGTTGAAAGGCTTGATTTTTGAATCCTTCTCCCACACCAAATCGGTGAAGTTCGCCGAATTCAACCACACCCACACCACACCGAATCATAGGCATCGGTGTTACCGATCGGTTTGGGCCATACCGATGCCCACAGTTGCCTACAAAACCCCTAAACCCTAAAACCCTAAACCTCTAAAACCTTAAACCCATAAAAACCCTAACAGCTAAACCAAAAAAACCTAAACCCTATACGCTAAACCGTAAGAAACCTAAATCCTTAACCCCTAAAAAGCTTAACCAAAAAAGTCAAACCCCCAAACCCTAAACACCTAAACCATAACCGTAAACCCTAAACCTACAAAAAAGTCGGAGAAAAACATTTGTCGAAAGCATATGATGTGGGATATCAAATTCAAGATAATTTTATGCTTGTCGTGATGGTATGATTAGTTTCGTCTAACGATCAATGGTTTGTGAGATATTTAGTTTTTAAAAATGAAAGTCAAAGTTTATTTTATTGTTTTGATGAAAAAATGAGTGGTTGGAATGGTTTATTTGATCATTAGTTTTGGGGTTTAGGCTATTAAATAGTCACGTACTTTCTCAAATGTACCGATATGGTACGTGTACTAAATTTCGTGCTAATATGGTACGTGTACTTTTGATTTCGTGCTAACATCGTACATGAGAAACTTTTTGACCTGCTAAACTTGACAAAAAGTTATTTTTGAGCAAAAATGGTCCTTTGTGGTTTGTTTCTTTTGTAAAAAAGGTCCCTTGTGATTTTATTTCAAAATAAGTCTTTGTACGTTTAGTTGTTGAAAAATTTTAATTCGTTTTCATACGTTTTAACTCGTTTTCATCCGTTTTTATATGTTTTAATCATATTTTTTTACGTTATTTTACGTTTTCATCCGCTTGTGTACGTTTTTATGTGTTTTCATTCATGTTTATACGTTTTAATCCGTTTTCGTACGTTTTTACACGTTTTCATAAGTTTTTGTCTGTTTTTTTACGTTTTCGTCCGTTTTTCTTCCGAGATTGACGAAATTAGAACTTAGTTACGGATGATTTGATAAAATACGAAACTCGTGAATGTGAGATTCGTACTTTGTCCTTGATAAAAATAACTACATAATCAAATTTCTTACATAATAAACATGCAACTCCTTTTATGGTAAAAAAACATTAGATTTTTAGTCTTTTTATTTGCTTGAAAGCATGATTACATACATAGGATAATTTAGTACTACTAGGGGTGTGGCAAGGTTGGATGGGTCGAAAAGCTCAAGCGAGGCCGAGCCTCGCGAGCCGAAGCTCGAGCTTAAGTTGCAACTTCGTTTATTCGAGCGAGCCGAGCTTTGCATACAAAGCTCATTTGGGCTCACGAGCCTATACAAGCATTATAATATTTTAAGTATTAAACATATATACGAGCCAAGCTCGAGCTTATTAACGAGCTCAATAAAGATATATTACGAGCCAAGCTCAATAAAGATATGTAGTTATTTTAATCAGATAAAAGGTATCACAATTTTTTCGTTTTAAGTGGTAAAATAATGTATAAAATGGATAAGCGTGCAAAAAACGGACGAACATGTATAAAAACGTAAAGAACTGATAAAAACGTAAGAAAATGGATACAAACGAATGAAAACGGATAAAAACGTTTAAAAATAGATGAAAACGTATAAAAACGGATGAAAACGTACAAAGAAAAACATCTTCAATTTTTTTAAAAAGAAAAAATTTCACCATCTAAAAGCACCTTAAAAATGTACAAGGACTTATTTTTATAAAAACGCAAATTGACCGATTTTGCAAAAAAAAAGACCACAAGGGACCATTTTTGCTAAAAAAATAACATTTCACACTTTGCTAACCGGTTTTACCGGTAGCCGGTCACTTTGTGACCATATTAGCACGAAATCAAAAGTACACGTACCATATTAGCACGAAATTTAGTACACGTAACATATCCGTACATTTGAGAAAGTACGTGACTATTTAATAGCCTAAACCCTTAGTTTTTCTGTGATCTTTATTGAACCAAACTCTGCAAAGGTATGTTATTTTTACAGAATTATTCATCTGGTTCATTCGTTTATTTTAACAGAAATGTTATTCACTGCTTGAGGCCCTATTCAAAGCTCGTTTTAAAGGTATGTTATTCTTACTTGGTTGTTGTAACTTCAGTTTTGATGGCCACACGAGGAACTTGGAAATTGGGTGAATGTATGCCCATTTGAAGGAATGTTAATTACATCATTGTTAATAAGAAATTAGATGAGAAGTTATGTAATCTATGTGATAGTTAAGTTATTATTTGATCTGACTTTTATTTATCTATCTTTTAGGAAGATGTTGTCAAGCTATTGTTGGAGGTTATAAGAACAACCCCTAATTCATGGTTTCACTTATTGCAAAAAGGTTTACTGCATTGCTTACTTATTGCAAAAAAAAAACATTGTGCATTGGATTTGCTCATAATGAAATTAAAGACTTGAAAGACACTCATGTCTTGATAGAAGTATGCCTTTATTTGTTGCAGGTAGCGATTACATAAAAATTAAGAATACGGTTTTATTAAATTTTATATGAAGTTTTTTGTTCATTGATTAATATATTATTGAATAGGGTTCATCAACTAAAGAGGATCCGCGATCAATATGAGTACAAGATTGCTACGAATGAATAAAGGTTAGAGTTCTTTTTTTCCTATTTACATCAATGTTTTACAACACAACGTTACGTAATGTGTGTAGAACATTAAGTAGTGAAAAATTGGGCTTTTAAAACTTGGAACTGAAATTATCTAACGTGGATTTGTTGATAAGGTTTGTGGTTACGCTTTTTTATAGAATGTAATTTCTTGGGTTAATTTTTGGAATAATACCATTTTCATAAATTTTGCAGTATCATTCTTCTACATGGTCCTCCGGGAACAGGCAAGACATCATTATGCAAAGCATTGGCACAGTAATACATGCACTTTTTTAGCTTTAGATTTTGTATTGTTTGATTAGTTAAGCCCATATGGCCATATGTGCACGTTCATTATTGCATGTATTCTAAGAGCACCATTTTTATTATGCCAATCATTGAATATCAAACATTAGTTGGGACGAAGATAAAGCGCATCTGTTATTCAGTAAATAGTTTGAAGTGGCAAATTGGTAATGTTTACAATATCATACTCTTTGATGGCATTTTAAATTTCTATATGTCTACATCTTGCAACATTTTGCCAATAGATACTCCCCTATTCATTCATGCCTTGGAATGACTGATATGCCCCTTTTTGGCCATAAGATCTCCCATTTTATACCATTACTCATTTAGTGTGATGTATCTATGCATTAAATCCTTACAAGGAACTAACATTATGTACTGGATACTTGATTGAGTTTGAAATGTGTAATAATAGTGTAACACTTGCATACATAGATATGTGCATCGAGTGCATTTTTTATTTTATTTTATTTATATATATATTTTTTGGAGATATGGTGAGATGAATATAAAGCATTCACTTTTTTTCCAACCGATATTAGGAAAACTCTAATCAACTATATGAGTTCTAACTTCTATGTACATAAATTCAAACTATATTCTAATTATTTCCGCATTATATTTTAACAAACACCTTTATCTATTTTAGTCCTTCGGTATTCATCATTAATTTCGACTTATATACATGGTTTTAGGTTGCTAAACGTTTTCAAAAAAAATCAGGAAATGGTGGAGGGGGAAAACAATCTGATTTTGTAACTTGATTTTGTAAAAGATAATTAACAGGACCAGTTATATACTTATTCACTGCTATAAAATAAGAGTCATGTCTCCTTACTTCTAAGTGCTTAGTTACTTAAAATTCGAACAACCTTTGTTTAACCAATAAAAAAGTCTTTAAGAGAGAAAATGCATTGAGTTGTTGACATTAAAGTTTGATGTTTGTGTCTATGACCTTAAAAGTAAGCATATATCATAACTATTACTTAGCCTTCATGCAGTATAATGCATATATCTAATGCATTTAACAATTTCAAATATGAGAGAAGATAAATATATAGATTGCAAATGTAATGTCAAATGGATTACCAATATGTGTATAGACTGTGGTCAGGTTTTCGACATATAATTTGTTGAATTTTTAGCTAACCTTTTAAGCTTTCCCATGTAAGTTTGACCTGATGGAAACAAAATACTGAATGACAGCAATTGAGAATTATGTTTTTCTACCAATCAGAACAAATACTCGATTATCTATCCAGGTAAGTTGCATATTTATTTTGATTTTATTTTTTTAACGTTGTTATGTAGTAGAGGTGTCTGTTACAATTTATTTATATGGAAATTGGGCAATTCGAGTAGTAACATATTGGTAACGTATCAGAGGTAAAGAGTTAACGACGGTAAAAAGGGTCAAATGCGTCAAAAATAATTTAAAACGCATGCAAATGCTTACAAAATATAATTTATTTGGACCATAGTTACCTATTTTTACCAATAACCAATTTCACATGATACCATACCCACCCATTTGCCACCTTAATATATAACCCAATAACCATGTGATTTCTAAACGTAATTACTCTAAAGTACATTTATGAATGTTACTTCATGCCACTCTTTTTCCTGCTAGAGGCACACCCACCAAGCAAGGGCTAATGTACTTTATGCATAAACTATGCCTGGAGGATTGCTAAGAGCAATCCTTTTTTTACTAGGGGCCTGGATGACCATGCTTCTTGCCACTCTTTTTTCAGCTACCGGCACACCCATCAACCAATGCCTACTGTACTATATTCATAAACTATGCATGCAAGATTTCTAAGGGCACTCTTTTTTTTGCTAGGGGCCTCGGTGAACAGCAGAATGTACTATTAGCGGTGCGTCAGTTAACGTCCGTCAGTCTACTAACGATTAGATTTTTTTTTTTTTTTTTTTTAAACCCGAAAATGTGACAAGAGTCCGTGAGGTTTAACTTGCGTTGCAAAATAGGTCCTGTAGGGACTAACGACGTTAAAAAAATTTACAAAATTGGTCCTTTATGTTAGATGTTCGTTACCCAAATAGTCCTATTAACGGCTGTTACTTAACGGTTGTTAAATAACAATATTCTATCATATTTAATTAAGAAGATCTATATAAAACGCAACGAAGACTTGATAGCATGTTTTTTTGTAAATTCGTAACCGCTTAATTATATTGTTCAAGCTTAAAATGCTAAACATATCTAACACATTTAGCTCGAACGTTAAATAATACTTTTGTATGCAAACATCCCGCTGCGAAGCGCGGGCTAAAAACCTTGTATATTACAACCAGGGCTTCCTATTTCACTAAAACCCCCTCAAAGCGGACCAAATGGAGATCGTCGGAAGCATTTTTACCCTGTAGCTGTAGATTCTGTTAGCATGTGTCAAAAGATGAACCGTATAGCAATTTTGTAATTTCTTTGTCCACAGTAGTACTATTCATTGTTTACTGTGCGGCAATATCTGTTTTCCTAAAGTACAGTCGGATCAGTAACTCATCAAATGTTGTTGGCCCTGCTTTTACATCTCCAACTAAAATGATGTTTGGTAAGTCCGTCACTTTGTTACCAAAGACACCTATTTATTGTGTCGTTAAGTTACTATGTTTGTCATGAGATGTTGAAATTTTTTATTGATATTAATTAGATGTTCGAAGTTATGATACGAGGTTGAAGTTATTGAAAATATGGCTTTAACTGAACTGCTGCACTTTCTTGGTTTTGATAACTGTTGGAAGATTAGTCTCTATATTAGCAAGCTATTAAGTCAAGGGGTTAAAGTGTCATATTTTCTTGAGTCCCAAGCTTTACGTTTTCCTTATTCTGTTTTTTGGAACCGACTTAGGAGTCATTGTTAGAGTCGGTTTATCTCCCCCCTCATCTCTATAAAAGGAGGTGAGGGGGGAGGGGTCTTGTATGTTATTCTTTCAATACTAATCATTCGGTTAGGGTAACTTACTTGTGCATATTCTTTCTTTTCTGCCGACCACGTCTTCGAGATCGAGTTATCCGTTGCTAGTAACCGGGTTGTTAGGGATCTAATCCTAACAAGTGGTATCAAGAGCTTTGGTTCGCGAAGTTATCTGGTTATCTAGGCTGATTCATTATCAAGCCTGTATAGCCAATCCTGGTATGTTAATGGTTCATGAGTATCTAGGCTGATTCCTCTGAGGAAGAATAAGACCTATGAGTTAGTAGATCATCCAGCTGGGAAAAAGCTGGTGAGCTGCAAATGGCTGTTCAAGATAAAGGAAGGGATTGAAGGTGTTCAAAAGCCTAGGTACAAGGGAGGTTGGTGGCTCGTGGATTCACACAAAGGGCAGGAATTGACTACAATGAAGTATTTTCTCCAGTAGTTCGACACACATCTATCCGGGTTGTACTTGCATTGACTGCATGTAGAGATTATGAGCTGGAGCAGCTTGATGTAAAGACGACATTTTTACATGGAAATATTGAAGAAGTGATTTACATGAGGCAACCACCGGGTTATGAACAAGGTAACAAGGTATGTTTGTTAAAGAAATCCCTTTATGGATTGAAGCAGTCACCTAGGCAATGGTATATGAGGTTTGATGAGTATATCTTTGAGCAACGGGTTTAAGCATAGCGATTGACGGTGCGTATATTACAGGAGTTATGCACGAGGTGAGTATATCTATCTATTGTTATATGTAGATGATATGTTGATTGCTTGTAAAAGCAAGGCTGAGATTGGGTCTATCAAGTCTTTGCTTAAAAGGAGTTCGACATGAAAGAGCTCAGGGAAGCAAAGAAGATTCTTGGTATGGAGATCATCGGGATCGGAGTCGCAAGATTCTCGAGGGTAATCACAATCCGGGTATGTTTCTAAGATTTTAAATAATTTTAGAATAGACAATGGAAAATCGGTTAAGATGCCATTGGGTGGGCACTTCAAGTTGTCGTTGAAGGATTGTCCGGTTAGGGATTGTGATGTTGAAAGGATGAGTAAGGTGCCGTATGCAAATGCGATTGGGAGCTTAATGTACTTGATGGTGTGCACGAGGCCGGACATAGCGTATCGCGTAAGTGTATGGTTAGCGAGATATTTGGCGAATCCGGGTAAAAAGCATTGGGAAGCAGTGAAGTGGATTTTGAAATATTTGCAGGGCACTGCAAACGTGGGTTTGGTGTATGGGACAGATCGTGGCAACCATGTGGACGTAACAGGTTTTGTTGATTCAGACTATGCTAAGGATCTGGATAAAGGTAGGTCTATCACTGGTTACGCATTTTTAGTACAGGGATGTGTTGTAAGCTGGAAGGCAAGCGCTACAACGCGTGGTGGCTCTTTCAACTCTGGGCGGAGTATATGGCCCTTACAGAGGCTGTGAAGGAAGCTATTTGGCTAAGGGGACTCTTGGAAGAGTTGGGCGTGGAGCTTAACAATGTGGCAGTTAATTGTGATAATTAGGGCGCGATTCACTTATCGGCGGAATCATGTTTTTCATGAAAGGACTAAGCACATCAATGTGCGTTATCACTTCTCAGAGAGGTCTTGGAAGCAAAGCGGTTGAAATTCTGAATGTGAGTAATGCGAACACAATGCGCAGATGCCTTGGAAGGTGGTACGGACGGATTTGAAGCTTCACCTTTGTTTGGAGTTGCTGAGTGTCGAGATGAGGCTAATATAAAGCCTAAGGTGGAAATTGTTGGAAGATTAGTCTCTATATTAGCAAGCTATTAAGTCTAGGGGTTAAAGTGTCATATTTGCTTGAGTCCCAAGCTTTCGTTTTCCTTATTACGTTTTTGGAACCGACTTAGGAGTCATTGTTAGAGTCGGTTTATCTCCCCCTCATCTCTATAAAAGGAGGTGAGGGGGGAGGGGTCTTGTATGTTATTCTTTCAATACTAATCATTCGGTTAGGGTAACTTACTTGTGCATATTCTTTCTTTTCTGTCGACCACGTCTTCGAGATCGAGTTATCCGTTGCTAGTAACCGGGTTGTTAGGGATCTAATCCTAACAATAACTGTTAAAAGAAGAAATCTGATGTGGTTTTATGAATAATGAAAGAATTACACATTTATATTGAAGAACAAACTAATAAAAATAAATGGTAGTATTAGGAATCCTGAAATGAGTTTAAAATAATGATCAGAAGAGAATAATTGATAACTTGGTCCCTTGGAGGTGATTAAATATTAAAAAATGCACTTGATTCATCTATTAAGAAAATCTCAGTTGATATTCTTGAAACCTCATATTAGCAAACTTTATTAAATTAGTTTATAATAATGATCATGGTTACGCCTGCTGGTGTACACTTGCAGAAAGTTTTTGTAATGGTGGTTTACTTTTACGGGTTTAAGTTTTGTTTGTTTAATTGAAATATTTTAAGTAGTTCGATGATGATTGTTGATCTATAGATGATTTGTATTATTGAATTTATTGTTTAGGCAAAGGTGGTTTTGGTAAGGCTTTGTAGGTCGTTGTCTCCATCACATGTCATGTCATGGGCCATGGAGGTAATATTTTTTTACCAAACAACTAAAGTTAGGATTCTATAGAGTATGATTTTAGCTTTTTTCCCTGTAAATATAGATGTGGCTCTCCGTATGAGTGCCAAATTCACAAGCAAGTGCTCACATTTCTTTTATGATAAGTAAACGGGTCAACATAATTTTCTATTTAAATTAAACAAGATAAATACCTTTTTTTGTTGTTGTGAAATTGTACCCTTAGTGGCAGCATGGAGTGCCTAAAGTTCACTACAAAAGAACACAAGGAGAATACTATGTCATACTATGATAATTAGTTTCATGTTCATTTAGATGTTTTTAATGTAATAAGATGTTGAATAGAAGCTCATAACCAAGAATGATTTTAGTGGAAAGGTTAGTATAATCTTTTTGTTCTATGGGTTTTATAATATTTTCTTACAGACTCCTAAATGTTTTTCCTATTAGGGCGTGTACAAACGAGATCATGTCACAAGGTACAAAGAAATTTTGAAGGTGTATAGGCAGTTGTCCATGATATTTACCACTGCGTAACGTTTAAAAAGTATATATTTGTAAACTTACGTCATGTGTAATTAAACAACATGTCCCGTTATTGTATGTCATGACTGTAGGGGATATGTAGTAATAACGAACTCAAGGATATACTTAATCTCACGAAGCGTGTGAACACTTTGGATCGAATCGAATGATTGGTTCTACAAATTATTCAATCGGATACAATTCAGAGAATGAGAGTTTTCTGTATGTGTTTATCTGAGATATAATAATGAACCGGTAGAAAATATATGACCAAATAAACCGTATATAACAATGATACGGGATAACTGCCAAAGCAGTTTTAGGGTTTCCAGGTTGTCAAGTTTAGATCCCTCAATTTCGAAAATTAATTTAGGAACATAACTTCAGCGGAATCAAAGCCGGCAGCTTCACACTACTTCGCCAGATTCCACATAACTTCAGCAGATTCCATACAACTTCGGCGTGAGGAATTTCTACATAGCTCGACCCGGCGGGGCTCTGCCCCCTTGGACCTGCCGGTATGATGTCGCCCTTGGACCTGCCTTGTTTGTAAGCCCCTTGGACCACTGCAGGTGGCTGCCACCGGACCCCCGATCCCTTAGGGGCCTTTGTAGGATATTGGATTTCACATACACATCAAACCATAACACAAAGTTAGGTATAAAGGTGAGTTCTATAGAGAGAAAGTTAGAGGTTTAGGGAACTTAGTGAGAGAAAGAAAAATATTATTATGAGCTCCAACTCTCTACCTTGGGAGGTAGAGAGTATTTATAGTCTTACAATAAAGCGCCACACAACGGTTGTGGATCGTGGCATACAGTGGGTAAAGACCCGTCCGTCCTCCACGGTGTTACTACTAAATACTACTTAACATAAAAGTACTATGACTACGAGCTTTCTAACGATTACATATACTTGAGGTGACCGACTCTTTAATACCTGGAATTTCTAATTCCTAACAATCTCCCCTAAGGGAGGTCACCTCAAACATATACTAAAATGACATTGAATACAATCGGATATTACATTAACAATTGATCTTGCATTCTTGATGTAGTACTTTGCTCGAAGCTCGTAGTCATTGATTCCACTCATTGCATGTTTGGTTAATCCAAGTGGAGGTCTTTTCCTGATCCACGTGATAATAATGTTGAGCCGACTTTTGAGATCATCGGCTAATAGAAAATCTCGATACATCCATTGTGGTGTTGGTATTATGTGATGTTGTGACATTCGGACCGACATGCTCACATTCTGGATCATGATATATTCTCATCAGAGTAGCGGAAGCTTTAGTTGATTCATGATATTGGCGGCAGTAAGCGAAGCATGGAGTTAGAATATCAGAGTCATTGATGCACCAATCATGATTTCTTTTGAGATGAATGTGTTATGTGAGCATGCGGCTATGGATTGACCGCTCCATTACGATCACCGCAAGCGTCGGGTGTATCGCATACAACAGTTAGCAATAAATCGTACGAAAGTGTCTTTGATCACTTTCGTTGAATTGAGGTACCGCGCCCACGGTTCCCGTTGATCAGTACAAGTAATGCTTGCTGTGATCGGTATAATTCGAAGAATTTCCTTGACAGGGTTTTGGTCTAGCGTTCTCAAACCGAACGTCTCAAAGAAGACAACACGGAGTGAGTGAACCGGCAATTTCGTCCAGCGATTGATGAAAAGAGATTTGAAAAACAATAGTGTATTGCTCAATAGAAATTGTTTTGCAATATAACGAAGGTTTTAATGAAAATCAATTATCAATCATAAAACACCTTTTGATTTGAAAAATTAGTACACGGTGACGTGCTAATGAAAAGAGTTTTAAAGCACAAAGACCGGTTTTTCAATGGTATCCGTCAATCCATAACTGAACGGGATTGATTCAAAAGATTGAATCGCCCCATTGTTTCTGTTCGGTTGTCACATGGTTGATCTGTATAATAGATCTCACATGCCACCTACTAGGAGCTTGTTAGATGTTGGCTCGAGAAGGCTTTCCATCTTCAGTGAATATGTAAACACATCACTCGGATGTTGCAATACCACAAGGATAATGCGTAGGACTCAAGATATAATATCTCTTTCCACATTGTGTGAAACAGAGAGTCTTCATTGAAAGTGTCCTAATGAGATTTATTGATGATCTCGTGGCACTAGACTCAATTTGTGCATATTTGGATCCTATATCGGAGACTAGGGAGAGGGTCTCCTTCTTCAATATCAACAATCTCTAAGAGAGAGTTGATAGATAATGTCGGTTCCCCGTGAGAATGAAACAAGTCCTTTTAAGAGGAACTTGAGTGGTTTGGAAAGTTGAAGTGCAGTGCGTCACTGGGTCCATGACGTCTTGTCTTCAATACTGATGTTACCATCTTTAGCATTTGAATTGAACCGGTTTTGCTTCCTAAGGTTGAATATATGGAGGGCTATTTGTTTTCACCCTTTTCTCATTCAATTCTTTTTCATTCTTCAACCCCTTCGGTGCTTACCGAGACTTCATAGCAAGAACCTTGTTGGGTTTATTCCGTACTAGCTCGATCTTAGTCCGCACTCTTCCCATATCTCATTTTTCTCCTTTTATCATCATACCTAAGAACTCTACACTAACTAGTGGATAGTCCCTGGGTAGATCCCTCGGTTCTGGCGGATCATGGGAACACATACCTAACCTTATCGTCCTTATATCACCATACATAATGTAAAGTTGGTCGGTCTTTTTGGTATTGTTCATCTGCCATAGGAACCAATTGAAAACCATTTGAAAATCAATCCGGATACTTATGATATTTTATCAAAGCATTTTGTACCTGAATTGTTTTGATATTTTTAGAAGAAGAACTCCCCTCAACATGTGAATCAAGTATTTGAAATAGTTTTCCACACGGAGGCAAGAGAAAGAATTAACTTCTTTGATTACCATTTTCAAAAAATATCAACATCACTTCCCTAATCGAATCAAGTAGATAAAGCATTTTGGGAAGGATGAGGTTTTCATGATTTTGCTCCCCCTCAATATGTGCCTCGAGATTTGAAAAGAGTTTTGCACATACTAGAGGGAACCTGCACCTTGAGATAAGTTATCACGTTTCAAATCATAGGTTTAAGATAGATGCTCCCCTCAACATGTGCATGGAAAATTTGAAATCGTTTGTCACATGTGGGAAGGAGAGCTTGTACATCCTTATAAAACCATTTACCGAATTATCAGTTTAAATCAATTTAAATCACACATTCTCCCCGATCACAATTATCAAATCATTTGAGATTTGTGATCTCTTATAGATTTAAATTGATTTTGAAAGCTTTTAAGGAGAATTGTGACTTGATTATGAAAGCGTTTTAGCTGATAATGATCGGATTTTAAGACTTTAAACTCCATTGATAAAACATGCTGAATATCTTTTGAAAACAATTGAATGCCAAATAACTTTTTAATTTAATTGAAATCATTCTCCCCTCAATCAATGACATAGGTTGTTGATTGAGAGATTGATATTTTGACAAATAAGTCAGATGATTATCAAAAATAGAGACTGAGTTATTTTTCAAAGCGGTTAGTTTTCAGCAGATAAATGTTTAAAGAATCAGAGCATGGAATTTTGAAAACATGATAAAGCATGGCTCTGTTCTTTCTTTGAAAAGCGGGTTACTGCCCGAAATGACAATAAACCATTTTTTTCTCTTTCTCCCAAAAATAATTTTTGATTTTTTTTTTTTTTTTTTTATATATAAAAAATTCGAACAACATCTAAAGTCCCGTGTCATTCTTTGAATGACAACATCAAGACCGTAGATATTATCGAATCGAGAGAAACATGACAAAAAGACAATATTTTTTGAAGATTTTTCGAATTTTCAAATTTTTATGGATTTTGAAAGTTTTATATTTTTCTATTTGATTTTTTTTTTTTTGAAGGTTTATAATTTTGTATTTTGTTTTTCGAATAAATATTTACAAGAGATAAATTAGTTTAAGAGAATGATGAAATGAGTACCGAGATAAAGATATCGTTCAGGACGTTGTAGAAGAAAGGAATCAACATCTCTTAAACTTTCGCCACCAAAGCATTCTAGGCTTCTAAGAAAATGCGTCGGACATGAGCCTTCTCAATTTGAATCTTTGATAGCTTCCCCCCAAATCGACAAACATCGAATAAAGACCATTTCCCTAAGAAGTATAGTTGAATACAAAGCGTTCTCATTGATTGAAGCTCGGCACCACGAAGAACACGAGAACAGGAAGTAACAAGTTGAAACATTGATCGATCCGATGGTTATCAAATCGGATTAATGCATTGATTACAGACCGATCACATGAACCTGTTGTGCATCCCCGATGTACACCTTACTCTTCAAGATTGACCAGTTGTCTATTTAGGGAACAATATATCAACATCTTCATTTTACCAAGTGCATTCGGTTATATAATATATAACCAATCAGCACATAATGTACACATGTACCCAACAAGAGTATAGACGATGACATCCATGTAACATGTTGAGTTACTAATCATCTCTGTGGATGTCAACTCTGAAATAACTGAATTAGCTCGATCAAGTGAACATGGTGTGCATATAACCGGAAGCACTTTATCATAAACCGTATATAAGATGTCGATAGGCTGTATCATCTCACGTTCCAAATATTCTTCTCACATTTCTTCCAACTAACACGAAGTAACATAAACCAAAGGTCTCTAGAGACCACTTCCAAATAGTTGGAATAATATATCCCATCTCCCAAATGGTTTTGATACCTCAGAATCAGCAAACATAATATATCCATAAACTTGAAATCTTGTGAGAAGAACTCAAAATAGCCCAAATGAATCTGTGAGAATCAAGCTGCTACATAAACTCTCTCCGACTATCTTTATCAACCCATATGTAGACAATTTGAAGTGACCACTGTTGAAGAAAAACTCAATATACCAAACTTGAAACTGAAGTTGAATTCCCCGCATTTGTGTCTTAATCTTGCACTAATTTTGGAAGAGCGGTTAATAGAGAATTTATGCACCAAGCAAATCTCTTAAGTACTCAATACTCAATTAAAGTATGAGACATTAACATCTCTTGCGATTATCCAGCGTAATATCTGCGTGACATGAGTAAAACAAAGTAACTCCTAATAGTGATAGTTAACCAGGTCTTCAACCATCCACCTCATTTCTGGTAACTAGATAACCCAAGACTTCAACTCTAATTCTTAAACTCGAGCAAGTTATCAAATAAGAACACGCCTTTGTGAGGCGTCAACTTCAACCTCAAATAAGTGATAAAGAGTAACTTCGAGTAATAAACTTGTGTCAAATGCCCAACATGTGAATAAACATACAACCGGATGTACATTCACCCTTTGAAGAACGGAACAAATGATGCCTCAACATCAATGTATTCTTCCTAAAAGTATTCATGTAGAGACTGATATGGAGGATACACAATAACTTCGAAGCGGATGAGGTAGACATTTTCCTTGAAGTTCATGTGGTTGATTTATAGCATGCACGATGAGAGGAATAATAATCCATGAAGATTTGGCAAAGGAATACCAAAAGAGTGGATCATTATTCATGAACAATAATCCGTGAAGATTTGGCAAAGGAATACCAAAAGCGGATCATTATTCATGAGTGCAACTGCAATATTATGATAATCATTATCAACGCCTTGAGGAATAGCTGGAGATTGGGCTTTTGAGTAGTCTGCGGGTTGTACTTCTTTGATGATCATCAAACATATCTTGAACTCATGAATCACATATTCTTTGATGATCATCAAATATTCGCTAGCGGTTGTAAATACTCATCAAACATATCTTGAACCAATGAATCCCAATCAATAAATCCCATTTATCCTTAGTGAGTGAAACATTAGAAGTTGGAGGAAAGTCATCAACCTTTTTAAGTATAACCATTATTCAAACATCCATCATCATTTAGTATATTCACTCTTCTTCCCCTCAAAAATTACATCCGAAGTTGCCATTTTTGATTTAGCAAGTGAATAAGAATATACATTAATGAATGTAGATCCACTTGATGACTGAATGAGGATGGGAGAAACATGAAGCTTGTTGATGAAGAATGTCGATGAGAATGGTTATACACATGAAGATTTCTTTCTTCAAGATAAAAGCGCACTGAATACACTTTTCTTTTCTTTGAGGAACGGGCTGAAGTGTTATCTGCGAAGCCATAATAATGAAGTACGAGGCTGAACGCGATGTGAACACGTCATTGTTTAGAGCCCGGTTATATGTTTAGAGCATTTCGAATCAAATACCAAGGGCGACTTGTACGACCTGCTTTGGACAATATGACGAGGCGATGAGAGAATTGGAAACATTGGATCCCCACGTGCTCATGGGGTCCTTTTGGTTAGCACAAACCATCTTTGAATCAGCAGAAACCCTAGGTGCAATGTCATTGTCACTAAGAGCTAAACCAGTAGAAGCATGAGACTTAGTCGAGGGACATTTTGTGCTTAATGGGATTATTCTACCAGTTGGCTTCCAAACCTCAACAGGCACTACTCTAGGCATAGTGGATCTAGTTAAGGGGCAAGGTTTGCCATTCGTGAATATTCGAACTGTTGGCTTCCACTGAAATCCTACATTGGTAAAAACCTTCCCTGTAGGTTTCAGGATTGCTTAATCTGTCATTTCGCTCTCAAACTTTCTTAACTGGGTTATGAATCTTATACCTCAGAAATAACACATCATATTTATCATGATTACAGAATTAAACATTTTTTGCATGTTTTGCGGTGACATAAGGCCTCGAATTAATTTTAGTAAGCTTAGAGCTAATACTAGAACTAACGATTCTTTTTTCAAATCAAACTTCTTGTCCCTATGGTGTTCTTTCACTTCCTTATCATGATTACTTTTAGTTTGCGTAATCATATCCTTCTTTGCATAGCTTCTAGGTTTTGACTCGCTAACTTTAGTGTCAATCTTAACATCTGTAGAAGTAACGATGGGAACATTACATGGCTTCACTACTTTCTGCTTTCCTGGTCTAGAAGTCTTTGGGATCACGAAATTCTAGGAGGCACATCACAGGTTGTTTGCTTGAATTTTGACATGGAACAAGGCATATCAAGGGTCACATGCTTGGCTTTAGGCATAGAACAAGGCATCACAGCTTTGCCTTTTGCACCTAAGGTTAAGGATTTGGGACATGTTGCAATTACACATTCTAGCAACTCTTGAGATCGTTTGGCCTGGAGGCAAGCAAACCTAATTTCACTATCAAGAGGTTTGTTAATGAAATCCTCTTCGACAATCTCACGGAGACATTCTAGACTATCCTTAAGGTGAGCACAGTATTCATGAAAAGCATGTTCATTATTCCTGAGATGAGGAGGAATATATTTAACTGTCATAGTGTATTTGCCATCTAAGGGTGACTTTGAGACAACATTCTTATTGAAAACAAGTGGTCGTTTCCCATTTCCCTGACTTCTCAGATTCTCAATTTCCTTTTGTAAAGACGTTATTTTTTCGTTGTTTTGGTCACGGTTGACTTTTATTGAATCATATAACTCTTTAAAATGTCGTTTAACTTTTTCATTTTCTTCTAGAAAACTCTCGTTTTCCTTTTGTAAGGCATCAACTAAGTTTTGAAGATGAAAAGTTTGAGAATTCTATGAATCTAAAGGAGGAGGCATTTGGGGTCATATTGTTCGTTTGACCCTTTAATTGAGAGATTTGGGCTTTCAACTTTTTGATCATGTTACAATGAGCTTGAATCGTTCATCACGTTTTAATTTGAAAAAGCGCATCAAACTCGGAGCATCCGAGGATGTCTTGATATTTGAAGTTTTGACATTTTCTTTAAGATGTTGATATTTTAGTTGTAAATTAAAATGCTCAACTTCCAGTTTAGAAAAATGTTTAACCAAATTGTCGTGATCATCCAGTTCAATTTTCTTGTTTAGTTCAGAATTAGTTTTTCAAGCTCAATGACACGATCATGGGAGACTTTCAGTGCAACCGATAATTCATGAAATTTGGAAGCATTAATGGAACAATTTGTAGCAGTGGAAAACACATCCTGAGTAATACATTCAGAAATCAGGTTCTCATTTAGTGTATGCAAGTTCTTCCTCTCAATCTCATTATATTTTAGTGCTCGCTCATAGTCACTAACTTCAACTATCATTGCATCAAATTCCTTTTCCATTCCCTTAATATCGGTTTCTATCCCCTTTTTAAGACTCTCAAAGTGATCTTTTAAAGTTTAAAGAAAGGCATGACCTCAGTTAAATAACATTCTTTCATTTGCTCAAAACCCCTTTCTCCTTCCGTAATACCAGGGGGTGTGATCCTTTTCTTGCAAGTTTTCTCAAAATCAACAAATAGTTGAAGTATAACATATTGGCTAATTAAGGTCTTGCTTTTAGTGGCAATTGTTCTAGGAACAAGATGCATTGGTGTATTAGGAGGATACACAGTCGCTCTAGGCATTTTTCAAAGAGGAGGGTTTGTTTCAACAATATTTTCAGCTTTCCTCTTATCTAAATCCATTTTAAAACTTGTTAGAGTCAACAATGTCCGAGGTTTAAACATGTTCAAGGAAATCCCGTTTTCCTTCTTGTAATCATGGGGTGTGATCTTTATTTTCTTCTCTCTACATTTAGGATCATCTAATTTCTTGTTCATCTTTTACCTAGTGACTTCATCTGATTTCTTATCTTCCTCGGTGCACTCAGCGCAACTAGGTTTCGTCTAGGTTTAAGGATTTCATTGCCATCATAAAGAACCTTATGAGCATTTCTAGCCCTTTTAATGACCTCCGGATTTGGTTCCTCAACAAGGGGAATGCTATGCTTATCGCTTAGGACCCTATGCTTAGTGATCATGTGAGCGGTCTGAATGGTGTTCCCTTGTATGTACAACTTGTTTTCAAGTTTGTTTTCAAAGTTTTCAGATTAGAAAAATCTTTCAAGAGTTTTGATTCCTTTGCATTAAATTCTTGCTTAAGCATTTTCACATTTTCTTGAAGTTCTTGTTTTTGCTTAGCAGTTTAGAAAGCTTTTCTTGTAAGGAATTTAACTCTTGTTTTAATACTTCTTCTATAAAATTACTTTTCTAATAATTATGCGCACTTGGTCATCCATTTCCCGCTCACGAGTGGTCAACTCAAATTTAGCACGTTGTTCATAAATAGCAACACGTTCTTTATAGGCATTTAATTCAGATATTATAGAATCATCAGGGGCAGCAGGCGGTGTATTCATCAAAAATATAGTCATTGTTGACTGCAAGAGATGCATCACTTGGTACAACTTCACTTTCACTTTGTTTCACATATTGATCATATGGGACAACATTGATATTAACCATATTTTCACTATTTGATACAAAAGTTTCAGTTGATAGTACTTTGTCATGCATCTTTTGCACATCAACATCATCGTATAGTTTTAGTACCTCCGAGATGAGTGTGTCTTTGGATGGGCCAGCTTGTGTTGAAGAGGAGACCTTGGAAGAAACCATTGGAGAAATGCTAGCCATAAAGATTGTGTGTGTAGTAGGTCCATCATCCACATCAGAATTGTATGCATCACAATGTGACTTGAAAGGCATTCGATGATTGTGACCTATCTCCGAATAGGTCTGCTCATCCACATCTGCATCATAGGTCTTGGCATTGCCCTCATCTAGAAACAACAATTCCTCTTCATCCAAAGTAGCACCATTATCATGAGCTTGCACAAGCAGCATCTTATCTCTGAAGTAATCAGCGTTCAGTGGACTCTTTGGAGATGTGCAGTTCCTTGCAATGTGTCCCTTACCACCACAGTTATAACATTTGATCGGCAAGCTTGACCTTGATTACCATTCCTTCCTCGATTCGATTAACAACATAACCTCTACCGGCTCCACCTCTTCCCGATCATCTTGTCTTTCTGAACGGTGGTTGCACCACGATCCTCCCATCTTTACTTGTAGCTTGATTGTGTGGGTTAGATCTTTGTGCTAAAGAGGTTGTTATTGGTTGGTGGGAGAGAATTCATGTTTTGACTGATCAGAAGAGCATTTCCTATGGGTATGACTTGTGAGGCTTTGGTTGTGATTCCGATGTTTGAATAGAAGGCAGTTGAGTCATTAGACGAGCTTGTCTCTCCCTGGTTGGTTTTGAACTGATTAAGAACCAATTTTTCAAACATAGCATGTCTCTCATTCTGAAGGAGGAAGGCATAGAGTTGCTCATAGTTTGTATTCTTCAATCCTTTAGTGAGCTTCACAGAGGTGACAAACTTGTGCCATTCGGGATTCATGTTGTTCACAAATTTTGAGTTCAGATGAATGTTAGGCATAGTCATTCTGATGTTCCTCATGTCATTCACCAACTTATGAAATCTCACATAGTACTCATAGACACTCTCATCTGGTTTCATCTTGAAGTGTTCAAATTCGTCATAGAGTTGTGATTCTCTGTATTCCATAGTTAATTCGATCCCGAGAGAAGCATCTTGACATTATCCCATACCGCCTTTGCTTCGGTGTTGTGATTGATCAGCTTGTAGATGTCTTTAGGAAGACCTTGAAGAACAATGTTAGAAGCCCCGATATCAGCATCGAATCTCTTTTTCTCCTTATCATCAAGCTCATCATACATCTTTGGTTTGTCCATTCCGTAAATCGAGTTCCATCTTGGCGATTATCAAGTACATCTCTAGTCGTCTCAACTCGATACACGGTCCTTCATCAATGGATTTGAGAATGTTGACACCATTTTCCTTTCCAAGGCGGTACAATCTGATTCGTTGAGCCCAAGAATCGTAGTCGATTTGTCAAGCATGGGTGGACGAGTATCGAACCAGGCTTGAACATCCTCGAACAGATGGAGATGATAGTAGGAGCGTTGGTAGACATGTTAGCAGTTATACGGGATTTTATAACTCTATGATTAAACCGGAAATAGATTCTTTCACGGGATTTTACTAAATCAAGAGAAAACCGTAAACAATCACCCAAGTAGCTAGAAGATAATGCACCAAGTCGCTAACACCTAATTAAGCTACACCCCCAAGTAAGCTAAAGTCCCAAGTCGCTAGACAAATGCAAGTCGCTAAGTAGTAATTCGCTAAGCCTCAAGTCGCTAGCAAAATTTTGGCAGCAATTCGCTACTCAAGTCGCTAAAACTTCAAGTCGCTAAAGAGCAACTCGCTACAGACCAAGTCGCTACCACCAAGTCGCTACCTGTAGTGGAGAGTCCACTACTTGTACATTAATCGCTAGGTCTAAGTAAGCTAGCTCCAAAAGCTGTAACGCGCTACAAAATTGTGAAGCAAGTCGCTACGAAGAAAGAGATCCGTATATCAAGTCGCTAGCAAGAAAAACCACATAAACATCACTTTTCAATCCAAAACAACCCAACCAAGATGATTCAAGCTTACCAAATGAAAACCTAAACACTTGTGATGATTCTAAACATAAAAGTACTAACAAAATCAAGCTTTAACACAAGAAATCAACCAAATGATGCACAAACCACTAAACTTTTTCAAACTCAAAAACCACCTAAAACCACTAGAAATCCAAAGATGTGCAAGATATGATCTAACCATGGCTCTTGATACCAATTGTAGGATATTGGATTTCACATACACATCAAACCATAACTCAAAGTGGGCGTATAAAAGGTGAGTTCTAGAGAGAGAAAGTTAGAGGTTTAGGGAACTTAGTGAGAGAAAGAAAAATATTATTATGAGCTCCAACTCTCTACCTTGGGAGGTAGAGAGTATTTATAGTCTTACATAAAACGCCACACAACGGGCTATGGATCAGGCATACAGTGGGTAAAGACCCGTCCGTCCTCCACGGTGTTACTACTAAATACTACTTAACATAAAAGTACTATGACTACGAGCTTTCTAACGATTACATATACTTGAGGTAACCGACTCTTTAATACCTGGAATTTCTAATTCCTAACAGCCCCTAAGATCATAATAAATTCAAGTAGGTGTGCACTCCGCACCTCCAAACCTAAATGATGTATTATCATGATAAAATTGGTCAAAACAAGTTAATACAATTACACTAAAATATCAACATTCTCCCCTATTTTAGTGCAATCCTTGATTAACTAAAACAAGTAATCTCAAACAATCAAACTTTTGCATAAATGAAATGTCGTGACGATTGAATTTCACATTAGTACATTACACATTCCAAATATTCGAATACGAGGGTGTCGATTAGGATTGAACCACAGAATTCAATATGAATACCCGAAGATAATGTACACAAAAGTTTACATACATAGTAGTTCTATCTTGACACATGTTTTACTAGCCTATGTCCTTATCCTTCATAAGCATTTCAAAGCCAAGTCCCAGCTTCTTGAAGCGGCTAAACTTCATGCTCATATAGGTAACTCTTTTAATCTTGCACCTACAACGCAATTTGTCAAAAGAGCTATTAAGAATATATTCATTCAACCTCCCTAACTTGTAGGTCTGAACACATACCTTGGGATGTTTCTTCTAATGTGTTCCAATCTCTAAATATTAAGCCTTCCACATTGAATTCAGCACCTAACGTCATACTAGGTGGGAATTGGGTATCTTGATATCAGATATTTCTGATGGACTTTAATCCCATCCCTATAGCCGAATTTTTCACGAGATCTCTATTCAACCCTTTGGTTAAATGATCGGCTAAATTGTGTTGTGTTTTCACAAACACCACAGATATCACACCATTTGTGATAAGATCACGTAATATGCTATGTCTAACACCTATGTGTCTAGACTTCCCATTATAGCTTGACTGTATGCCTTAGCCAAAGTAGCTTGACTATCACATCTGATAGAAATAGATGATATCGGTTTAGGCCACAATGGAATTTCATAAATTAAGTTCCTTAGCCATTCAGCTTCTTTACCAGCTGCTGCTAATGCCACAAACGCAGATTCCATTGTTGAATCAGTTATGCAAGTTTGCTTCTTAGATGCCCGGCAAATGGCACCACCTCCAAGTAGGTATACCCAACCAGTTGTGGAAGAATGATCTTCCTTATTGGAAATCCAACTGCATCTGAATAACCTTCAAGAACATAAGGAAATCGATATAAGTCAAACCATAATCCATTGTACCTTTCAAACGAAATACTCTATTAATTGCTCGCCAATGGATTAAACCTGGATTGTGAGTATATCTACTCAACTTTCCAACAGCAAAGGCTATATCAGGTCTAGTACTAATCATGGCATACATTAAAGATCCAATAGCCCTTGAATATTCAAGTTGATTCACAGCAACACCTTTATTAGGCACAAGTTTTGTTGTGGGATCCATAGGAGTACCTATAGGAGAACAATCTTTCAGATTAAATTTATCCAACATCTTCTCAATATAATGTGATTGAGAGATAGTAGTGCCATGTTCTCCACGTATGATCTTAATGCCAAGAATCACATCAGCCTCCCCCATGTCCTTCATCTCAAACTTAGATGACAAAAACTCCTTAGTTGTATCAACTTGATCTTGGTCAGTACCAAAGATCAACATGTCATCAACATACAAGCAGATGATTACTCCTTTACCGTAAGCATCAAACTTGTCTGTATACACTTGTCGCTTGGTTTAATGCAAAACCATTAGACAAGATAACATCATCAAATTTTTTATGCCACTGCTTAGGAGCTTGTTTCAAACCATAAAGAGACTTAACCAATTTACAAACCTTGTTTTCGTTACCAGGCATGACAAAACCTTCTGGTTGTCTTATGTAAATCTCTTCATCCAATTCACCATTCAGAAAGGCTGTTTTAACATCCATTTGGTGAATTACAAGATTATGTATAGCCGCAAGAGCTAACAATAATCTAATGGTGGTAATCCTAGCAACATGAGCATAAGTATCAAAGAAATCAATACCTTCCTTTTGTCTAAAGCCTTGGATAACCAATCTGGCTTTATACTTGTCTATGCTTCCATCCACCTTCATCTTCCTTTTGAAGATCCATTTACTATTCAATGGTTTAAAACCAGGTGGTAAATCAGATGGTTTCCAAGTATTATTGTGCATAATAGAGTCAATCTCATCTTGGATTGCCTCTTTCCAAAATGCAGCATCCCTTGAAGCCATAGCTTCACTGTAGGTCCAAGGATCTTCATCAACATTGAAACAATATTGATATTGAAATTGAATTTTATTCCTTGATCCTTCGACGGATATAGTTGGAAATCGCCACCAAAAGATTTGGTTTTCTTGCTCTTACACTTCTCTAGGCTCAAAAGGCTCGAGGAGAAACAAATCACTTGGTCAGGATGTACCAAAGTTACTAGAACTTGCAATCATGTCTGCAGGTTTAGGTAAAGATGTAAACCTATCCTCATTGCCAAAATCAACATCTCGTGACTCAATAACAGAGTGCACGGATACATAATCATTAGGTTCTATGACATAGAATATATAGCACTTAGAATTCTCGGGATAGCCGGTGAATACACAATCTATACCTCTTTGACCTATATTATTTATTTTAGGATCGGTCGGTCTTACCAGCTCTGACCCCAAACTCGAGATAACTTCGGTTTTGGTGCCTTTTATACCAAAGTTCATAAGGGGTTATCTTGTTCCTTTTATTAGGAACTATATTTAATAAATAACGGCATCAACATAGCCTCACCCCAAAATCCATTACTTAGGCCAGAATAGCATATCATGGAATTAACCATTTCTTTTAATGTCCTATTCTTTCTTTCAGATATACCATTCTGTTGTGGTGTATATGGAACAGTGATCTGATGTATTATACCAATAGATTGAAAATATACTGGATCATAATACTCACCTCCCCTATCAGTGTGAAGTGTTTTAATCTTCACACCATGATAAAGCTCTACTTCCTCTTTATAAATTTTAAATTTATCAAGAGCTTCATCTTTTGTATGACACAAGTAAACATAGCAGTATCTAGTAGCATCATCAATAAAAGTAACTACATACTTTTTATTACCAAGGGAAGGTGTTGAATGAAAATCACACAAGTCATTTTGTGTACAAGTTCTAATACCTTAGTATCTCTAATGATATTTTTGGCGAAAGGTTGTCTAGTAATCTTAGTCAACATACAAGTTTTACACTTTTCACCATTCAATTCAAAAGGTGTATTAGACTCATTTTTGACATGTCTATCATTCTCTTGTAATGTACGTGTCCTAGTCTAGCATGCCATAATTCAGATTTATCACAATTATTGCTAGAACTAGTAGAAGCCATGCAAACAGAATTATTAATAAACGAAACATCCAAGTTTAATTTAAACATGCCATTCAAATATCCAAAGCCAATAAAGGTTCCATGTCTTGACAAGATATACTTGTCACTTTCCAAGACTTGCTTGTAGCCACAATTATTTATTACAATACCAGATACTAAATTCTTACGAATTCCAGGGTACATACCACAGCGTTATTTAAAAGTAAAGAGTTTCCAGAAGTAAAGACTAGATTAACAGATCTTAGTCCTTTAATCGGTTCGTGCAACATTGCCCATCTTTAATAAAGATCCATCTTCAATTGGCTTAAAGTCCTTGAACCATTGAAGATTTTTGCACACATGACATGTTGCTCCTGAATCCACCCACCATGATAAATCATCATCATGTACATAAAATGTTTTGAGAAATTATTGATACATAATAATTTTCAACAGAATGATCAGTAGGTACCAAAACGAACTGATTGCTTTCCGGGATCCTTGGATCCACTAGAACCAAGCCTCGTTTTTCCATTACCTCCACCCTTTTTAGACCTGCAATCTTTCTTAAAGTGTCTAGGTTTCCCACACTTCAAAAAGTTACTTTTGGTTTCTTATCAGAACCTTTGTTGTTATTGCTTTGCCACTTTCGTTTCCTTTACCCGTTAGAGGATTCACCTCCTCCACCATGTTCCAGTAAGAACCGACCATGGTTTTAGTACCAATGAACCCTTTTCCATATCACGTATGGATTGTTCAATTTGGAAATGACTTCCAAGTTCAACCAGATTCAATTCCTCTTTCTTATGTTTGATTGTTTTAAAATCTTTCCAAGAGGGGGGCAATTTATCATGATACTAGAGGCAAAATTGATTCATCCATTTTCATATCATATTAGCAAACTGTCCTAATATCCTTTGCAATCCGTGGTACTGTTCCATGACAGGCCTAGTGTCTACCATTTTATAGTTATTAAAATTACCAACAAGAAATTTCTTACTAGACGCATCTTCTGCCATATATTTGGCTTCTAGGGTATCCCATAATTCTTTTTGCAGACTCGTTTTGATAAATATCAAACAAGGAATCAGACATACAGTTAAGAATATGACCACGACATATGTAGTCTGCGTTTTCCCACTTTGAGCGATTACAGTGCGTTCCGGGTTTCATTCTCAACAGCCTCAGGGCATGGGGTACTTAGAACATACACCACTTTCAAATTCGTGAGATAAAAATGCATCTTCTTCTGCCATCTACGAAAATCAGCCTTGAAAACTTCTCCAACTTTGCAAACGTCTTATTCATGTCTTTCACAGAATCAGGGTTCGTCATCTTAATTGATTCGATCTTTGTAGGGGATATGTAGTAATAACGAACTCAAGGATATACTTAATCTCTGAAAGGCGTGTGAACACTTTCAGATCGAATCAATTCGGTGGTTCTACCAAATTATTCAATCGGATACAATTCAAAGAATGAGAATTTTCTGTATGTATTTATCTGAGATATAATGAACCAGTAGAAAATATATGACCAAATAAACCGTATATAACAATGATACGGGATAGCTGCCAAAGCAGTTTTAGGGTTTCAGGTTGTCAAGTTTAGTCCCTCAATTCCGAAAATTAATCTTGAGGAACATAACTGGCCAGAATCAAAGCCGCTGACTTCACACTACTTCACAGATTCCACATAACCAATGATTCCATACAACTTGGCAGGAATTTCTACATAGCGACAACCGGCCGGGGGCTCTGCCCTTGGACCTGCCGGGGCTGTCGCCCTTGGACCACTAGCTGCCGGACGCCCCGTCCCTTAGGGGCTTCGCCCCTAAGATCATAATAAATTCAAGTAGGTGTGCACTCCGCACCTCCAAACCTAAATGATGTATTATCATGATAAAATTGGTCAAAACAAGTTAATCCAATTACACTAAAATATCCAACAATGACTTATTATAAATATGCATCATTTTAATTGTCATTGGTTTGTTGTTATTCTTCTTAGAAAAGTGACACTTGGTTGGTTGGATGAATGATTGAACATAATACAAGTTTTTTCGCTCAGCGCAGTTTAGTATTATATGTTTTATCCTTTTATATAATTTAGGTCCCATTTGGATTTTATGTGCTTGTGTTATTCTGCATTTTGTTGTTTCGGAACACACACAAAATTGAATCAAAGCCGTGGTATGATTTCATATTATGCCAAAAGTTAGATACTTACGAGTTTAGGTGGTACTTTTGACCCATTTACTTATTAATGGATTGACTGGGTTATTTTTCCTCTAACAAACCGAATGGGTGAAATAAAAGATGACATCCTTGACCAGTCAATTCACCCAAATATTTATAATACATACATCCTCTTAGAGTCACTTTATTTTGCTTAACCATAAATTCATGCTTACCAAAAGACAAATCTCCACCATTTATCTAGTTTGATCTAATGGAGGGGATTAACCTAAGATTTAGTAGATAAACCTAAGTCCATGTTTTTTCTTGTCTTTTTGTCTTTCTTTTTTATTCATTTTTTTTTAATTCTTATTTTTTTCTTCGATTTCATACGTTTTCGTCATTTTCATACGTTTTCATCGGTTTTCACACGTTCTTATACGTTTTTGTCCGTTTTCATCATTTTTCATTCATTTTCGTCCATTTTTCATACGTTTTCGCCCGTTTTCATACGAATTTGTCCGTTTTCTTACGTTTTCATCCATTTTCTTAAGTTTTCGTTCGTTTTCATACGTTTCTCACTATCACAAGTGATTTATGTAATATTTAGAATATCACTTGTGATTATCTGAATATCACTCTGTGATATTCTGAATATCACTCTATGATATTATGAATATCACTATGTGATATAATGAATATCACTTGTGATTATTTGAATATCACTTTGTGATATTCTGAATATCACTTTGTGATATTCTGAATATCACTTGTGATTTTCTGGATATCACGTAGTGATATTTGAATATCACGCGGTGATTTTCATGTTACAAAACATTGGTTGAAAATCACTTGTGATATTCAAAAATCACAATGGTATTGAGAATATCATAAGTGATATTACGAATATCCTGAATGATTTTATGATATTCAAAATATCATATAATATCACTTGCGATATTCACGGTATCATTTGTGACATTGAGAATATCACCCGAATATCACTTGTGATATTGAAGCGTATAAGCGTTTAAAAACGTCCGAAAACATTTAATAACGGACGGCAACGTATAACGGACGATATATGAACGTAAAAACACTGCGTATGAAAACGACGTAAAACGTATGAATAATGGACAGAAACGTAAGAAACGGGCGCCCAGAAAACGTATGAAAACGGACAAAACTGTATGAAAACGGACAAAAACGTATGAAAAAGGGCGAAACGTATGAAAACGGACGAAAAATAGATGAAAACGTATGGAAACGGAAGAAAACATATGAAAACAGACGAAAACGTATGGAAGGGAAGAAAGAAAAACGCGAATTAAAAAAACGTAAATAACGTTAATTAAAAAAAACAAACAAAAGAAAACGTGAATATAAAACAATGTGAATTAAAAATAATAATAATAAAAAAAAACTTTAATATTAGCAAAGAACGTTTATTAAAAAACACAAAAAAAACGTGATGATAAACCAAAAAACGTGATTTAAAAAAAAAGAAAAAAAAACAAACAAAAAAAGAAAGAAAGAAAGACAAAAAAATGTGAATAAAAAGAAAACCAAAAAACAAGAAAAAAAACATGGACTTAGGTTTATATACTAAATCTTAGGTTAATCCCCACCATTAGATCAAACTAAATGGATTGTGAAGATTTGTCCCTTGGTAAGCACCAAAATAAGAGTAAGCATTTGAAAATTCCTCCATCCTCTTAAACTAATATTTTGGACAAAAAGTGTAAGATTCAACCTGACCAGCCTGCAAGATACTACTTTTGATTTATTGTTTATATGCGGCTAAATTGAAACAACTAACTTTCAGGTAATGCTAGTCTGGCCCGACGAATTTTACCAGAGATCCGAAATTAATTTCTAACAACACATACCAAGCCAGTGGAAAACAACTTGCAACAATAGACGATGTAGGTTTCATTTTTTATTACTTAGATGTATTTAAAGTGTTGGTGTGGTATCTCCCAGAACAGGGTTAAGACAATCAATGACAGTAGCAATACCACTAGGTGGTTACCGGATATCACTTGAAATCGTGTGATCACTTTCCAAAGTAAACTATTCGACCCTAATGCATGGGTATCACGAATATCTACTTGGGATAAGACCAAAAGCAGTTAGAGAATTAGGCACAATTCTATAACCCTTTAAGCTAATAAGTGTTAATGTTTTTCAGGTGTCCTTCATGCATAATCAGATATCCTATTTATAGGATAATACTCTTGGCTAGTTCAATGGAATTATGAGTATTAATCGGCCCATTAATTGCCTCATAATTATCCCCATTATAGCCGTTAGTGGTTACATGACCAATTAAACGTGGTCATTAAGCGGTTGAAACTGCCACTTGAATAGGTCAAGCCGTTACAAGCGATACTTTCATCAGTACTTTCATAGTACTATCGTGGTTACACCGCTTCAAGTGTAAACACTACTTCGATGAAACACCACTTGGGTGGAAACACCACTTCAATGGAAACACGATCCGATTGGAAGTATCTTGATGGAAAGCGATGTCAGTGGTAACCACAACGATACTTTCACCAAGCACTACAAATACAAACCACTACAAAGTCAGGTGTTCATGGACCTTATGGGTGTACACTCCGTACCTCCTAACCTATTACAAGGTGTGAACTATTCCCACAAGTGCACTAAATTTTCCAACAATCCTCCCCAAATTTAGTTCACTTCCTTTGCATGAAAAATAAACATCAAGCAAAACATGTGCATAAATGAAAATGTCCTGAGGATTGAATTTTCATCTTAGTAAATTAAACGTTTCAAATATTCGAATCGTGGTGTTCTAAGAATTGAACCCTTCAACCCATTTGAATACCTAAAGATAAAATAAACACAAGTTTTCAAACACTTATCGCTCTGACACTATTCAAGCCATGTGTCCATATCCAAATTCATAAATGTTGTAAAAGCTAAAAGTCCAAAGCTTTCTGAAGCGGCAAAACTTCAACATTTACATAGGTGGTTCCTCTTTATTCATGCTCCTGCCAAGCACTTTTCAAAGAAAATTAACCATTAAGAAGTAAAGACTTCATCCTCCTTTCGCAGGTTGAGCACAACCTTGGGATGTAAATAAAACATGTGCTCTAGTCCACTGAATGTTCAGCTTTCCACATTGAACTCAGCTCCTAAGTTTCCTTCGGAGGGAGTTGGGTGTCCTAGCATTCAGTGACTAAGTTGGACTTAAACCCATCCCTTTAGCAGACTTTATAACCAAGTCTCTAGCCAGACCCTTCGTCAAGTGATCAACTAAGTTATGTTGAGATCTCACAAACTCTATAGATACCACCCCATTCATGATAAGTTCACGAATTGTGCTATGCCTGACACCTAAGTGTCTAGACTTACCATTGTACATTTGGCTATAAGCCTTAGCCAATGTAGCTGCACTATCACACCGGAGAGAAATAGGTGCTATAGGTTTAGGCCACAATGGAATCTCAAGAAGCAAGTTTTTCAACCATTCAGGTTCTTTTCTAGCAGCTGCTAAAGCCACAAATTCAGATTCCATTGTTGAACTGGTGATGCAAGTTTGTTTCTTGGATGCCCAAGAAATTGCACCTCTACCAAGTAGGAATACCCGACCACGGTAGGCGAATTGTCTTCATTATTCTGATCAACTTGCATCGGTGTAACCTTCCAACACCGATGGGTAACCAGTATATGAGAGACTATAATCCATAGTTCTCTTCAAATACTTCAATACCCTCTGAACTACTTGCGGTGATGAGCACTAGGATTACTAGTATACTGCTCAATTTTCCCACTCCAAAACCAATATCGGTCTAGTACAAGTCATGGCATACATCAGTGACCATTACCTAGAATACTCAAGTTGAGATACATCCTTGCCATGATTAGGCATCAGCTTCTCACAAGTATCCATAGGTGTACTCAACGGAGTACAATCAAAGTAATTGAATTTCCTCCGTACCTTCTCAATATAATGAGACTGAGAGATAGAAATTCTTTTACTTTCATGCTTAATCCTTATACCAAGGATAACATCAGCCTCCCCCATGTCCTTCATGGAGAACCTTGATGACAAAAATTCCTTTGTCCGGTCAACCTGATTTTGGTCAGTGCCAAAGATCAACATGTCATCAACATATAGACAAATGATGACTCCTTTACCAGATTCATCAAATTTGCTATATACACATTTGTCCGCTTGGTTAAGAACATAACCACTAGACAAAACCACTTCATCAAATTTTTGATGCCATTGCTTAGGTGCCTGCTTAAGTCCATAAAGAGACTTAAGCAGTTTACACACCTTGTTTTCATTGCCAGGCATGATGAAGCCCCGAGGTTGGTTCATATAAACCTCCTCATCCAATTCACCATTCAAGAAAGCAGTCTTCACATCCATCTGATGAATAATCAGATTGTGAATTGATGCCATAGCAATCAGCATCTTATGGTATGATACGAGCCACAGGGCATAAGTATCAAAATAGTCTATCCTCGACTTTTGTTTAAAGCCCTGAATAACTAATCTAGCCTTGAACTTTTCAATAGTTCCATCTACCTTCATTTTCTTTTGAAAATCCATTTGCAACCTAGAGGTTTGCAACCAGGAGGTAGATCAACCAACAACCAAGTGTTGTTCCCCATGATGGAATCCATCACATCATTGATTGCTTCTTTCGAGGCAATATCAGGACTTCATTGCTTGCTTCAAATGACTTGGGATCATCCTCAACAATGAAGCAATAGGAGTATTGGTCCGAGACCTCATCCCTTGTTCCTTCAACTAAGTATAGTTGAAACTCAGGTCCAAATGACTTTGGATTCCTGACCCTTTTGCTCTTCTTGAGCACAGGTTTAGGTTGTTGAACCACAACCTCATCAGGGACCACTAATGGTTCATCATCAGGGACCTCTGATACACCAGAGTCATGAGTTCCAATAGGAATCCTCTGACTTGGGCTAGGGACTGATGAGAATCTATTCTCATCAAAGTTTGCATCCCTTGATTCAATTATAGAGTTATCTGAAACATATTCATTAGGTTCAATAACATAGAACCTATAAGCCTTGGAATGCTCAGCATATCCAACAAAGATGCAATCAATGCCTCTTTCACCCAAAGTCTTTTGCTTTGGATCAGGGAGTCTTACAACAGCCCTACAACCCCAGACACTGAGATAGTTCAGGTTGGGTTTCCTTTTAGTCCAGAGTTCATAAGGGGTAACCTTGTTCCTTTTGTTGGGAACCCTATTCAATAAATAGCAAGCTGTTAACATAGCTTCACCCCAGAACCTTTGACTCAGTCCTGAATAGGACAACATGGAATTAACCATCTCCTTCAGCACCCTGTTTTCCTTTCAGAAATACCATTTTGCTGAGGAGTATAAGGGCATCGTTTCATGGATTATACCAACAGACGAAAATCAGAGTATCCATGTACTCACCTCTCCTATCAGTCCTTAATCTTTTGATCAAAGACCCAAGTTGTAATTCAACTTCAGTTTTAAACACTTTGAATTTATCTAATGCTTCATCCTTGGAATGTAACAAATAAACATAACAAAACCTAGAAGCATCATCAATAAATGTCACAAAGTACTTCTTGTTCCCCAAAGAGGGAGTGACATGCAAATCACACACGATCACTCTGTGAATAAGCTCCAAGAGATTAGTCTCACGACTAACACCCTGAAAAGGTTTCTTGGTAATCTTGGTCAACATGCAAGTTTTACACTTTTCAGTGTCCATGTCAAAGGTTGGGATCAACCCATCCTTAGACATATCTTGCAACCTTTTATAATGAACATGGCCAAGTCTAGCATGCCATAGGGTAGAGTCGGTCGGTCGAGGTGGTCACACATTTGAATTTACACTATCGTGGAAATAAATACACTATCAGTGGAAATATTAAGCCTGAACATTTGATTACATAAATAACCAAAACCAATAAAAACACCATGCTTAGAAAGCACAAATTTATCAGACTCAATAACTTGTTTATATCCATGATTATTCAAAACACTACTTGAAACCAAGTTTTTCCTTATATTAGGAACATGAATAACATTAAACAAAGTTACAATATTTTCTGAACTAAACCTAAGATCTACACAACCACGACCATGCACCAAGGCTGTTGACTCATTTCCCATGTGAAGAATAGAACCATCATTCAGTGACTCATAAGTCTTGAACCAGCTTCTATCTTTACACACATGAACTGTTGCTCCAGATTCAACCCACCACGCATACATCATCATCACGCACATAATGAGATTCAGATACATATGTAACATAATAAATCTGAAAAGACTTATTAACCATATTCCGACCTTTCAGTGAGTTGGAAGAACCACCACTCCCTGAACCATTAGTGCCTGATCCATTAGCTTTACCACCAATTTTAACACCCTTGCAGTCCCTTTTAATGTGACCAGTCTTGCCACATTTCCAACAAGTATGTGTTGCCTTCTTGTTGGGATCTGCCCTTGTGTTGTCATGATATTTGCGTTTGCCTTTGTTGTCGTTGTACCTGGTGGAGTTGTTATGCTCCACCATATTGACAACAGATGGTCCAGTAGCATTGCTACTCTTTGGCTTGTTATTATCCTGCATCTCGAGAGATTCCTCAATGCAGATGATGCCCAACTCAACGAGTTAACTCCTCTTTCTTATGTTTCAAGGTATGCTTGAAATCTTTCCAAGGAGGGAGTTTGTCAATGACACGTGAGACTTTAATGGCCTCATCCATGTTCATATTGTGTTGTGTAAACCTTCCAAGTATTCCAAGAAGTTCATTGTATTGTTCCATAACTGGTCTTGAATCAGTCATTTTGTAATTTGTGAAATTACTAACAAGAAACTTCTTACTTGATGCATCCTCAGCCATATATTTGGCATCCAAGGAATCCCACAGTTCTTTGGAAGATTCAAAGTTCTGATAAATATCAAACAAAGAATCAGACATACCATTGAGAATAAGACCTCTGCATATATAGTCATCATTCTCCCATTTGCTCCTCCTCCTGATCTGCTCCACAGTAGAATCATCACCATCATCGAGGAATAGGTGTAGAAGACACATACACCACACTCATGCTTGATAACAAGAAGTGCATCTTCTTTTGCCACCTCCTAAAGTCCACCCCTTCAAACTTATCCAGCTTAGCAAAGTTTGAAGGCATGTGTTTCATTGCGCAGGTTTCCATTGATTATCACAAAATAGTTTACTTTGATTGTTGGTGTGGTATCTCCCGAGGAAGCGAGGTTAAGACAATCAATGATAGTAGCAATACCACTAGGTGGTTACCGGATATCACTTGGAATCGTGTGATCACTTTCCAAAGTAAACTATTCGACCCTAATGCATGGGTATCACGAATATCTACTTGGGATAAGACCAAAATGCAGTTAGAGAATTAGGCACAATTCTATAACCCTTTAAGCTAATAAGTGTTAATGTTTTACGTGTCCTTCATGCATAATCAGATATCCTATTTATAGGATAATACTCTTGGCTAGTTCAATGGAATTATGAGTATTAATCGGCCCATTAATAGCCTCATAATTATCCCCATTATAGCTGTTAGTGATTACATGACCAATTAAGCGTGGTCATTAAGCGGTTGAAAGCTGCCACTTGAATAGGTCAAGCCGTTACAAGCGTGCTTTCATCGTACTTTCATAATACACTATCGGTGGTTACAACATGCTTCAACAAACAACGCCGTGTAAAACACTTGGGTGAAACACCACTTCGGTGGAAACACCACTTGGTGGAAACAGCGATCCAGTGGAAATCTGCTTCAGTGGAAACACGATAATCGATTGGTAACCACAACAGTACTTTCACCAAGCACTACCAATACAAACCACTACAAGAGTCAGGGTGTTCATGGACCTTATAGGTGTACACTCCGTACCTCCTAACCTATTACAAGGTGTGAACTATTCCCACAAGTGCACTAAATTTTCCAACATAAAGTACGTAGTTTATATGGAAGAATTCATACTGTCAGCAGTGCTACTGAATTGAACAACTTTTAGTGTGCGACATATTGACATGAAAGCACTAATTGCCATTTTGCAAATTAATGATCGTCGATTACTCATTATCTACGGCCCAAACCATCATTTAACCTTGATTACTAATATTTTATTCAGAATGAATGCATTAAATAGCACAATAAGATGACTACCACAAATTTCTTAGTAGTTCAAGAATCAAACATCACACTTGTGATCCTAATTTTACATAATATTCAAATAGACATGATTCATTTGATATGTACTTCAATAGTTGGATGATAATTAGAGTTTCTAATTATGCGTACATCATGAGTGGCAAGTAATATCAACAGGAGAGGGATTGTCAATCACAAAAATCCTTGATTTAATTTATAATAGTGCTGATCGGATCCAGATTCTCCTATACGGAGCTAGAGGTGGAGCATCTGGAATTGGAATTGTAATAGTGTGTATGTCTGCCATCTTGAGTAACTTTTAATGAAATACGTGAGTAAGAGATTATAGATTTGATTTGTGATTTAAATTTAGAGTTCTTTTGGATTGAATTTTATAAACTTAAATCATACTATATAAAAGTAGAGTTTAAAAAATTACTAACACACAAAATCCATACTAATTACTGAATAAATCTCAAATAACGAAACTTCCAAGAAATCCTAATATATAAACAGATAGAAGTGGGTGTTTCTGATCTCTGAAATATCTATCGTAATTTATTAAAAAGTTGGTTCTATTGAATGTCAATTTTGGAACTCATATAAAAGATTTTTTAAAAATTATATATATTTTGATATTCGGATATATAAAGTTGTTATCCGAAATTTCGAATATCCGAATTAAATAAATTTTACTAAAATAATGGATCTAACATAAAACCATCAACGCAAATTTCCGATATCTAAATTTGTGATATAACTAGTTATTGACAAATCCCTTAAATTATTTGAAGTAAAACCAAAAAAATATTGTCGAAAATGTATCATTTCATACTTTCGCTTTAGGCTCAAAAAACCATGAGACGACTCTTTACACATACCAAGCCAGTGGAAAACAAATTGCAGCAATAGACGATTGGAGGTTCATTTTTTATTACTTACAAGAGATGTATAGAAAGAACGTGGCTTATATGGAAGAATTCATACTGTTAGCAGTGCAACTGAATTAAACAACTGTTAGTGTGCGACATATTGACATGAAAGCACTAACTGCCGTTTTTGCAAATTAATGATCGTCGATTACTAATTGTCTGCAGCCCAAACCATCACTTAACCTCGATTCCTTATATTTTATTCATAATGAATGGATTAAATAGCACAATAAAATGACTACCACAAATTTTTTAGTAGTTCAAGAATCAAACATCACACTTGTGATCCTAATTTTACATAATATTCAAATAGACATGATTCATTTGATATGTACTTCAATAGTTGGCTGATAATTAGAGTTGCTAATTATTCGTACATCATGAGTGGCAAATAATATCACCAGGAAAGGGACTGTCACTCACAAAAATCCTTGGTTTTTATTTATAATAATGACGATGGCTGCTATTACAGCTGATAAAATGAATGGTATAAAAGTTTGTATAAACCAAAAGAAACCAGAAAGGTGGCCGTCCCTCCAAAGAATGGTTTTAGCAAACGTGGCATTCCCATAGTGGGCAAAAAAGCACCCACATAGGGAAAGGGATAAGCTGCACAGGGTGGCCTCAATCACCAGGCGTGAGATACCAGGCTCGGAAAGTACAAGTGACGGTACCTGGAGCAAGCCACATAGCATGTAGGATAGGAAAGCTCCAGTAACAACTTTCCATTTAGCGGATAGTGGTTGTGGCAGTGGTGGTTGTTGCTGGTTTTGTTGCACATAGCTATCTAAAGCTACTACAAAAAAACTCACAGAGGGCATTCGTACATGCCCCTGTAAAAGTAGAATACAAGCAGCCCCAATGACATGAGATGGTTTTCCCTCTTCAGTCATACCAACGATGATTGCAATGGCCAAACTAGTGACCACTCCGATAGCGGCAAAAATTGACGATCGGATCCCGATTCTCCTATATGGAGCTGAAGGTTGAGCATCTGGAATTGGAATTATAATAGTGTGTGTGCCTTCCATCTTGAGTAACTTTTAATGAAATATGTGAGTAAGTGATTATAGATTTGATTTGTGATTTGTGATTTAAATTTAGAACTCTATATGTTTGAATTTTTTAATCTTAGATGATACTATATAAAAGTAGAGTTTAAAAAATTACTAACACACAACATCCATACTAATTACTGAATAAATCTCAAATAATGAAATTTCCTAGAAATCCTAATCTATAAACAGATAGAAGTGGGTGTTTCAGATCTCCGGAATATCTATCATAATTTATTAAAATTTTTGGTTCTATTAAATGTCGGTTTTGGAACTCATATAAAAGATTTTTTAAAATTATATATATTTTGATATTCGGATATATAAAATTGTTATCCGAAATTTCGAATATTCGAATTAAACAAATTTAGCTAAAATAATAGTTCTAACATAAAACCATCAATGCAGATTTCCGATAGCTAAATTTGTGATATAGCTAATTGTTGACAAATCCCTTAAATTATTTGAACTAAAACCAAAAAAATATTGTCGAAAATGTATCATTTCATACTTTTCGCTTTAGGCTCAAAAAACCATGAGACGACTCTAATTCCATTTATTTACCTCTTTGACAAATTTTTATCTTTTAGATAATTTTTTTCTAAATTCATGCGGTAACTGTTAACGAAACTGACTTCAAACTTGTAGAAATTTCAAGTGATTATTTGTTTACAAAAATATCAAGTTTTACGAATTTTCAAGTGATTAACCCTCAACTTTATAGTATTAACGTGTATAAAGGGATCAAAGAAAACAAAATAAACAACCTTCTCTGTTTATAGATACCAAGCCAGTGGAAAACAACTTGGAGCAATAGACGATTGTAGGTTCATTTTTTATTACTTACAAGAGATGTATAGAAAGTACGTAGTTTATATGGGAGAATTCATAATGTAAGCAGTGCAACTGAATTGAACAACTGTTAGTGTGCGACATATTGACATGAAAGCACTAACTGCCATTTTTCAAATTAATGATCGTCGATTACTCATTGTCTGCAGCCCAAACCATCATTTAACCTTGATCCCTGATATTTGATTCATAATGAATGGATTAAATAGCACAATAAAATGACTACCACAAATTTCTTAGTAGTTAACATCACACTTGTGATCCTAATTTTACATAATATTCAAATAGACATGATTCATTTGATATGTACTTCATTAGTTGGCTGGTAATTAGAGTTGCTAATTATGCAAACATCATGAGTGGAAAATAATAGCAATTGGAGAGGGACTGTCAATCACAAAAATCCTTGGTTTTTCTTTATAATTATGACGATGGATGCTAATACAAGTGATAAAATGAATGGTATAAAAGTTTGTATAAACCAAAAGAAACCAGAAAGGTGGTCGTCCCGCCAAACAAAAGCCAAGGAATGGTTTTGGCAAACGGGGCGTTCCCATAGTGGGCGAAAGAGCACCCACATAGGGAAAGGGATAAGATACTCAGGGTGGCCTCAATCACCAGGCATGAGATACCAAACACGGAAAGTAAAAGTTTCAGGACCTGGAGCAAGCCACATAGCATGTAGGATAGGAAAGCTGCAACATCGGCTTTCCATTTAGCGGATAGTGGTTGTGTCAGTGGTGGTACGTTGTTGGTTTTGTTGCACATATCTATCTAAAGCTACTACAAAAACTCATAGAGGGCATTGGTACATGCCCCTGTAAAAGTAGAATACAGGCAGCCCCAATAACATGAGATGGTTTTCCCTCTTCAGTCATACCAATGATGATTGCAGTGGCCAAACTAGTGACCACTCCGATAGCGGCAAAAATTGCCGATCGGATCCAGATTCTCCTATACTGAGTTGGAGGTGGAGCATCTGGAATTGGAATTATAACAGTGTGTGTGCCTGCCATCTTGAGTAACTTTAAATGAAATATGTGAGTAAGAGATTATAGATTTTTTTTGTGATTTGTGATTTGAATTTAGAATTCTATTGGATTGAATTTTATAAACTTAAATTATACTATATAAAAATAGAGTTTCAAAAATTACTAACACACAACATCCATACTAATTACTGAATAATTCTCAAATAACAAAATTTCCTAGAAATCCTAATCTATAAACAGATAGAAGTGGGTGTTTCGGATCTCTGAAATATCAATCATAATTTATTAAAAACTTTGTATTTATTAAATGTCCGTTTTGGGACTCATATAAAAGATTTTTTTTAAATTATATATATTTTAATATTCGGATATATAAAATTGTTATCCGAAATTTCAGATATCCGAAATAAATAAATTTTGCTAAAATAATAGTTCTAACATAAAACCATTAACGCAGATTTCCGATATCTAAATTTGTGATATAGCTAGTTATTGACAAATCCCTTAAATTATTTGAACTAAAACCAAAAAAATATTGTCGAAAATGTATCATTTCAAAATTTCGCTTTAGGCTCAAAAAACCATGAGACGACTCTAATACCATGAATTTACCTCTTTGACAAATTTTTTTCTTTTAGATAATTTTTTCTAAATTCATGTGGTAACTGTTAATGAAAGTGACTTCAAACTTGTAAAAAAGATGGTCTTTTAATGAATTTTCAAGTTAGTAAGTATGATAAATTTTCAATGAATTTTCAAGTGATTATTAGTTTTCAAAAATTTCAAGTATTACGAATTTTCAAGTGATCAACCCTTAACTTTATAGTATTCACGTGTATAAATGGATCAAAGAAAACAAAATATACAGCCTTCTCTCTTTACACATACCAAGCCGGTGGAAAACAAATTGCAGCAATAGACGATTGTAGGTTCAATTTTTATTACTTACAAGAGATGTATAGAAAGTACGTAGTTTATATGGAAAAATTCATACTGTTAGCAGTGATACTGAATTGAACAATTGTTAGTGTGCAACATATTGACATGAAACTAACTGCCATTTTTCAAATTAATGATCGTCGATTACTCATTGTCTGCAGCCCAAACCGTCATTTAACCTTGATCCCTGATATTTTATTCATAATGAATGGATTAAATAGCACAATAAAATGACTTCCACAAAGTTCTTAGTAGTTCAAGAATCAAACGTCACACTTGTGATCCTAATTTTACATAATATTCAAATATACATGATTCATTTGATATGTACTTCAATGGTTGGTTGATAATTAGAGTTGCAAATTATGCGAACATCATGAGTGGCAAATAATAGCAACAGGAGAGGGAAAGGGATAAGATGCACCCACATAGGGAAAGGGATAAGATGCACAGGGTGCCCTCAATCACGAGGCGTGAGATACCAGGCCCGGAAAGTACAAGTGACGGGACCTGGAGCAAGCCACATAACATGTAGGATTGGAAAGATGCAACAACCGCTTTCCATTTAGCGGATAGTGGTTGTGGCAGTTGTGGGTGTTGTTGTTTTTGTTGCACATACCTATCTAAAGCTACTACGAAAAAACTCACAGAGGGCATTGGTACATGCCCCTGTAAAATTAGAATACAGGCTAGCCCCAATGACATGAGATGGTTTTCCCTCATCAGTCATACCAACGATGATTGCAATGGCCAAACTCGTGACCACTTCGATAACGGTAAAAATTGCCGATCGGATCCATATTCTCATATATGGAGCTGGAGGTGGAGCATCTGGAATTGAAATTGTAATAGTGTGTGTGCCTGCCATCTAGAGTAACTTTTAATGAAATATGTGAGTAAGAGATTATATATTTGATTTGTGATTTAATTTAGAATTCTATTGGATTGAATTTTATAAACTTAAATTATACTATATAAAAGTTGAGCTTAAAAAATTAATAACACACAACATCCATACTAATTACTGAATAAATCTCAAATAACAAAATTTCCTTGAACTCCAAATCTATAAACAGATAGAAGTGGGTGTTTCGGATCTCCGAAATATCAATCATATATATTAAGTATTTTGGTTCTATTAAATGCCAATTTTAGAACTCATATAAAAGATTTTTTAAAAACTATATATATTTTGATATTCGGATATATAAAATTGTTATCCGAAATTTCAGATATCCAAATTAAATAAATTTAGTTAAAATAATAGTTTTAACATAAAACCATCGACGCAGATTTTCGATATCTAAATTTGTGATATTGCTAGTTATTGACAAATCCCTTAAATTATTTGAAATAAAACCAAAAAAATATTGTTTAAAATGTATCATTTCATACTTTCGATTTAGGCTCAAAAAACTATGAGACGACTCTAATACCATGTATTTACCTCTTTCACAAATTTTTGTCTTTTAGATAAATTTTTCTAAATTCATGCGGTAACTGTTAACGAAAGTGACTTCAAACTTGTAGAAAAGATGGCCTTTTAATGAATTTTCAAGTGATTAAGTATGATAAATTTTCAATGAATTTTCAAGTGATTATTAGTTTACAAAAATATAAAGTATTACGAAATTCTCAAGTGATCAACCCTTAACTTTATAGTATTCACGTGTATAAATGGATCAAAGAAAACAAAATAAACAGCCTTCTCTCTTTACACTTTATAGTATTCACGTGCTACTGAATTGAACAACTGTTAGTGTGCGACATATTGACATGAAAGCACTAACTGCCATTTTTCAAATTAATGATCGTCGATTACTCATTGTCTGCAGCCCAAACCATCATTTAACCTTGATTCCTGATATTTTATTCATAATGAATGGATTAAATAACACAATAAAATGACTACCACAAATTTCTTAGTAGTTCAAGAATCAAACATCACACTTGTGATCCTAATTTTACACAATATTCAAATAGACATGATTCATTTGATATGTACTTCAATTGTTGGTTGATAATTAGAGTTGCTAATTATGCGAACATCATGAGTGGCAAATAATAGCAACAACAGAGGGACTGTCAATCACAAAAATCCTTGGGTTTTATTTATAATAATGATGTTGGCTGCCATTACAAGTGATAAAATCAATGGTATAAAAGTTTGTATAAACCAAAAGAAACCTAAAAGGTGGCCGTCTCACCAAACAAATGCCAAAGAATGGTTTTGGCAAACGGGGCGTTCCCATACTGGGCGAAAAAGCACCCACATAGGGAAAGGGATAAGATGGACAGGGTGGCCTCAATCACCAGGCGTCAGATGTCAGGCCCGGAAAGTACAAGTGACGGGACCTGGAGCAAGCCACATAGCATGTAGGATAGGAAAGCTGCAACAATAGCTTTCCATTTAGCGGATAGCGGTTGTGGTGGCGGTGGCTGTTGCTGGTTTTGTTGCACATAGCTATCTAAAGCTACTACAAAAAACTCACAAAGGGTATTGGTACATGCCCCTATAATAGTAGAATACAGGCAACCCCAATGACATGAGATGGTTTTCCTTCTTCAGTCATAGCAATGATGATTGCAGTGGCAAAACTAGTGACCACTCCGATAGCGGCAAAAATTGCCGATCGGATCCAGATTCTCATATACAGAGCTGGAGGTGGAGCATCTGGAATTGGAATTGTAATAGTGTGTGTGCCTGCCATCTTGAGTAACTTTTAATGAAATATGTGAGTAAGAGATTATAGATTTGATTTGTGATTTGTGATTTGTGAATTATATTTAGAATTCTATTGGATTGAATTATATAAACTTAAATTATACTATATAAAAGTATAGTTTAAAAAATTACTTACACACAACATCCATACTAATTACTGAATAAATCTCGAGTAACGAAATTTCTAGAAATCCTAATCTATATACAGATAGAAGTGGGTGTTTCGGATCTCCGAAATATCTATCATAATTTATTAGAAATTTTCGTTCTATTAAATGTTAGTTTTGGAACTCATATAAAAGATTTGTTAAAAATTATATATATTTTGATATTCGGATATATAAAATTTTTATCCAAAATTTCGGATATTCGAATTAAATAAATTTAGCTAAAATAATAGTTCTAACATAAAACCATAAACTCATATTTCCGATATCTAAATTTGTGATATAGCTAGTTATTGACAAACCCTTTCAATTATTTGAACTAAAACCAAAAAAATATTGTCGAAAATGTATCATTTCATACTTTCGCTTTAGGCTTAAAAAACTATGAGACGACTCTAATTCCATGTATTTACCTTTTTGAAATTTTTTTATCTTTTAGATAATTTTTTCTAAATTCATACGTTAACTGTTAACGAAAGTGACTTCAAAGTTGTAGAAAAAATGGTCTTTTAATGAATTTTCAACTGTTTAAGTATGATAAGTTTTCAATGAACTTTCAAGTGATTATTTGTTTACAAAAATATCGAAGTATTATGAATTTTCAAGTGATTAACCCTTAACTCTATATTATACACATGTATAAATGGATCAAAGAAAACAAAATAAATAGCCTTCTCTATTTCTTAATACACATTTCTTCTCTTCGTTAAAATACGCAGCTTCAAGAAAAGGAAACACCAAAAACGCCGAACCTTTTCTTCGACAGCTAGTTCTAACAATCGATATTCGGAGACCGCAAATACCGTGGATTAAAATGGCATCGATCATCAATCATTATGGGGGCTGAGACATATCTACGCCGAATCGGTCAACTGTATCACCCTAGTGACTAGGCCAGGATACAACTTTAATCTCTATGTAAGTTAATTTTTGAAGAAATTTTTTGTTATACACATGCATTATATACTTGATGTTAATATGATTTTATCAATCATTGTATATTAATTATTCAATATTTGTGTCTCAACTAATTACAAGCTTGCTTATGGACTTTGCAAGACATAGTTTAAGATGGAAGTGACAACACCTGAAAATTTTGTAAAAGAGTTTATTGTAAGAATATTTTATATACTTCTTTTTTTCATTCATGTTATCGATCATGTACATATATATTTATTTACATTAGTTGTATGATCAATAATATAAACTTATATTTCATATATGTTTTCACATCTCATTTTTATATACATATCATGTAATATTATTATTTTTACACATAATATTCTACTTACTTTTTTAGTTTTTTTTATTCAGGTTGTGGGTGTTTCGGATATCCGGAAATTCTATCGTAATTTATTAAAAATTTTGGTTTTATTAAATGTCAATTTTAGAAATCATATAAAAGCTTTTTTGAAAATTATGGATATTTTCGCATTCGTATATATAAAACTGTTATACGAAATTTCGGATACTCGAATTGAAAAAATTTAGTTAAACAATGGGTTTAACATAAAACCATCATTGCAAATTTTGGAATCCAAATTTATGATATAACTGGTTATTGAAAATTCCTTTAAATTATTTAAATTAACAACAAAAAATCATTGTCGAAATGTCTCATTTCATATTTACGCTCTAAACATCGAAAAACTATGAGATGACTCTAATATTATGTATATACCTCTTTGATAAATCTTGATCTTTTAGATAACTTTGTCTAAATTCATGCAGTAAGTGTTAACAAAAGTGATTTCAAACTTGTAGTAAAGATGGCCTTCAAAAGAATTTTTAACTGATTAAGTATGATGAATTTTCAAATGATTAACTATATACGAAAGTATCGAGTATGATGAATTTTCAAGTGATTAACCCTTAACTTTATAGTATTCATGTGTATAAATAGATCAAAGAAAACAAAATAAACTGCAATCTCTTTTTCTTAGTACACAATCCTTCTTCTTTGTTAAAATACGCAACTCCAAGAAAAGGAAATACTCGAAACGCCAAAACATCAAAACCCTTTTCTACAACACCCGGTTCGAACAATCGATATTTGGAGACCAAAAATACGGTAGATTAAAATGGCATCGATCATCAAGCATTATGTAGTGAGACCAATCTACGCTGAATCGATCAACTGTATCACCCTAGTGTCTAGGCTAGGATACAATTTTAATCTCTATGTAAGTTAATTTTTGAAGAAATGTTTTGTTATACATATGCATAATATACTTGATGTAAATATGTTTATGTCAATCGTTGTATATTAATTATAATATTTGTGTCTGAACTCGGTTGGAAGCTCGCTTGTGGACTTTGCAAGACAGAGTTTAAGGTGGAAGTGGCAATACGTGAAAAATTTTCAAAGGATTTTAATGTAAGAGCATTTTGTATACTTTTTTTTTCATTCATGTATACATATATTTGTTTGCGTTAGTTGTATGATCAGTAATATAAACTTGTATTTCATATATGTTTTCAGATCTTATCTTTATATACATGTTATGTAGTCTTATTATTTTTCGACAAAATATTCTACTTACTTTTTTAGATTTCTTGATTTAGTTTTTGGGTGTTCATATAATATTTTTATTCGAATATCCAAAAATTAGATCAGAATTTATTAAAAAGTTGGGTTTTATTAAATGTCAGTTTTGGAACTCATATGAAAGTTTTCTTTAAATTATAGATATTTTGATATTCAGATATATAAAATTGTTATCCAAAATTTATGATATTCGAATTGAAAAAAATTAGTTAAATAATGAGTCTAACATAAAATAATCGTTGCAAATTTTGGAATCAAAACTTGTGAGATAACTAGTTATTGACAAGTCCGTTATATATTTTTAAATTAACAACAAAAAGTCATTGTCGAAAGTGTTTCATTTCATATTTTTGCTCTAGGCATCAAAAAACCATTAGACGACTCTGATACCATGTATTTACCACTTTGAAAAATCTTTATCTTTATATAACTTTGTGATACGTGCATGAAGGTGAAGACCAAGTCTCAAGTAGTTGATAAGTTACTCCATGATTTCCACGTACACGAAAGTGTAAATGCATGCATTTAGGATAAAGAAGTGGTCATTACCACAGGGTATTAGACTCACGTTTACTTTTAATTAGTTTTTCATGTTTGAATATTATTCCTAAAATATAGGCTAGTAACAGTTTCTTTTCAAATACTTATGTGTAACTTGTTTCATTGGAATATGTAGGAGAAAAGTTGCAGTAGTAAGTCTAATATAGTTTAGTTATGCGTAGTTAGTCAGAAGGAGTATAACCATCTCGAATCAGTTCCTATCAATTGGTGCTTTCATTCACTCGAACCTAAATTATCTTTTTGAGACAAATCAAAAAGAGAATAAACATCTAATTTATGTATGAGTTAGTTGTTATAAGAAACATGTTCTTGACAGGTCCCTTAAATTATTAAGATTAACAACAATTTTTTTTAATAAATTATGTATACATCAAGGGTTCTTTTGTATTGGGCACACTTCCTAAAGCATTACCAACATGATGGTGTTCCATTTTAATATATATATATATATATATATATATATTTATATATATATATATATATATATATATATATATATATATATATATATATATATATGTAAATCCATGTTTGCATTTACCATGTCCAGTTTTCAAACATGGACAACTCTATGTTGCAAATTTGAGGGTAAAAAGCCAAAGAGGGTTGGAGGTTATCATTTGTAATTAAGACAATAATATATAAATCGTACTACAAATGTCGGCTACAAATAACTACTTTAAGGTCTTTGATCAGCGTTCAATCGTTATGTACAAGTATAAATATCACATGTTTTATACGCTTTTTTAACTTTTTATAAACTCTTATCAACAATTCCATTTTAGTTTCACTTTTGTTTTCTTCATATTTAGGTGTTCACGAAATCAACATGGACTAGTCAAGTGTTTGACGTTCTCTTCATACGTTTGCTCTTCAAGACTATCAAAGTTGGAAAAGACGATACATGCACGTTTATTATTTTGATAGTTACAAACCGAATTGTTTATCGAATCATTGACTTATTACTTATTATTTTCTTCAAAAACTAATAGAACCTGTTTACGGTCATACCTTTTTCTTACTACATATCAAGTGTTTGACATTAACTATATACATTTGCTCTTAAAGACTATCTACGAGGTGAAGACGGTACATGCACGTTTATTTTCTTAATAGTTACATGCCAAATTGTTTATCGTCTATCGGCTAGTACTTATTATTTCCTTCATAAAAAAAACATAAGAACCTTGATTATTATTGTCGTTTTGTTTGTTGCTTTATTTACACATGTAACTTCTTAATTAATAATTCCGTCAAAAAACCCGTCAATTTGACGGGTCTATAAGCTAGTAATATCATATTTTACACCATAAACGACATCTGACTTTATAGTATAGAATTTCAATACCTACATAAAATAAAAGCTTCAATCAAAAATATCGATATATCTATTGAAAGATAGAAAAATATATTGATAAGCAATAATATAATTTATTTTAGAGTTTCATAGATAATATCATCAAATTTATTTTAGAGTTTCATGTGTAGTAACACTGTACTTAATTCTCAACTCTTTTGTGATATATGTACTTTTTAGAGTAAATTGTATAATACATTTTGTCTTTTGCAAATTCTCAGAGTTTACAACAAAGTTGTTAGTAAAAGTCACACAATTTACTAGGGGTGGCAATTTTCGACACCATGCGATAACCGAAAACCGACACGAAGTTAAAGAGATTTTGATTGAGGATCAACATGTTGAGTCAAAAATAAGTAAACCCGTCAAACCCGTATCATAAACTGGACCTGTTTAAGTTGATTAATTATTATGCATGTCGCCCGTTAAAAAATTAATATGTAATTTGGCTTTTATGTGAGATTTGGGTTAAAATGTTTTTTGTTATATACTTAATATGATATTTAATTACGACTATAACTTGGATAATATTGAAATTGTTATAAAGTTATTTATATGTTATATTTTTCTATTGTTTTTAATCATTGTATCATTTTTTTATTTAAGCTAGTTAAATCGATAAACTCCAACCTTCTTTATCGCTTGAGCTATTTACTTAATCAGATTAAACATGTCACAAACAGGTTATATCTGTTTTGCAGGTCAGCTAGGTTAGGGTTGAGTTTCTTGACATAATTAATAAACACGTCATGTTTTGATAAAGGTTACACCAACCCACGAACCCGAATATGTCAACCCAAACGACTCAGTTGTCACCTCCAATTTACATACCTCGAGTAGTAAAAGTTAAACAATGTGCATCTATAGGAACTAACGATGCGATTTGAATCTGTTATCTACTAGCTTAAGTCCTACCACACACGTGAGGTTTTTTCGTAGTTTGTCCAAGATAGAACCATCCTCCCTTTATTTGTTTACTCTGTGTTAGACGATTAGTATTAGGATGTCAGGCCTCTTATGTGTTTAGGCCCATATTGTATCTTATATATATATTATCATGTATCGAACACATATACAGTGAATATACGATTTCCTAAAGTTCTACATGGTATCACAGCCTAACTTCGATCCACATCAGATCTAACCCTAAATTTTTTTTCTTCGTCTCAAGGTTCTTGTTTGTCGACCGTGTGTGTTGTCGACCGCCTGTGTTTGTTTGTCGACCTCTGTGTTGTCGACCACGTTTCAAGGCTCTTTTCGCTTGTTATATTAATCACCTACAAACCCTAAAACATCTCTTGTAAACCCTAAACATCACCATGACTACGGATCCACTTCCTCCCCCACCGGTTCTCACTTTGTCTGACAAACTTATGGCTATGAATAACTTAACTACCTTTGTTCCCATCAAACTTGATGTTGATGAGATGAATTACTCATCATGGGTGTATTATTTTTCTCATCTTTGTCATGGGTATGGCATCTTGGATCATCTCGTTGATCCACATGCGTCCTCCTCTACTGAACCTCCTTCACCACCAACAAAGGATGCGAAGTGGCTCAAGGTTGATTTTATAATTCGATCTTGGATATTTTCCACACTTGCCTCGAATCTTCAAAAAAGGTTAGTTGTTCTTATTCCCCCAACTGCCAAAGCAGTGTGGGTCTACCTTGAGACGATCTTTCAAGACAACAAACGCCCAAGAGCTATGGCTTTGAAGGCAGAATTACGTAACTTGAAGCTTGGGGAGTTAACAATTGATGCTTACTTTCGGAAAATTGAATCCATTGCTTCGGTTTTGAATGGCCTTGGTTCTCCTCTTAGAAATGATGACATTGTTACGTTTGCACTTGAAGGCTTACCAAACACGTATGATGTGATTTCTATCGTTATTGTTAGTCGGGAACCCTTTCCCGATCTCAAAACGGTTCGTTCTTTGTTGACTACACAAGAGATGTGCATGAAATCTAAAGTTTAAGACCCGCTTGTGGAGGCTACATCCGCTTCTCCTATGGTCTTATTGGCCAATACTAATGCTAATGCTCGGCCTTCGTCTAATCCTTTGGACAAAGTGCACAAACTGTGTTTTCTTTTTGCTAAAGGTTATTGTCGTTTTGGTGAGGCATGTCGATATCATCACTATGGTGTTCATGGCAAGTCTACTTTACTTCCTCGTAGTTCTGGTTCGTCCTCTACGGTGTTGGGTTTTAATTCTTCGGATATGGATGCCTTGCAACAATTTTTAGCTAAGTTGGGGTTTACGTCTTCGACTAACACTCAGACTTCTCCTGTTGCGTATCACACTAGCATCCCTTCTGGTTGCGTATTACCCTCCGGGCCAACCCAACCAAACCATCAATTTTCCCAGCCTCTATATTCGGCCCAATCTGGTCCAGGCCTATCAATGGGGCTCCATATGTATGGATTGGGTCAATCTGCTGGGATGACCGGTTTGTATCAACCGGGGGTTCAAGTTCTATAAGGTTCATTGTCACGAGGGGGTCCACTGATGACCAATTCATTGTCACACAAGCCGCAGGGGGTTCACCTTCCTGCTGGTTCTCACCCGCCAGCAGGAGTTCGGGCCCACCGATTCATCGCAGTGGGGTTTAGCAAGGGACTTCGACAGATCCGGTGTTTGGATAAGTTTTTAACCCGGGTCAAGTTCTTGCGTCGGGTCAACAGGGTTCGGGTTTGGAGACTCTGTTACCGCATGATTTTAATACTAACACTCTTCAGGACCCGTCTGCGGGAAATTGGAATATGAATACATGTGCGAGCTCTCATCTTAATGATTATGTGCATTGTCTTAGTGATATTCTTAATAACTGCATTTATCCGTCTGTCGCGGTTGGTGATGGGCATTTTATTCCCGTAACTAACTATGGTCATAGTATTTTGTCTACTCTCGCCCCTCTTCGCTTAAATAATGTTTTAATTACCCATCATATCGTAAAAATCTTATTTCGTAGCCAATTTGTTCGTGATAATTATTTCACCGTTGAATTTGATCCTTTTGGTTTTTCTGAAGGACTTCCTCCTAACTCGACTCCTCCGCCAGATAGCACAGTGATCATTACCCCTGTTATGAAGCCTTCCCACCCCCCAAGCATATCTTGCCGCTAGTATACGTGGCATCAACGACTTGGACATCCGTGGAGTGAAGTGTTGCGCCGCTTGTGTCTAGTGATTCTATTTCTTGTAATAAAGAAAAGCTTCCCGCTCTTTGCCATGCCTCGCCTAGTAAACATGTGAAGCTTCCGCTTGTTAGTTCATCTAGTTCTACTTGTTTTGTTTCACTTTCGGATTTGTGGACATCCCCAATTCGAGTCTTTCCGTTTCAAGTATTATGTTTTGTTTCTTGATCATTATTCTCGAGATGTTTAGGTTTATCCATTAGTGAATAAATCTGATGTTTTGTCTAAATTTTAGTTGTTTCGTAGTTATGTTCGTACTCAGTTTAAGTGTGAAATTAAATCGTTTCAGTGTGATCATGGTGGGGAATTTGAAAATACTGTCTTTCATAAATTATTTTCAACCTATGGCATCCAGTTTAGATTTTCTTGCCCTCGCACCTCTCAACAAAATGGAAAATATGAACGCATGATTCATACCATAAATAATCTTATTCGTACTTTATTGTTTCATGCACACTTACGACCAAACTATTGGACTGAAGCTCTTAATATGGTTGTTTATTTATTGAATATCCTACCTTCTCGTGCCATTAATAATGAAATACCTTTTACCCGACTTTTTGGTGCTACACCTGATTATAGTGTTCTTCGTATTTTTTGATGCCTTTGTTACCCACATATTGTTACCAACCATAAATTAGGACCTCGTGCAACACCTGCAATATTTTTGGGACACGCTGCCAATCATTTTGGCTATCGTTGTCTTGATCTCAACACCAACAAAATTATCATCTCTCGTCATGTTACTTTTGATGAAACGGTTTTTCAGTTTCAATCCAATCCGTCCAAGTCTACCCCCTCATATGATTTTTTGAAAGATTCTTCCAATCTCATTTCCACCATTATCAACACCACACCAATTGGTCCTATTTTAAACCCGATTACTATTCTACCAGTCGACATACCTGCATCACCTACACCACCTACGCCTCCACCTAATGAACCTGTTCCTGAACCACCTACGCCTCCATTTAATGATCATGTTCCTGACCCTACACCTCCTTTACCACCACCACCTCCACCTGTAGTATCTATTCATCCCATGGTCACACGTTCTCGTGTCGGGACTACTCGTCCTAATCCTAAGTATGTTGGTCATGTGTCTACTATTTCTCCATCACCTAGGTCGTATAAGGATGCACTTAATGATCCAAATTGGCGAAATGCTATGTATGATGAGTACAATGCGCTTATTAAGAATAAAACTTGGACTTGTATACCTCGTCCTGAGGGTGTCAATGTTGTTACTTGTATGTGGTTATTTCGCCATAAATATTTGGCTGATGGCACTCTTAGTCGGTACAAGGCACGTCTTGTCGCCAATGGTAGCACACAGATTGAGGGAGTTGATGTTGATGAGACTTTTTAGTCCGATTGTTAAGCCGGGCACCATTTGGACTGTTCTTAGCTTAACTATTTCTCGACATTGGCCTGTTCACTAGCTTGATGTCAAGAATTCGTTTTTACATGGTGATTTGGCCGAATCGTTTATATGCATAAACCACTCCGCGATCCGAGCATCCAGATTATGTTTGTTTATTACAGCGGTCTCTTTATAGTCTTAAGCAGGCGCCTCGGGCATGGTTTTAGCGGTTTGCTGCCTATATTACTACTGTTAGGTTTACTACGAGTCGTTGTGACTCTTCTTTATTTATTTATAGACAGGTTGATGATACTGCTTTTTTGTTGCTCTATGTGGATGATATTGTGCTCACTGCTTCCTCTGATAGTTTATTACAACGGATTATTGCTTCTTTACATACGGAGTTCTCTATGACTGATTTGGGTGCTCTTAACTATTTTTTGGGTGTGTCAGTTACGCATGACTCTACTGGGATGTTTTTTTTCATAGCGTAAGTATGCTGTGGAGATTTTGAGCGTGCACATATGGTTGGTTGTAACCCCTTCTGACTCCTGACACCGAAGTCTAAATTAGATGCCATGGTGATCCGGTTTCTAATCCCAAGTTATATCGACTCTTGCGTTCTCTTCAAGATCTCACATTTACTAGACTCGATATTACATATGCAAAGTGCGAGTTTGCCTACATATGCATGATCCTCGAGAGCCTCATTTCTGCCTCAAGCCGGATTTTACTGCATGTCGGGGACTCGCCTATGGTTTACGCTATTTTCCACTCATCGAGTCCTTGGTTGCTTATTCGGATGCCGATTGGGTGTTTCCCTACTACCGCTCTACATCGTTATTGTGTTTTCTAGCAACAACTTACTATCCTCGGTCATCTGCCGCCGCCGCTTTCGCTGCCGAGGTCGAGTATCGTGGTGTTGCCAATGATGTTGCCTGAGACATGTTGGCTTCTAATCACGCGGAGCTTCACACGCCTTTGTCCTCAGCCACTATTGTTTATTGTGATAATGTGAGTGCAGTGTACTTGTCATCTAATTCAAAGATCAACTAAAAGCATATTGAGATTGATATTCATTTTGTTCGTGATTTGGTTGCTACGGGTCATGTTCGAAGTTCTACATGTTCCTTCTCGGTTTCGATGTCGATATTTTTACCGGGTTTACCGCCCTGTCTTGTTTGTTGAGTTTCGTGACAGTTTGAGTGTTCGGTCTCCTCCCGCTCAAACTGCGGGGGAGTGTTAGACGATTAGTATTAGGATGTTAGGCCTGTTATGTGTTTAGGCCCATATTGTATCTTATATATTTTTTTATCATGTATCGAAACATATATACAGTGAATATACGATTTCCTAAAGTTCTACACTCTGCTTTATACTTCATTAATAACTTATCAAAATCTTCTAATAGAACAAAATATTTTGGATTCCGCATAATTAGGGTTGGTAGTAGCTTGGAATTAAAAAATGACGAAAAATATATGTCACGGGAGATCCACGTTAGCGAATAACTATAAATGATTTGTATCGTTAGTCTTTAGTGATGTATTTGTTCCTTTACTATCGGACATTACTACAGAAAGTGTAATAAAGTCCGGTTTTATAACGAAGGCTTTATGTGACTTCCATAACATTAAAACCCGTTTGTTTGTTAGGGAACGGGCTTAATGACGTAGATTGTAAACTGTGATTGTAAACTGTGAAAGTAAAATCACATAGAGGCTCACTTTTAAAACCAGGCTCTATGAGTTTTCCGTATAGAGCCCTTACCCTTTTGAGCCGTTATGCAAAACCGGGCTTTTTATGAATCTTTTCAATTGGGTTCTATGGCCTTTTTGTAGTAGTGTGAGTGATGTAAATTGTTTGACGTTTACTAAAAAAAAATATAAATAGGTTAACATTCTGAGATCTAAACTGAAAATATGCAAATCAAAAAGATGTATTTTGCCTTTTACTCTGCTCTTAATTATACGAAAGATTACAATTTATTTGCGTATTTATACGACAATTTTTGAACGAAGAAATTACATGTTTGTAAATTTAATGTTAAAAATAACACGTAACTTGCTGCACTATTGCAAATGGTGACACTGAAAATAATGTATAAAACGTGTCAACTTTAAAGCGACGTGTCAAATTAATTGCGTATTAATGAACGATGTGTCATGTATGACCCTTAAAACATCCGTTACATTTGAAGTAGGGTTCTTATGTCACATTTCATTCCTGACTGAAAAAAAAAAAAAAAAAAAAATCTGAATCTTTTCTCAAAAGGTATGAATTACTTTGTTTACTATGAATTCATATGTTCAAATTAAAAAATCATCAGTAACTAATTAACTTTGTTATGATTATGTTATTAGCAATTAATTTTCATTGAGAGACATTTGGATTGCAATAGGGTTGTTTGGACATCATTCTATATAAATTAATTGATTTCTGATAATTAGCTAGCTAGCTGGTAATAGAACATGATACATATGTTGCATATATACAACTGTAACTATCACTTTTTATGGTAGACTGGCTATGCTTCATATATCTATAAGGGATGATTTGTACAACATTAAATTTGTTGTGTACACTACAAAATGTGTAATATGATATTGTAAAAAATGTGTGATATGAACAAGCCACATCATTATATGAATCTTTTTGTGTAAAAATATGCTTTACATGTTGTAGAGTAGTGGTGTACACATCTCAAAACGGTGTTGTACAAACCTCCTCCTAAAGAGCTTAGAAACACTTGCAATTTGAATGTGTATCTATAGTTTGAACTCGAACTTGATCGTAATTTGATTTTGGCAGCAACATTTAGTATCGAGATGAATCCTCAACCTTTAGATATACTAGTAATACATATCCTTCCTCGAGACATTATTGAAAATATCTTATGTCTTGTACCGATTAAAGAGGCAGCAGGAACAAGTGTCCTTTCCCGCGAATGGAGGTACATTTGGACTAAAGTTCCTAAACTTGTGTTTAATGAGTATATGTTTGTAGTGTCACCTGAGGAGCATAAGCGGCTTTCTGTTATAGAGCAAACCTTTCAAAGATTTAGTGGAAGGGAAAAGATGAGCCAGAGGTGTAAACTTTTCTATGCTATATGTCAAGTTCTGTTGGTGCAAGAAGGTTCAATACTTGAGTTCACCCTTTCCATGACAGCAGATGATACATGTGTTGAAATTGACCATCTAATAAATCATTTGTCTAGGAAGAATACTATTAGGAAATTAACACTTCAGTTGACAATCTTGTATAGGTTACCATTATCTATATTCTCATTACATCGACTAACGAACCTATTTCTCCATGATTGTGATTTTAACCTTAAACCGATATTCAATGGATTTAGTAACCTGACAACCTTATGCTTGGAAGGTGTAGAAATCTCTAAGAAAACACTCCTGCATCTTCTATCCACTTGCCCGTCACTTGAAAGCTTTAGTCTGGTAAGTTTTTACTATAATTTAAGTGGATCCTAGTGGACTCTCATTACTTATCCTAATTTTGTAAGTTGTTGCAGCTTCCAAAAGAGCACAATTATGGTAATGGCAATGAAACTCTTACTGATCTATTAAAGTGTGTGCCTGGACTTGAACACTTTACTATCAATGGTTGGGGTATTGAGGTAATTTCTTTTTTAAATGATATATAACCAGTTTCAAGTTGTGAAAAAATAACCATGGTTGTTAACTTTGTTTTGACCCATGGTTCAAGTGGTTCGCTGAGGACGCTGTTTCAAGAAAGCTTCCAACCTCATTAGTCAACTTCAAATACTTCTACTTAGAGAATATGTGTCTCATTAACAAATATTGCTTACCTTTTATTGTTCTTCTGATTCGAAGCTCGCCAAACTTGGAGAAAATTAAGCTATGGGTAAATAACATAGATTTATTTTGTATCGTATTTGTTTCTGTTCTCGTGGCATAATACGTTGACACAATAAAATACCCTTCTGTAGCCAGGTATACTGTTGCCATTCCGATCTTATTATGAACAAGAGAGAGACTCGGAAGATGCTGATGCAGGTAAAGATGACTCAGATATTTGGTTAGAGCATCTAAATGAATTGGAGATTGCAAATTTTGCCAACTTGAAGGTAGAGTTGAAGTTTGTGAAGCGAATCTTAGCCAAGTCACCGGTGCTCAAGAAGGTAAGGATATCTCTTGACCATCGGGCTTCTTATGATGAAGAGTTGATGGTGTCAAAAATGCTGTTATGCTCCCAGCATGCGTCACCTCCCGTAGAAATCATTGTTGAGCGTCTTAGTTTTCCGTATTAAAATATTTAAAATCATGTTTGAATGTTTGCTTAGTAGATGTAATAAACTTCAGATCACTTGATATTACTCTGTTCTGTTGGACTGTTGAGATTGATGACGATAATCTACTGATGCAGAGTTCTTGACTTTCTTTGATCGATATCTTTCGTCAAGTCTTCTATTTTTATTCGATATTGGCTAGCTTCCCCACAAAGCCCCTTTGGGTCAAACCACGATTCCACGTTCAACACGTTTGTTCACTTAAAAAAAACCTGATCTTTGGGACGATATTCTCGTCCCAAGACAAAAAAAGGCACGACATCTCGTCCTATTTTGGAAGTTCCTTTTTGGTTGTCAAAAAAATTTGGGACGACGAGATACGTGCAATTTTGGGACGATAATATGATGGGCCCCACGAGCAATTCAATGAGAAAAAAAGAAACGGGACGACAAGTGTTTTGCAAAACAGGGACGAAATTATCGTCCCTAGATTTTTTTTTTTTTTTTTTTTCCTTTCTTTACTATTTTTTCAAATAAATAGGAAAATGTTTTTTTTTAAAGGGACGACAAGCGAAAAATATTTGGGACGAGAATATTGTCCCAAAGTGTTTCGGTTAGTTTATTGTTGTTACTTTTGGGAAGATATATGTGGCAGTTAAAGCAAAATGGGACGACATGTTGTGCTTACATTAGTATGTCGTCCCTAATTTTCCTAGGAGGCAAAAAAATTGCAGCAAAACCTTCATATTTTTTCGATTTTTTTCCGGAAAAAATCTACCAAAACAAATATAACATGTAATCAACAACAATTCACAATACCAATTCGACAATATGATACAATACCAAATTACTAAACGGATCCAATACCATTTCAAAAATCCACGATATCATTCGACAAATACGATACAAATTAAACTAACTAGTCACAAACTTACAAATTAACATGTCTCAAAGTTATAAAGTCACAAACTAACAAGTCACAAACTTATAAAGCTAACATGTCTCAAAGTTATAAAGTTATAAAGTCGACACAAATCCACGATATCATTCGACAAATCCAATACCATTCCATAAAATTAACATGTCTAAAGTCACAAACTTCCCGCCTACTCCTCATCGGACTCCTCGCCCGACTCCTCCGCTGACTTCGACTCCTCCTCCGTCGCCTCTGATTCCTCATTATTATCATCATTATTATCCAAATCATTATTATCAATATTATCAACGTGGCTCAAATGAGATTATTTGCTAAGATGTATTTGTTCATGTTAGGAGGCGGCATTGTATAATTAGAACTAGAACCCGGGCACGTAGTAGAGTTGGGAAAGGTAGGACGATAACAATTGCCAAAGGTATTATTGGGGTCGGGAAAGGGATAAATAGGGTCGGGAATGGGAGCTTGGAAACAAGTAGGGTCGGGAAAGGGAAAAGGGCCAGGAGAAGGAGCCCGGGGAAAGGGAACAGGAAATGGATTACCTTGTCGGTTGTAATGGCTAAAAAACTGCTTAAGGTATGATCTGAACGCCCCAACTATAGAATAAGTCGCGCTAGCCTATTCCTTAGAAAATTTAGCCTCTTGCTCAGCCACGCGAGCCCGTTTTTGCGCCTCTTCAGTTTGCTTCCTCATCAATTCTTTCTCTTGCTCCGCTAGGCTCAACACCTCTGTCATATGCTGCCTAGTAATATACTCTTGTCCAACCGGCCGATGTGTGGACATGTGAGAAGTTGAGCCACCCCTCGGTAACCTCCTGCCCCTGCCTGACATATTCTGGCGGTTGTCACTCGGAACTATATGAGCCGATATTTCTTCGATTCTCATGCACGGGATGACACCGCCTTCATCGCATTTTGTGTAATTTCAAAAAAAAAAAAAAAATTAAAAACAAGTAAGTTGGAAAAAAAATATATAAAAAAAAGAAGTAACTTAATCTTAATGACGCATGTTAAGAGATAAATTACTTACGTAAGACATCTCATTATCTTTGGTCTTAGATGTGCCCTTTCTTGTTGAATGCCCCTTCCTCCATTTTTCACAAAGGTCCTCATTTTGCCCTTTATTCTTAACCTTCTATGCATATAATATAAAATAAATTAATAATGAGTTAAATATGAACAATATAAAACCTTTAAAAATCACAAAAATTATAATGAGTCTTACATAACTGTTTCTTCCTTGTACGAATGACTGTCTCCCTTGGTGAGTTATTATCTTGTTTTTAGCTCGATTATCTGCATTTTTGGCAGCTCTTGCCATCCGTTTCGGATCGGACCACCAGTCAACCAACATCTCCCATTGCTCTTGGGTTCTGTTGCCGCTTCGGCATGGGTCGTTTCCTTCAGCCGGCCAGCCTCTATGGGTATCACAGTAAGCAGCCTTGAGACTGTTTTTATATTTTCGGTATAGTAACCTCATTTGTAGTGTTAGCCCGAGTCCTACCCTTTCCCCCACCTTATATACATTCTTCCCAACACGAATTTTGGTCTCGCCAATTAACCAAGGAGCGAGATTGAAATAGGTCTACAAATAAATATACGCATTTAAACAAACACACAATTTAACTATAACACGCATATCTAAATGGTCGATAACAATAAGAATAGAAATAAAATAAACAATAAATGTAACCTCTAGTGCTGGCATTATATGCGCTTTAAAAGGATCTGGAATTTCTTCCCAATCGCAATCAAGGGGAAGTGGCCTCACTTGTTCCCCGATAAGACTAGCCAATTGCGCTGAATAAGTGCCTATCGCTCAGAAGGTACCTTAATCATCATAATCAAATCCAATCGGCAAAGGTCCATTATTCTCCTTAATAGCCCTCTTTAAGGCCCGATTTGCCGTCTCACCAGTGATCATTGAACCTGTTAGTCCAAATATTACGATATTTAATCTATACACTCTCATTTGTTTTGTTGATGACAAACATGTAACTTGTAATACATAACGTAAAATGTATAAGTTACTTGTAATTATATTTTGTCTCAACATACTCTCAACACCTCTCGACGACTCAAGTCCTTGTATGCCAATACAGTGTTCGTACATGTTTGTTATGTTGCGTTATGATCAAACCCCTAACAAACCATTAAACATGTTTAGTTAAATAGTTTATAAAACACTTAAGTAATTTTGGTTACTTACATTTTATAAAATACATAAACATAAGTAAATGTGTTGGGTAAAACCCATGACCCATTACCCAAGACCCATACCCAATGTCTAGATACATTGTACCTTGGTGATCACTCATGTCCATGACCCATAACCCATGATCCATGACCCATAACCCATGGGTAAAGAGGAGCGTCCCACGGATCCCTCAAATTGCCCACGGATCCCTTGGAATTACAAGGGCCGGATCCCTCCGAAAGGGATCCTTGGGTCAGAAACTTAGTTTGGTCTTTTACCTATAAATAGCAAGCCACTCTTACCATTTCTTCACACCTTACACATAGTTTCTCCACCATTTCTAGGATATTTAGATCATTAGGAAACATGTAAACCACCCTCATCTCATATGATCATAATGTTTCTAACTTTCATTTGTTGTAAGCATACTCCCGAAGTGATCCTCCAAAGCAAGCTTAGAGATCTTGCATCCTTACCTACCGAAGTGATCACCCATCACAAGCATACAAGCACATGAAGATCTTCTACAAGAATCTTGGGAAACTTGTCATCTTCATTCATAGAAGACTAACTACATCATGCTTTGTGTTCTTGATGTTTAGTTTAGGATTTCATATCCATTAGACACGTTGTCTTGGATATTGTCTAGTATCATATTCTTGTATCTATGACTAGACTAAATGGTTTATGTGTTTGTGCCATAAAACACAAGGTTTGTTATGTTGGCCACAAAACATAACGGGTGTCATAGATGTGTCATGTATCATGACTAGATAGATGGTTTATGTGTTTGCAAAACACAAGGTTTGCTATGTTAGGCCACAAACATAACGGTGTAGATGTGTGTTGGTCGGGTAGTGGTTCCTCCCTATAATGGAACTCGGTATCTAGCCTTGTACCGATAAAGTATAGGCGACGCGTGATAGGTTTGGTTCTACCTCGTGGAAGAACCCTGATCTAGCCTTGTACCGATAAAGTGTGTATGCTTGGATAGGTTTGGTTCTACCTCGTGAAGAACTCTGTTTAACTTAGTACCGGAAAAAGTGTAAACGACGTTTTGTAAGGTTTTCTCCTCCGAGAATGGAGTTTGTTGATCTAGTGAAGTAACTCTCGAGTAGGTGACTCGGGGAGTGAGTAAAGGAAGCCGTGACCAACCACTATGTTGGATCGATATACTCTGACCAAACTAACTATGTAGCTTGTAAGGGTTTAGCAACCTCGGATAAATCCTAAATCACTAATAAAGAAACATTGATATTACTCTATCAAGTATGCGGAAACTAGCTAAGAAGAATATCTTTAAACTTCAACGATTATATTAAAACTTTGAACCTTTGATACACGATTCACTAACAACCCTAATAACTCTAATATCGTACTTGCATTTAAGTCATATCTCTAATATTCTCTAATATCTATATATCTAATGCCAATCTAGGGTCCTTTATAGGCATAAGGAGTACCCTAGTCGGTTATATAATAAATCCTTGTACGACAAGTAATACTAATTCTAATCTAAGAATATTCTAGAATTACATAATAATCCTTGAAAGATTTGTATAGTACCTTTAGCCTTTGCAAAGATTTTAATACGCAGTAGTACTTTGACCTTCATTAAGCAAGACTTTGACTTTCTTCACTTTGACTTTCTCAGACTTTTGACTTCATATCCCAACAATCCTCCCTAACTTGAATTCTACTTGCTTGATTTCAAGTTCCTTTGTATCTTTATCTTTAACATCTTTGTCTTCAAGAAAAGATTGTGTCTTTATCTTCAGATTTGTCTTGTACTCTCTGTGCTTGTATTATCATCATCAAAGTAGTCTTTATAAGCAACCCTTTTATCAATCAAGACGAACCTTCATCTTTTCAGCTTCTCAAGAACATATGGAAAATTGTACATCAGATCATAAAGTTTCATACTATTCTCATCACTTCCAGGTGTGTTAACTCGTGTGAGAGGTGAATCATTGAAAATTTAATGGATTTTGATGTCTCTTTACCAAAGCCATTAACTCTAGAGTAGCCAATGTTTAAGTATGTAAAACCATGGTACATTGATAACCATATGATTTTAGCAAATCAACCTATCAACGGATTTGTTAAGTCTTTACCAAAAGACGCACTTTTGGACTAGTTAGTTCTTGCAACCATGGTGAACTAATTACCATATAAATGGTTTTTCACGCCCTTTACCACAAGCCATTTTCTTGTGGGCTAGCCAACTCTTTACTATTGCAGATATGGTGAGTTAATTACCATACAACTTATTGGCAAGTTGTCAACCATCCAACGAATTTGAGATATCTTTACGAGCCGCTGCTCATGGATTAGCCAATCCTTTGTTAGTTGGATTGATAACCTTTTGTTATGTTAATGCAAAGCATTTTCACCAAGTAAAACCATCTCAAAAACCATTTGTTGTTGTTAACTTATGCTTCAAAACTTATTTTGCACTTCACAAAAATTGCTTATTTATTTTCATTAAAAGACTTTTATCGTTTTATCAAGCGTACCTTAAATAAAGTACGTTTGTCCAGAAAGATGAATAAAGTACTGATTTTTCAAATAATTTATATAATTAAGAACCATACCAGTATTTATGCATCATCATCAGCTATAGTTGTCCATTTTATAAAAAATTCAATGACCATAAGAGCTGTTTCATTCTCCTCTTCAACTTCCATACCATGATCTAGCATCCTGATCATAAGATCTCTTGTAAGTGGATATCTTCTTTCTTCTAGCATGTGAATCATGGTCCCATCTTCTAACTTCAAAACATGCACTCCTGATTCTTCAAAGAATCTCCAAATTAGTAATCTCCCAAACTTCTTGGTTGTTCCAAATAGCATCGCTTGTTTCTTCCGCTCCCGATAGTTATAAGATCTCCCGCCAAGACTAAGCCAACCCAATTGATGAAATATGCTCATAGTATTCTTGCACTAATTGATACGGTGAAATGATCTCTCTATCTATCATATAAGATATCCCATAACAAATTAAATACTCTAAAGCTTTCATCTTCTCTATGGAACATAAGATAGTCTCCATCCTTTGATTCTACAACTTCAAATGTAGACATCTTATACTTCTTCACTGCAACATCTTTAGACTTGGGATGCTCAAAGTCAACAACCTTTAGATAATTTCTCACCATCAATCTGATTTGTTCTCAATTGTATCTTCTTTGATGGTCGCTCATCACCAATTGTCTTTCTCTTTAAGCTCCTTTTATTGCATCCTCATTTCATCATCAGGAATAATACCAACCACTTCCTTTTGATAAGCTTCTAACAAAGATCATAAATCTTTCATCTCTATATACTTCAACTTATATAAACCAGTATATTCTCTACCCTTCAGATAAGCCATCATTGCATTCCTTTGTTTAGCAATACTTGGTCTTCTTGGTAGAACATGCTGTTTCTTTGGTATTTCAGCATCTAACTCAGCTTGTATCTTTCTAGCAGCTTCTTCATTCTTAGCTACCTCAATAGCTCTTAATTCTGCCAAAGTAAGCTTCTTCTTTTTCTTTGTTTCTATCAACTTACCTTTTCCTTTAGGATCCAAAGTAGGTTGAGAAGATTGTAAGACTTGAGATTCTTCAACTCCAGAAATACTAACACCTCTTGGTCTTGACATGTTGAGCAACATATCAGCAATGGTCTCATCATCACTAGCAAGATGCTCCTTTGCTCGTATTGGACTAGAAGGACTAGCTTCTTCTTCATATGTAATCAAGAAGGACCAGCCTCTTCTTCAAAATTTAGGGTCCTTGGAGTAATGAGCTCTTGTCTAAAGGTTCCTTGAGAGCAAGCACCTTGATCTCCAACACTTTGAAAATCAGCACCTTGATCACCAGTACTTTGTACACCAGTACCTTGAGGCTTAGTAGGCTCATTACTTTGAATATTAACTTGAGCATCAGTACCTTGAGGCTCAGTACTTTGAAGTTCAGTACTTTTAAGTTCAAAGATCTGGTTCTTCAAAATGTTTAGCATCTTCATTCAAATTCTCTTGATCCGAATTCCTCCCCAATTGGAATGAAGAATGCTTGGGAAACTTCTAGTCCGTAGAGGCCTTCTAAAATGTCTTGCCTCTCTTCTTCTGAGACTTGACCCACAATCTGTGATGTTGAACTAATGGCCATACAAAGTTCTTCAATCTTCTAAACTTGTTGTGCAACTTCATCAGTTGTGCAGCTTGAGATTCATAATCTTTCTTTAATCTCAAAAGTTCCCTTGTCAAAGCATAATTATCCAAAACCCTCTCGAAGCCATATCTCCTCATCTCCTCCGGATGTTTGAGACCCATCTGTGGAAGTATAATCATTGGGAGATGATGGTGGGTTGACCACCGAATCAGCAGCACGTGATCTTGTAAAGATGCAGGATGTTGAGATGCAGTACCTTCCTTTGAAGCAAGACGCTGAGAAGCAGACCTTCCCTTGAAACCTGGCTCCTGAGCTTCACTTGAGGCTAATTCATCTCTCAATGACTTGTGCTACCTCCATCATGTGAGCAGTATCCCTCCCAGAAAACTTGTCACTGTTTCTAGTCATGAAAGTAAATACTTTAGGTGGAAGTACAACAACATGTAGCAAGCTAGAAGGTTTAGGTTCGTCCTTAAGCTGTTTGTTCAAAAATAATTGAACAAATCTTGGGTACATTAAAAACAGTGAACCATTGGAGATGTGAGATAGCATACCATCTAGAATCATTCTTGAAAAGTTAAAGGGTTGATTGGTAGCTAATCCCACTAAGGCAGAGGCGATGTTTGATCCAAATTGTTCCCATGAAGTACTCTTGGGACTTAAGCAATGAAGCAATACATGAACAAGGTACCTCCAGTGTGGACTAAATAAGGGTTTCTTAAAAGTTGTTTTAGTGAGAGACCCTTCATAACCAATATCCCTTAATGTATCCCAAAGAACTTGTTTGTCAAAACGAATAGCCCCTTCCTCATCATCAAACAATAAGTCTTCTCTAATTGTGGCTTCACTAACTCTAACTATCTTCCCACCAACCTTAGCCTGAATGTAGGATTCATCATCTTGCATATGAGATCTAGCAGTTGCCCAAAATTGTTGAAGCCAGGGTTCAATGATGTCAGGTTCGACCAATAGAGCATAATTGATTGATGATCCAGTGAGGAAATCAATTATGTCATGAAAAGCAACATTTGAGGGTGTTTTGTCTAAGTTTGCAACCATGTTGTGCTTACTAACAGTATTACGATTTGCCATTGCTTGTAGAAAAATGTATGAAACGGTTAAGGTGAATATGAGAAAAATAAGGAAGAGATGGATAAGTATAAAGGTGAGAGGGAAAATCAGAAGGTAGTTATTTATAGGTAAGATTTAAAAAATCACAGCCCAATTAATAAAGTTACCGTTGTTTGAATTTTACCCCATCTTTTGACCGTTGGAACAATACGTTGACAAGACTAGCAGTGCTTTCGACATAAGCAGATTTCCAAAGCAAGACTTTCAGAGCGTACTTTCATATAAACTCTAAGCAGTACTTTTCATCCTTTTCTTCACTATGGCAAAAACATCAAAAATCATTGTATTGCCTCCCTTTAAACAATGCATGAGACTAACTAACTAACTAATAAGTCCTCCCCTTAATTGTAGCTTAATAGTTAATCATTCCAATACTCACCACTAAATGATTGAATCTTGAAACATCAAATCCCTTTGTGAGTAGATTAGCTACATTATCATCTGTGTGGACCTTGACAACATTAATGAGCCTATGCTCATAACAATCTCGAATAAAGTGATGCCTAATTTGTATGTGCTTGGTCTTGAGTGATAAGCATGATTCTTCACAATGCATATTGTACTCTCATTGTCAATGTAGATAGGAGTATTCTTAAAATTGAACCCATAATCCAAGAGTTGATTTTGCATCGACAGTACTTATCCACAACACCTTGCAGCAGAAACATATTCCCTTCTGATGTGGATGATGTTGCCGCAATGGTTTGTTTCTTACATTGCCATGAAACTAATCTTCTTCCAAGATATTGGCATCCTCCTGTGGTTGATCTTCTATCATAATTATCACCTGCATAATCATTGTCCAAAGTTTCCAAGTGAAAAGGTGAATCCTTTGGATACCACAACCCTAACTTAGGTTGTTGTTTCAAATAATTAAAAATCCTCTTGACCGCATTCATATGACACCTTGGGTGAGACTTGATATCTTGCACATAAACGACAACAAACATGATATCGTGTCTAGATGCAAAAGTACATTAGACAACCAATCATTGATCTGTAAAGCTTGACATCCACAGTTTGTCCATCTTCATCCTTTCCTAATGAGTTGATAGCTTTGATGTGGTGGACCGGCCTCATAGCATCAAAGTTAAACTTCTTAAGAATGTCAGTGACATACTTATCTTGACTAATAAAGATTCCAGAACTTGATTGTTTAACTTGAAGCCCCAAAAAGAAAGTTAATTCACCCATGGAACTCATTTGAAATTCTTGTTGCATGAGCCGCTCAAATTCTTTCACCATTGATTGTTTTGTAGCTCCAAAGATAATATCATCTACATATACTTGAACAAGCATTATGTCCTTTTTGTCTCTCTTGATAAACAAAGTCTTATCAATTGCTCATCTCCTGTAACCATGTTGTAATAAGAAAGTAGAGAGTCTTTCATACCAAGCTCTAGGAGCTTGATGAAGGCCATACAGAGCCTTAATAACTTTGTAGACTTTGTTTGGATGTGCAGGATCCTCAAAACCATGAGGTTGTTTTACATAGACTTCCTCTGTGATTTTGCCATAAAGAAAGGCACTCTTGACATCCATTTGATAAACATGAAAGCCCATATATGATGCAAAAGCAATAAATAATCTAATGGCTTCAATCCTTGCTACAGAGCAAAAAACACTTCATCATACCACCTTCTTGTCTATATCCTTGTGCAACTAATCTTGCTTTGTTCTTGATGACATCCCTCTTTCATCTCTCTTAACTCTGAAAACCCATCGTGTACCAATGACTTTTTTTCCATCTGGTAGATCACATAATACCCAAACGTCTTGAAGTTTGAATTGAAGAAGTTCTTCTTGCATGGCTTCAACCCAACTCTCTTTAGATAATGCTTGAGCTACATTCTTGGGTTCTTCTTGAGAGATAAAGCAGGTAAACAAACATGTTTGTTGATCCTTATTATTCAGCCTGTTTTGTTTATACACAAAGCTAAGTAAAGCATTATGTGGCTTAGAGAAACCTTTAGCTTTGTTTCTTGTGAGCACTCCGTTAGAAGGTCCAATGATTTGACCAGCAGGATGATCTTTATGAACTCTTAATGTATGAGTCTGTGGAACTTCAAGATCATCACCCAAATTTGTGAAATCAGCTCCTTCATTGGAATTTGAGAAAATACTTTCATCATCTAATTCATCATCAATGTCTTCTAATCCAGGCATGTTAGGATCATTCAAATCATCGTAAGTACCGCCGTTTGTTAAAGATTTTGATCCAAAGTAATCGTGAGAGTAATCTCAGACTTACCCTTTTTCTTTGTTTCTTCATAAGCTCTTCTTTGATCATCCTCATAAGATTGTGCTATTGTTTCTTGAAAAAGCATCCTATTAAGCTCATCTTGGAGAGCGTGATCTTCTCGCAGACAAAGTGGATTTTGGTTCAACAAGACTTTTCTCCTTTTCAATTGTTACAGGTTCTTCATGTGAACAACATCGATCTAATATTGACTCCATGAACAATGTACTGTAAATCTTCTTCTTTGTGAACAACTTGATTTTCTCTCGACAGAACATAGTTTATAAGGAGTGAAAACATCAAGATCAAACATCCAATCAGGACCTTTACCTTTTTGATGTTCTTGATCTTCTAAAAATTCAACATGAAGACAATCTTAAACCTTTTTGGTGACCTTGTTGTACACTCTAAATCCTTTGTTATTAGTACAGTACCCCAATAAGTATCCTTCATCTGACTTGCCATCAAATTTTCCCAGAGTATCAATAGTATTGAGAATAGTCAGAGGGCATCCAAAAGGTTTCATAAAACAAATGTTAGGTTTGTTTCCTATAAGCAACTCATAAGGTGTCTTCATTTGAGGTTTAGTGACAGATACTCTATTTAACACATAACAAGCAATACTTACAGCTTCAGCCCAAAATTGAATAGGTAATAGGAATCTGCAAGCAGGCTGCTTCTATCAAGGTTCTCATCTTTCTCAACACCATTCTCGCGTGGAGTTCTAACAATGCTAAACCCTCTTAATCCCTTGGCACAAAATTCATCCACAAACTTGTTTTTAATTCATCCCATTATCACATCTAATACCTCTTACTTTGAGTCTCAATTGATTTTCAAGGGCTATTATAAGATCATGAATAGCATCAAAGGTTTAATCTTTAAATCCCAAGAAAAAGACCCAACTAAATCTACTACAATCATCAGTTACAACTAAGCAGTACTTCTTCTTGTTTAAGCTTGCAAATGTAAAACAGTCCAACAGTATCCATGTAAAGTTCTAACGGTTCTTTAATAGTTCTTTCCTCAATCTTCTTGCATGAGGCTTTGTGTTGTTTACCATTCTTGCACGCCAAACATGAATGATCATTCTTGTATATTTTGTAAGGTAAACCTCTAACTAAATTGCCTTTAACCAACTTGTTGATATTCTTGAAATTCACATGTCCTAATCTTCTATGCCATAGATGTGCTTCTTCAAGTGTTGCCTTTCCCACTAAACATGTTGTCGTAAGAAAGTTAAGATTCTTCATATCTAGACTGTACACATCATTGGTTCTTGGTACTCTCAATGTTACCAAGTGATCATCAACAAGCTTGAACTCAGGGGAAAGAATAAGACATTTTGTGTCGTGAATAACACAGGTGCTTCTTTTCACAGATCGAGATACCACAAAAGTTGAACTTGAGCTCCTTTACATAACTAACATTCTCAAAATCTATGCTTCCTCGCCTTGATAGTTCCTTTTCCGCATTCCACCTCCACTAGGATCATTCCCAAATGCAACTCTTCCTCCAAAATATGATCTAAAATCGGACATCTCTTTGTATCCTCGCCATGCTTCCAGAGCAACCACTATCAACAATTAAATGATCTTTAAGCTCCTCTTCTCACAGTTGCCCACAAAAGATGAAAGATTTAGTTATTTTAGGAACCCAAGCCACATGACTTGTGTTCCCTCAGGGAGTGACATACTTAAATTCTTTAAGTATGTAATCTCCACTTTTTTTGAAAACATGATCAATGATTTTCGTTTGTTCCAAAACTTGTGGTGGTTTTTCAACAAAACTTTTTCATCAAAAATTCTCTTTCTCAACAAAATTCTTTTTTTCACCCTTACTTGTTGAAAGTACCGCTTGTTCCCCATCACTACTTCTCTTCTTAACCCAGCTTGGTTTTAACTTTTGTGTAGATTTCTTTTGATCTAGGTAATTTATTTGAGGTATAACGCTTCTAGGTTGATAGTAATTAGATCTCCTAGGCTTCCATTCCAAAGAGTGCTAGCACACCTTGATTGGGTGAAAACCTAGCAGCATTTTGAGAAGGTACTGCTTGAGAAAATTTGTCTACCAAGTACCTTGAAAAGTGTTGCTTGAGGGTACCGGAGGTTTTGAAAAGGTCTTTGGTGAGGGTACCTATAGTCTTTTAAGAAATTACTATGGTTAACCCTATATGAATGATTCCAAACCGTTTGTTCTCTCCTTGGCTTATGGTTGGTAGATGTGGTCTTTGGGAATTTGCTTAAATATTCTAAGTGAAAGTCACAGTCCTTAATCAAATGATCGCGACTATAATAAACAAAACATAATTTTTGACCCATACTCCCAAAATTTCTTCCTTTAGTTCTATGACCAAACCTATCCTGACTTTTTGGTGAATGATGAAAACTATCCTGACCAAAACTATTCCAAAAAGATTTAGCAAGATTTTGAAAAGTTTTTCTTAAAGGTATCGCTGAATGTTTAGCAAAGATTGAGTTGAAGGTATCGCAGAACTCTTAACATTATCATCCTTAGGTTTCTCAATTTCTTTTGGGATTCGTGAACTAGATGGACCTCAATTAGATTGACCAAGAAGCTTTTTCCTAAACTCTAAATTGTCTACACCAAAACAAGAAACATATGTCCTAAGTGGTTGAAAACTAACAAGGTGGAGGAACTGCATGATAACCCTTGTCTTTCTTAAATTCAGAAGGTGTTTGACTAATTGATTCCTCATTACTAGATGTGTTTTTCTCTCGAGCTAATGAGTTCATCATCACTAGTATTATCCTCCTAATCAATTTGTTCCTTATCACTAGTGAGTTCTCTTCCATTGCTAAAATCCATATCAAAACCTAGGCCAGCTTTTAATGTGTGCTCTTTTCTGCTTTTCAACATAACTAATATGTGAAAGACCGATTCCTTCCAAGCAAAGAAATTTTTCTAACAATTCATCTCTTTCTTTAGTCATCTTTTCAAGTTCAGAAACCTTACATCCTAACTTCCATTCACTAAATTTCAATTGATAATCTTGTTGCTCATATTTCTTTGCCCAAGCCATTTCATTATTTTCATGAGTGATTATTTTGGCTTCCATTGTCTCTAAAGTTATTTGATAACCGCCTTCATCTACACGAGACCCTAGCCCTTCTACAATTATCTCTTTCACCACATAATCGTTAAGCACTTTTTGATAAACCTATAACATTACACCTGGAACATATCTAGGAGATAGTGGGTGAAGTTGGTGAAGTAGCTACCATAGCCACAAACGTGTTCTTCTTCTCTTTCCATGCTCCAATCAAAGCTTCCAAGGCCATCTCTTGATTCTAAAGCCGCAGATCCCGGTTCCTCATCAAAATTTGTGCTCCAATCAAACTCTTCCATTGCAACCATAGAGTAGGTTATCGGTTCATCACAAATCTTCCAACCTCGGGATAGATTTTATTGAGCAACCAAAGCTTTTGGGTTTGTTTCAAGAATAGGAATTTCCTTTAGTTCAAGCTTTGGTTTTTAAATCATTCTATTTGCTTGATATTTAGCAAACTTGCACTCTCTTGCAAAGGCCTTTGACTATTAAAGCATTCAATCTTGGATTTGTCAAACGCGGATACCCCTGTTTGTTTGAAGTCAATGCCTCTTCCTGTTTTCTTCATAAACTTCTTGATCCTTGCTGTGATAATGACGACTTGCCATATTATGTCAATTTCTTCTAGAGCATCCTCTTCAATTTGTGATGATCTTCTTCATAAGTAACAGGAAGTGGCTTGTAGAGCTAGAAGGAACATACAACTTCATCAGAGTGGATGGTGTTTGTTGGTGATGTGGTAGGGGTAGTCATGGTTGTGTAAATATGCTGTTTATCACCGACAAGATTTCTTTGAAGGGATAAGCGTACTTTTAGTGGAAGTATCGCTTCTTTTCGAAGACACAAAAGCAATATTGTGAGATTTTGAACTTGTTTGGCCATTCATCTCATGCTCATATACCTTTAAATGGTTGTAGAGATCATTAAAGTCCATAGTGTCCAAACCAGGTTGTCCTCTAATCATAGTAGTAGCAATCATACGCCATACGGATGGCAAACTTCTTAAGAACTTCAGGTTTGCATCTTCAACAGATACCTCCTCAGATTATATATTCCAAAGATACTAAGAAGTTTTGGAATCTGCCATAGGCAAGATCAAGACCTTCTCTTTCACCAACAAGTGAATGTTTCAAACTGCTCCAACAGATTTTATGCATCTTCGAAGCATCATTACCTCCAAATCTTGTCTTGAGAGCAGCCCATAGTTGTTTTGCATCCTTAGCATCATGAAACTTTAGGAGGTGACCATCGTGAATAGCGCATGCCAGTATGTTGAGAGCCTTTTCTTGATTTTTGTAGCTTTAAGGTAGGCTTAGGTGGTTTTGGTTGTCCAGGAACTTCTACAGGTTTTTCAAGAATGACATTACCATTGACAATCACTTCCCATAGAGCATGGTCTGTAATTGCAATGTACTTGTTGGGAATAATCCGTTACCACGGATAGTAGTGGTTTGCACTGCTTGGTTTAACACTAGCAAAGGGAAACGTATTCCCACTGCAGTTCTTTATTACCACTGCTATCGTTTATGATAAGGTTAAACGCCTCTTGATAAGTATAGAATAGATCTTGTGTATATTCTATTATGTTAGCTTTATACTTATCTTGTAAAGGACTCCTTGTTGTATAAAAGGAGATCCTAGGTCATTGTCTTAGGTACGTATTACATTACAATATTACCTACTAAAGCTTCAAGGTGTAACCCTAGTGATAAGTTAAGATCACTCGTATTATTCATTAATAATATTGGAGCTTGAGTTTTGTGTTAACTTGTGTTTATTCTCATACATCATATAATTCGTCTTCTAAGTATTACTTAAGTAAATTCCGCTTGCTTGATAATATTATACAAAATATCATTGACACAAGGAGAGTGTCCTAGATCCATCAAGTGGTATTAGAGCGCCAGGTTCTGATATTTTGTTTTAGAAGATCCAAAGAATTAGCTTGACTCACTCACTCAAGACAATGGAGATGGAAAACAACCAATCAAACTCTTCTTGTACACCCATACTCCCTTAGCTTAAGCTTAATGAGTTTGAGATGTGGAGGATACTGATTGA
>OU343220.1:46220641-46360007 GCA_910596185.1 Chrysanthemum makinoi | reverse complement strand
AACCCGCTAGCCAGTGTAGGAGGACCAGTGATACTTAAAGTCAACTCTCGGTTTACACTTAATCAAATCAGTGGTCAAGTTACCGAGCATGAAGAGGCTTGGGATGTATCTTCATCATCAACCATTGCTCAGGCTTATTTCTGGGCATCACGCCGTTTATTTTCTACAATCGAATCTTCAAAAGATTTCTCTGATTCTCTCAAGAACTTTTCAAGCCGTTTCTCGCCAAAGAAAGAAAATTTGGAAATCTATCCAGATCCTTCTGGCGATCCTACAAAGGTACCTTTTGTTTTACAGATCATTCATTCTACCTTAACCTTGCTAATCACCATCATTAGTAAATGACCCTAATCACATTAATTGATTGTTAAACTGAATAATCTTTTCGGTTTATTTGATGTTTTTTTACAGTTCTTCCAGAATCAGGATGACTTTCAAAGGGATGCCTACCAACTAGGTTTGTTTCTTGCGCTTCTGTACTTTTTAGTACAGTTTTTGAGGGAAACTTTGTAAAATCACTCAACTCATTACATCAGTTGTGTAAAATGTAATTATTGCTACCTTAAATCCTTCTATATAAAAGAAATTTTCTGTAAGATAAGCCTCTGATTTGTTTCTAGTTAGATTGTTAGAATGAGCATATTTCCACGTACAAATCTTCATGTACATCCACGCACGCGTGTACCTTGACCTACGTAGGCATATTCACGTGTTCCTCTGTCTACCCTTATTAGAATGAGGTTAATTGTATACATATACCCTAATTAACCTACGTATGCATACTCACATAATGCTCCGCCTGCCTTATTGTAAAGTCATTATGATTGCATACATATACCGCTAACCTACGTATGCATACTCACGTATTGCTCCGCCAGCCTTAACTAAACGACTATTGTATATGTATACCCTAACCTACGTATGCATACTCACGTATTGCAACGTTAGCCCTAACTAAATGACTTTATGATTGCACACGTACACTTTAACCTACATATGCATACTCACGTTTGGCTCTGTTAGCCTTATCTAAATAACTTTATGAATGTATACGTATACCCTAACCTACGTATGCATACTCACATATTGCTCCGTATTATAATGACGTTATGAAAATTTCCCGGTTAAGAAAGTTTATTCTTGTTAGCCATATGCACTTTTTATTAGCTTACTTATTATTATATATACTTTTACCCATTATTCCCCTTAAATATCAAGTGTAACCCAAATCTACCCATTTATAAATGGGTCAAAAAATTGTTGGTAACACAACCAAACAAGAAGCAAGATTTGAACTTCATATCTAGTATATCTTATCGTACTATCTTGTAATGAAGATTAGACCCTCTCTCGTACTAAATTTTTAAGATTTCCTAATATAGATTTTAAGCAAATACACATATTAAAGCATTATGTACAATTAACTTGTGCAAAACTACATACATAAATTGACCGGTCAATAAATACCATTAATGTAGTTTTTAAAACACCTCTTAAGTGAAAAATTAAAATTATTAAGCCTATTGTACAAACTATGTATCACACTAATATTTTTATATGACAAAATATGCTATTCCTTAAAGATATTCCAACAAAAATATTTCTTTTACTATAAAGTTTATCATTACCAGAAACATATAATAGCAAAATATTGTTCGTCAAAAAATTTCAATCACAGGGTACCCGCCGCAGCAACGCGCGGGTACCCTGCTAGTTTTATTTATTGAACACAACCATATAACATGGTTACAACATGCTTGGTTCCTGCCATTTGTTCCTAATACATTACCATTTTAGTAGCCATTATAAACACCATCAAAATGAAAACCGGGCCACATGTACGACCTGATGAAGAAATGTGCGTACGACCTGATGAAGGAATGTCATGAGCACCAACCTCATACATCCTCCCAGTCTCTTCATCCTTTACTTTGATGCTCGATGAGCCTGAAACAATGACATAACCAACATCATTTATACCATCCTCCAACCCATTCAACCATGGTAAAACTGATAGAAATGAGAGAAGACTACATACAATTATCCTCTGTCCATCCGATAGTATGATCTTCCATGTTATAAGTTACCAGCTTATCTGTTAGTACAAGATCTGCGTTCAAGACAATGATAACAAATTACCAACAAAAGCTCGAAAATATCAAGCTAAACCGTTTAAAGATATGGTCATAAATTTTATGGAATTTCATGGCTAACCTCCCAGCAAGGTCATGTCTTTTGGCAAAAGTGGAGACGTGTCAATGCTCAGAAAACCAATGCACCAATCTTTATTCTGATAATACGGTCAAAGACGTCACATACAACCGTTATATGATAATAAAAATAAATTTCCTTATTAAATCTGACGATATACCTGAAATCTAAAGAGGTATTGATGGGGATACACTTTCAACTGAAGCGAATCAGCAAAATGAAACGTGACGACTGGAAAACCATCATCAACACTGCGGTATCAAAGTTAAATTGTAATTCTTCAAAATGTTGATACATCTAGCCATCAGATAAATTAAGTATAAGTCATAGTATATGAAGTTTCTAAATTAAGAAAAAAATATAATAATCAAGTAAAACAACACTTACTTTCTGCTGTAGTTAGTACACTTGAAGTCGTGGTCATTTGACTCATTTCTGTGAAAATAAGCTTTTGGTTGTGCAGCCATTATCTAGGTTACAAGTATAATGAGATTATAGTGACGGGTAAAAAACTTTTATTAGAATATCTCACAATGCCACTTACCTTTTCCATTAGTTGGTTGTAAACCCTATCGGGAAAATAAGCCAATGTCGAGCCACTATCGATTATTGTTTCATGCTTTGATGGTGTGTTGAATAAACTTGATGGAATGTGTATAAAATCACCACCCACGTCAATGGCCATCAACTCAATATTAAAGTGTTCACTAAATTGTAGATAAAAAAATCGTCAAAAGTTATCATACATATATGTTTGAAGAATGAAAAACACCACTTATATTAGAAATATTGACGTGTGATCTTCATCGCACGTGGAGACTCAAACAGTAGTTCATAATTGTGCAAAAACCAAACAAAGAACATAATATAGATTCTACTATACGTCACATAAAACAAATGTCAAATGTCAAATGTCAAAGCTAGCTTACTTATAAAAGATATAAACGCTTGCTTACTCATTAGGCATGATTGGTGTTGTTTATACTTTTGGCTCTACCACTTCTCCAATGGCATAGATCCCGCCTTTATAACCCGACAAGCAATGTGAGAACGTCTTTTTGACCTTTTTTGCGGAAGCAAGTTGAGAAATTATGGAAGAATTTGATGGCCCAAACCCTAGTATCCCATCTAGGGCTTGTTCAGCTGCATCTAATAGTCGGGATCCACACCTATCTTGGAAAATTTAGAAAATTAGACTTAGAATCATATAGCAATTTTTAGCAAATACCAAAAGTTGCAGCATATGTAAAAGTAACCAAGAGGATGTTTGGCATTGATTATTTAAGTGCTAAACTCCTTATTTTTAAAGCACATAAGCATTTTGAGTGTTTGGCTGAATTGCTTATGTGTTTATTTTACTATGTTGGTAACTACTATATTTAACAACAATTAAAAGCAAATTAGTATTAATAAACAATCCCAAACACTCCTGAACTTTGGGCTGAATTATGCTTTGAGCAACCATCTGAGTTGTTACCAATGAAAAAAGTAAACAACTTCGTATAAATCGATTAAACTTACAGACATGTCAAATTGTACAGAGTCACTTAATCTGAAACTTTTTAAGTTCTGCGGTTTCATGGGTGAAAATAAGGATAGTTACCCAAACAAACAATCAGACGAAATTTGGTTACCTTTTATGCTATAAGCCAGTAACCATTAGATTATATAACTCCTTTTCTTTAATCTCCTTATTAAAGTAATATAACAATTAACTAACCCGAATGAAATCCTCCCTTTCATACTATCCGTTTGGAGGTTCCCAGATACTCTATCAAGTTGCACCGTATCTCTAACCAAATATCCTCTCGTTGAATACCCACTACCATACGTAACAAGATACGAACATCGTGACCCTATAAGACAGGTACTATTAGACCGGTCTAGTGTGGCTGAACAAAAATCTTCACCACAAGTTATCACTTTGGCGCTCGAGGATTTCAGAGGATCGTATAGTGGCAGTGGGATCTGGAAAAGGGAATCAGATAGGAATGTAAATGAATATTTTGTTAAATTAACGGAATAAAATTTAGTCAAACTATCTTGAAGAAACATACACCATATTCGCTTTCACTACCGGCACAAACTATCCACAGGAGATTGCTCCCTGTATCGATTTGCACATGATAATCCCTTGGTGGAGTACCGATTTTGATCTTGGTAAAATAGAGCCTATAAACAATCATATACATAAACATTAAAACCTAACATAAATTAAACTAATCAGATACAAACAAAAATCATGTTCTTCCATAACTTAAAACACTACAAATTAAAACAAGTGTATAGTATCTAAAAGATCCCGATCGTTATGAAATATAGTTAATATTGTTGTAATTCATTGTAAACAGCTTATATTTTTTTTGAACGGCATTTTATCTAAACAGCTTATATTTATTTAGAACCAAATAATCAACTTACCGATAAAAGACAACACATTTGACCAAACTTGTAAATTTGATACTACAAAAGAATAATCACCTTGATAAAAAAAAAGTTTTAAACTGCTTATTCAAAACAACTTAAGGGGTGTTTAATTTGTTTAAGCTTATTTTTCTGGCTTATAAGCTTAATGAATTTTTGAAAACCTTATAAGTTCAATTTTTTGGGCTTATAAGCTTATCAATTTGAGCTATGAATTAAATAGTACTAGTAAGTCATAAGCCCATAAGTCGAAAAACTAAGCTCATACAAACACCCCCTTATTTTACTCAAATCGGCTTTTCTAAAAAACGCAATTATGTTTATTCCAAAACTATAACCAAACATGTCTTATTACTTCTTGATTAACTTTTAAGGTTTCAAAAACACAATTGTTAACACAAAATGACACTAAAACAATGAAAAAAACCACATTTTTATATCATATAAACAAAGATTAAAAACAATATACTAAGATACTGTATGTGTGCATGTGTGCTTGTAAAGTAGTACAGAAAACTTACCCAACAGAAGCAGGGCTGTTGGCACCACCAATAGGGAGGTCAACAGCGGAGAGAATTCTCCGGTGACGGTAAGAATCATGTTCTTTATAAACTGTTAAATTTTTTTTACTGCCACTAAACTTATGATGCACCTTCAAAACCACATTTCCAGATACCCAAAACCCCATTTGAACAACAATAACCAAAACACAAACAAGATTTAACAAACCCATTTTTCAAAAGGGTTTCTTGTTTTTTATATATGCATGCAATAATTTAAAATAAAATAAAATATTATTTTTCAAAAAAAAAGGTGATGAGAAACTCACCTAGATTATGATGATGAAATTAAAGTTAAGATGGTTTTAAAATGGTGTATAGTGTGAAGAGTCATTGTTTTTATTACATCTTTCTCTTCCACTTGTTCTTTGTACCATTTTTACTAAATTTAGGGTTGGATACTTAAACAAGGTATCATGATTATCTTGGATACTCTCAGCTCGTGATATTCGATCAAAGGGGTGGTTGATAGAGACTGCGTTCAAGAATATTGTTTACGAAAAGCATTAAAGTTTATCAAGTAGAGGTGGTTAAGAACTTAAGAATTGCTTTTGCTAAATGTTTGTGTGTTCAAAAATAGTAATTACAGCTTATATTGATTTGAAATGCTTTATATGTGTGTGTCTTGCAATAGCAAATATTTTAGAGTCACTTTTTTTTTTTTTTTTTTTTTTTTTAGAACGAGTATTTGCGGTGACCATATACACGACCCTTAAAATATACGTAAAAATTATATAAATAAATATGATTAAACAAGGAAAGTTTACAAATACAAAATCACATTAATTAAAGTAATTTTATAAATTTAATTATTGTGCATTAAATGCCTTTTTTAGTTTACAAGTAAATTTTTTGTTAAATTAATACACTTGAGCGATGCCCTCATGACATTTGTTAGACAATATAATCCCGATAAATAAAATATCTTTAATAGTCAAATGTTATAACCATGTTACTAAAATAATTAGTTTAAGTTAAATTCTAACAAAGCAAGGAATTAAATTTGCATAGGACCCTTAATTTAAAGCCAGTATGAAAAATATTAACCCGAAGCTTGGAATTAAATCGCATGGATCAGTTGATAATAGATGCGGGCATTTTTGCACCTGACAAGCATAAGGTCAATGGTTTGATCCTTGGCATCTCCAAAGCAACAACTACTGAGTGAGTCATGTATAGGGTTGAACGTCAAGTCAAAATTGATCCGACCCGACCAAAATCGATCCAACCCGAAAACCAATTTTGTGTAAGGACATGAACCGAGAACCGAACCAAAGTGACTCGGTAAGTTCGGTTATTGCAAGAAGAACTGGGCGGGTGTTTGGGATTCTGCTTTTATAAGTGCTTATCTGCTGTAAATTCATAAGTAGTTTTGAGTGTTTGGATAACAAAGTGTATCTGCTTATTTTACTCTAAATGAGCAGGTCGAAACTTATGTATATTTAATCAGGTAAGTACTTTAAAATAAGCAATCCCAAACACAACCTAACTGCTACTACTCATCTAGGAAGCATTTTCAACGTATCAATATGAAAACGGGTCAATACAAGTTTTATTCGTGTGATAATTGTAGTTAAATACTAGTACAAAACAGAAAATGCTAAATATTAAACGGGTCAAAATGGATCTAACGCTATGTTTTAAATCGTTTACCATATAAAGAATCATACTGTATAAACTAACTATTTACAAAATTGAAACTAGGATCTGCTGGTGAGTCAGCCCAACCCGACTAGTATACCAAAATTACCCATTTTTACTGGAATTTTTTGGCATGTCTACCTTGTTTGACCCACTTGTTTTCACAGAGTGTGCAGGACATGTCGATGTTGTCTACTAGTGTTCTGAATATAAACTGGACTTTAAAAGGGAACCCTAAGAACCTGCTAGCTAGTGTAGGAGGACCAGTGATACTAAAAGTCAACTCTCAGTTTACACTTAATCAAATCAGTGGTCAAGTTATCGAGCATGAAGAGGTTTGGGATCTATCTTCATCATCAACCATTGCTCAGGCAGTCAGGCTTATTTCTGGGCATCACTCCGTTTATTTTATACAATTGAATCTTCAATAGATTTCGCTGATTCTCTCAAGAACTTTTCAAGCCATTTCTCGCCAAAGAAAGAAAATTTGGAAATCTATCCAGATCCCTCTGGCGATCCTACAAAGATTATTATTATTATTCTTTTTTCTCTTTAAATGTCATTTCATTCTACATTAACCTTGCTAATCATCATCATTAGTAAATGACCCTACTTACAGTTCTTCCAAAATCAGGATGACTTTCAAAGGGATGCCTACCAACTAGCATTGTTTCTTGCGCTTCTGCACTTTCTAGTACAGTTTTTGAGGACAACTTTGTAAAATCACTCTACTTATAACATGGGTTGTGTAAAATGTTATTATCGCTACCTTAAATCTTTCTATATAAAAGAAATTTTCTGTAAGATATGCCTATGATTTGTTTCTAGTTAGAATGAGCATATTTCCATGTACAAATCTTCATGTACATCCACGCACGCGTATGCATTCGTGTACCTTAACCTACGTATGCATATTCACGTGTTGCTCTGTCTGACCTTATTAGAATGAGGTTAACTGCATACATATTCCCAAATTAACCTACGTATGCATAATCAAGTAATGCTCCGCCAGCCTTATTGTAAAGTCATTATGATTGCATACGTATACCGCTAACCTACATATGCATACTCACATATTGCTCCGCCAGCCTTAACTGAACGACTATTGCGTACGTATACCCTAACCTACGTATGCATACTTACATATTGCTACGTTAGCTCTAACTAAATGACTTTATGATTGCATACGTATACTTTAACCTACGTATGCATACTCACGTTTGGCTCCGTTATCCTTAACTAAATGACTAAATGAATATATACGTATAGTATACGCTAACCTACATATGCATACTCACGTATGTGACGTTAGCCCCAACTAAATGACTTTATGATTGCATACATATACTTAAACCTACGTATGCATACCATGTTTGGCTCCATTAGCCTTAACTAAATGACTTTATGAATGTATACGTATACCTTAACCTACATATGCATACTCAAGTATTGCTCCGAATTATAATGACGTTATGAAGATTTTCTGGTTAAGAGAGTTTATTCTTGTTAGCCATATGCACTTTTTATTAGCATACTTATTACTATTATATATTGTACTTTAACCCATTATTCCCCTTAAATATCAAGTCTAACCCAAATCGACCCGTTTATAAACGGGTCAAAAAAGTGTTGGTAACACAACCAAACAAGAAGCAAGATTTGAACTGCATATCTAGTATATTTTATTTATTGATAATAACCATATAACATGGTTACAACATGCTCGGTTCCTGCCATGTGTTCCTAATACATTACCATTTTAGTAGCCATTATAAACACCATCAAAATGAAAACCGGGCCACATGTACGACCTGATGAAGAAATGTCATGAGCACCAACCTCATACACCCTCCCTGTCTCTTCATCCTTTACTTTGATGCTCGATGAGCCTGAAACAACGACAAATCCAACATCATTTATACCATCTTCACACCCATTCAACATGGTAAAGGTGACAATTTTAACCCATTTACCTACGAACAAATCCATTTGGGGTACTATACACTTTTAAAAAATCCTTTTATTCAAATATTTAAATTCCTTTTGAGATAATATTGTTTATGTAATCGTAATAAACAGGGTAATAATTTATAAACTTTTTACTTATTGCCCAACCTACCATAGACGGAACTTGAACATTTTTTTGGGGAGCGCCAAATTTATTTTGAGGGGGCCGAATCGGAGATTTGTTTGTAACCACAACTAAATTACCCCTAAAACCTATAATATTTATACAAGGTGCCGCAAATTTTTGGGGGGGCGGGACCCTCCCCTGCCCCTACATAGTTCCGTCCTTGCAACCTACTCGACTAGTACAATCCTTCACCTTCACACAGAAAAACTAATAGAAATGAGAGAAGACTACGTACAATCATAGTCTGTCCATCCAATAGTATGATCTTCCATGTTATAAGTTACCAACTTATCTGTTAGTACAAGATCTGCGTTTAAATCAATGATAACAAATTACCAACAAAAGTTTGAAAATATTAACCTAAACCGTTTAAAGAACTGTCAAAAATTTTATGGAAATTCACGGCTAACCTCCCAGCAAGGTCATGTCTTTTGACGAATGTGGATTGTTGCCATTGCTAAGAAAACCAATGCACCAATCTTTATTCTGATAATACAGTCAAAGATGTCACATACAACCATTACATATGATAATAAAAATAAATTTCTTTATTAAATCTGACCATATACCCGAACTCTAAAGAGGTATTGATGGGGATACACTTTCAACTGAAGCGAATCAGCAAACTGAAACGTGACGACTGGAAAACCATAATCAACACTGCGGTTTCAAAGTTAAATTCTAATTCTTCAAAATGTTGATACATCTAGCCATATGATAAATTAAGTATAAATCATAGTATATGAAGTTTCTAGATTAAGAAACATATAATAAAGTAAAACAACACTTACTTTCTTCTGTACTTGGCACACATGAAATCGTCTTCAGTTATGTGAAAATGAGCATTCGGTTGTGCGGCCATTATCTAGGTTACAAGTATAATGAGATTATAGTAACGGGTAAAAAACTGTTTTTAAAAAGTATCTCACAATGCCACTTACCTTTTCCATTAGTTGCTTGTAAACCTCATCAGGAAAATAAGCCAATGTCGTACCACTATCGATTATTGTTTCACGCATTGATGGTGTGTTGAGAAAACTCGTTGGAACGTGTATAAAATCACCACCCACGTCAATGGCCATCAACTCAATATTAAAGTGGTCACTAAATTGTAGATAAAAAAACCGTCAAAAGTTATCATACATATATGTTTGAAGAATGAAAAACACCACTTATATTAGAAATATTGACGTGTGATCTTCATCGCACGTGGAGACTCAAACAGTAGTTCATAATTGTGTAAAAACCAAAAAAGAACATAATATAGATTCTACTATATGTCACATAAAACAAATGTCAAATGTCATAGGTAGGTTACTTATAAAAATTATAAACGCTTGCTTACTCATTAGGCATGATTGGTGTTGTTTGTACTTTTGGCTCCACCACTTCTCCAATGGCATAGATCCCGCCTTTATAACCCGACAAGCAATGTGAAAACGTCTTTTTGACCTTTTTTGCGGAAGCAAGTTGTGAAATTATGGAATAATTTGATTGTCCAAACCCTAGTATCCCATCTAAGGCTTGTTCAGTTCCACCTAATTGCCCTAGTAGTCGGGATCCACACCTATCTTGGAAAAATTAAGAAAGTTAGACTTAGAATCATACTGCAAGTTTTAGCAAATACCAAAAGTTGCAGCATATATAAAAGTAAATTTAAGTGCTAATTAACTCCTTATTATTAAAGCACATAAGCATTTTAGTATTTGGCTGAATAGCTTATGCATGTGTTTAATTTACTATGTTGGTAACTACTATATATAACATTTAAAAGCAAATAAGTAGTATTAATAAGCAATCCCAAACACTCCTGAACCTTGGGCTGAAATATGTTTTGAGCAACCATATGAGTTGTCACCAATGAAAAAAGTATACGACTTCATACAAATAGATGAAAGGTAATCTTATACCAGTGAGTAAATAAAGTCAACATGGTCAAACTTACAGACGTCAAATTGTACAGAGTCTCTTAATCTGAAACTTTTAAAGTTCAACGGTTTCATGGGTGAAAATAAAGATGGTTACCCAAAGAAAAAATCAGACGAAATTTGGTTACTTTTATGCAATAACCCTTAGCTTATATAACTCCATTTCTTATAAACTTCTCATTAAAGTAATGTAACAATTAACTAACCCGAATGAAATCTTCCCTTTCATACTATCCGTTTGAAGGTTCCCAGATACTCTATCAAGTTGCACCGTATCTCTAACAAAATATCCTCTCGTTGAACTCCCATCACCATACTTAACAACATACTGACATCGTGACCCTATAATACAGTTACTATTAGACGGGTCAAGTCTGGCTGAGCAAAAATCTTCATCACAAGTAATCATTTTGGCACTCGAGGAATTCAGAGGATCGTATAGTGCCAGTGGGATCTGCAAAAGGGAATCAAAATAGTAATGTAGTGAATATCTTTTGATATTAACAGAATAAAATTTAGTCAAACTATCTTGAAAACATACTCCAAGATCGCTTTCACTGGGACAAGTTAAACATCCGGCACAATTTATCCACAGGAGATCGCTCCCTGTATCGATTTGCACGTGATAATCCCTTGGTGGAGTGCCGATTTTGATCTTGGTAAAATAGAGCCTATAAACAACCATATACACAAACATTAAAACCTTACATAAACTAATCAGATACAATCAAACATCATTTTCTTCCATACCTTAAAACAAGTGTATAGTATCTAAAAGATCCCAATCACTATGAAATATAGTTAATTTTGTTGTAACTCAATGTAAACAGCTTATATTAATTTATGCTTATAGGCAGAACCAAATAATCAACTTACTTATTAAAGACAACACATTTCACCAAAACTTGTAAATTTGACACCACAAAAGAATAATCACATAAAAACAAGTTTTAAACTACTTATTCAAAACAACTTTAAGGGGTGTTTAATTTGTTTAAGCTTATTTTTCTGGCTTATAAGCTTAATGAATTTTTGAAAACCTTAGAAGCTCAATTTTTTAGGCTTATAAGCTTATCAACTTGAGCTTATATAATAAGTCATAAGCCCATAAGTTGAAAAACTAAGCTCATACAAACAACCCCTTATTTTACTAACGCAATTATGTTTATCCCAAAACTATAACCAAACATGTCTTATTACTTCTTGATTAACAAGAAAAAGTCTTTTAATAAACCCCTACAAAAACCCAATAAAATTAGGGTTTTTTCTTATTAAAACCAAAATGATCATTTAATTTTAAGGCTACAAAAACACAATTGTTAACACAAAATGACACTAAAACAATCAAGAAACCACATTTTTATATTATATAAACAAAGATTAAAAACAATATACTAAGACATAATTGTACTGTATATGTGTGCATGTGAGAAAACTTACGCAGCAGAAGTAGGGCTGTCGTCACCACCAATAGGGAGGTCAACAGCGGAGAGAATTCTTCGGTGACGGTAATAATCATGCTCTTTATAAACAGTTAAACTTTTTTTACTGCCACTAAACTTATGATGCACCTTAAAAACCACATTTCCAGATACCCAAAACCCCATTTGAACAACAATCATAAAAACACAAACAAGATTTAACAAACCCATTTATCAAAAGATTAAAAAGTTTGCAAACTTTATTTTTTTCAAAAGGGTTTCTTGTTTTTTATATATGCATGCAATAAATTTAAAAAAAAAATATATTTTTCAAAAAATAAAATAAAATTAAGTGATGAAAAACCAACCTAGATTATGATGATATAAAAGCCAAAAAAGATGTAAATGATGATGAAATAAAGTTAAGATGGTTTTAAAATGGTGTATAGTGTGAAGAGTCATGTTTTTATTACAACTTCTTCCACCTCTTCTTTCTTTGTAAATTTTTTACTAAATTTAGGGTTGGATACTTAAACAAGGTATCAAGATTATCTTGGATACTCTCACCTCGTGATATTCAAGGGGGTGGTTGTTTGATAGAGATTGTGTTCAAGAATGTTTATAAAAAGCATTAAATTTTATCAAGTAGAGGTGGTTAAGCATTGCTTTTGCTAAATGTTTTTGTGTTTAAAAATAGGTAATTACAACTTATGTTGCTTTTTATGTGTGTGTCTTGTAGTAGCAAATACATTTCAAAGTTACTTATTTGTTTAATTGTTTATATCGATATAGAAGAAAGTACATGTATCACTACATTGTAAAGTAAAACAAATACCACAAAATAAACGTAAATAGAATAATAATAATAAAAGAAATTTTTAATACTCAAATGTTATAATCATAGAAAAATTTGCAAAACTAATATAAAAGATGGCACTTTTTAAACTTTACCCAACTTTTTAAACTTTTTATTTCAAAACCTATGCCTTTTTATTTGTAATCCTTTCTTTGTGCTAGCATCATAACATTCCAATTTGTACAAATAACATAGATAAAATGATGAAACAGATTTGAAAAATTCACTATTCTTTATCTTCTTCATCTTTTGTTACATTCATATCTCATCCATTTTATATCTTCTTCATAAACAATAAACATAACAATCACATGAACCATCAACGTAACTGTGACATGAAGATATTGATTACGCTGACTCGAATTAAAATATAGTATTATTAATTAATAAGTACAAACAAATATTTTAAGATATTAGTGTTAAAATTATTGGTAAAATGAATGAAGAAATAAAGGTAAAAAAGAAAATTTATGTTGAAAATATGTGGGTTTTTACAGAAATGGAAGAAGAATTTTTTGAATATTAAGGTTGTAATTGTTGGTAAAATGAAGAGAAAAAAAAGGAGAAAAAGAAAATGAGGAGAGTTATTTTGGATATCGGAAGGACTCATCCCACCATCCATATAAAAAGAAAATTAATTGCTGAGATTAAAAGCATTTTAATATTTCATATATTTTTTATAATTTAAATATCTCATGAACCGTTAATCATTAGACAAAATAAATTATACTGTCACAGCCAGCAATTAATTATCTATTTATAGACGGACAATTTGATATACTTTCGACAAACCTTTATTTTTCCCTTTGTTTTTTCACCCTTTTTTACATTTTTTCGTCATTTTTTTTCTTTTTTTGTTCGTTGTTGAAAATAGCATGAGAAATCACATGTGATTAAACACTAATTTGAATACTCTAATAAAATCACATGTGATTTTATAGATTATAGTAGTTCATTTATAAAAATCACATGTGGGAAAAATCACATGTGTTTGATATACGTGTTAGAAAAATTACATGTGATTTTATTAGAAATACTCGAATTAGTGTTTAATCACACGTGATTTCTCATTCAAGTTTCAACAACGAGGAAAAAAGAAAAACAAAGAAGAAAAAAACGTGAAAAAAGAATAAAAAAAGTTTGTCGAAAGTATATCAAAATGCATATTTATAGAAAAGATAATTAAATGCTCGTCGTGATAATATATTTTTTTCCCTTAACGATTAATGGTTTACAAGATACTAATATTTGAAGAAAAAAAATGATGAAAATGGGTTTGTTAAAATATTGGATTTAATCTCATCTATTGTATCAAATGGAGATGGAGGGTGGGGATTGGTTTCTTAGTATATTACTCCCTCCGTCCCATAATAATTGTCCACTTTTATTTTTTTGAGTCTTTCTTATTCAACTTTGACCATTAATATTTTTATTTCGGTTATATAATACTTGATGAAAATTATACCAAATGAAAATATATTTAAAACACAATCTATTCATATATTTATCATCAAGTAATATATTACACAAATAAAAATATTTATGGTCAAAATTGAATAAAAAAGACTTAAAAATATCAAAGTGGACAATTATTATGAGACAGAGGTAGTAATAAAGTTTGGTATGCAAATGATATTAAATCTAAGAAAGTTTATGTTGAGGAAAGGAGTAAATGGAGAAGAGAAGGGCCTCATAATTGAGGAGGCTCGCAAAAATTTCACAATAGTTATGAAGGGTTTGCAATTGGTTTGCGGGATTCGCAAAATGGAAAGGGGTTCATAGAAGGAAGAATGGGGTTCTTTTGCATGAAATATGGGTTCTTGGGTGGAAATAAAAGGTTCATTATATGAGAGAGAATATCAATTTTTGCATAGAGTTAACTACATTTTTTTTGGTGTGTAGATTCCGGACCAAACTTTTGCATTGTTCAAAGCGATTTTAGTCCAAAATGCATAGTTTGGTTTCACTTTTGGTCCAATTTTCTAACGAAGTTAGTTCGATTAGTTAAGTCGTTGTAACGTTAGTCCTTATAACGCGTTTGCAACGTTAGTACTTTATACCAAAGATCTTTTGCAACATTTGCAACGTTAGTCCTTTCAGTTAGTTAGTCCTTTAAAAAAAATTCTAAAAAAAATTCAGAAAAAAAATTTAGAAAAAAATTATAAATTTTTTCTAAAATAAAATTCAAAAAATTTCAAATATATTCTAAAAGAAAACTTTTTTTCCTAAAAAATTCTAAAAGAAACTTTTTTCAAAAATAACTTTTTTTTCCGAAAAAATTTTTTTTTTCGTAAAAAATTCAAATATATTATAAAAAACTTTTTTTCGAAAAAATTTAAAATATATTCTAAAAAAACTTTTTTCCCAAAAAAATTTCAAAATATATTCTAATTTTTTTTAAATATATATACATTGAAAAATCGCTTTTAAAATGTATATACATTGAAAACGTTTTTTTAAAATGTATATACATTGAAAAACGCTTTTTAAATGTATATACATTTTTCTAGAATATATTTCAAATTTTTTCAATGTATATACATTTTAAAAAGCGCTTTTTTCAATGTATATACATTTTTAAAAAGTTTTAAATTTTTCTAAATTTTAAAAAATTCCAAATTTTATACTGAATTTTTTTTGAAAAGTATATACATTGAAAGTTTTTCCAAATGTATATACATTTGAAAAACTTCTAGAAAAATTTCAATGTATATACATTTAGAAAAAAACTTAGAAAAAAAATTCTAAAAATTCGGAAAAACTTTTCAATGTATATACATTTGGAAAAACTTTTCAATGTATATACATTCGAAAAGTTTTTTTGAATTTTTTAAAATGTATATACATTGAAAACGCTTTTTAGAATTTTAAAAATTTTTCTAAAAGTTTTTCCAAATGTATATACATTAAAAAGTTTTTCCAAATGTATATACATTGAAAAACGTTTTTTCCAAATGTATAAATTTTTCTAAATTTTCAATGTATATACATTGAAAAATTCTAAAAAATGTATATACATTGATAAACATTTTAAAAAAAAAATTTTGGAATTTTTTTAGAATTTTTAGAATTTTTTCGAAAAAAATTTTTCGGAAAATTTTTTTTAGAATTTTTAGAATAAACTTTTTTTTCCGAAAAAGTTTTTTTCTAAATTTTTTTTTCCGAATTTTTTTTTTAGAATTTATTTTAAAGGACTAACTAACTGAAAGGACTAACGTTGCAAATGTTGCAAAAGATCTTTGGTATAAAGGACTAACGCTGCAAACGACCGTTATAAAGGACTAACGCTGTAAACGACTTAACTAATCAACTAACTTCGTAGAAAAATGGACCAACAGTGGAACCAAACTATGCATTTTGGACTAAAATCGCAACTTTTTGAACAAATGGACCAAAAGTGGAATCCAGGTACAACCACAAGGACCAAAAATGTAGTTAACTCTTTTGCATATATTGTGAATAGAATCGAAATTGAATAGTATTGCGAATTAATTACAAGATATTACGAATTTTTATAGTTTTTTACGAAAAAATCGTAATAAAAAGCTTTTGAATAGTATCGAAATTGATACCAAATAATACATTATTTGCCATAATTTGTTTGAATTTTTTCTGTTGTAGCGTAAAATATACATGGGATTAACAGAGAAGAATATGTCTTAAGTATGTGAGAGAGTGAAAGTGTAGACATAAAACAAAATTATCATAACAAAGATTACAATATTTTAGGGGAAAAAAAGGGTATCGTGGACAACTTAGGTTTAAAGTGAAGGGTTTAGTTTTATGTTCACATATTTGAGTCATAGTTTTAGTAATATGCAACAAAGTTGAATCAAATTGGAAATAATATGCAAATTTCCCTAATCATATTACTAAAATAATAAATTAAAGTTAAACTATAACAGAGCTAGAAATTAAATTTGCATAGGACCCTTAATATAAAGCTACTATGAAAAATATTAATGAAACTTGGAATCACTACGCATAGCTCAGATAGTAATCACTTGAGGCATTTTTGCACCTAACAAACACAAGTTCAAACCGATCAAAACCAATTTGACGTGAAAACTAATTTGACGTGAAAACTAATTTTGTGGAAGAACATGAACCAAACCAAAGTGACTCAGTTAGTTTTGATTTACGCTGGTAGTTAGTTTTAAACGATTTAGGTGTGTTTTTCTCAGGTTTGGCTAGAACAGAAAACCATAAATATATAAAACCGAAAATCTAACCGACCAGGGTTGGCTCGGTTCAATTTCCTGTCGGTTTTGCTCAGCCCTACCTTATCTGGTTTGATTTTCGGTCGGTATCGCTCAACCCTAGTCATGTATGCCACCCATATTATGGACGAAAGGAAACCAATTTTGGGTCGGTTTAGATTATCAGTTATCAGCCCTTTCTACCTACCATACTATAATATATGACTTGTCAAAATATTTTTGTTAAAAAGTTTCCCATTTTATAAGCTACTAGCAGTGAGTAATATTTTTCAATTATACATTTTTTTTTCTTATTTTTGTAATATTTTTTTTACAGATACGCTCTTATTTGGTACCATTTCATTAATAAAATGATTATTGAGAATGTTACTGATTGAAAGGTTGATCAATAAAAAAAACCTACGTATAATGTGTTTAAACAAATTGTACCATACAATGTGTTTAACAATTTGTATTATTATTTAAGTTGTTTTGGGAATGACATAAGTTAAATATTGACCAAACAATCCTTTTTACGTATGACGTGTCCAAATGACATGTTTGTTTTTGGCTTAATAACTTATATTACTTCAAATTTGTTAGGTCAACAAAATGTTATCATTTCACATAAGATGATGTAGTAGTAAGCTTATGAAGAAGAAGAGATGAAAAGATATGGTGATAAGAACAAAATTATATATTAGTTTCTTTCTCTAAAAGCACACACTTACAATATTCTCACCCCACCCTCTCAAGTGAGACTTGAGAGGGTATTTATACTAAAGTATCAGAATGTTGTGAGACCTCTCAACATCTCGCAAGGATGGTTGAGAGGGTTGGCATTTTACTTTCCCTCTCGATTATACAAGTGTCAAGAAGGTAAATATCATTCTACTCTATTATATCTTATAACAATTATACAAGGTTCTTAAATATAAAATGACCATTATTTTTATAATCCTAACAAAATTTTATTATATTAACTGTTTTTATTGATTGTATTTATTGTCATAACTTGTAATTAGTTAAAAAAATGAAATCTTATTAAAAAAGAAGATAATATGTAAAACTATTATATATATATATATTTATATATATATATATATATATATATATATATATATATATATATATATATATATATATATATATATATATATATATATATAGAAGGATCGGTGGGTTTTAGCCTTTTAAGAGGGATGGTGAAATATCACGGTAAGAGCTTTTAAAAAAAAAATTCAAAAAATCAAAAAATTAAAAAATAAAGAGGATGAAAAATATTTAAGAATCACTGAAAAGTTTTAAAAAAAATGGTTTTCATGATTAAAGGTATTGTGATATTAATTCGATTTTGACTTTTTTTACAAAAGTCAAGATTTGATCTTAATATCAATGTAAAGTTTTTTAAATACAAATTGTTAATATCACACTAACTTTTCTTTGATATCACGCTATTTTTGTTTTTTTACTAATATTATTAATATCACCGTTCCTTTTTTAATAAAAAAATGTTAATATCACGGGACTTTTTTTCTTTTTTTAATATAATTGTTAATATCACCGTAACTATCATATGTTTTTTTTAATAAAATTGTTAATATCATAGTAACTATCATATGTTTCTTAATATCAAGGTTCATTTTTACATGTAAAAAACTTAATATCACAGTTGGTTTTGTAATATCATATTTTTATAATATCACAGTTTCATAATATCACACTAGAACTCATAATATCGTTAATATCACGGTAGGACTCATAATCAAGAAAACAAAAAGCGGTAAGAAAAATCTGAAAAAATAAAAAAATGAACGAAGATAACAATAGTAAGGATTGCTCAAAAGGAAAAAAAATTAAAAAAAATCGCTATACTGGTCAATGCAGGAAAGTAATAGCAGATCTTGACTTTTACAAAGTCAAGATCGATCTGAATGGGCGGTCCAGATCTGTCCGTACATCCAAGACATAAAAATAAAAATCAAGACATGATCCTCACTATATATATATATATATATATATATATATATATATATATATATATATATTGAATTAAAGTATTTAATTGAAATCAAATTTTATTAGTAAGGGTATATTTGTAATTTTCATACACATAATTGAAATTTAAGAATTTTTGTTTTCCGTGCTTTATAGTATACTAAGATAAGATATATTGTATTATGGAGTATATGCTAATATTAAAGTATTTTGGCAAAAATCTTCATAGGCAACAAAAGTTCTGATTTTATCTTTAATACTCATTACTATTTTTGTACCACAGCCTGACAACATTGTTTAACTTTCAATTCCACATCTAAAATATTTAATTAATATTTTTAGTTTACTGTTTCATAATGTTAAGTCATGGTTCATAATCCATATAAGAATAAAAAATTAACTAATAATTTTATTGCCATAAAGTTGATGTATATATTTGTCAATAAATTATTTTTTAATTAAATTAAGTTGTAAATTGAATAATAAAATGTCTATCTAGTTTGGCTAAATTGTGGTTGCTTATAATTTTGAAAAAGTATGTGTAGTCTTTGTTTTCATGTTAAGTATAATAATTGCACACAAAAGCTCCTCACAAATAGTATGTCTCGAACTTCCTGTGGAATTTTAACTAAACCATATTGGCGGTTTTTGCAGTGTACACTAAAACTATTTTTGTTTTTTGTTTTTAATTATTGGAAACTTACTTTGTCTAGCCCAAAATTAATTATATAAGTTACATATGTTAATTAACACTTGTAAGAAAGTTGATGTTTCACATATTTAGCTATAAATAGTTGAATAAAAACTTAATTATGATATGCTTAAATGTAGCAAATGAAAAAGGAGAATTTTAAAGAAAATTGATATTTTTTTTGAACCACAATTGTGGCTACATTCCCCTAAATTTCCGTATGAATAACCCAAACAACCATGTCGGGTCCAATAGAATTCAATGATAGCACCTTCTTTTACGCACGCGGGAGGAAACCCCTATCGCCCTAGACAAAACTCGAACTTGAGACCTTGCCTAGGAGGGTAAAACCTCCATACCGCTGGACCATGGGCCTGTTGGTAAAGAAAATTGATATTAAGTGGTCGCACACCATGAGGGTCTGTATACTCGGAATTTTGCGATAGTGTTGACCGGGGAGAGATAATCGATATTGGTTTGTAGATTAGCGGCACACTTTTCAAGACTAACGTTTTCTCAAATCTAGCCAATCTGGTTTTCCTGACTTAGATTTGAGATTGCATTATTAGCTTTAGCTTGCTTTGTTGTTACATTCATATTTTTTTAATCATGTTATTCCATGCGTATTGATTTGAATAAACTAAATTTCCTTCCATGAAAATTCACTTATGATGTGGTTAGATTGTATAGAGATATTTTACGTCACGACCATTTTCACATGTAATAGATGGGTTTACCAAACAATGGCGTAGTTTTTTAACCAAAATTTGTAAGTGTTGTACCATATTGAGTAGTTTAGGGATTTTATTGAAACATTTATGGTGCTTACAATGATAGTAAGTTTTCAGTCTACAATCCTACATGTGAAATATCGTAGTTAGCAGTATAAATGTTTCACTGGTATAAGTCAACACAATGGATTCATCTATTAAAAATGGCTAGTTCACGTAGAGATCCATTAAAGTTTTTCTTGCATGCTAAACTACTATTGTAACCCCCTACCACCAAAAACATTGGACTACTTAGATATCCTTTTGGGTTCAACTAAAAAGCCATGTGATGTGTTCTATCGTTGTAGGTATAGATTATGTATATTCAAGTTTTAAATTTATATTTAGCGATTTAACCTATAACAAACACTAACGAGCAGTATACCCGATCAATGTAGCCTAGTTGGTAAATAGGGTGTCGACCACTAAGAGTAGAACGTTAACACTTAAATATCTATCAGTATTTTAATTCTAAAGTTAGTCTAATTAAACCTAATCTAACACAAGGGGGTTTTCAGCCTGTGAGACTGGTACGATGTTTAGATTAAGTAAAACTGTAAATAAAAGCAATAAGACGAGTGACATACACGTACACAGATAAGAATACAGATAGCAGATAAAAGGTCAAGCCGATAGTAAGGAAGATGTGTATGGTTAATTGTCTAGTTATATATAATGAGTACTATATCTATTCTCTGTCTTTGGTTGCTTACGTGCATGCGCTAAGCCTAGATGCATCTAGATCTCTAGATTATTTCTTTAAATCTTCCAACAAACTAATCTGTCATGATTAGTTAAATCTGCATTAAGTCCACCTTAATGATTACTAGTTTATTTATTAATTAACCTGTTAGGGCTTACATTAATCATGCAAACAATATTAATGAAGTAATTGTGCGAGCCGAGTAGACAAGGCACGATAAACTCTTAAAGTAATCAAAATATACGCATAAGCATCCAATAAAACAACATATAATCTGTAATCGCTCAAAAGTAATTTAAGTACGATCAAATAGTGAAAATTACGCTAATCAAACAATTAAAGAATTACTAGTACAATTAAGCCAACCTCCCTATTGAATTAAGCACTAGCAGGACCTACTTATGCCTATGAATTTGTCATTTGGTTTTGTCTTGTGATGGTCAGTCGTCGCCTTCTATGTGGTATATTGTGTCTCAAAAAACTGGCAGTCGAATCTGCATTTATACATTCTGGAAAAAGAAACGATACGGTGTATCTAGTTTACCTGATACGCCGTATCCAGGTAACTTCGCGTGGGGTCCAAGATTATTATATTCTAGAATATTCATACACCGCCATATGATACGACACACCTTCATTGTTTATAAGGCGTATGCTATCTTCAGTATCTTGGACTTTCTGGTGAAGTCTTGAGATTGATACGGCGCATGTTATTGTTGTCATACGGTGTATCTTGAGCAGAATAAGTCAGATCTTCTTTGTTGACCAAGGTTTCATATACGGTGCATGAAAGAAATCCATGCGGCGTATGCTTCAAATTTAGGCAATGGTCTTCACATTCGTCTAAGTCTTGGTGTACGGCGTATCTATCTAGAATGATACGATGTATCTTCCTTCAAGTCAGTAGACTTTTCTAATTTGATCCATTTAGCTCCAATTTGCGTCCAAAATAGCTAACTTTCACAAAATGCTTTTTTTAACTGAAATTTACAAAAATAAGCGATTAAGTATCAATTCTCATATAAAATAATACAAAACAAGCAATATACATAGGATAAATTATGCTAATAATATGTTGTTATTTGATATCATCACCATGGTAGACTGATACTAGTAAGCCACAACTCCAAGCTTATAAGGGATCAATTTTCATATTTTCTATCAGTGTTGGATCGGTTGTAATAAACTCTATCACATTGTTAGGTCACCATATTAGTAACACAAGCATCAATAGAAGAAATAGAGAAGAGATCGGATGAACAATCACACAAACACACACGTATGAGTAAGTGAAATGTTATGCGTAGGAGTGAAATGTGTAACTTGAACAACCAACCCTCAAGTGATGGTATTACAAAGGTATTTATAGGAGAGGGAGCTAGGGCAACACTCCTAGTCTCTTCCTATCCTTATTGGACTTGGGCCAAGGCTCATGGGCTTTCTACATAATCCTTGGCATGAATACTAACATAAAAGCCATATTAAGCTAACTATTACATATTAATTACTAACACTTGAATTCTAGATTTGGAGTGATTCCAAAAATTTCCCCCTAAGTGTTAGTGATTGATGATGTGAACAGTGAAGGTGTTGATGTAATAGTAGCTTTGACGTCTTCTGACATTCTTCTTTCTTGTGAGAAGAATTGTCTTGATTCGAACAATCTCTCTAGTGTAGAGAAATTGTTTCCTTTGAAAAGTTCTGCTATGACGTCATCATTTTCTTTGTTCTTTGTGATGGTAGTGATAGTATGTTGTTGTTGTCTGCATCAGGTCAGCTTCGTTGCTCCAGTGTCTCCACGTCTTTCTTCAACATGCTCACACACTCTTTGACGTTGGATTTCAGTGCTGATGAAGTTCTCTTAGTTTTTAAACTTTGTAGATTCTTTGACTTGACGAAGAATCATTCTGACTTTTGTGTTGCCTTTTGAGAGAACTTCCATTAGTGATGATGTTGGTATAAAGCATGTGAATAATTTGCTCGATCAGTCCGCTCCAGAGCTTCCATAAGAAGAAAACATAATAAAGGTTAGTAATAAGCGGATTCCGGCACTTACAAGTTTGAACTTCGAGAGTGTTAACAGCGTAGTGTGAAAACACAACTCTAATTCTTACAAAGGCCGCTCTGAACCGGAGTCCCACAAGTGAGATAACGCGATGTATCGGTACACCTACAGTTCGATGAGTCGCCGAGGTACACCGTAGCATCACCTCACGACTGTAGACCGTTTGAGACACACTAAGCGTAATCCACAGGGAGTTACCGAAGTGACCTACCGTCAGGGCTGTTTAATGTTGACCCTGGCAGGAGTTTCCATTCAATCACCGAGGATCACAATAGTGAACCTCTCATAAATGTTCTCGACAGATTGCTAGGATCTGTGTAGGACTCGATAACGTACCACTGTTGTTCTTATTTTTGAACAACAAGTGATGAAATGTCAAGTGTACCTATGAGATCTTTTGATGAATCTCGTGGCTCTAGACTCAATAGTGCGCTTTGGTTTTCCTGAGCAGAGACTAGGGAGATGATCTCCTTCCTCAATACCAGCAATCTGTAAGAGAAAGCCGATAGTTTACGTAGGGTTCCCTGTGAGAATGAAACAAGCTTCTGTTGAGAGAAACTTGAGTGGCTAAGAAGGTTTAGTGCATGTGTCACTGGGTCCATGATGACTTTTAATCTTCAATACCAGTGTCATCAAGTGACAACCAGTAGCATATGAATTGAACCCGGTGTCTGCCCTAAGTTGAATAATCTGGAGGGCTATTTCTTTTCACCCTTTTCTTTGCTTTTCTTTTTAATTCTTCAACTCCTTCTTTCTCCGATTCTCATTTTCTCCTTTTTATAATCATACCTAAGGACTTCTAATTCTAACTATTGGTAGTGTCCTTCGGTAGATCCCTCCGGCTCTGGCGGATCATAGGACGGTTATTCCTAACCTTAATCACCTTATAACTCCATTGCCATAAAACCATTTTCATGAAAATCTCTCGAGGTGTTTGTGAATGAAAAACCATGTTTGAACACTTCAAGAGTTTTAGATTTTCAAAAATACTCCCCCTCAACATGTGCTTAAGAGTTTTGATAGAAATCTGCACAGTGAGAGAAGAGTGCGCACTTTTTGAATTGATCAACTCAAGATAGACAATTCCTTGAGAGACACGATTACGTTGCATAGTTAAAGAGATACATTGTCATCTTTTAGGTGACAACTAGCTCTAATAACTACCTTGAAGATGTGGACAACCCCGAAAGGTTGTCAAACCCGTCAAAGTTCATGTCTATCAAGAGCTTCTCGAATGGGTACAATTTACTTGGATAAGTCTTGGAAGACAAATCTTTTCAATATATGACTGTTCAGTTCCCGTCAATTCATGGGTTGAAGTCTTTTCACACGAGGATTCAATAGCAAAACACAACATATTTCTTATCACTTAATTTTTCTCCCCCTCAAAAATGGCATATCAATATGTTATTTTTGAAGAAATGTTGAGAATAAATATGACCATTTTGAGTTTTGTGAGAAGATTACAACAAAGATCAATTTGTGAACAAAGTTTTTGATCAAATACTCCCCCTCAACAAGTGATATAAACTTTTGAGGTTTTGAAAATCATAAGGGGAAGTACTTGTTCTTTTGAACAAAACTTTGAAAAAATGAAAGTTTTGATAAGTTTTACTCAAAAGTAAGAAGCTTTCGCTCCTTTTATAGGATTGTGGCACTGAAGCGTACCATAGGGTCCTTTCATTACAAGTACGGGTTGTACACTGTTATGTGTGCACAAACCATTGTCATTATAAAATCACACATCCAAATTAATAATGAAAAAGAAACAGTTTAAGGGGTACCAGGTAGTCCATCAATCTTTCCAGGAATGCGATCGTATGCGTTGATAGCTGGTGAGAGAAATCCTGGGACGACCACCTACAAAGCTTTCCAGAGTTCTGAACTGGTCCCTTCTGTACAACCTTTCATCGATACGAGTGATGATCCTCTTCACATCCCGTCTATCCTGAGAATTCCATCACTTTGTAGACCCAATGCCTTCATGTATCGCCTTTAACCTATAAGCCAAGCCGTCCCTGACACTCTTTCGTGTGTGATCTCCAAACTTATGAAGATCTCTACACGCCATCAAACAGTTGCGATGTAGTTCACTGCGGTAAACTACTCCAAACGGTTTGCTGACAAGAGTGTATTGTGGAAGGTGGTTGATATCAGGAAGTTCTAGCCGAGGTCCGTGAAGTTGACACGAGTCCGATACGATTCAACAGCAAGTTGTAAATCTTCTACACGCCTCGGATCACTATGCTTTTGATGAAGATGAGCCAGGACTTGATGTATTCACGTTGAATTTCAGTCGAGAAATGTCTCATTCTTCCCTGGACTTTGGCAAGATACAGATCTTCAATGTCATTAAGAGACAAGTTCTGAAATTCCGCTTCACAGAATTCATAGTCCCTTTCGTCTTGTCTTTTGACCACGATAGTCTTGAGGAAGGTGTAATCCCATTTAGACGAAATAGTGACATGCTTAACAAAGAACGATTCCTTTATCACTTTGTACACTTCATGTTGAGACTTTCGGACCTGGCAGCTTTTGTAGTAGATTCGTCGGCGTTCCGGCCAATGGTGAATCCCGTACATTGCATCAATTTCATACCGTTCCACGCTGTTGGAAAACATGTGGGTAGCCTTTTCTTCGATGGCTATGCAGTTTGAGTATATGGCTGCCGGGAACAGAAGTGTGAGTGATGTAGCATATTTCTTTGAACTATCGCTACCGTGTAGAAGAAATTCCAAGTATTTGTTGAAGAAGTAGCGGAATGGAATCTTAGGTTGATCTGGTTGGCCAATCGTTGGTAGAGGTTTAGACCAGTCGGTGTAGTATGGAGGGTTGTCCCTTCTGGTGAAGTCGATGTTTGCTTCAGGGTTGAGCCAATCAATGTTGTTAGACATGGCTCGTGCTATATTTTCAAGGTGATATTCAACTTCAATAGCACTTTCTGAGCTGTCTTTGAGTAGTTGAAATGCTTCATTCTTGATTCGTTTCAACTCTGATTTCGTCATCTTCTTCACATGGAACTTCTCTTGCAGTAACTTAGCATTCTCCAACGTACGACCTTCTACTATATCTGGATCATCAGTAAGAGCGGGAGTGGCATCAACAAGTTTAGAAAACCATTCAAATTCGGTGTCATCTTCGTCGAGCCATGAGACGACATCAGCCTTAGGCGTCTTCTTCTTCTTCTTTGGCCTTGATGAGGATGTTGGTTTCTTTGTTGAAGCTGTAGGATTGGGTTGTTGTTGGGGCTCAGGGACTTCCTCATAGTCACTACCAGTATACTCAAAGTGATCACCGGTTTTCTCTGTCTGAGGTGGTAACTCAGAGTCCTGAGGTTTGTCAGCAGAAGAGCGTGGAGGAGATTGTTGTTGAGATGGAGTCCTTTGGGGTGGAGGTGGCATTGAGGAAGATTCACCAGACTTCTTTGGACGTTTAGGTGCAGAATCCTTGTCCTTATCATCGTCATCTCTTGGTCGTTTTGGTTGACTTGCTGATTCTTTGCATGAAGACCTGAGTTGATAGTCTAATAAAGTCTCAAAAAATTTAGCTTCATCCGAAGTAAAGGTTCCAGCTCGTTTTGACATTTGCATCACTAATTTAGTAATTAACTCAGCTTCAGAGAGATCAGATTCTTTGGCCATTGTATGTTTGACCAATGTAACGATATTTGGAGTAAGTAGTCTGGAATATAACTCCCTTGTCACTTTAGGAACGGTGTCGAGAAGGAATGTGTGAGTGTATTCTCTTGCCGTCTTCTCCAATTCGTTTTGGAAATCTCCTTTGATAAACTTCTGGATTTGTTCCCTTTCTTTCAACAACTCGTTTATTCCCTTTTGAAGAAAGTTGATTCTGTCAGCGAGTTGATTCAGCTTTTTGTTGGTTACATCCTTCTTCCGTACTTGCTTGACAGCTTTAACAATCTTGGTTTTAGCTCGGGATATCCAAGAGTCTGTTGGTTTCTTCACAAATTTAGATGTGGATCTGGTTGATCTTTTGGATGGTGGTGGAGATGAATGAGAGGATGAATCTGATGATGATGAGATATGTGGAGACACAGGGTCCTTTGCTGGTTCAGAAGTTTCTTCTTTTGAGCGTGCTGGACTATCAAGAAGAAAGTCATCATATTTAACCTCGTCATCCTTTGCAGTTTTGGCCAATTGTTCTGCCTCAATCTTGGCTTCTTCATCAGCTTTTTCTTTCTCAGACTTCTCTTTTTCAGGTTCCTCAAATTCATAGGTGATGGTATCTTCCAATCGTTGATGTTGTGGATCGTGGGTGGTGGTACCAGTTCCCTTATCGGGTTGATTAACCGCATCAGGAGCTGGTGTAGATAGTGCACCACCACTTGACCCTCCGGGGCCACGAGTTTGATCCTTAACAAATTCTTTTGCAACGTGTTGGAGTCTTATGATTTTGAACTTCTTCCTGTAGTCAGTGTCCACTGGCTCGTCATCTGAGCTTTCTTCTTCTTGCTCAAGTACTAGAGTCTTCCCTTTGCCTTGGTCAGCTTTTGGACTGGGAGGTTTAGCTACTGTTGGAGTGACAACGGTTGCAGTTTTAGAGTAGATAACCTCTTCTTCTGATTCGGTTTCCTCAGAGCTTTCATCCACTAGCTTTCTTTTCGGTTCAGACTTGGGAATGAGAATAGGAACATCTTCCTTAGAGGGAACTTTTCTTTTGAGTGGGGGTTTCCTCTTAGGGAACTTTCGTTGACTCTCAGAGCTTGCAACACTTCCTGCAGTGCCTCTTCTGGTTTTCCTAGTAGGTGTACCAGAAGACTTTTCATCGAGAAAACCAACTTTGCCTTCTTCAACTGCTACCAGATGCTTTTTGTATGAATAAAGCTGTTTGATTGCATTAGAGAGAAGGTGATCCGGTAATACAACACCTTGTTTCTTTGTTGTTGATTCCTTAAATCTGACTGTTAGAGTAGGTTCATACAACATGGAGTGATTGTTTGGGTCGTCGAGTCTCAAGGGAATATCGGGATTTAACCCAAGAGCTCTCTGGATCAGCAGTTTTGTGTATCTGATGTATGGGATCTTGGTGCCCGCTTTTTGAGGAAAGACATCGTGTCATCCCATATCAGAGCTTCAACTTCGATATGTTTCATGTTGACCAAAGCCCAAAAAATCTGTAGTTCTATGAGCTTGGGATGCTCATAACCACTATCCCGTCCAGAAACAGATTTTGTGATGATGATGAAGAGGGTTCTCCAGGGCTGAGGGATATTCTTCAGATCAACGTAAGAGTGCTTGGTGATTACCCTTGTAGCTTCGTCATAACCGATGTCGATCATGAATTGCAGAACAACCTCTTCAGAAGGTGTAGCGTTGTACTCAGCTGGTTCAATGACAAGAATGAGGAGAATAGCCCGCAAGTCTGTTGGTGTGATGGTGACTTGCTTGTGATTGAGAGTCACAGTCACAACATTTTGCCCTTTGATCTGCTTCATTGTGTGCCAGAATTACTGTATGTAGATCTCCGAATGCGTGGCGAGTTGGTGAGCATATTCTGATAAGAATGGTTCTTCAGAATGTTCACTGCTATCAAGCAAGAAGACTCGGAGCATGTGAGGGTATCAAAATCAACACGAAGGTTGTTCTTTCCAATCTTCATCGGATAACCATTTGGGAAGATATCAGCAACGGTGAGAACATTTGGTGCTTCTACATTCTGCATTTGAGCGTCCATGTCGTGATAAAATGATGATCCAAAACACGGATTTGAAGATCGAATTTTAGGCGTAGGATTTGGTAGGTTTGGATAATAAATGTGATGAATAAATGAGTTAGGTGGAGAGTTTTGTTAGAAATAACTTTGAGCTTTTGACACATTCAGTCCCTCCACCTCTACCATTTACGTCCAATGCCTTTAACTTCCATTTTGGTTACCAAACGAATGATATTTGGAAAGAATTTTGACGACACTCCCCTCGACTTAAGAAATAATGAAAGTTTATAAATTTTAGTCCGAGGAGTGTCAGTAAACCAGAAAAGTGACCACCATTTAAAGAAACAACCGTGATAAGGTAACATGCAAGTACAAGGTTTTATGAAACTGAAAAATATTTGTTTTCTCCCCCTCAACACTTGTTCGGGAAAAATAGTGAAAGATTTGATAGAACAAAGTGTTGACAGAAGATTTTTACTTGCGATGTTTGAAAGAATTTAGATAGAAGAATATTTTTGAGATTTTCTGATTTTATAATTTTGCATTTTGTTTTTGAAAATATTTACAAAAGAGGTTTTGGTGTTTGACTGGTTTTTAAGAATGTTTTAAGAGTTCATCCAGTTCCTCTTGAGTCAAACACCGCATACCAATCCGGTGGACCAACTCATTAAACCTAGCAGGAGCTAAGGCTTTGGTGAGGAGATCTGCCAATTGGTATTCTGTACCCACAAAGTATAATTCAACAGTACCCTGTTCCACGTGGTCCTTGATGAAATGATATCGAAGATCGATGTGCTTTGATTTCGAATGTTGAACTGAGTTGCACGAGATCGCAATAGCATTCCGATTGTCGCAGTACATCGGGATTCTGTCAAATACATAACCATAGTCTTTGAGTTGTGTTCTCATCCAAATGACTTGAGCACAGCATGCCGACATGGCTACATATTCTTCTTCGGTTGAGGATAGCGATGTACAATCCTGCTTCTTCGATTGCCATGACACCAGTTTATCATCAAGAAATTGTAACGCTCCTGAAGTACTTTTTCGTGAATCTAAGCATCCTGCGTGGTCAATGTCTGAAAAAGCTATTAGTTCAAAACCAGAATCTTTCGGATACCAGATTCCCAAATTAATGGTTCCCTTGATGTATCGGAGGATTCTTTTAGCCTCAGAGAGGTGGGTTTCAGTTGGTCTCGACTGATAATGGGAGCGAGGATATACGGCAAAAACAATATCAGGTCTGCTAGCTGTTAGATATATGAGAGACCCAATGATACTACGGTATTTGGTAGGGTCCACCAATTTCCCATGTAAATCAGCGTCTAACTTCTTGGTATGAGCCATTGGTGTGGCATAGGTGTCACAGGTTTGCATTTCAAATTTGTAAAGAATTTCAAGGGCATATTTGGACTGACTCAAGAAAATACCACGAGGTGATTGATAAACTTGCAGTCCAAGAAAGAACGTAAGTTCACCCATCATGGACATTTCAAAATGTTTCTTCATTAGTTTTGCAAAAGCGATTGAGTACTTTTTATGTGTTGACCCAAAAATGATGTCATCCACGTAAATTTGAACAATTAAGATATGTGCCCCGTGATATTGTATGAAAAGAGTTGGGTCGACCGAACCTTAGGTAAAATTATTGGCAATGAGAAAGGATGATAACTTATCGTACCACGCCTGAGGAGCTTGTTTGAGACCGCATGAGCTTTGTTCAGTTTGTAGACATGGTTCAGGAACTCTGGATCAATGAATCCTTCTGGTTGGCTGACATAAACTGTTTCTTTCAGTTGTCCATTCAGAAAAGCAGTTTTGACGTCCTTCTGAAAGACCGTTATATTCATATGAGCTGCTAACGCGAGAAAGATCCGAACAGCCTCAAGACGAGCAACCGGAGCGAATGATTCTTCAAAGTCAATACCCTCTTCCTGTCTATAACCCTTAGCCACCAAACGTGACTTGAGTCTGATAACGTTCCCTTCAGCATCCAATTTGTTCTTCCAAATCCATTTGAGACCAATGACGTAGACCCCTGTTGGTCTTTCAACCAGTTCCCATACTTTAAGAAGTTTGAATTGGTTGAGTTCTTCTTGCATGGATTCAATCCAGTTGTCTTTTGTCATTGCGTCTTTAATGTTTTTAGGCTCAGATTGGCAGACAATGAGTGTATAAATGCAATGTTCACCATCTGTGTGAAGACGTTGTCTCGTAACGACTGGTTGATTCGGGTTGCCAATAATATTCTCTAGAGGATGGCCTTTTGTCCAACGATGTGTAGAGGGTTGATGTTGGTATACATTGTGCAGATTTTGAGGATTCAAATGGCTTGTGGATGATTCCGCGACATCTGGTGCAGCAGTTTCATTGGCAAACGGGTTAAAGAATGCATTTGGATCAAAATCTGCCGGTGGGGGTACTTCATTAAGAACATCAACAGCTGGTTCAGCGTCGTTGGATGTAGTTTGTTCAACTGTTGTAGTAGAGTCAACTGGTGGTGCTTCATCAACAGTAGTTGTTGTAGCCGGTGTATCAGGTATTGGAATTTGATCAGGTTGAGCAGCGGAAACATTAGATATACCTAGAGCACTTTCATCAATGTCATCACTAAACAGAGGAGCAAATAGCTTTTCCATTTGTTGACGAGTAAGCTGGGGGCTTGTATCAGCTGATGATGGGGTGTGAGGGAAATTTAAACGGTTATGACCGGGTTCCAAGCTGTTATGCTCAGAAGCCATATCAGTAAGCTCATCAAAATTAGCATGAATCGTTTCCATAACCTGCTTTGTACGACGGTCCAGATCCGGTAACCTTTAGAGTTCTCACAGTATCGAATAAAGACTCCAATGTCAGCTTTGGCTTTGAGCTTTCCAAAGTCATCACGATCATTATTTGGGTAGTAAAGGGATCCAAATACATGAAAGTGTTTGAGGTTTGGTTTTCTGTTATGGATAAGCTCAAAAGGTGTTTTGTTATGGCGTTTTGTAATCATTGAACGGTTCTAAGTGTAGCATGCAGTTGAGACAGCTTCAGCCCACAAGTAATATGGAAGTTTATCATTGATTAACATCGTTCTGGCAGCTTCCACAAACGTACGGTTTCGTCTTTCAACAACTATGTTTTGTTCTGGGGTACGTGCAATAGATGTTTGATGCTCAATTCCCACTTTCTCATAATATTCCCGAAGAGTTTGATTCACAAATTCAGTCCCTTTGTTTGTTCGAATTTGTCTGACGGTGTTCCGGAGCTGAATTTGAATTTTCGTGAGAAAGGTGATGATCATCTGTGGAGCTTGATCTTTACTTCGAAGAAAATTGTAACATATTGGATTTCATAGACACATCATAACATATCAAATGGTTTGAATTGTTTAGAGGTTTTAGAGAGAGAAAGTGGGAGCCTTTCTAGAGAGAGAAAGTGAAAGAAAACATAGAAGGTTAGATTAAGATGAATGAAAGGTCCAACCCTCTACCTTGGGAGATAGAGGGTATTTATAGTTACATACTACACGTCCTCCTTCGGACTGTGGATCAGGCATACAGTGGGTAAAGACCCGTCCTTCCTCCACGGTGTTGCACTAAACTAATCTACGCTACAAACTAACTAATAAACTACTAAATAACGTAACAAACTACAAGTCTACGAGCTAACATATTGCTAGACCATAATTGGGGTGACCGACACTTTAACATGGAATTTCCAATTCCTAACAATCTCCCCCTAAGGGAGGTCACATTATGAAATACATTTTGCATCCTAGCATTCTTTCTTTGACTTTGTTCTTGAGCTCGTAGACTTCAATTCTTCAATTCTGCAATCTTTGTGCTTTTGTAGCGATTTTTCAAAGTCCGCATTGATTTGTATTTTAAGTGGAGGCCTTTAACTGATCCACATCATTGATGATCTTTAAGCTTTCTTTGAGATCATCAGCCACAGTAAATCTCCAGATCACCCTTTGTTGTGTTGCCATCATGTGTTGTTGTGACTTTCGGACCGACATGCTCACACTTTCAGGATCATGACATCTTTTCATCAGAGTAGCGGAAGCTTTACTGGCTCATGATATTTGCAGCAGCGTAGCGGAAACATAGTATAAAAATATCTGAGCCAGGTTCTGTAAATATGCACCAGTCATGATTTCTTCAAATTAGGTGTGGATGCTGTGAGCATGCGGCTTTGGATTGACTCCTCAATTCTGATCAGCTGCAACCGTCCAAATGTACCTGCAAACAACAGTTAGCAATAAAACACACGAAAGTGTCTTTGATCACTTTCGTTGAATTGAGGTACACGGCCCACGGTTCCCCGTTGATCAGTACAAGTACTGCCTGTGATCGGTAGGATTCCTAAGAATCTCCTTGACAGGGTTTTGCAACTGCTCTAGCTGTTCTCAAACCGGAACGTCTCAAAGAAGACAACACGGAGTGAGTGAACCAGCAAATTGAGATTCACTGATTGATGAAAAATGATTTGAAAAACAATCGCGTATTGCTTAGAAGAAAGAGTTTTGCAATACGATGAAGGTTTTATGAGAAAGATCAATTTTCAAACAAAAATACTTTTTATATTTGAAAAGAGTACACGTTCGACGTGCTAGAGAAAAGAAGATTTGCACATCGAACGGTTTTTTCAAAAGTATTTTTTTCAATCAGAGATATTTTTTGTGTTTGAAAATAAATACACATTCGATGTGCTAGAGAAAAGAAGAGATTTGCACATCGAATAGTTTTTCCAAAAGCATCCGTCAATCCATATCCTGGACCAATGTTGATTCACGAGTGAATCGCCCCATCGTTTCTATCCAGTTGTCACAAGCTTGATCTTTTGCAAGATCTCACATGTCACCCACCAAGAGCTTGTTTGATGTTGGCTCTAGAAGGATTTCCATCTTCATCGTGAATATTTTCATATCACTCGGATGTTCTGGCAATACCACAAGGATATGCGTAGGACTCTTAATATATATTTACTTTCCACATTGTGTGAAACAGCAAGTCTTCATTAATTTTGTGTCCTAATGAGATATTGTGGATGATCTCTTGGCTCTAGAATCAATGGTGCACATTTGGTTCCTATGCCGGAGACTAGGGAGAGGGTCTCCTTCTTCAATATCAACCATCTCTAAGAGAAAGTCGATAGATTACGTCGGTTCCCCGTGAGAGTGAAACAAGCCATTTTAAGAGGAACTAGAGTTGTTTGGGAAGTTGTAGTGCAGTGCGTCACTGGGTCCATGACGTCTTGTCTTCAATACCGGTGTTACCTTAGTAAACACCAGTAGCATATGTATTGAACCCGGTTTCTGCCCTAAGGTTGAATTATTGGAGGGCTATTTCTTTTCACCCTTTTTCATATTCATTTATTTTTCATTCTTCAACCCCTTCAGTGCTTACCGAAACTTCATTACTAGAACCTTGTTGGGTTTATTCCAGTTCTAGCTCTGTCTCAGTCAGCGCTCTTCCCATATTCTCATTTTTCTCCTTTTTTCATCATACCTAAGGACTCTACACTATCTAGTGGATTGTCCCTGGGTAGATCCCTCCGGCTCTGGTGGGATCGTGGGAACGAATACCTAACCTAACCATCCTTATATCATCATGCATAAAGTAAATTGGTCAGTCTTATGGTATTGTTCTTTCCTTCTTGAAACCAATTGAAAAATCATTTGGAAAATCAATCAAGGCACTTGTGATACGAGATCAAAGCATTTTGTACCTTAATAGCTTTGATCATTTAGAAATGCTCCCCCTCAACATGTGCATATGATCTTGAAATTGTTTAGCATGTGGAGGCAAGAGTTCTTTGAAATAAGTTCTTTGAAATAATTTCTTGATCACAATTTCCGTAGAAAAAGCCATTTGAATTTCTTTTGGTAAATTCTCCCCCTCAATATGTGCGTAGGATATTTGAAATCATTTTATCACATAGAGGCAAGAGTTCTTTTGAAGCACATTTACGATCACACAAGCCATTAAGAAACCATTCGAAAACTCAATCAAGGTACTTTATGTTAAAACATAAAAGCTTTTGTACCTTGATAGTTTATTTTCTTTTAAAATGCTCCCCCTCAATATGTGCTTCGTGATTCGAAAGGGTTTAGCACATATGAGAGAGCAGCCTGCACAATTGAATCAAAACAATCACCTTTTATCAAATTTCATTATTAAATCACAAATTCTCCCCCGATCAAAAATATCAAACCCTTTGAGATTTTGGATCCCACGTGATTTAATAAGGTTTAGAAAACATGGGAGAAAATGTGCCTGATTTAAAAGCTCATCTTGTTTTTGGATAAATGCTCCCCTCAACATGTGCATTATGTATATTGAAATCGTTTGGCACATGGAGGCTGGAGTGCCTTTGAAGGACTAAAACCAATTCCATTAAAACAGATTTGAGATTTAAATCACGATCTCCCCCCCGATCAACACATTTCAAACCATTTGAGATTTGTGCTCCCAAAAGATTTAAATCATTTAGAAAATTTTGGGGAAAGACGTGGCAAGATTTGATTTTGAAAAATGACGGATCAGGACCATTTTAAGACATTAAAGATTGTTAGTGTCAGGTATGATTGTTTTAAGAGATCTTTTAGTAAAATAAAACAATTTCACAATCAAACAAGAACAGAAAGAATTTCATTTTGACAGATCTTTGAGTTTTAAAGAAAATCATACCATGACATAACATTAAATCTTTAGATCGCCACATTTTAATGTACAAACCGGAACTTTTATGAAGAAATATTGTATGAAATTATTCTATTTTAAATCACTCTCCCCCTCAATCGATGACCGAAGTCGATAATTGAGTGACATAGGTTTTGATAAAAAGAAGTCCGGTGATTTTCAAAATTAAGACCAATTTATTTTCAAATCAATATTTTTCCATTTTCAAAACAATATTTTCAAAAATTGTTTAAAAATGGTATCATTCACTACTTTTCCTGCACAAGATACGTTAGGTGGAGAGAATCATAAGATGCTTTTGTTGATGTTGTTGTAGGGCTTGGAAGAAATCCGTCTGCAGAAGCAGTGAGACTTCTTACGTTGCATTTTAATGCCAACTGAGGTCAAATTAAGCTCTGTTTCTTCAATCACTTAGAAGAAAACCATCTGCTGATGCAGTGAGACCTCTTACGTTGCATTTTTCCATGCCAACACTCCATAGAAGTCCAATTAAGCTCCGTTTCTTCATTTGTCAACCCAAGATATAGTTACCCTTTCCTTTCGGCATCCAATCATCTTCATTTGTGGGATCCGGATCGGGAACATTTTTATATACCAATATACCTGCATATGTTAGTGAACACACATACAAATATATGGTGGTCGACATCACCCAAACAGAAATCGACTAATAAAAGTCAATTCAACATATCAATCAGATCATATAAGGTATGGGAATAATGTGTTCATCAAACTCTAATCATCTAATCCTAACAATCATATCCTAGGCACCTAGTCCTTCAAAGTAGGTTAACATCATTTTTCAGTTAAGCATTTAGGATAATAAAGAAAGCCCGTTAGATGATATAGATTTGAAAACATTATCCCCCTCAATCAATGACTCAATTTTTGAAAAGTTTAAAATCGCTGAAGTCATTGATTGATTTTACAATTTATTTCGAAAAACTCTGAATTAGATTGATTCTCAAGCAACTCATTTACCACCATTTTTTAAAACAACAAATATTTTTCTGAAGAATTTTAGACGGAAAAACATTTGTGTAGGAACAGCAGTCCTTCGACATACTTTCCTCATTTTGATTTAGGATAAGTGCACGATAATTTTGAAAATTTGTTTAGCGCAGCACTTCCTTCCTTGAATAACGGGTTGCTATCAGAAATAATAGCAAGCCATGGTTTTTGATAACGCTACACGCGTCGTTCGGGGTCAAAGGAACTTCCTTTTCTTCTAGCAAGTTTTATAACACCCTAGGCAGTGAACCTAATCATTGTAGTGTAGTATTAGGGTAAGCCACGGGTATTGATATCGTTCTCTAGGGGAATAGGAATGCTAGTGAGAAGTTACTACGTTAAGGTTGGGGTTGAGGAAGATTATTTTTTATCTTTTTTATGTTTTTTTTAGGAAATGGAAAGGTACGAATCTCGGGGTTTGGATTTGGGGGTTGGTATTGCTACCGATTACTCTACTTATCTAATTATCTAATCTAAGGTGTATGTAGTCTATGTCTAATTATTATGTGCTCGTATGATAGTTTAAAGATGTGTTTACTTAGGTTTTACTACTCCTTAATTATCTCCTATTGGTGGTTGAATTGTCACGTCCTTATTCTTAATCGCGTTGTGTGTCTAAAGTCGTAGGGTATGCGTTTATCCCTAACTCTTTTAGCTTACCAAAGGGTCTCGTCTACAAAACCCACTAGGGAATATAAACTCTAACTCTAAGGCCTCTTTGGATGGTTTAGCTTACAACAGCTCTAGGTGCTATAACCTAAGGTTCACAAAGATTAATCAAGCATTAAGTACACAACGAATGACCTATCACATTACTAGATCATTAACAATTAAGATAAGAGACAACCAATCAATATTCAATAATTAAGTTTCATATTCCCTAAGCAAACACACAAGTAAATTAGCCGGACATGGAGAACATGCAAGCATACACACAAATAATCAAAGACATAATTGAATTAATGAAGTAAAACACTTATCTTGATGTAAGATAGGGTTTGGAACCCTAAAATATTGTACAAGACAGCCTTGGTTCGGTTTAGGTTTTTACTTCAAAAGACTACACTCTAAAACTGAAAAATTCGGATTCTATATATAAGATTACATATGCGACGGAGTCACCTTATGTTTTGTGACGCCGTCGGATCACCGTCATTAGGGTTTCGTCTTGGCCACGTTAGTCTTGCGACGGCATCACCTTGTGCTTGTGACGCCGTCCTCTTCAGCTTATGACGCCGTCTGGATCAAATCTAGGCCGTCTGAGTTGCGACGACCTACTCTTTTAAAGCTTGACACCGTCACTTGAAAATAAGAAATTTGACTTCTGTCCCATCACAAAATGCTCCGACGGCGTCGTAGTTTAGCAGTGACGCCGTCACCTTGTACTTCAGCAGCTTGAGTGTCTCGATTTCTTGACTTTGGCCATTTTCTTCGTATATCCGCGCCTTTTCGTCCAAATAAGTGCCATTACAGCAATTTGCCTTCAAAAGACCTAAAAAATGAAAAGGAACGATATTAAGTAATAACGGATACAAAAGTGATCAAATAAGGTCTTAAATGACCCCTCAAAAAGGTAAATTTTAAAACCTTATCAAATATCCCTACACTTGGTATTTGCTTGTCCTCAAGCAAATGTGCTTTTAGCCAATTAATTTATAAGTTAGGGGTCATGAAGCATTGGTTTAAAACAGTCCACAACACATATAAGCCCCGCAAAAGTCATAACAAGCACGGAAATTACATAGTAGCACCTCACAAGGGGTGTTTGGATACTCACATCTCTCTCGGGTGTATATGAAATATAACAAGTTGGAAATGAAAGATAAACACTCATTAACCGGTCCTAGTACATAGATTACCATAGGCTTGAGACTAGATCAAACCTCCATCGCTTTGGCGTAAGCACCTAGGAAAGACTATCAAAGAGGTCTTTAAAGGGTTGTAATGTTAGGCTTACGGTAGGGAAACAAAGGGTTTGGTGGGATAGGCTATTTAGTGGTGGCATGTCAAAAATCTTTATGTTACAAGCATACGAAGAATGGCGTTGCTAAGCCAAGACTTGACACTCTAAACTCTAGATAACTGAAACAAACAAACGTAAATTTAAAGGATAGATGTAGGATGGTAGCCCGTATGTTTTTTTTTTTCGATATATATATTTTTTTTCTCATACACTTTTACTCTACCATCCTCTACGGTAACATCAAAATAATAGGGATTTTTAAGGCACATCCCTACCCTTGAGTTTTTATTACTCTAACAATAATTTGACCCGAATTGAAAAGATCAAAACACTTGGGGTATGTTATTACACAAATAAGGGAATTTAACGTTCCATTCTAATCATTTAAACTTTAACTTTTTCCCATGAGTCCCAATCGTCCCAAAACTGTATACAAGGGATATGACTCGACTTAGCAACTCATGCAAGCAACTAGATAATTGAACTAAGGGTTTAGGGTGATAACAATAATGCACTAAAAGTGAGTGCATACATGGTAGGCTAAGGCGATTTGGGTGTATATTTGGGGGTGGGGTGTAAACAATGCTCTTCATTGATATTCCGGAAAATCAAGAGAACCGCTAATATCAAGAGAACCACGAAAAGGATAGGCTCTGAGGGGTTAACTAGGGGTATCGTGTACTAAAGATGAGTACAACGCAAAGGGTGTGGGGGAATTACTCAACCGATGTGGAAGAAGTAATTATATTACGGGTATCAAACAAGGGTTATCCTAATGCCTCTTATCATTTAGTTATTCCTAACTACACAAGTGTAGTCTTACTAGCGATCTCGGGATGCATCACAAAACAAGTTCTAGAATCTAATATACTACCGGTTCACACTCTAAGCATCGAAGATGAATGCTTTAATTCCTACTAATCTAAGGGTGATCCTCACATTTTGGGTGGAATTTAGGTGGTAAAGGGTTTTTGTGCTAGTCATGCAACTTCCTATCCGTGAGACGCTTTTGTTAAGACTAATGGCCCACTCCTATATGTCATGAAAAATTAAAAATTTGGTGCCAAAATTACCCTAACCGACATTTTCTCCTGGTTTACTACACAAATACAATTTGACAAAGCAAATAATCAAGGATAAGCATAGTTTCAAAGTTTCCGTTTTGTTTTCCCTCCCTACACTTAAACTGAACATTGTCCCCAATGTTCCCCGAAAGTATCAAAGTTATGATAATAGAAGGTAATGAAAAACGAAAGAAACTAATACTCCCCTGATTAGCTCGGTAGGATCCATGTAAAGTGGTGGTTAAATCCTTTCCAAGAAAAATGTATGCGTGAAAAGCTCCTTCAAATCTTTTGTTTCTTCTTCTTGATAAATAAAACCTGCACATTCGAAGAAAACAAACGAAACCTTCGCGTAAAATCGACGGTAATAATATATATAAGACTCTACTAAACAAGGATATAATGCTTGTGGAATGGATGTTTACAGAATTTCTGGAAAATTAAGACCTGGAAAATTCCAAAAATTTATAAGTAGCTCAGAAAACGAGAAAAAAGTATTCTGTTGTTTTTACTCCTTTCTGACAAAAACTGGTCTGTGATTTTCTGGAAAAAATTCTGGAAAATTTACATCTTTAGAATCTGGAAACATTTCTGCAAAACATCCATTATGACTCGATACAAGCATTTGACTCGAACAAACACACATATATATCTTTTAATGAATTGTTATTCTCATGTTTACGTTTCTTTTGAAAATGTGTGTAATCCTCCCTACACTTATCCCTTATGTAAAATACCTTTATATGTAATTAAGACGAGGTTAAAGGCGAAATAAAGCATTTTTACAAATTCAAACATGAGAATAAACAATCAATAAAGAATATACGACACACAATTAAAAATGAAAAACAAATACACATGGGTTGCCTCCCAAGAAGCGCTTGTTTTTGTTCGAGTCACGAGCCTGTGTCTACCCTTATTTAACAGATAAAGGGGAAGTTTTTCCTACACTTAAGTTTAAGTGCGGGTGATAGTAGCAATACACACCCTTAGGGTGGAAATTTGCTACGTGAGGAGAGGGTGATGGGTGATTTATATGCTCAAAGGAGTGTGCTCCATTCATTATAACCTTACCTAATTCAATTGGTGTAGCGGGTGAATCAAATCTCTCTCCTAAAAATGGATCATCTTCTATCAACTTCAAAAGATTCTTAGTTAAGGATCCATCTTGACCTAATAAACCCGGTTTAAACCCATAATGTTTCTTGTTATCAACCATGAATGGGTGATATAAGTGTGTAAGGTCATGGGTTACTCCTATATTAGCTTCCACTCTACATGGACTAGAGTCTACCACCTTTATCAAGCAACTACCCGGATCATTTATTTTGATGGGTGGATTGGGGCTTAATTCAATTCCAAGATTCACATATAACGACGGAAAATTGGGTAAGGTTTTTGGTTGAGGCTCCGTTTTATCAAAATTAGGAACTTCCCTAGGACTAAGAGAGAGGTCATGACAACAAGCATCTAAACCTACATTCTCTAGTGGCGTTTGGTCCAAAGATTCTATATCAATCGGGGTTCCTATAGTTTCTTCTACTTCTTCCGGGTAAGTTATAGGCGATGCGTGTTCTTCAAGTGATGGTAGAGCTTGTGGGCTTGGAGTTTCCACCTCATTCTCCATTATATCTAGACCTCCTAAATGTTCATCATGTGGTTTAGTATGTTCTGACCCAAATACACTCCTAAGCATCTCAAATCCTTCTTTAGCCATTTCAAATTCTTGGTCCGATTCATAAGAATTATTCTCAAAATTTTATCACTATGTTCTATTTTCCTAAAGGATTCCTCACGCGTGTCATATGCTTTGAAATCTATCCCACGCATGCAACTAGGCAGTTTAACTATAACCATCTCACAATCTTGTTCGGGTTTAGGTTCCATGTTCTTAAAAACTAAGTCTTTTTGATCATGGTGCCTAAGATCATTCAATTGATGGTTTATGCATAGGAGGCTTTTCTTAAAAATTCTCCAAATGGTCTCGCTAAAAGGAGTTGATCCTGACAACGATTGTTGAATAGAAGCCACACAAACACAAAATATATCAAATCCATCCAACCTTACACCCGTCTCCTTTTGGATATCTCTAAGTTCACTCACAAATTCATTAGAACAATAAAAAGCAAACCAATCTGCGAAATTCAATTGTTCACCATTTGTTAATGATTCAAATGCAACTTCACTTGTCATAGCGACAAATGAAAAGGGTTTTACGAACACAAACACAAAGAAGGGGGATAGACTACAAGGAAGCTAATAATGAGAAAAATTTACTTGATAGGAATCAAGCAAAGAAACCTAAATGAGGTGGACTACTAACTAGCTATTCTATTCCCCGGCAGCGGCGCCAAAAAACTGGATAACGCTACACGCGTCGTTCGGGGTCAAAGGAACTTCCTTTTCTTCGAGCAAGTTTTATAACACCCTAGGCAGTGAACCTAATCGTTGTAGTGTAGTATTAGGGTAAGCCACGGGTATTGATATCGTTCTCTATGGGAATAGGAATGCTAGTGAGAAGTTACTACGCTAAGGTTGGGGTTGAGGAAGATTATTTTTTATCTTTTTTATGTTTTTTTTAGGAAATGGAAAGGTACGAATCTCGGGGTTTGGATTTAGGGGTTGGTATTGCTACCGATTACTCTACTTATCTAATTATCTAATCTAAGGTGTATGTAGTCTATGTCTAATTATTGTGTGATCGTATGATAGTTTAAATATGTGTTTACTTAGGTTTTACTACTCCTTAATTATCTCATTTTGGTGGTTGAATTGTCACGTCCTTATTCTTAATCGCGTTGTGTGTCTAAAGTCGTAGGGTATGCGTTTATCCCTAACTCTTTGAACTTACCAAAGGGTCTCGTCTACAAAACCCACTAGGGAATATAAACTCTAACTCTAAGGCCTCTTTGGATGGTTTAGCTTACAACAGCTCTAGGTGCTATAACCTAAGGTTCACAAAGATTAATCAAGCATTAAGTACACAACGAATGACCTATCGCATTACTAGATCATTAACAATTAAGATAAGAGACAACCAATCAATATTCAATAATTAAGTTTCATATTCCCTAAGCAAACACACAAGTAAATTAGCCGGACATGGAGAACATGCAAGCATACACACAAATAATCAAAGACATAATTGAATTAATGAAGTAAAACACTTATCTTGATGTAAGATAGGGTTTGGAACCCTAAAATACTGTACAAGACAGCCTTGGTTCGGTTTAGGTTTTTACTCCAAAAGACTACACTCTAAAACTGAAAAATTCGGATTCTATATATAAGATTACATATGCGACGGCGTCACCTTATGTTTTGTGACGCCGTCGGATCGCCGTCATTAGGGTTTCGTCTTGGCCACGTTAGTCTTGCGACGGCGTCACCTTGTGCTTGTGACGCAGGCCTCTTCAGCTTATGACGCCGTCTGGATCAAATCTAGGCCGTCTGAGTTGCGACGGCCTACTCTTTTAAAGCTTGACATCGTCACTTGAAAATAAGAAATTTGACTTCTGTCCCGTCACAAAATGCTCCGACGGCATCGCAGTTTAGCAGTGACGCCGTCACCTTGTACTTCAGCAGCTTGAGTGTCTCGATTTCTTGACTTTGGCCATTTTCTTCGTATATCCGCGCCTTTTCGTCCAAATAAGTGCCATTACAGCAATTTGCCTTCAAGAGACCTAAAAAGTGAAAAGGAACGATATTAAGTAATAACGGATACAAAAGTGATCAAATAAGGGATTAAATGACCCCTCAAAAAGGTACATTTTAAAACCTTATCAGTTTTAAGCACGGGTTACAGTCTGAAGTAACTGCAAGCCATATTTAGAGACATGTTTTGGAAAAGAATATTTACACCTCCTGCTCGAACTTCATCTAAAGTCCCGTGCCATTATTGAATGACATTTCTAAGACCGTAGATGTTATAGATAACAGAAGACATGTCTTGAGAAAACATATTTTTGAAATTTTTCAATTTTCTGATTTTTATGGGCTTTTTTTTTTTTTTTTTTTTTTTTTTTTTTTTTGATTTTATATTTTTCTATTTAGTTTTTGATGGTTTTATATTTTTGTATTTTGCTTTTTTGAAAAATATTTACAACGATAGAGAAATAGTTTAAGAAGATGATAATACGAGTACCGAGATAAGGAAATCGTTCAGCACTTTGTAGAAGATAGAAGTCATCATCTCTTAAACTTTCACCACCAAAGCATTCGAGGCTCTTAAATCGTCACAAGAACTTGAGCCTTCAAAGAGTGAATCTTTGGTAGCTTCCCCCCAAACCGACAATCCACGTAAAAAGACCGTTTCCCCCAAGAAGAAAAAGTGAAACAAACAGTCTAATTGTATGAAGCTTCAAGAACCCGAAGAAGACGATAACACCGAAGTAACAAGTTAACACGGATCATTTATGTGGTTATCAAACCCGAAATAAATAATTAAGCCCGATCACATGAACTTGTTGTGCGTCCTCGATGTACACATAACTCTTCGAGTTTGAGCAGTTGTCAATTCAGGAGAACAAAATATCAACACCTTCATTTCACCAAATGCACTCCAGTCATCTAACATATAACCAATCAGCCCATAACGTACACATGTACCCAACAAGAGTAGAGACAATGACATCCAAGTAACATGTTGTGCAACTCTAATGTACACATATCTCTCCCCTGATGGTTGCGATCTCATCGGAATCATCATTACATTGTGCATGAAGCAATAACCAGAAGAACTACCATAAACCGTATAGAAGATGTCGATAAGCAATATCATCTCACACGCCAAATATACTTCTCATATTTCTGCCCACTGAAAGCTGAGTTAACACATACCAAAAGAGTCAAGAGACCACTTACCCCAAATAGTTGGAATGATACATACTTCCCCCAAATGGTTGGAATAATAACACCAAACTCCATGAATTAAACACTAAGTTTCTCTGCGGTTAAGACATTTGTCTTCTCGGAATAACTTCAATTGAGCAGAAGCATTAAGTTCATCACGTGTACTCGTTGTGAGTTTAAATGTATGTCTCCCTCCCCTTGCTGGTTTTGATACCTCAGAATCAGCAAAACATAATACACTCATATCCTAGAAGTCTTTTGAGAAGAACACAATAAGCTCAAATGTATCTTGTGAGAATCAACTGCTACAGAAACTCTCTCTGACTATCTTTATCAACCCATATGTAGACAATTTGAAGAGACCACTGTTGAAGAAAATCTGATATACCAAACTTGAAACTGAAGCCGAATTCCCCACATTTGTATCTTAAGCTTGCACTTGATGATGGAAGAACGGTGTCGAGAATTTATGCTTCAAGCAAATCTCTAAGTACTCACTACTTAAACAAAGTATGACACATTAACACCTCTTGCGATTATCCACACCGTCATCTGCGTGTGACACTAAGTAAAACAACGTAACTCCTAATAGTGATAGTTAACCAGGTCTTCAACCATCCACCCTGACTGCTGGTAACTAGATAAACCAAGTCTTCAACTCAAATTCTTAAGCCCGAGCAAGTTATCAAATAAGAACACGCCTTTGTGAAAGTCAACTTCAATCTCAAATAAGTGATACATGATTAACTCCGAAGTAATCAACTTGTGTCATATGCCCAACACGTGAATAAACATACAATCGGATGTACATTCACCCATTGAATGAACCGGAACATATGATGCCTCAACATCAATGCATTCTTCCTAAAAGTATACATGTAGAGACTGATCTGGAAGATTCACCAATAACTTTGAGCGGATGAGGTAGACATTTTCATAGAAGTTCATGTGGTTGATTTATAGCATGCACGATGAGTGGAACAATAATCCGTGAAGATTTGGCAAAGGAATACCAAAGAGCGGATCATTATTCATGAGTGCAACTGCAATATTATGATAGTCATTATCAATGCCTTGAGGAATAACTGGAGATTGGGCTTCTTGAGTAGTCTGAGTTGTACTTCGTAGATGATCAACATTCGCTAGCGGTTGGAAATACTTATCAAACATATCTTGAAACAATGAATCCCAAACAGTAAATTCCATTTATCCTTAGTAAGTGAAACATTAGGCATTGGAGGAGAGTCATCAAACATTAAGTCGTATGACCATTATTCAAACATCCATCATCATTTAGTATATTCACTCTTCTCCCCCTAAAAAATCGCATCCGAAGTTGCCATTTTTGATTTAGCAAGTGAATAAGAATATACACCAATGAACGTAGATCCACTTGATGACTGAATGAGCATGGGAGAAACATGAAGCTTGTTGATGAAGAATGTCGATGAGAATGGTCATAGTCATGAAAATTTCTCTTCTTCTGAAGATAAAGCGCACTGAAGCGTACACCTTTCTTTTCTTTGAGGAACGGGGCCTGAAGTGTTATCTGCAGACGCCATAATGTTGAAGTACGAGGCCTGAACTGATGTGAACAGACGTCATAGCCGATTGAATATCAAGGTTGAGTTACTTGAACCCGTGAGTTATGAGATATCAATCCTTGTGTTATCCACACTTTAAACCAGTCCATGTATTGAAGGATCGAAGTATCTGCAACTGAGTAAGGACTACCTACACTAACATTACAAGCTTGTTTGCATATATATTGTTAGTGACATTAGTATCCAAACCCTTTGGGGTTTCACGGAAACAGCTTTCTGGTAGGTATCCACCTAAGTCCAGCATCCTTAAACATTCTACCAGATGGTATCCACTTATGGCAAGGTCTAGGATTGTTGATATTCTTATGCATAGTGGAAGACTTATCCTTATTCCTAGTTTCCAAAGATTTTGTAGTTGGTATCCATCTAGGTAAAGTTTTCAGTTTGTTTTGCTTCATATCCACAGTAGATGACTTAGTGTGAATCCTAGACTTAACAGGTTGTACCATTGCATCAGCATTTACTTTCATCAGAGATTTTGTGAAACATTTATCATGATTAGCATTAAAGATACATTTCAGACACTTTGAGCAAACAACTTGTTTGGATTCAGAAATAGATCTAGATTTCTTAGAGTGATCTGCTATGGGAATAGCTTTAATCGAAACGCAACTACTAGTAGTGCCTTGATTAGTGTTCCTAGGTAATGGTTTAGAACTACTAGCAGTGCCTTGAAATCTTGAAGAATTCATTACCCTAGGTCTTGCACCTAAAATTCCATCTTTTCGAATCTGTGCCTTTTTCCTAGCCTTTTCTAGATAATAGTTCTTCCACAAGTCATTCATATCATATGAATTATGGGTTTTAATGCTTGGTTTTGACACTGTTTTCGAACTAATCCTAGAGGTGTTGGGAGTAGAAGTGGCAACGTGTTGAGAGTTAACGGAGCTAGAAGCCTTATTCTTAGGTAACTCTGGTGAAGTGACTGGTTTTGACAAAACTTATTTCACATCAACTTGGGAGGCAAACCGTGTTTTTGAAAATTTTGGTCTTTCGGATATAAACGCAGTAGGCTGCCTAACAATGGACCGGTTTCTAATGGATGAGAAACTGGTTTCCCCAAGGTTGATGGTTTTGTAAACTTAGTGTTCACACTTTTCCCTATAGTTTTCCTAAGCTCATTTTTTAAGGCAACAATAGCGAAACTCTTTTCCTGAAGTTGAGCTTTGAGTTCATCAATTTTTGCTATCAAAGAGTTTGTTTGCTCCATTGACTTAGTTCTAGCTTCTTTGACAGAATCACTTAGTTCTATGTGATGCTTTCTCAAAGACTCATTTTCCTTTAGTAATTTGGCCACACAAACCGCTAATTCATCATTTCTCATTTGAATATCATCAATAGTATTAACATCAGAATTACTTGTAACCAAATTACTTTTCACATGCATATTAGAAATATGTTTCTTCAAATTGTTGATAGTTGACTCTTTGTCTTGAAGCTGAGCTTTCAAAGTGTTAATTTCAAAAAGTTCACGGAATTCAGGAAGTTCCGGATTTTGACATGGTTTGTTAAGTTGAAAACTTTCTTCTTTACTCTGTATCACAATTTCAAGTGAAATGCAATGTTTTTCAAGTTTTGAGAATTTGTTTGCAAGTTCATCAAAAGCCTTTTTGTCAACCATATCATTTGTTTTGAAATTATTAGACTCAGCCTCAACCAAGGAACATTTATCAGAATCATGTTCAGCATTAAGATCAGTATGTTTAGGTACATTTGCAGATGCACTATGTTGAATAGTTAAGGGTACCTCATCACATGACACCTGCTCAATTTCTGGTATGATATTTGCATCCACATCATGTGTAACAAGAGTCACTGGACCGCTGGCTGTGTCAAGCTTATCTATCTCTGAGCCTCTGTATTCAGTGTCAACTGATCCATCATCTGGTGCTTTACTCGACTCATCATTATTTGTTGTCTCAGACATTCTGCATTCAGCAACACCCGATTCTTCAACAGATACATTACCCAACTTATCACAAAAATCTCTCAACTGCACCAGACACTCATCCACTTTTTCATCTGTCTGAGTAACATCCTCAATATACTTCTCCACATTATCCATGAGATGGATAAGTGTCTCTATGAACACGCTAATTTCCATTCCAGTGTGTTTCATGAAAGACACTTCAGTCATGTCTTGATCATAATCTGATGTAAATTCCCCACTGATGACTGACTGAAATTGTTTGTGGATCACCTGAAGTGCAGCACTGGAACTATCCTTTTGAACCTTTTCTTTATCAAGTTGTTCCAATTGTTCTAAGTTCAACAGCAAGTTTCTAGTCAGTGTAGGTAAATCTTGACGGAAGATGGCACTACATGTTCGATCCCTAATTGTGGACAAAAGCTGTACGAGGTGAGAGTGAAGTAACTGATAAGGTTCAATGTTACTTTCCATTAGCATGGCATTTTGTAGCCTAAACTGGTGCAATTCTCTCTCTTTAGATTCTGAACACGGAGATCTCACATCCTCATTGCTTAATTCAATCATCTTTAATCGATCAGTGTAGCATACATTATCATTGTTGTCCACAGCATCATACAGTTTAAGCACTTCTGAAATCACTGGGTCAGTAGAGTAAGACATGATGTGGTAGAATGCACGGGATTTTACAAGTCTATGATTTAAACCGAGAAATAGAATCTTTCGCGGGATTTTACTAAAATCAAGACCAAACCGTTAAGCAATGACCAATGGAATGTGTTAAGATGACTGATGGATTGTCAAAATGATAGACAATTGTGTGTTAGGACATATAATTGTTTGTAGGATTAGCAGAGATGTTGTTTGGTTGAGATTTGGATTGGTTTATGCACGATTTTCCCGAGAAATTTAGGTCTAAAAACATAAAAACCTCAATAACTTCTGTTCAGAGCCGATTTAGCCCTCGAAGGTTGACCCAAATGAAAAATTCATTTCGTGTGACATTCTCCTCGTTCTCACGGTCGTTTTGATGGGTAGAACGCTGAAAACGGAGTTACGGATCAAAAGTTATAGCCGTTTGAAGTTTTGTCGGGAAAAGTCAACAAGTCGCTAAGAATTCTTGAACCAAGTCGCTAAGACCAAGTCGCTAGGACCCAAGTCGCTGGAGACAAGTAGCTAAAGCACCAAGTCGCTACACAGTCAAGTCGCTAAAGAGCAACTCGCTAAGTATCAAGTCGCTAAGAGCAACTCGCTAGTTACAAGTCGCTAGATGCTCAAGTCGCTAGAGACAACTCGCTATGAACCAAGTCGCTAAAGAGCAACTCGCTAAGTGGCCAAGTCGCTAAAGAGCAACTCGCTAGTAACAACAGAGACAAGTTGCTAGAAATTGTAAAGACAAGTCTCTACCAAAAATAGGCGCCAAGTCTCTACGAAAATAGGCTACAAGTCTCTACCAAAAATAAGTGTCAAGTCTCTACCAAAATGGGCTACAAGTCTCTACTGAAAATAGGCATCAAGTCTCTACCAAAATAGGCTACAAGTCTCTAGACAGATACATTGAATCTGGACGTAACCACCAGTCTCTACGAAGAAACATAACTGCAAGTCTCTACGAAAAACATAACTGCAAGTCTCTACGAAAAACATAACTGCAAGTCTCTACGAAAAACATAACTGCAAGTCTCTACGAAGAATATAACCACAAGTCTCTACGAAGAAATACAACTACAAGTCTCTACGAAGAACATATTCAAAAGCACCACTTTCCAATCCAAAAACAATCCAACCACACTGATTCAAGCCTTCCAAATCAAAACCTAAGCACTTATAATGATTCTAAACACAAAAGTACAATCAAAATTCAAACTTTAACACTAGAAATGGTCCAAATGATGAAAATACCACTAAACTTTTTCAACCCCAAAAATCATATAAAACCACTAGAAATCCAAAAACATAAAAGATAAATGATCAAACCATGGCTCTTGATACCATTTGTAACATATTGGATTTCATAGACACATCATAACATATCAAATGGGTCGAATTGTTTAGAGGTTTTAGAGAGAGAAAGTAGGAGCCTTTCTAGAGAGAGAAAGTGAAAGAAAACATAGAAGGTTAGATTAAGATGAATGAAAGGTCCAACCCTCTACCTTAGGAGGTAGAGGGTATTTATAGTTAAATACTACACGCCCTCCTTCGGACTGTGGATCAGGCATACAGTGGGTAAAGACCCGTCCTTCCTCCACGGTGTTGCACTAAACTAATCTACGCTACAAACTAACTAATAAACTACTAAATAACGTAACAAACTACAAGTCTACGAGCTAACATATTGCTAGACCATAATTGGGGTGACCGACACTTTAACATGGAATTTCCAATTCCTAACAAAAATAAACCCAAGTCCATCTTGAGTAGTCATCAACAATTACCAATATGTAGCGTTTGCCATTAATCGTCTGCACGCGCATCGGGCTACACAAATCCATGTGAAGAAGATGAAGCACATGCTGAGAGCTGTGTTCCACCTTTGAAGAAAAATGAGCACGAGTGCTTTTCCCTTTTTCACAAGCTGAGCATAGATGATCTTTAGAATACCGGAATCTCGGGAGACCTTCAACAAGTTTGTGTCGAGCAAGGTTGGTGATGGTTTGAAAGTTTAGGTGTGAGAGACGACGGTGCCATAGCCAGGATTTTGTTGATGTAGCCTTTGAAAGTAGACAGATAGGAGATGAAGCAACCATGTCTTGCATTGAGATTGTGTACAGACTAGAATTGCGAGAGCCAGACATAAGATCGTTTCCTTGTAGATCACGAATGAAACAAGTTTTCTCCCTAAAAGCAACTTCCAAGTCTCCATCACAGAATTGACCGACTGAAAAGAGATTGTGACCGAGGCCTTCCACATAATAAACCCTGCTAATTTCGATATTGCCATTGATATAATCTCCGTAGCCCATGATAGCTGCGAAGTGATCATTCCCGAATCTGACAGTGCCAATGAACTTTGCAATAAAGTTTGATAACAGTTTAAGATTGCCTGTCATGTGTCGGGAACATCCGCTATCAACAATCCAAAGGATAATCTGTATCACCTGCATTACACACAGACGACATAGATTGTATAGAAGTAGATGTGGAACCCGATGAGTTAGAGGGTTCCTCAGCAGTTATAATAGAAATACACACATCAATGATTTTAGGCATCCATTTAAATCCTAGTGTATTATGTATCCATTTCTACCATCTCCAACTAGTCTTAGCTTTAGTCTTAGTGAATGCACTAGGTGGTACTTCATTCCTTGGAGGTGATACTGGAGCTACAGGGACATCAATGTGTTTCTTAGAATCTAAGGAGGGCGGTTTACCAAGCACAGACTTAGAAGCATTAGTGGGCCTAGTGGTATTCCGATTCTTAGGATTCCTTAAACGAGACAAGATAGCTCTAGCAACACATTTGTCATGACAATCAGAAAGCATACGTTTATGACAAATAACACAAGAAGCATCAGACTGAATATCAAAAGTACTTAAAGGTTTAGCATTCGTTACAACACTTTTTCTATTACATTTGTCAGACGCAATATCTAAAGTGGGTGCAACTTGAGTCTTATTCAAAGTCCTAGGGTGTTCTTCTACTTCAGCATTCTTTATTGTTCTTTTCTTAGGTCGCAACTTCCTATTCTTCCTTGTATTGCTCCTAGGCTGTGAAGTGCGGACATTTGGAAAAGAGACAACTATTCCTGTTTCAGTAGAGGGAAGCACATTAGTATCTTGTGGTTTATCAGTAGGCATTCTGGGTTCACGTTTGCTAAGTGTTACAGGTGCAATTTTCTTAATGATGCTAGGCTGAACTTGTTCATACTTTCCTAACATTTCCCTTAACTTAATGATAGTGTGCACCAAATCTTGATTTTCAGAACGAAGATTTCCAGCAAAATTCATGACTTCTTTAGTGTGTGCAAGATAATGATCAAGTTCGCTTGATGCTTCATCACGAGTCTGTTTGAGTAAATCAAATATGACACCATATTCCTGTTTAACTTTTGCAAGTTCATGTTCATATTTTGAGATTTGACACTTAAACGACACGTTTTGATCATCCAGTTGCTCAAGTTTTGGATTAAGATTTTTTTCATGCAACTGGGCGATTTTGTTTTGAAAAGCAAGTTGTTGATCGTGAATATCTTTTTGACACCAATTAAGACGACGTTTTGCATTTGAAAGTTCGTTTAATAATCGTTCATTTTCAACTTTTAAAGACTCGATTTGAAGCACATTATCAGTATTCTCAATAGAATCAACAGTATCAGCAGAGATATAATCAGATGCATATGCAACAGATTGTAATAACACAAGATTATTGATATCAGCACAGATAACATCTTCCAAGAGTCGATCAACATCTTTTCTCAATAGTTTCTTTTTACGTTTAGTATTTGAAATCGATGTTTCTGTTTTCTCGAAAACTGTTTTCATGAGACCAAGTTCCTTGTGAAAATCCCTTTCCCAATATAGTGCACAAGTTTTCAAAATTTTAACATGGGGTAAAATTCTTTTCTGAAGAATATCTCTTTGTTCTCGCGCTATTGGCGATTGAAAATGTTGAACTTTTATTTCAGAATGAAATTCAATCTCACGTTCCAAAATTTTGAGGTCAGATAAGAAAGTGTCAAAATATTTGATAACGCGACAACTTTTGGCTTTAGTTTTTACTTCACTAAGTGAAGGTAGAGGACCATTAATTTGTGCACCATTGTGTTGGGGACTAACTTTAGAAACTGGTGTGATAACCAATGGTTTGTTAGAAGTATCTTGTTGTGTGACAAACATTACGGCTTTTGAATAGTTAAATGGTTTGTTATAAACGACATTTTATATTTTTGACCGACTCTCGTCATCAGCATCTAATTCCTCCATGCGATTATATTCAACAACAGTCATAATTGAATCATCAATTCTATGTTCTGCACTGTAAACTTCAGGATTTGGTTTGAATGCTCTGTTTGAAAACTTAGGTTTGTAATCAGCAAGAATCAGTCCATATCCATTTGGATTTGGTTTAAAAGTAAACTTTTGAATAGTTGTGATTGACTCACAATGTTTATAAACAACATTTCGAAACTCTTTTATTTTGTTTTGTAAGTCGACAATTTCTTCAAGATAGTTATCTATTCGTTTCGTGGAATGCTTTTTGTACTCAAAGAACTATTTTTGACAAGTTAACAACTCAGCCTTGGCTTTTTTAGTTTCCAAAGTAAGAGTGTTAATTTGTTGTTTATGTACATGTTTTAGTTGTTCTATTTGAGACAACAAAGCATTCTTCGAAGCGGCTAGATCACGCATCTGTCGTTCTAAAGATTGTTCGTTTTGATGAGATTTAGCAAAAGCGGCTTCAAAACCTTTTTCACGGTTTTCTTGAGTTTTGAAAAAATTGAGTTGCCGTTTTAAGCATTCAATATCCCTGGTTAACAGTGCATTTTTACTGTGTAATTTCTGATTTAATGCATAACATTCATCCATTCGGGATTGTTGGTATTTAAGTAAGAGATCAATATCTGGACTAGGCAAAATTTCGGCGTGTTCAACGTGAGTCACAACATGATCACTATTCAGATCCTCAAGTATAACCAGGAGTCAATTTGAGTATCAAAGGTAACCATAGGATCATCTTGATCGTCAAATGTAACTACGGGGTTTAGTTGAGAATCGTCAGACTGAGATGTGGACGACTCATTTTGAACATTCTGAGTCTCGCCGGATTCAGATGTTGGCTGAGATAGTAGATCAGTGATGAATATGGTTTGTTCGGGTACCTGAGACAAGCCATCAGTGTCATATACTGGGCCTGTGTCACTCATGTGTAGTTCTTGCATTTGTGCCATCAACATCACTGATGCATTGGCCTGCAAGTCCTCCATATCATCATCAGAATCTGCATCTGCCATAAAGCTCTGTTCCTTGTTGGTAAGAGTTCCACCAGCTTCATCCTTGAGAGCTAAGAGCAAAGCCTCTTTGAAATAAGCACTGCCTCTTGTCCTCAGCTTAGGGCATGCATTAGTCAGATGACCCTTCTCATTACAGTTATAACAACGAAGACCATTAACCCCATTCTGAGCATTCCCCTATTCAACCACTTGAGCCCTTTGTTGTTGCAGAGCACCCATGTTATTCCTTCCCATAACATTAAACCCTGGACCACCTCCCATCTGACGAACATTACCACGATTCTGAACTTCAACTCTTCCATTGTTAACCACAGCCTGATTCCTTGTGTTGGATGAGGTACGAATGCGATTGTTTGATTTGTTGGAATATCGGCCGAAGGCTCTAGCAATCATGACAAATCCTTGCTGCAGGGCATCAAAAGCTTCAATATCCTCATTGGATTCACTGTAAAGTGCTTGATCAGTGTTGTTGTTGTATGGAACCAATTGAGTTTCTTGAGATTTTTGCTGTGATGGATTATATGGTGTAATTGTTGCAGTTGGTTAAGGAGCGGGTTGAGGAGGAATACTAGTTTGAGCCCACAAAGCAAGTTGTTGATTGTCCGGAAGTGACTGTGGAGCCGGGAGTCCACGGATAGCCCTTTCTTTGTCAACTTCTTTTTGGTGAGGCTTCAAATAGTCGTACAACAATCCGTATGTAGCATGATGAAGATTCTTAGCTTGACGGAGAAACAATGACATACTTCTCCCATTCCGGACCAAGACTACTTAGGAACTTAGTGTTGACAGCAATTCGTGGCATGATGATGTTGTGTTTGTCCAAATCATTGATGATGTCTGAAAAGCGATGATGATATGACTCTAATGTCTCTCCTGGTTCAATCATGAAGTGTTCATAAGCCAAGTAGATTTTGGATTCCATGTCTTCCTGATTGAGTGCTGTGCCTTCCATAAGAAGATGAATATGTTCCCACATTGCTTTAACAGTCTTTTGAGCATCAACACTTCGAAGGATCAGATTGGGTAATCCCAAAAGGATTTATTGCATTGCTAGTTCATCGGCTTCAAAATGTAGAAGTTCATCACCTGTGAGGTCTGAGACAGTTGCAATGTTGGTGACAGCATCTCTTGGTGGATTGACATTAGGATCTGCGGGTGTTACAACAGTAGGCATCTGAAATGGACCTTCTATAATGACCTTCTTTAAGAACTTTCCATGTGGCTTCTTTAGATCACAAAACCTAAAGAACCTTATCACCCATTGATCATAATTTCTGGGAGTGAGCATTGGAGGTCTATCAAGTGAGCCAGCTTCATGAATTGATTGTTGGCTACTTAAGGCTTCACACATCTTGCCAAACCATGTCGGTTCCTTCATAGTACTCCTGGAAGGATGTTGATTGTAGAAGTTTGTGTAAGGTTGTACTTGAAGACTTGGTGGTGGTTGAACCATTTGAGGTTGTGAAATTGCTGCAAGTTGTGGAGTATGTTGTTGATTAAATTGTTGTTGATAAATTTGTTGTTGATGATTAAATTGTTGATGTTGTGGACTTAGTTGTTGTTGTTGTTGTTGATTATAAGTGTAAGGAAAATAGCTAGAGTATGGTGGTTGTGACATCTTGAAAACTTGTGTTGTTAAATGGATCTTTGTAGTCGAATGAAACGTTGTTGATGAAGTATCCTTATGCGTAGAAATCACAGAAAAGCAAAGTACCACTTATGCGTAAAAACACCAAGGATACGCGTAACAGCAATAGTTACGCGTAGGATTAGCTTACGAGTAAGAAATGAGAAAAACACTAAAATTATGCGTAAATAGAAAGTTAAGCGTAGAAAACTTAGGCGTAGTATTACCTTATGCGTAAGACAAAGCTTAGGCGTAAGAAGAATCTTATGCGTAATGAGTTCTACGCGTAAGCTTAAGCTTATGCGTAAATTTAGGGTTTTACCCAAAAGATCTTTTACACTATCACAGTGCAAAAGATATCCAAAGTCGAAGTGTTTTCAGGCTTATACAAGCAAGAAAAACACTGAGTAGTCCACGAAACTGAAGATCAAACCAAGGAAAAGTTAAGTGTAAGATTAGGGTTTTACTTACGCGTAGAAATCAGCCAAAAATGATTTCTGCCAATTGATGTTTCCAAACCAAATTTTTGTGATGAAATAGCTTCAATATCACCAAAATAACACAACAGTGTGAAACTTGATGATCCAAAGCTTTAAAACACGTTATGCGTAGAACTACTACCACGTACAAAACCAAGTTTAAAAACAATGATCCACACGTAAAGTTTGAAACTTTTTGCCAAAAACAGATATTTTAACACCTAAAAACGTTGAAAGGACAAGAATCTTGGATTAAAAAGTGTAAAAAATCAGTTTTTAAGCGTGACCAAGTTTGAAGCTCGTTTACGCGTAAGACCAAAACTTCAAAAACAAAATATGTTTACCCAACTATTTGGCGAATGATACCACTGTTAGGTCACCATATTAGTAACACAAGCATCAATAGAAGAAATAGAGAAGAGATCGGATGAACAATCACACAAACACACACGTATAAGTAAATGAAATGTTATGCGTAGGAGTGAAATGTGTAACTTGAACAACCAACCCTCAAGTAAGGGTATTACAAAGGTATTTATAGGAGAGGGAGCTAGGGCAACACTCCTAGTCCCTTCCTATCCTTATTGGACTTGGGCCAAGGCTCATGGGCTTTCTACATAAGCCTTGGCATGAATACTAACATAAAAGCCATATTAAGCTAACTATTACATATTAATTACTAACACTTGAATTCTAGATTAGGAGTGATTCCAACACACTTAAACTCCCATACATAACTAGGTTTCATCTCTCAAGAGATATGTACCAATTACACCGGAGAGGCTATCGCTCTGATACCATTTGTAGTACTTCCCCCAAAATTTGATACCAACAGACGACTCGGGTATCCTTCAAGGTTCAACTAGAACCCATGGCAGAAGGATAATATAAGGCCACAATTCCATGCTTAAAAAGGGGCCTTTTTTTTGGGTGTGAGGCATGATTTTACAACTATGATTATGTTACATCTGAGATAGATTTTAGGGTTAGGAAGCTAGCTCTAAAATCGCATAATTGTGGTAATTTTTCATTAACTAAATTTCGATTCATAGGTTTCTAAGTGCAGTACTAGAGTGCTAACAATTTCAAATAAGTCGATCTAAACCAGTTGACGTAATAATACTTCATTGTAGATATCTCTTGATATAGTAGTATTCGTCATGTGATATTAAACTATGAAGCACACCAAACACAAAGATGGTAACTAATAATTATAATTGTAGTATCGAATTTTTTTGCATTTGACTTAAACATTTACGGCTAGGAAATATCATCTCCCTCCTCTGTATTTATGGTAATGTATCGTCACCCCGTTCATTCCAAATATAGTATTAGGGTTTTAAGAACGACAAGACTATTATGAATGAATAAAGTCAAAGGGCCGGGGTTATGGGGATAGTTACTTGGTGGCGTAGGTATACAAGCAAAGCTCAAAGTCTTGGATTTAAACCCCAAGATGTTAGATCTTTCTAAATCATGGTATCTTACGTCACAAAATAAACCCTGATTTCGTGATCGTTCAACTCTCTTTACTCGTATAGGTACTTGTCGGTGTCAGATTTAAAACCTTAATACCGCATTTTATAACCCAATTAAGAAACAATATGTTAGATGATGAATCATCTATCGGTCTAAGAGATGAGATCACATAACCCTAAAGGTCTACATCACATGTAACACGATGATAGTAGTTTAGAGAGCGAGTTTGAGTAAAACACACATATGATTGTTAAATTGAAAACATGATTTAGTCATATAACCTTATAGGGTTTCCTATAAAATGGCTAACCAGTCAAATTGATACAACAATTAAAAAATGAATTGCTTCCATTGACACATCTTTAAGACCAAAACATGAGAACCTTTATAAGTAGATTATGTAGATACTATAAATCTCTACTTATTCCATCTGGTTTCTATCCCCGATCATTGATCCCACTTACTCATAAAGAGGCACAATCACTACCATTATTAAAACCCTAATACTACATATGAAACTTTATGCTAAAACAAGGTTGACTATAAATTATCACAAGTGCGGAAATTTGATCTATTTTATCCTAATCCTAAATGATACGATGCATGTAACACGATTTTGGTACCTTTAACAAGTATGTAAAAAGATAATAAACATGTACGCCTATTGTCTAGGTTGTTGTAGGATTTTAGTGAGACACAAAAACCTTTATGGCGACCCCCTAATAAATAGCAGTTTATCTTTAAATTTCTCGTTTTCACTTATTAGATTCAAACATCTCATTATTAGATCCTATTCGTTTAGTACAAGTAAAGATATGATACAAGAGGTTGGTCTCAAATTTATCATGCAAACAGTTGCTAGAAATAATGTAACATATATTCATTCACAACCTATCTTGTGTAATCCTTTTAAATAGTAAGTTACTATTTAAAATCTCAGATTCTTTTAAAATTAAGCCCATGTTATTATTATTATTATTATTATTATAAAAACACACTTTCATTAGAAACAAAACCATAGGATTACAAGAAATTAGTGGGGAGCCTCGACACTATATGGGCTCCCACACCTTTATTATTATTATTATTATTATTATTATTATTATTATTATTATTATTATTATTATTATTATTACTATTATTTTTATTTTTATTTTTTTTAATTTTTTTTATTATTTATAAAACATCACTTTCATTAGAAAACCAATTGAATTTTATAAGAAATTGGTGAGAAGCCTAGACACTAGTTGGGCTCTCACTCATTTCTGAATACAAAAACTTAGTCTATGAAAAATAAAAGCACCACTTTTGACATTATTCGAGTGGCTGATAGCAACAGTCTTGATGCGTGAAAGTGTATCTAAGGCTTCTGCGTCAAGCTCCCCGAAAGTGGAAAAAGCAAATAGAATGAACTTGTAACCGTTTTCCTCGCATTTGGACACATATTTCTTTTTTCTTCTTCTCCACAACGTTTTTTTTTTTTTTTTTTTGAAAGGCAATTCATTCAAACAAAAATACCAAAACAAATACAAACGAAGTCATCCACTAAATTAACAAGATGCTTAAGCATAGTGGACCCAATAAGAAGAAAAGAAAAACAATACAAATGAACTTCGACTAAACCATCAACTAAGCTAAGCCAAGTACTACAATTGAGGACCATCACACATGATACAACAAAAGTCAATTAACTCCACTGGCTCAAAAGAACACATGGACCACACTCAAAAGATGCCAAAACACTTACTATATGTTGCAGTAGACGAATGGAATAAGCATACAGTGGAAACCATATAAACAACCAAGCCCAGACTAGAATCACAAGCTGCAACTGAACACAGGAACTGCAACTCAGGCAAACACAGGAGCTGTAACTGAACTGCACACTCACTCCCTACAGTAGACCACATAAACCTTTTCACTTCACCCACTGGTGTTGTTAACTAAGCCGCATTTTATAGGATCAAAAAGCCATTGTTGCCAATCCATCTCAAAATTCTTTTTCAATCTTCTCGTAATCCATTCGAAGCTCTTTAATTGAATATCTTGAACAATTTTATTTATACTTGGAGACTTTTCCTTTGAAGACACGAATAATTCTCTCTTTCCAAATATAATAGTTGGATGTCCATCTAACCGCTTGCCATAAACGGATGGCATGGTTAGGGATATCAACGTTCCCATTGGACGCAAATAATTCACCAATAGAGAAAGCGTTGACATCACCAACCTTCCACCATCTATAAACCCTTTCCTAAACACTCATAGCTAAGTTGCAAAAAACTAAACTATGCTCACATGATTCCACCGCACTATCACAACACGGACAAAGATTTTGTAAAGCTACCCCCGGATCCCACAAACTTTTCACAAAATATTATTATTATTATTATTATTATTATTATTATTATTATTATTATTATTATGCTAACAACAATCTCAAGAGTTTCTTATAACAACAAACTTTTCATAAAATATGCTAATAATACGACATAGTTAGAAATTATCTCTGGATACATCGCTAGTATGACCAATGGGGAGAATGAATTGTATTTGTGTTGAATTCCGGTAATTAGTTGTTCCCTAAGAACCCCGTGTTGTTAACAAAACCTCTCTATACACAAACAATCAAGAATTAAATAAATCATAATACTAAAGATTTTGTATACGCACACAATCATAAATGTCAAAATAACAGCGCGAGTAGTTTTGATATACATAAAAATGCACAACATTATTCATATAGCCCAAATCACACTCAAATAATTAAATACTCACTCGTCGAGTGTACACAAACAGTTTAAAATATGTGTAATTAATGCAAGTTTTGATTGATAGAAAATCATTTTTACCCTTATATTTTCTATGAAATTTATAAATTAAGAGGGCGTTTGGTTTCTCTATGAGAATAACTATGGGTATTGCCGTATTGGTATGGGAATGGGTTTTTAAACGCACTACTCTTGGTGTGTTTTGAGAATGCCTAGTTTTGAGGGGTTGATTCCTATGTTTTAATATCAAATAGTAAACCAAACAACTACAATGGTAATGAAAGTCATTCCTTCATACCCAAACCCTCAAAACAATTAATGAAAGTTTTAATTAGAAAGATAAAATAGAAAGAATAATCATATTTACGACTAGTATTTGTATATAAAAACTGAATATTTTTTGAAACAAACAAAAATAATAAGATTAACACTTTTTGTGGTACGGAAAAAAGATAATATTATTTATATTCTATATATAAAGGGAAATGATTTGTGCACACACACTTTTGATTGAGACATTTTATACAGTGCTTATAGTGTGCTTTAACTATTTGTACATGTGAGTGTCTCAATAAAAAATATGAGTGTACTAATCATCTCTCATATAAAATCTCTTTCCACATACTTCTACTATTTAATCATCTACTATGTAAAGTATGTTTACCCATAACAAAATTATAAAAGTTAATCTTTTTATATTGTATTGCCAGTTATTTTTTGTAATAAGTTTATATCCTATAGATTCTATCAAATAGAGATGTTAGTATCTTTGTGCTAGACCAGAATATTACAATGAACCAAATGATCTTTGACCTATTTCCAAGAGATCGATAACTCATGTCACTTTTATGCCATTCTGAAGAAACTCAGCTACACTGTATACTTTCAATAAAACAAAGATTCAATTATTTTTGTTTTATTTCTAGATAGTCTTTTACATAATCACAATTATCATATTAACTGATTGAAATGAACAAATAGATCGAGAAAACATAGAACAAAGTATTGCTCTATGAAATCTTCACGCAATAGAACAACTCGTCCTTATGTTTAATGCACCTGTACACATTCACATACCGACTTCGATCCATTTGCATTATGCATTACGAAAATAAAAACCATGAGGGTGGATGTAAAGTACTCGGCTTGAACTTTCAGTTTTTTTTTGTTGCGATAAAACATACTTTTATACGGTTTACAATGCGGCCACTTTCATGTGACGAGTAGTCGACTACAAGACTCGTCACCTTAACTTCAGTTTCATCCACTATATAACGAGACTCGAGAACTAGTGTAATGGACATAGATTCAAACATCCACAAATCAAAATGGGTTCAACGGCATTTTATGAAATTGCTAGGCTTGTTATTGGAGACATGAGTGTCCCATTTGAACCTTCGGTTGATATGAAGGTGTACCATAACAACAATATGATGATCAATGGTCGCGATTACAGTGCGTCTGCTGTAGCCACTGCTCCAAGAGTTTCCATCGGAGGATCTCCTGATGAGCTCTACACGCTGGTTTTGATTGACCCTGATGCTCCAAACCCAAATGAGCCATCTTTGAAAGAAGTCGTGTCATGGTACATGATATCACCCTTTTAACTTTGTATAAAAGTTTTGTTTTTTAGTGTCACAATGTTCATGATCATATGTTTCTTAATTAACACTTGAACAATGTGTTTCAGGATCGTCACCAACATTCCTGGTGGCTCCTTGTGTGCTCGAGGTAAATAATTAGTTGTTTCATTGTCTATGTTAATTGGTGCTATAAAAATAATGTGTTCTAACTTTTTTTAGGCATGAATAAAATATTTCGAATTATGTTCCATCTAAACTTAAATAACAAATCAAAGTACAAAATTCGTAATATAGTTAACTAAACATATTAGTTCTTTATAAATTATTTTGGTACGAAATATTTTGTTGCTAGTTGCTTACAAGTTATTGTGTACTAATAGGTACTGAATTCCTCGAGTACAATGCACCAGCCCCTGAGATCGGGGTGCATCGTAACATCTTTGTCTTATACAAGCAAGAGGGAACACTTGATGGAATCGAGACACCTGCATCCAGGACTTGCTTCAACGCTCGTGCATTTGCAAGCAAGCAGAATCTGAGTCCAGTTGGGCTGGCATACTACAATGTCAGAAAGGAAGCTAGGAAGAGGAAGAATCTCGCTTGATTAATCGGCAGTGCTCTATTGTGTTCCTTGCTCGATATGATATTATCGTTATTATGTTTTTCTGATAATAAAGTGTGCATCTTAGATGCCCGCATAGTCGTGTCTTGTTCATAATATTGGTTCTTTGTCATTTCATGTTCGAAGTGTCTTGTTTCTGGATCTTGTAAGTCGTATGATATAATTATTGTATTTACTAGCGTCTCGCTAGATATATTACTATCGTTCAATAATATAATCGAACTTTCTGTTTCAATAAATAAAATTCTCTCTGTTTGCGTCAACGGTGTTCAATGAATAATCAAGAATTTTCACATTCTGATACAGGCAATCGTAAAATCAAAACACATGGTTTCCAAAAACGTCGTGAAACTACTAATCAATTAATGAATATACAAGTTAATTGCTTATAAACTATCTGATACCTGGGGTGAGATCAATAAAGATCACATAAAAATTAAAGATCAAATGGATGAATCTCAACCATTCATTTTTGATCAAATTAATTAAATTCACTTTCGCCCTTATATTTAAAAATTAAATATCTCACAAACCGTTAATAGTTAAATAAAACTAATTACACCATTGCGACACGTATAAAATTATCTTTCTATAAATATCCAATATTGTATACTTTCGACGAACTTATTTTTTATCGTTTTTTGCGGGTTTCGATATATTATACTATAAATGAAAATTTTAAAAATACTCTTTGTGTTAACACAACCCCTAAACCCTAAAAACCCTAACCCCTAAACCCTAAAAACCCTAACCCCTAAACCTTAAAAAACCCTAACCCCTAAACCCTAAACCCTAAAACCCTAAACCTAAACCCCTAAAAACCCTAAACCCTACACCCTAAACCAAAAAAACCTAAACCCTATCCGCTAAATCGTAAGAAACCTAAACCCTTAACCCCTAAAAAACTTAACCCAAAAAAGCCAAACCCCTAAACCCTAAATACCTAAACCCTAACCGTAAACCCTAAACCCTAACCGTAAACCCTAAACCCACAAAAAAGTCGAAAAAAAAATTTCGTCGAAAGTATATGATGTTGGATATCAAATTAAAGATAATTTTATGCTTGTCGTGATGGTATGATTAGTTTCGTCTAACGATTAATGGTTTGTAAGATATTTAGTTTTTAAAAATGAAGGTGAAAGTTTATTTTATTGTTTTGATGAAAAAATGAGTGGTTGAGAATGGTTTATTTGATCTTTAGTTTTTCTTTGATCTTTAGTTTTTCTTTGATCTTTATTGAACCAAACTCTCTGATACCTATAAAATGCAAGTTAATTCCAAAAATGTCGTGAAGCAACTGATCAATTTTATAAAAATACTGATTCGATTTGGAAGTATTTGTATTCTTCTCCAAAAACATCCTAAGGGTTTCTCTAAAATGCAGGTAGTTCTAGCGTCGCAAATTTCTTTTCTCCTAGATCTTTAGCGTCGCAATGAATATGGGATGGGGTGTGATTCTCTCGTGATAATAGAGCTTGCAGATTAGTTTCCTAACCCCAAAAGAATTTGCTGAATGTAAAACGGGCTCGTGTGTGAGTTCTGAATCTTGAGGAAGCTAAATCATTGCACGAATCGCCATATAATGACTGATAACGAGCAAATGCGTTTATACTTTTATCACATTCAACCAATCTATATGCTAGTTAGAATGAAAACCCAATGGATACAAGTACAGAAAAATTATATGCTATCCTACAAAATTGATCCCTAAACTACACAATTTGATAAAAACGATTGTGCATTTGTTCGCCTATGACCTCAAATATTCTACAATTTCCATTAAACAAGGCAATCAACGATTAATATGTGTGATAGATCATAGAAGAATAGTTTAACCATCCTTATAACACCATCCCTACTATACCAGAGCTACCTTAAGCATGAACAGCCCACCCCTAATAACAAAGCCGAAAAAAACTACCAAATTTAACTATTGAAACCAATGCCGATAGATTAGTTTTTACTTTGAATTCAAGTTTGGACACAATTGTATGTAAAACTTACTGTTTTAACTTTTAACCCCTCACATGTTACATGTTCATAATCAACCGCTGCCTACAAAGGGGCGTTATTTTCGCCCCCAAGTTTTCGCCCAGTGCTTTTCTTTGTTGCATAAAAACTTGCTTTTACAAGGTTTACAATGTGACTTACAATGTTTACTTTCTTGTTTTCATGTAACAAATATTCTGTCACAAGAGTTGTCACCTTCAAAACTCTTGCGTCCTCTATATAAGGAGACTATGCATATAAAGATAATAGACATCCGAACACAAGCTACAGATGAATCCAAGCACATATCTTAATGAGCCAATTTCACCTAGAGTCACTATGTCAGCGTACTATGAGAACCGGAAGGTTACCAATGGTTGTGAGCTTCACACACTTACTGCTCAAACTACTCCAAGGGTTGTCATAGGTGGCAAACATGATGAGAAATACACACTAATAATGGCGGATTCAGATGATCCAAACTACGATGAGGAATTGTCGCAAGAAAATCTCTCATGGTTCCTCTCTTTCTCTCTTACACACACACATATAAACACAACTTTTTTACTTGGACGCTTTTTGAGGTCAAAAATGAAGACCTACATGTTTTTATAGTGTCACAATGTCACATGTTTCTTGATACTTGGCCAATGTGTTGCAGGCTTGTTATAAACATACCCGGCGGGACGACATGTGCTCAAGGTAAACAAATAATTTATGGATAAATGTTACTTGTGTTATATGTTTTACAAGATCTCTGATTTGAAAACCCAGCCAAACATCGGCCTAGTATTTAGGCATTGGTCGTCATTGCTTACTAGTAACTTTGTATATTATAGGTACCCAAGTTGTTTCCTACAAAGGACCAGGCCCTGGAGTTGGTATCCAACGGTACAGACTTGTTTTGTACAAACAAGAAGAAAAGATTGAAAAGATCAAGAATATCAACCTACTCGTGTGTCGAGGTTGCTTAAAGACTTGTGACTTTGCAGGCGATCACAAGCTCGGAGATCCAGTTGGGATCACTTATTTTAATGTACGAAAAAAACCACCACCACCAGCTAAGAAGAAGACTTGAGCATGTCAGCATAAAATTTATAGGCCATTTTCATTATGTGTTCTTTGAATGTTATTGAATAGTGGTTATTATGTAATGTTCATAATAATAACAATAATATATGTTGTAAATGCTTAAGATGATCGTGTTTACAAATATCTATGTAGATTTGGCCGTTATAAAAGGGAATAGAATTGGATATAGTAAGGACGGAATTCGAACAGTTATTGAATTGATTTGATACATATGAATTCTTACATTATAAACACGGGGATGGGTTTAACTTGATCTAACTTCCTCCATGGCAACAACTAAATTATCAAACTTTGCCCCAGTAACTTCTTTTACAATCTTACCATGTTTAAGAATCTTGAAGGTAGGAACCACCTTTATGCCAAGCTCCTTTGCTAATGGCTGCCAATAAATGCATAAGAAAAGGGACATGATCCAAGACGATATAATATATATACTAAATCGAGGTTCTATTAGGTAATTCTGATCCAATTGGTTCATAATTAAAAGACGCCCAATTAATCCGTGGAGTGTCTAAATTTTAAGTCTTCTGGTTGGCATATTACGAAGGAGCTTTGGTTTTTGTTTAGATATTCTGAAATCCGGAATCTCTAATCCAATCCATCTATGGGTTCATTCAAAATGTCACCTCCACATGACCTAATAAAACTTTAGGTTTCTGGCTAACAGTACCAAAACCACTGCCTACGACTGGTCACAAAAGCAAAAATAAGTTACTCTTACAAGCATATCAATTTCATCATTTTCATCTTATATCTTCAACTGCTGATGATATTCTATAATTGGATAAAAAGGATATGACTAGTATAGTTATTCGTATTCAAGTGTATGACCTTATTGTTTGAATATGCAATTGGTGTAAAGGTGAAACAAAAGACGTTTTGTTCTGTTTTTCCTATTATGTATTTATGTAAAGATGTTTCATGACGTGTGAGTTGTGACCATGACATTGAGTGACAAAACATCCATATTACGAAATAGTAACTATACCTTATTTTCTTGGTTGCAGTCGAGCTTTAGAAAGACAACATCATCGTACTTCTCAGCTAATTCTTGAAACTTGGGAGCCATTATTTTGCAAGGACCACACCTGAGAAAATTAAAAGAGTTACAAAAGACTAAGATTAGTGTTCCTTTAATATGGGTTGCACTTCGGGCATGATTGGTGTATATTTGCAGCATACCAGAAGATAAATCATTTAAGTTAAATCCACTGATTTATAAGACTCCCTTGTCCCAGAAATGGACAAATTTTTATTTAACTGGTTTATCAATTTAACATATACATTAAAACATCATGCCACCAGATGAATACGGACTTCGTAAGAAGACCAGAATATTTTCTCAATTGACTTCCTATTAGCAAAAGGCTACTTTGAAGTTTGAACTCATATAAGGTAATTTACCCTATATCTTAAATAAATTTGTGCTTATCAGGTGTGTCTGTTATGGATATTGTGCCGCGGGCTTTCTTGTTTTTCTCTTCAATTCTTACTCCGTTGTTTCCTTTTCTAGGACACAATAGAGATTATCTAAAACAGATCAGGTATAAATAAGGTTATGTTATCATTAAATGGATAAAGTAAAAAATTATCGCGTGCAATTGTTAAACATTTAACACGAAATAAGTTTAAACTAATCAAGTTGGATCCTACCGATAATACTCGTGTACCATAGTTGACCTTTACTTGAGAAAAAGTCAGAAAAGTTCCACGGATTCTATGGCGTATAAAGATTTTCCCAGTTTGTTTATCGTTGTTAAAACTTAAATTCAACACAACAGATATTTAGACTTCAAAGAGTGGCTCCTTTTTGGTGAACAGTCCCTCACAATGTACATGAACGAATAAACACTCAATGTTCCTACATAGATCGTGCAAATTAAAGTTGTCTACAGGGAACATGGTTAACATGTATATTTTGACCAGCGTTGCTTATTTGTTGAGACTATTTATGTTTATTTAAAGTATACATTAACATCCCCTAACAAGCCTGTCCAGTCAACATCTTGCAAATATTTACACCATGCCACCACCGGATGGTAGGTTTGATGATATATTTAATAGGCATAATACTCTGTTCTTCTATTTCGTTAGAAGACCCGAGCTTTGTGTTAATTGAATTCCTATTCAGCAAATGGCCAAAGTGAAATCATATGAGAAGGTATTTAACCCTAGATCTTAAATTTGTGCTTATCAGGTGGCTATAATGGATATTGTGCTACGGGCTTTCTTGTTTTCCTTCAATTCTTGCTACCGTTGTTTCCTTCAATACTTAGTTCCATTGTTTCCTTCTCTAGGACATGAAATTCCATCACATGTTTTGCTTATTTATAACACAGTGATTATCTAAAACAGATCAGGTATACGGCTACGTTATCACTAAATGGATTAAATAAACAATTATCACGTGCAAAATTTAAACATTTAACACGAAAGAAGTTTAAACTAATCAAGTTGGATTCTAACAATGACACACGTGCAAGTTGACCTTTACTTGCTAAAAAGTCAGAAAAGGTCCACGGATTCTATGGCATATAAAGACTTCCCTTCAATTCTTATTGTGCTTATCAGGTGTCTATTATGGATGACTGGATGTTGTGCTACGGGCTTTCTTGTTTTCGTTCAATTCTTACTTCCGTTTCTAGGACACAAATTTCCATCACATGTTTTGCTTATTTTTAACAACAGTGGTTATTTAAAACAGATTAGGTATACGGCAATGTTATCACTAAATGGATAGATTTAACGATTATCACATGCAATTGTTATACATTTAACACGAAAGAAGTTCAAAAAAGTTAACTTGGATTCTAACAATATCATTCATGCACCATAGTTGACCTTTTCTTAAAAAAAATGTCAGAAAAGTTCTGCTGATTCTTTGGCGTATAAAGATTTTGTTTGTATATTAATCTTAAATCCAGCACAACCGATATTCAGATTTCAAAGATGGACTTCTTTTTTAGTGAACAGAGTCCCTTACAATGTACATGAACCGGTAGACACTCAATGTTCCTACATGGCTACATGGATCTTGTAAATAGTAAATGTCTACAGGGAACATGGTTAAGACCCAAATTCTGACATGTGTTCCTTTATGTTAACATTTTGTATATTCTATTAACAGTAACAGGTAAATATTAAGAGCCAAATTTTGTGTAATTTATTAACAGGTACATATTACCATTTTGTGTAGTGTACAGGGAACATGTTACAACCCATAGTTTGACCGGGTATCTTATTCATGACAGAAATATCCTTTAAAAACAGCAAAGAAACAGGGTAAAGTATTAAAATAAAATAAAATAAAATAAAAAAAAAAAAAAAAGAAAAAGGTCAACATCAGGCACAGATGGTCTGATGAGTTTATGTACGCATTTTCAGTACAAAGTTTTGATGTTTAGCTAAGGGGTAGAAGGGCTTATGGGGCTTATAAAAGGAAGAGTATTTCACCCGTGGCTATCAACTAGGTCCATTTGAGTCATATTTATTTAAGCTAACATATACTGTGACAAAAACACTCTTGAACTACATACTTTCAGGCTTTCAGCCATCTGCAGTCTTTTGTATAATTGCATTACCAATATAAGCAGTTAAAAAGACTCTAAAACGCTTGCTATTGTTTCCATTGCAACATATCATCCATCTGACGTTTTAACGAGTTTTATAGTTTATACAAGAGCTCCACTAAAAAAAACTAAACCCAAGTACACCAAATGAAGTTCATAAGCTTCTCAATCACTTATAACTTCAATTGACAAAACTATTTAACCATCTCTAACCATACATAAACCATAATCAACATTCCACACACCACTATGTGAGCTATGTAACCTTATTAGTGAAGTATAACATAGAGTGAAACAAGATTGTATCCATGACAATTTGACATCACATTCAACTATCCTATAAATCGTAATGATTTCTACATAGCATTGCGTTCTTTAAATTGAAAAGCCTACTTGCTTTAGTCACAACTCACAACATCATTTTCTAGTGTTTGGGTATACCAAAACCAATTCTAACTATTCAATCATTTAAGGTCATATAATCAGTTTCGGATAAAGATTAAAGACTTTCCTTCAATTCTTATTGTGCTTATCAGGGCGTCTATAATAGATATTGTGCTACGGGCTTTCTTGTTTTCCTTCAATTCTTACTTCCATTGTTTCCTTCTCTAGGACATGAAATTCCATCACATGTTTTGCTTATTTATTACAACAGTGATTATCTAAAACAGATCAGGTATACGCCTATACGGCTATGCTATCACTACATGGATTAAATAAACATTTATCACGTGCAAATTCTAAACATTTAACACGAAGAGGTTTAAACTAACCAAGTTGGATTCTAACAATGACACTCGTGCAAGTTGACCTTTACTTGATAAAATGTCAGAAAAGGTCCACGGATTTTATGGCGTATAAAGACTTTCCCAGTTTGTATATCATTGCTAAATCCAACCAACAGGTATTCAGACTTCAAAGACTGGCTCCTTTTTTGGTGGACAGTCCCTTACAATGTACATGTGCCACAATAGACAGTCAATGTTCCTACATGGATCTTGCGATTATAGTTGTCTAGGGGAAACATGGTTAACACCCAAATTTTGACCGGTGTTGCTTTTTCTTAACATTTTGAATACTATTTTAACAGGTGCAGATTAACGTCCCCTAAAAATAGTGGCCCGTGATCTAGCATGTAAGTGCACAGATAACTATTTACAGATATATAATTCATAACTTGGATCAGCATTTTATTTAATTCCCACAAATGCACACTAATTTTCTAAGAAACAGCGAAGAAACAGGGTACTAAAGGCAAAAACAAAAGACAACATCAGGCATCAGATGTATGATTGAGTTTATGTACGCATTTTCAGTAGGGAGCTCTGATGTTTAGCGAAGGGGTAGAACTGTAGAAGGGCTCATGGAGCTTATTAAAGGAAGAGGCTTTAACACCTAGCTATCACCTAGGTCTATATGAATCATCTATTTAAGCTAAATATACTGTCAGACAAACACTCTTGAACTACTTACTTTCAGCCATCTGGAGTCGTTTGTATAATTGTATCACCAATGTAAGCAGTTATCAAGACTCAAAAACGCTTGATATTGTTTCCACTGCAAGTCTGCAACATATCATCCATCTGACTTTTTAACGAGTTTTAAAGTTTACACAAGAGCTCCACTAAAAAATCTAAACCTAAACACACCAAATGAAGTTCATAAGCTTTCCAAGCACTTATAACTTCAATTGACAGAAGTCTTTAACCATCTCTAACCATACATAAACAATAATCAACATTCCACACACCACTATGTGGATTATGAAACCTAATTAGTGAAGTATATCATAAGGAACGAAACAAGATCCGTATCTATGAGAAAGGAGCATCCACATAAATAGGATGTGTTTGGCATTGCAATCTTTAATATGGTAATCTAATATTGCGTTTAGCGAAAGGAGCAAGGCAGCATGCGCCCAGTTTAATAACGAAAGCTTGAAAAACATACTTGCTTTAACCAAATCACAACTTATCATTTTCTAGTGTTTGTGTATACCAAAACGAATCCTAACTATGGGATCATTTAAGGTCAAATAATCAGTTTCGGATTATCAATTATAGGAGTACGTCGCAACAAAACTACGGCTATGTTTGGCAAATCTAGCATTATCTCTATGCAAGAGTGGTTGATAAAAGCTTTTGGTAACACATAGTAGGTTGTAACTACAACTATAATTATAACCTACAAAGTCTAATATGAGGCAAAGTTAAACGCTAACCGCTTCTTAAACAAAGTCAAAAAGCTAAACGCGTGATTGTTTCTAAACAAACATTATATATTCTAAACCGCTACGCTTCTAAAAGCTCATCGCCAGCCTAATATTTTAGACAAAAATAAAAAACCAATTATATAGGAGTAAATTGCGAAAATTATCCGTGTGATTTAGCCAAATTGCAGGTATTATCCATATCTTTTCGAAAGTGCACTGATTGTCCCTATGAGGAACTTACGAGTGCACATTTGGTACCCTGGCAAAAGTTAAATTACTAAACTACCATCTTCATCTTCCCTTTCACGTTGGAGGGTAATTTAGTCATTTAATTTTGACCACAGACAAAGAGAGCACCTGTAAGTTCCAGTTCCTCGCAGGGACGACGAATGCACTTTTGAAAGTATAGGGAAACAGGCAAGGCCGGTGATTGGCATGTGTGGAGAGTGCACAGGGCCACCGAATTTAGAGGGCCTCAAACTCATGCAAGTCTATTATATACATGTAGAATGTAGATGTGTTTTTTTAGTTTTCAACCCAATAAAAGCCCATATTTAATAAATTAGGTAGGCTAATTCCATTAAAGGATGATAATTAGGGTGACAACATGCTAAAAAACGTGAACACAAGGGAACAATCAATATGTTACAATTAATTATGTCAATTCTTAGCAATTAATTTGGACAGTTTTTGTTCTCTCTATTTTCCTATATAACATTTCAGAATAATGTGAATGTTATTTGAGCTTACACCAAGTATGAATTTATCAAACCAACATTGTGTTTTTACTATGTCGATCAGAACATTGTTGTGAGTTGTGGCCTTAGGCAATGCGTCTAGGTTCCTTATTACAATTTGTGTATTAATTAACATTTCATTTACATATCATAAGCATTCCGTATCAATAGGGCCTAGTTTAATTTATAGCACTGGGCCACCGAAATCCACGGAACGGCCCTGGAAACAGGGACGATTTTTGCAATTTACTCATTATATAATTATCTAATGATGTGTTGACCTGGTCAAAGTGAAGTCAACTTGTTATATCCACCACTAGCTCTTCACTATTCTATCAACAACTCAACCAACACTAATAAATATCAAAACCAAAACACATAATACAGTAATAAATATTACCATTGAGTATACATATCAAGGACAACAGTCTTATCACCAGCATCTTCAACAATGGGCCAAAACGTATCCTTATCAACCTCCGTCACCACACCAATAACCGCCGTAGTAACAGAAGAACCACCACCTTCTAAGCTCGATGATCTCACCTTTACATTATTCCTTAACCCTACTTTAACCACCGTTTTCTTCGTCAACTTCAAAGACTGCTTTGCAAGTGACGTCACTGATGATCCAGCTGATGGTGATTGTGACGTCAGTTTAGACGGACGGAAAGTGTGGTTGATTTGTAATGCCATTTTGTTGGAGACTGTAGTGATTGTAGTGACGGAGTGTTTGAAGATGTGTGAGGGAGAATGGGTGATAGGGATTTTTTATATATATTTTTGATATATTGTGTGGCTGCCATGCAAAGACTTTAATAAATGAAAAGTAAAAGAGTTTAAAGTTTTTTTTTTTTTTTTTTTTTAGCAAAAAAAAAATTGTTAGATAAATGGGTCTTAAAAAAAGGAGATGTAATATTCAAAATATTGGATTTTGTAAATATTTAAAGATTGACAATAAACATAGATAAATGGGTCTTGAAAAAAATATAATAACATTCAAAATATTGGATTTTGTAAAAGTAAAAGGTTGACAACAAACATTAACATAAAACAAATTATATTCAAATTACATAATATTATTCAATTTTCTGATTCATCTTTGTATTCTGGTGTGAGAGGCGTACTGTTAATATAAATAAGACGTAAAAACGTTTATTTATATTTTACGATCTTCTAATGTTTTGTCGATAACAAACGTAAAATCATTTTAACGAAACAAGTAAAATAGGTAAATGGTTTGAGCCAATTGTTTACTAACACACTTACGTTTTCATACAAAACACTAAACAAGTAATAATGTTTACATTTTATAAAAATGCATATGTATAACAACTAGTGTTTACATAATGGGTATATATATACAGTGTTGTATTCTATGCAGTACCAATATTAGATACAGTACTTTACAGTACCATTTTTGACCAATCAAAATTTAATAAATTAGTTTTTATTTATTTAATTCATTTTATTATCTAAGGGTATTAATGGTAATTACTAATAATATTTTCTTAAAATTGCTCCATATTTTGTGGAAACTGATTTCACAAATCATTATCTTCTTCTCTCTCCGATACTCATCTCTTCCTCAAACAGCCACCACCCACAACCTAACCCCAACAACCCATTAACACGATCGTCCTAAAGGACTGCCATCGCCATCGGCACCAAATTTATCTCTCCTTTCCTCCAGATCTGACCTCCGCTCGGTTACTTTATAACAAATTCCCTAGAAAAATTGGATTTATTCTAATTCGAAAAACATGTTTTGAATTGGGTTCGTAATTTTTATTAAAGTGCGAATAAGGTAAGTCTGTTTTATAATATTTCGATTACAAAGTTTTTGTGATTTTGTTTTGGTAACAACCAATATCTCATACATATGTTCTATCAATCGACACAAATAAACAAGAACTACCGTTGTTTGATTCGTCTATTTATCGTTTTCTTGGTCAATGAGAAAAAAAATTACTTCGACCTTTCACCCATCAAAGGTTTGATTTCTTGCTTTGATAATGAAATCTCCATTTAGATAAAGTTTTTGTGATTTTGGTTCTTATTTTATAAAACTTTTTCCAGCTTTGTATTATGTATATGAAATAATTTTTATATTTCGAACTGATGATGTGAGATCAGTTTAGGATTTTGATAAAAGTGTGGCCATTTTTGTATTTGACTGAGTTGCGGGATTTTCAAAAGGTTGTTAAGGAGTTTGAGGTTATTACTTTGGGGTGGTTATTGGTGGTTGACAGGTTGTACAAAGTATTATAAGTGGAGCTTCAGTCGCAAAGGGCGCTACCGAGGAGTAATTCCAAAGTTTCGTCTTTGTCTACGTGTTGCGGACCGAGGTTCGTTGATTTTTTAGTTGTTTATATCTTTTAATGCTACGTGATGGGATGATTGAGTTATTATGGTTTTTAGACTATAACTAATGCTTTTTAAGCACTCATCTGCTCTATGTAGGCTTGACATATATTTCATTTTTATGTAATGTGATTGTAGAACTAGTTATTTGATTTGTTAATATAATTTGTCTACTTTGTTTGTTAATGTTATTTGCTTAACGGTGCCTAGGTATTTGTTACTTTAAATTAAGTTTCATCACTACAAAACTTATGCAACTACAGCTGTTTAATTTCATTAAGCTAGTTTCTTTAATGTTATAGGTTCAATTTGTTGATGATTTGCAATTAATGTTATGAGAAAGTGAAGCGTGCATGTATGTTTAGAACTTTAGATAGCATGTATGTTTAGAACTTTAAATAGTGCATATGTGTTTAAATCGTGCATATGTGTTTGTTAGTTGGTTTTAAATATATGAAAAAAAGATGTGCATACGTGTTTTAAGGTTCATATAAAATCAAGAAAACAAATTTGCATATATGTTTTAAATTGTGCATATGTGTTTAGATTGTGAATATGTGTATTCTAGTTGTTTATGATACAAAAATAACAATTGTTTGTAATTTCAGGTATCGAACATGTTTGATAAAGACGAGGACCATGACTAGTATAAGGAGTGCACATGTGTCTTTATCTAGTACATAATTTATAAAGCGAAGTCGATCATGATAAATTTGATGAGAAAGCCCCGCGTGCACATACATTCTTGGAAAGCGTGCACATATGTTCGAATAAATTTGATGAGAAAGTAAATAGTGCATACATGTTTTTAAATATGTAACAAGATACGTGTACATGTATTGTATTTTATTTGATATTGAAATTTGTGTATACTATTTATGTTTTTGGTATGTTATTTAATTTTTAGAGGTTACATGATATGTTTTTGTTTTTGGTCATAAATATCGAAGATCAAAGAATGTACACTAGAAACATATGTGCAATTACCATTTAAAGCAAAATAAGTTTTATAACAATTAAACGCAAGAAATATATGTAAGTATGCAATATTTAAAAAAACATATATGCACTTGATTTTTCTGAAAACATGCATGCGAAAGAAAAATATAAAACTGAAAAAAAAAATTAATTCCGTAAATTACAGGCTTAGAAAAATGTTTTTTAATTTAAAAAATACAAAAAATAAAGTATAAATGTGTTTGACTATTTTACCCTTTTGATTTAATTAAAAAGATTTAATAATACTAAATTACTATTGGTCTAAATGAGTACTGTAAAGTACTGCATCTAATATGAGTACTGCATATAACGCGCCCCTATATATACATACTTAGTATATATTGTAATGGATAATGTAATGGATAAGAACCTAAGTACTTGACCCATTAACTAGATACATTGAATGTAGTTGGGTAAAACCCAAAGTCCGTAATCCATACCCATGGAGCATGATCCATAACCCATGACCCATTGCATGACATCATGCATGAAGTCATGTTGGGCATTATCCATAACCCATGGAGCTAACCCATGACCCATTGACTAGATGCATTGCATCTTCTAGATAAATTGTATCTATTTAGATACCCATGATCCAAAGCCCATGATCCATGACCCATAACCCATTTAGGAGGAGCGTCCTACGGATCCCCAGGAATACACTGGACGGATCCCTCAAGCAAGGGATCCGGGGGACATTAGTGATTTTTGTCTATAAATAGTGAGTCATTTCTTCATTGTAACTCACTCCTTTTACACACACTCTCTCTTAGTGTTGTAAACTCTCTAACCTCATATCCAAAAGATCTTTCTATGTAGTTTTGTGTTTGAGTAATTCTCTAGGTTCCTCGATCACCACCTCTTGAAGTCGAGCAAGCTCAAGTCCATGGGTTGCCAAGCTTCGTCATCATCAAGACTACTGATGTTATCTTGTTGATAGTTCTTTCCTCTCTCATTAGAAGTGTTGTGTTGAAGACATAGGTGAAAGATGTCTAAAGGGTCAAGTCGAAGGCATTAGTGAAAGGTGCTGAAGATCCGTGTCAAAGGCATTAGTGAAGGGTGCCGAAAGTCCGTGTTGAAGGTGTTGGTCCCGTTTCACAAGTAGCTTAAAACGTAATCCAGTCTAAACGATATCCTAATCTTAATGGCAGTTGCAACAGAACCAGTGCTACCTGGAGAAGTAAGAAGTGGAAGAAGATTGCGAGGAAAAATGAGAAAATGACTGGTATCATGACTCCGTTGTTGCTTTGTGTATAAATGGGGAAGAGAAACCTGCTAATTCGATGAGGGGAGCCGAAGAGTATATTTCGGATAAAAACCTGGCCAGTAACTTTATATTATTGATAACAACCTGCTAATTTGGGGTTTAGAATGTTTGGTTAACTCGAGCTCGGTTCAGTTCGCTTAACCCGAAAAATATTGTTTTACTTTTTACAAATAAAAGCGAGTTTTCAAATATGTTATTTTAAATATTGACTCGATAGAGGAAGTGTTTGGCGCAGAGATTTTTGGAGCATTTAGGAGTAGCGAGAGCAGCGAGGTTGTGATTTTTAATGTTTATTTGGCAAGAAGCAATTAGGTTTAACTATTTCTTCGGAATGCTAAATGCTTTAGAAAGTAGCAGCATTGAGGAGCTTTGAACATTGAGGAGTTGTTTTACAAATTAAAATTACAACTAAAGCTACTTTAAAAAAATAATAATAAATAAAAATAAAATAAAACAAAAATAAACAAAAAAAGCTCACTCTATTTTTACCAAAAACACCTACAAATAACAACCTTAGTTAAATATAGTCCTTGACACCCAAACTTGGGCAACAAGGAGAAAATACATGGACTGTATGATGCCACGTGGCACTTATCAAATGTTATATTAGGCGTCTCACTTTTTTGTCACTCTCACTCACAATCACTGTGGCCTGAATCCTAAAACCACCATGGCTTCAAACCCTCCACCACGCCTGCGGAAGCGATAATACCATCTAACAAGCCTTACCTCTTTTGCCAAATGCATGAAGAAATGGGTGATTTGATTCCACAGGACGACATATATGCTCAACCGCCATGTTCAATGAACCATCACAAACTCCACTGCTACCTGGACGAGCCGAGGAAAGAAGAAGAGTATTTGTGGAAAGAATAGTGTTGAGGCTGTTGGAACAATGACACCATTGGTGCTGCTGTTTAAGAATGCAAAGGGGGAAGAGATGCTTCCAAAACCACTATGGATTGCTGATGAATACGTGGCTTGTAACAAAAAGGTATTACTACTAATTTTGTTAATTAACTTTTATTTACTTCAGTAGTTTAACGTGGTTTAATTATTTTGTGATTAATTTAGGGAGGGATTATTTTGATTTTATAAATAATGATTTGAGGACTATTGTTGTTTTCTGATTAAATTACTTAGTTTCATTATTAATTTTCTATAAATGCTTAATTATTTTTTTAAAAACTGGAAGGTCAATTATTGTTTGGGGATTATTTTGATTTTATAAATATGATTTGACTTTTGAGGACTATTGTTGTTTTGTGATTAAATTATTTTTTTGTTGAGTTTTCTAAATGTTTAAGGGGGTGTTTGGCTAAGCTTATTAAACGTAAGCCCATTTGGGCTTATTTTTTATAAGCTCCAAATTTATGGCCTATTTTGAGACTTTCCGGCTTATATAAGTAAGTTTATTATGATACAATAAACTTGTATAAGCCGACAAGTCACAAAATAGGTCGTAAAATTCGAGCTTATCAAAAAAATAAGCCGTGATTCTGTTTTAAATTGTTTTAGCTTTTCATAGTTTATTTTGTCAATCTAAAGCTTGTTCATCATATTTGCATAATCATTTGAATAAACTGTCATAATCTGCATTAGGATTTAGTTGCTGTAACATATTGGATTTCTCAAACACAAGCAATAAAAAATATAGGCGTATAGGTATATGATTTTAGAGAGAGAAAGTGGGATATTCTAGTAAGAGAAACTCATGGAAGGTTATATTCCAAATGAACATCCAACCCTCTCCCTTGTGAGGAAAGGGCTATTTATACAAAGTAATACGCCCTCCTACGGGCTGTGGATCAGGCATACAATGGGTAAAGACCCGTCCTTCCTCCACGGTGTTGCACTAGACTAAACTATGCTAATAACTGACTAACAAATAACATAATAAGCGATATGTCTACGAGCTAACTTAAGCTAGATTATACTTGGGGTGACCGATGCTTCACAATAGAATTTCCAATTCCTAACAATCTCCCCCTAAAGGAGGTCACCCCATGATTTACATTGAGTATCCTAGCATTCTATTTAGTCTTTAATCTTGAGCTCGTAGACATCAAGACATCAAAATAATCAAACTTTGTGCTTCCGTGGTGATTTCATCATAGTTCAACTACAATGTATATTTCGTGGAGGTTATAGAGCTGATCCACATTGATGACCTTTGAGCTTTAATAGAGATCATCAGCCACATATAATCTCAACATCACCCATTGTTGTGTTGCCTGCATATGTTGTTGTGACAATTGGACCGACATGCTCACCTTCTGGATCATGATATCTTCTTATCAGAGTAGCGGAAGCTTTAGATGATTAATGATATTTGCGGCAACGTAGTAGAAGCATGGAGTGGAAAATATCAGAGTCATTGATGCGCTAATCATGATTTCTTTGGAAATGAATGTGTTGTGTGAGCATTCGGCTATGGATTGACCTCTCAATTTGGATCAGCTGCAAACGTTGGGTGTACCTGCATACAACAGTTAGCAATAAAGCGCACGAAAGTGTCTTTGATCACTTTCGTTGAATTGTGTGACAACCCGTACTTTCAGGTCATTTCTCGACACAATTCATGTCTCATTATTTCAACATTTATAGTAAACTTGGTTTACTTGTTTCAAATTCGCGTAACCTTGAAGGTTTAGCGGCGAATTCATGATCATAACATCACGTACATTTCATATGGACTAAGATTAGTCTACATTTCATTGACATCATTTGCACCTCATTAATTCATTCACGGCATTTCATTTCACATTCAACGCGTAATTTTTATATTTAATAATCGTTATCGCGTGAGTTATTATTTTAAACATTTGATCTGTTACTTCTAAAAATGATCCTGACATATTTTTATACTTACATTAGTTTATAAAAACTATATTTTTAGTTTTCCTAGTGTTTTGAATTTATTTCGTATATAAATCGTTGAATTTATAATATTACGACGTTTTTATTAAAAATTACTCGATAATTATTTTATCACTCAAATTTCACAAGGAATGTATTTTTACAATTTTTATTATCTCATTACATTCTACTTTGGTCTATTAAAAATCTCTTTTACCTAATGTACACATTACCTTACAAGTTACAATTATCTACACAACATTTTACTTACATTTTTCTTACAACTTCACAAGTTTATATACAAGTTTATAAAAAAAAAAAAAAAAAATATATAATTTTTACATATCCCTCCCCCCTTGGCCGACCAAGGGGGAGGTGATATTAAAAGAGGTATGGTCTTTGATTGCATAGATGTTTACACAACTTAAAAGTCTAACTTACACATTCATTTTCTCATACATGTATCTTAATAATTCAAGTAAAGAAAAATCTTTTCTCTCCTTTGTTTCTTCTCCATAAAACCGGTTCATCATCAAGATTTAGCAAGGGATCAAAAACTTTTCAAGTCCAAGTGTTATAAACAATCTAGTGTATACTCTTTATATGGTTTTGAAATAAAAACCAAGAGTATTTAGGTTAATCCTTGTTCCTTGCACCTCATCATATTAACTAGTAAGCATGTTTCTTTCATTTTTCATGTTTCCTTTTCATCTCATATGTTTCTCTTCATTTTTGGAGCAAACATGCATGATTTGTGTTGTTTATACCATTTTTACATGATTTTTAGAAATATATATATATAAAGTCATCCTATAATTATCCCCTTGGTATACTTTGGTCTTGATGATGTCTAGGAACCCATGACACCCTAAGAAGGTGTATGGTAGGATTAGATTAGCTTTGGAGTTGATTTGAAGGGATTAGAATAAGTTTTGTCCGAGAAAAACTATTTTCGATAAGTATATATTGTGTTCTGTCCTTGTTTTGCTTTTCTGGAAAATCCGACAGTAGGCACGACTTTTTGGCCTTGATATTTAGAAAATATACTTTAAAACGAATCCGTGGCCGCTTGAACGGATTAAAACGGAGTTATAACGAAGAAGTTATGGATTTTACAAGTTTGACGACGGAAAATATTATTTTCAGAAATTTCAGCATACTATATTTATTTTGTACGGGTCAAAAACGAGCCTTAAGCTTCACAAATTATTTCGACTTCTCAAAAATATATTAATTTACTTCGATACGAAGCTAAGGACGTATAAAACGTAGAAAACGGATTTGAAACGACAAAGATATGCACTTTTTCATAAACTTGCCGTAACTAATTTTCTGCACAATTAGCCAAAAACCACCATCTTTAACCCTTATTATCTTTATGATTGAGACCTTTTGGACGAAAGCTCCTGAACTGAAACTTTTAGATATCGATACAAACTTTCCAAAAACCGTCGAGTTCGTTCTCTAACGATCGACGCATACATTGTTTTGACTAGTTTTCCAAAGCCATTTTTGTTAATTTCATAAAAATTCCGACGACATTGTTTTGTGACGAAAAGTGGTAATTTCTCTAAAAATCATTATAAAACCATTATAGGATGACATTTTGACGTAAAAACATGTAAAGTGATTTTTGATGGGTCGAGTCGTCAAAAGAGTATTTTTCGACGATGTGTAATAATTTTCAAAACCCGCAAATGGTATAAATAACATACGAAATGCATGCATAGCATTACATTGCAACTCATGACATATCATATCATTCGTAATAGGTCCCGGTTGACGCATCACATTAAACCTCGGTGTACTCACTTTTGCCATTATTCCAGTTTACCAAGTGAGTTTTCATAGCCCCGTTTTACATGCTTTCGATTATTTTCAAACCCACGGGGGAGAATACATTGCACTACATTTTTTGTACGATACCAAGTATGTTAAATTCATTTACATTGCTTAAGTTACCGCATTTGCCAATTTGAAAGTCCCCATTACTTGAACATGAACCGTTAATCTTTGAAGCGAGGATGAGTGGATAGATCTATCGAGGGTGACGCCTCCATCCGGGTTGGTGAATCCCAACCGGTAAACGGATGCATTTCATTTGATCACATTACGGAGTTGTCCGGCAAACACTCTGCAGGGGCATACATGATTGAACAGTCTAGTTTCGGGGTCATGGGCTTAAGGCAATTGTAACATTATTTTTACGTGACTGGATAGTCATGCATGATTGATACTTGTGTAGTCGTATAAAACATTTACATAAACCTATGATTTCTCACCAACATTATTGTTGACCGCTTTTAGCAATGTATTTTCAGGTAACTGAGGCATTATCATCATGACATGGTTTAGGGACCTACATTTTGAGTCGCTGCGTCGACTTACATTATGTACATTATGGCACTTTATTTCAAAACATCGTTTGGATTTGTATTATTTTTGTATTTCCGCAAACTTGATAACCTTTTGGGACCGATGTTGTACTCTGATGTTTTTATTATTATATCCAACGATGTGTTTTTAAAACGGCACTTTAGGTCGTTCAATATAACTGTGATGTGGTGCTATGACAGTCAATTCCCGTGAATTCCATTCCGCTGCAAAACAGGTAAATTGGGGGTGTGACAGATTGGTACGAGAGCTACAGTTATAGAGAACTAGGTTGCATCATTGACCCTAGACTATAACTACATTATCATAGCATCTCATCATTTCATCATAAGTGCATGTTCACTTTGCATGCGTTTTATACGCATACATTTTACGAGTTATTTACTTTCATTTCAAATCGATTGTCACATTGATGCCTTCAAATACCCATCCCATTATACTCACATCACTTTGACATGGAGAATGCCTTGTCATCCCCTATCACAATTTTAACATCAGTTGACTCAACACCGATAACATCAGATGATGACACTGAGACCTTTTAGGAGGACGAAGTTGCACCTACACCATCGCGATCACTATTGATTCAACTGTAGGATCGGACAATTTTTATCATTCAGTTGGGACAGATCATACTATTGGGTAGAATTTATAGGCTTAGTCCTAATGAACCTATTTTCTTAACTCACCACAAGGATTCCACTATTATCATTGTCATTATTTTCATCATCATTATCATTTCGAGCACCATCCGTACCATCACATCTCATACACGATACTCATACACCCGACTTGCAGCTTGGGAAGCGTGCATGATTTGACACACCATTACCATCTACCACTAAAACTACAAACACTACACCATCTCATAGGTTTGAGGACTGTGAGAGTTCTAGGGCTATTGTTGCTAGACCGTCTACTATTCCTACACTTGAGACATGATTAGACTATCAACAGGAACAGATAATAAGTACCTTTCTAGCTAATGTAATCTTTATCATTTATTACCTCTACGATAATCACCACCTTGTTTATTTCATTCCTTACTCCAATTGCCAAATTTTCCATCATTTCACAACAATACATCACTATCTTACTAGGGGTTAGGCCAACTTTATTCTCGACCAATTAGTAGATTATTACTGCTCGATAAGGTTCTCCTATGTATCCTACAAACCAACCAACAAATTTTATTCCAAATTATCCTGCTACTATTTCATGAAATTATTTCACTTGATTTCATTTCGAACTATTTTATCACTATCTTAGAAACGTTGTTTCATAAAGTTTTAACACAAGTTGTTTTATTACCAACTTATCAATTGGTTTCAGTCATTTTACCAACTATTTAATATCCTCATGCGAAACGATTTTCATGTTACTCTGAAAAATCATCGAGCTATTATCTTACAAAACAAAACGTTGAATACCAACCATTTGTCCTACATTCACTCTTATGAGATAATAAACTTCATTTTTATCAACGCAAACTGCTTTCAACTATTCTACCGACCATTTCATCTTACTCCTGTACCATTAAACCTAAAATTTACGATTTTAATAATACTTTATAAACAATGACCTTACTGATACTTTGCAAACTATTTTCTCATAGTATGATAAACCGATTAATTTATAAAACAACAAACAATTGCAATAGCAAGTTATAAACTATTTTACCCTTTTGGTGAGCTATTTTAGCCACTGTTTGATTTAAAATCATAAAACTTGGTACGCTTACCTCACAGACTATTCGCCTTTACTTTACTGACTATTATATTACCAACCTCTAAACCATCTTGATATTAATTGAACTACGAAATCTTCTATTATTGGACAAACGATAAATTGTTTTTTTTTGTAAGCATGAAACTTCATCTTTACCTTTTCATATATATTTTTCATACATTTTCTTGAAGTCCTCATGGTCATATTTGATTTGTTATAGTTTTTATCCATGTTTATCAAATGTTATCACCCATATGTGTCCTATTAATTTTTATAACAAGTACGTACTAGTTAGAAGTTTATAAAAATGAGAAGTTTGAAAAATGGATCATCAAAGTCTAGTTGTGGTTAAACAAGTAGATAAAAATGGTAAAGTTTAAAATAAGCCTGAAGCTACTGTCAGAAATTTATAATTTTTCCGAAAAATTAGTCATTTTTATAAGTTTATTAAAGATTTAGAAAATAGATTTTTAGTTATGAACGTGGCCTTTTGAACGAAAAAGATACGTGGTTTCCAAGTTACGATTTAAAAACTACCATTTTTCAGAAAATGTTTATACAGTCCGATGTAAACCGATTTGTCAATCTTTAAAACCGTTACTTAGTTTCAACTACATTTTCACCATTTGCTCAAAAGTGATTATTTTTGACAAGGAACCGTCACACATCCAAGTAACAATATTTTATTTAACTAGTTTTCAAGTAGCATATTGGGTGATACGTTTTCAAATCATGCATTCACGACAACATATCATAACAAAAGTCATAACATTCGTTTTAGGTCGCGGATAGTTCCGAGCCTCACTTTCGTGCACTTCATTTTGTTAACATATCAATCACACCAGGTGAGTTCATACCCCGCTTTTACTTGTTTAAAATCCTATAAACTATTTGGGGTGAGATACATGCTTATTTATCAAAACATTTAAACTATATTGCAAAGTTTTATAATCAGATATATCGTGCATAAACATTTCTTTCTGTTAACACTCTATAGATGCTTACGCCATTTATTTTTCACTCAACCGATAAGTTAGGATTCGACGAGTGACCTTTTTAGGAAAGACTTCCTATACCATCTGTAAGGAGGATTCCTTGATACAAGAAAACAATGAAAGAATTTTGGAATTACCAACAAGGACTAGAACCAGGTGTTAAGATGATTCAAAACTCAACAAAAATCTTAAGACATCACGAGACATTCCGAACCACTACTTTGAATTAGAATCCAAACTCTATCATTCCATAAGTACTAGCTAGACTGAATTACTTAGATTTAATAAGCGAATACCCATGAAGCAACACTATAGGGATATACCAAGTCTTCTAACTGAGGCTGTAGAACATTCTGTTAAACATGGCCTCAACAATATGTGAATTTCCCTGCAATGAGTGTCCCTTAAAGGAAAATTTTGGTTAAATTAAGGTTATCGATATAAACTTCCCCTAAGGCATTGTGTTCTCTAGAAATTCCAAGTAACCTCACTTCCATATCAAGAGATGCCACAGGTTTGAACATGTCGGACGATCAATGACTCCCCAATTACAAGTGAAACCAGAACAAACATTCTTCGACATAGCATAAGCTGATATCTACTTTCTTGCTAACATGATAACAATATTAGTGATGAACTATTTTTGGAAACACTCAATATCGGAACAAATCTTGGAAAACCAACCACTACACCACCTCACTTAAATATTTAAGGTTTGTGACTTTACAACATGGAGTATGGGGACCCTTCGATAATCAAACAATAAACATTTTAGTTATAGAGACCAAGCACATTAGGCAAGTAATACACAGGTCATGACATTCGATAGGATTAGAAACGAGGAATCACAATCTGTACCTATAATCTATTATTTTCAATAAGGTCCTTTCCTACAGATCTAACATTTTTGAAGTATAACACAAGACACGTGGTATTAATTCCAGTTGTACCTATTATAAGCTATTCGATTCATCTTAGACTGCCGACAGTCATTTCGGATTTCCATGAAACCTACTAGGACATGATTACCGCCTACTACCCTCACCAATGGTTAGTGCTAGAGAGAAATTCCCACATTAGATTATATGCTCAAGCCAGTATGACCTTCTAGAAATGATTAGGTAAATCATTCTCCATCGACAAGTTTCTTTGCAACAATAGTTAACTCATGAACGTATTGACTACACCATTCGAGGCACTGTAAGGTTGAGGTATCAATCACTTATTCAAGGATTAAAATCAGAAAAGTCCAATTCATTAGTCCATGATTCATTCATGAAACAAACAAAGAAGTCATACAAATCAAGAATCAGTTACAATTAACAACATATAGCTGGACAAGCTACATCGTTATACGATGCGAAATTTGGAGATATGTCCCATTAGCGCAAAACCATTAGAATTTCAAGTGGGCAACAAATTATACACAAGGACCCGTCTTGGAAAGGCGTGGTACGATTTAGAAAACACTGGACGAACCAATTCGACCCAAATATTCTCATCTATCGTACCTTACTTTCTTTCCGATTTGTTATCATTTACGAGAATTTTAATTCCTTTTACTTTAACTATCATTGTAACAACACGGTTTAAATCTTTGTAAACATTGAGAGTTATAACAACTAAACCGAACGTCACATCATCGTTCCTTAATTATACATAGCCTAGCTAACTATGTCTAATTCTGGAGGGATCATGTTATGTTGGGAGCTGTTATTTATAAATCTTAGTGCAAGCAAAATGTTCACATGTTCCAATTCAAAGTGTTACTTATGAGAGACTCATTCGATACTTTCTTTACTACGATGTTTTGTACACTCTCAATCATCGATAACCGTAACGACACTTTCCATGTCTTTTTCTTCTCGTTATTCATTACAAACTCAAATTGATAGACCAACATGAACTGAATTCGGGATGAATTCCTTTTTGAATGGGCGAATGTGACAACCCGTACTTCGTGTCATTTCTCACACAATTCATGTCTCCTTATTTCAACATTTATAGTAAACTTGGTTTACTTGTTTCAAATTCGCGTAACCTTGAAGGTTTAGCGGCGAATTCATGATCATAACATCACGTACATTTCATATGGACTATGATTAGTCTACATTTCATTGACATCATTTGCACCTCATTAATTCATTCACGGCATTTCATTTCACATTCAACGCGTAATTTTTATATTTAATAATCGTTATCGCGTGAGTTATTATTTTAAACATTTGATCTGTTACTTCTAAAAAATGATCCGACATATTTTTATACTTATATTAGTTTATAAAAACTATATTTTTAGTTTTCCTAGTGTTTTGAATTTATTTGTATATAAATCGTTGAATTTATAATATTACGACGTTTTATTAAAATTACTCGATAATTATTATATCACTCAAATTTCACAAGGAATGTATTTTTACAATTTTTATTATCTCATTACATTCTACTTTGGTCTATTAAAAATCTCTTTTACCTAATGTACACATTACCTTACAAGTTACAATTATCTACACAACATTTTACTTACATTTTTCTTACAACTTCACAAGTTTATATACAAGTTTATAAAAAAAAAAAAAAAAAATATAATTTTTACATATCCCTCCCCCCTTGGCCGACCAAGGGGGAGGTGATATTAAAAGAGGTATGGTCTTTGATTGCATAGATGTTTACACAACTTAAAAGTCTAACTTACACATTCATTTTCTCATACATGTATCTTAATAATTCAAGTAAAGAAAAATCTTTTCTCTCCTTTGTTTCTTCTCCATAAAACCGTTTCATCAAGATTTAGCAAGGATCAAAACTTTTCAAGTCCAAGTGTTATAAACAATCTAGTGTATACTCTTTATATGGTTTTGAAATAAAAACCAAGAGTATTTAGGTTAATCCTTGTTCCTTGCACCTCATCATATTAACTAGTAAGCATGTTTCTTTCATTTTTCATGTTTCCTTTTCATCTCATATGTTTCTCTTCATTTTTGGAGCAAACATGCATGATTTGTGTTGTTTATACCATTTTTACATGATTTTTAGAAATATATATATATAAAGTCATCCTATAATTATCCCCTTGGTATACTTTGGTCTTGATGATGTCTAGGAACCCATGACACCCTAAGAAGGTGTATGGTAGGATTAGATTAGCTTTGGAGTTGATTTGAAGGGATTAGAATAAGTTTTGTCCGAGAAAAACTATTTTCGATAAGTATATATTGTGTTCTGTCCTTGTTTTGCTTTTCTGGAAAATCCGACAGTAGGCACGACTTTTTGGCCTTGATATTTAGAAAATATACTTTAAAACGAATCCGTGGCCGCTTGAACGGATTAAAACGGAGTTATAACGAAGAAGTTATGGATTTTACAAGTTTGACGACGGAAAATATTATTTTCAGAAATTTCAGCATACTATATTTATTTTGTACGGGTCAAAAACGAGCCTTAAGCTTCACAAATTATTTCGACTTCTCAAAATATATTAATTTACTTGATAGCTAAGGACGTATAAATCGTAGAAAACGGATTTGAAACGACAAAGATATGCACTTTTTCATAAACTTGCCGTAACTAATTTTCTGCACAATTAGCCAAAAACCACCATCTTTAACCCTTATTATCTTTATGATTGAGACCTTTTGGACGAAAGCTCCTGAACTGAAACTTTTAGATATCGATACAAACTTTCCAAAACAGTCGAGTTCGTTCTCTAACGATCGACGTACATTGTTTTACGACTAGTTTTCCAAAGCCATTTTTTGTTAATTTCATAAAAATTCCGACGACATTGTTTTGTGACGAAAAGTGGTAATTTCTCTAAAAATCATTATAAAACCATTATAGGATGACATTTTGACGTAAAAACATGTAAAGTGATTTTTGATGGGTCGAGTCGTCAAAAGAGTATTTTTCGACGATGTGTAATAATTTTCAAAACCCGCAAATGGTATAAATAACATACGAAATGCATGCATAGCATTACATTGCAACTCATGACATATCATATCATTCGTAATAGGTCCCGGTTGACGCATCACATTAAACCTCGGTGTACTCACTTTTGCCATTATTCCAGTTTACCAAGTGAGTTTTCATAGCCCCGTTTACATGCTTTCGATTATTTTCAAACCCACAGGGGAGAATACATTGCACTACATTTTTTTGTACGATACCAAGTATGTTAAATTCATTTACATTGCTTAAGTTACCGCATTTGCCAATTTGAAAGTCCCCATTACTTGAACATGAACCGTTAATCTTTGAAGCGAGGATGAGTGGATAGATCTATCGAGGGTGACGCCTCCATCCGGGTTGGTGAATCCCAACCTGTAAACGGATGCATTTAATTTGATAACATTACGGAGTTGTCTGGCAAACACTCTGCAGGGGCATACATGATTGAACAGTCTAGTTTCGGGGTCATGGGCTTAAGGCAATTGTAACATTATTTTTACGTGATTGGATTGTCATGCATGCTAGATACTTGTGTAGTCGTATAAAACATTTACATAAACCTATGATTTCTCACCAACATTATTGTTGACCGTTTTTAGCAATGTATTTTCAGGTAATTGAGGCATTATCATCATGACATGGTTTAGGGACCTACATTTTGAGTCGCTGCGTCGACTTACATTATGTACATTATGGCACTTTATTTCAAAACATCGTTTGGATTTGTATTATATTTGTATTTCCGCAAACTTGATAACCTTTTGGGACCGATGTTGTACTCAATGTTTTATTATTATATCCAACGATGTGATTTTAAAACGGCACTTTAGGTCGTTCAATATAACTGTGATGTGGTGCTATGACAGTCAATTCCCAGGAATTCCATTCCGCTGCAAAACAGGTAAATTGGGGGTGTGACAAATTGAGGTACACGGCCCACGGTTCCCCGTTGATCAGTACAAGTACTTCCTGTGATCAGGTGTAATTCCGAAGAATCTCCTTGACAGGGTTTCGTAGCTGCTCTAGCCGTTCTCAAACCAGAACGTCTCAAAGAAGACAACACGGAGTGAGTGAACCAGCAAATTTTGAGATTCACTGATTGATGAAAAGAGATTTGAAAAACAATCGTGTACTGCTCAAGATAAAGTGTTTTTGCAATACAACGAAGGTTTTAAAGAAAATCAATTATCAATCATAAACACCTTTTATTTTTGAAATATTTGTACACAGTCGATGTGCTAAAGAAAAGAAATTTTAAGCACAACGACCGGTTTTTCAAAGGTATCCGTCAATCCATAACCTGAACCAGGATTGATTCAAAAATTTGAATCGCCCCATTGTTTCTGTTCAGTTGTCACATGGTTGATCTATTGGATAGATCTCACATGCCACCTACCAAGAGCTTGTTTGATGTTGGCTCTAGAAGGTTTTCCATCTTCATTGTGAATATGTTTGCATAACACTCAGATGTTCTGTCATTACCACAAGGATAATGCGTAGGACTCTTAATATATTCTTACTTTCCACATTGTGTGAAACAGCAAGTCTTCAAGAATTTAGTGTCCTAATGAGATATTGTGGATGATCTCTTGGCTCTAGACTTAATTGTGCACATTTGGTTCCTATGCCGGAGACTAGGGAGAGAGTCTCCTTCTTCAATATCAACAATCTCTAAGAGAAAGTCGATAGATTATGTCGGTTCCCCGTGAGAATGAAACAAGCCCTTTTAAGAGGAACTTCAGTAGCTTGGGAAGTTAGGTGTAGTGCGTCACTGGGTCCATGACGTCTTGTCTTCAATACCAGTGTTACCTTAGTAACCACCAGTAGCATATGTATTGAACCCGGTTTCTGCCCTAAGGTTGAATTATTGGAGGGCTATTTCTTTTCACCCTTTTTACATTCAATTCTTTTTCATTCTTCAACCCCTTCAGTGCTTACCGAGACTTCATTACTAGAACCTTGTTGGGTTTATTCCAGTTCCAGCTCTATCTCAGTCCGCACTCTTCCCATATCTCACTTTTCTCCTTTTTTCATCATACCTAAGGACTCTACACTATCTAGTGGATTGTCCCTGGGTAGATCCCTCCGGTTCTGGCGGATCATGGGAACTAATACCTAACCATACCATCCTTATAACACCATGCATAAAGTAAATTGGTCGGTCTTTTGGTATTGTTCATTCCTTCTTGAAACCAATTGAAAAATCATTTGGAAAATCAATCAAGGTACTTGTGATATAATATCAAAGCATTTTGTACCTTAATTGTTTTGATCATTTTAGAAATGCTCCCCCTCAACATGTGCATATGATTTTGAAATTGTTTAGCACAAGGAGGCATGAGTTCTTTAGAAATAATTTCTTTGATCACAATTTCCTTAGAAAAATCCTTTTGATTTTCTTTGGTAAATTCTTCCCCTCAATATGTGTGTAGGATATTTGAAATCATTTTATCACATAGAGGTAAGAGATATTTTGAAGTACAACCACGATTACCAACATTTAGAAACCATTTAACACACAATCAAGGTACATTATGTTAAAACATAGAAGTCTTAGTACCTTGAAGGTTTTTTATTTGTTTTGAAATGCTCCCCCTCAATATATGCTTCGAGATTCGAAGAGAGTTTAGCACATATTAGAGAGCAGTATGCACTTTGAGACAGAAATGGTCACCTTTTATCATCTTTCATATTTATATCACATTTTCTCCCCCGATCAAAAAATTTCAAATCCTTTGAGATTTTGGATCTCAAGTGATTTAAATATGTATGAATTAAAACTCTGTAGGAGAAAAATGTGTCCGGTTTTATATGATCTGAAGTGGACTACACTGTAGTTCCCTTTTAGATAAAAGGGAAAGCACAATACATAACCTATCACTACTACATACATTATAGTTGTTCATATTACATACACCACATTATACACATCAAAAATTCAAAACAGAAACTACTTTTGGAAGATGTCTTCATTCAGTACGTTGAAGTAGTTTGTAATGACCTTCATGAAGTCTACCACCCACAAAACTTTCAAGGTTGCGATAAATCATTCTAGTCTTTAATCTTCGCCCGATTGCAGCAATGAAATCTTCACACATCTTTAAGTCCTGTTTAGAGCATAATCTAGTTTTGTTCCACGGCTTCATGTCAATCTTGATTTTCTTCACTCTTGAGTTCAATTCTTGTTCAACCATCCTGAGTGTACCATCACTGAACTTGTATAGCTTGCATAGCCTCATTATCATTCTTGTCCCGTATCTGTCGATAAAGATGATAGCTCTAGGAGTGTCAATCACTTTATATCCGTGGTGAAATTCAAGTCTTGAGGCTTCCCATTGCGGTCTTGTTAGGTTGACGCAAGTCTGATAGCTTTCCATTCCTAGCTAAAAATCCTCAACCCTTTTTCGAATGACCAAGCCTCTGATCCAGAGATTGACAGCAGCAGAGAGAGCTTTCTTCTCATGAACAGGTAGGTGATCAAGGTGTCCTTGAAGGTTTAAAAGATAGAGATCTTCAAAGTCATTTGGCAACAGATGTTTGAAGTCGTTTTCTTCTATCACGTAATCTTTCAAGTCTGCTCTTCAAAGAACAATCTTCTTCAGATAATCATAGCCATAGATTGGGAAGATTTATATACTGACAACACTTAGAATCCGCAGCTTGGATCGAACAGCTTTGCGACTTTTATCAGCACCATATCTTTCAATGTAGAATTTCTTCTTTTTGAACCACCAATGAGAAATGCCATATGAAGCCTCGATGTCATACACATGTTCTTTGTCAGACCAGAATTGATCAGGTACCATCTGATCAAGACCCGGATCTGTGTAGGTAGCAGCTTTCATTTTTGAAATTGATAAAGCTGGTCTTCTTTCAGTAGTACGAGCACATAGATAGTCCAGGTCATGGTTGAAGAAGAACTCAGACTGAATGGTCATTTTTCCAGGTTCACCACCGAGAGGAAGAGGTTTGTTAACATCAAAACGACTGATCTGTTCACTGACTTGATCATTCAGCATTTTATGGCATTCTTCCATCTGGTACTGAAGCTGATTGGCATCTGAGTGGAAGACCTTGACAATTTTGAATGCTTGTCCTTCAAGGTCCTTCGGAGTGATGGACGAGATTCCCTTCATTTCACAAAACCATTTTATAAAGCTACCCATATCTCCAGTGATGTGAAGAAGAGAGTCTTCAGGTGGGGCTTCATAGTTTGTGGTGATGGTTGATGCCCAATTGTTGTCAGAGATCATCGTGTCAGATTCTGGAATGGACCATGAAGGTTCTAGAGTTTGAGGTCTCTCTTCAGTGAGCCATCTTTGAATTGTGTCTTTTGAATGTGCAACTCTAAAGGTATTAGAGCGTTCAACTGACACATATGCATCAAACCAATCATCTTCAGATGGCTTGGGGATATGTTTGGTGGATGCATCATCGTCATCGGATTCTGACTCTGCCATGACATACGATTCTTCATGAAGCACCTGATCTTCTGGAATAGTAGAGAATGTGGGTGTGAACCTTGAATCAACGGTGGTCTAAGCTGCAGACTTCTTCTGAGTACCCTGATCACCGGATGAGCTGGATTGGTTTGTCGGTTTTGGAGGAGATGTTGGTGGTTGTGGTGAAGGTGTAGTGGTTGTGCCAGAAGATCCCCCTGCACCAGAAGTTCCCGCTCCTCCAGTTGGCGGAGGAGGAGGAGGAGGAGGATTATGACCTTTACGCAATGTCTCCAATACCACAGTCCTCCTTTTCTTCTTAGCCTTTATTTCTCCAATGTCTTCTAAGAACTGTAGGTGGTTGTCGTGCTTAATTGATTCTTCGAGAGCCTCGAATAACTTCTTATGAACCTCATGCTTATGCTAGTTAGCTTCATACATCTTGTCTGAAAGGACAACTCTCATATCTGAAATAGTTAGGTCTTTAAACCATTGAAGCAGAGGAGCTTGCATTGCCCATTCTACAGCATCCTTAACTTCGTCTTCAATGGCGTCTGCTACCCCTTCATCGAAGTTAAGATGTTCCAGCCTATAGATACGATCCTCGAGGACATCGACAGAATTAGGCAGTTGTCTTTCAAGAGCTTCAATTCTTTTCACTGCTTTGTCGAGCAATTGATCAGATGTTAGTATTTGAGGTGGTGAAGCCGGTGGAGTGTCCGTGTTAGTAACAGTAACCACTGGTTCAAGTGATAGATCTTTAGCAGGATCAGGTGGTGGATGTTCGGTTGTAAGACCAGGTGCAGACATATGTGGGATGGTTGATGTGTCTTACTGGATGCTGACCGTGTACATGGACTCAGCTTCCTCTTTCTCATCATTAGGCTTATGAGTCTCGGTGTCAGAAGGTTTGTCATTCAAGAACTGATCACCGAATGAGAGATTGGCATCCAGATTCTTAAGTGAGGAAAGAGAACCCGTAGACATGTTAGGTTCCTCCATATGCCTGGTTTCATCAGATCTTGACTCAAGGTTCTCCTGTGAGTCTTTCAGCAACTCTTCATCATCATTCTGATCAGATTGGGTATCACTTGAAGCAGGAGTTTTTCATGTGTTTTGGATACCTCCTTTTCCAATCCAGTTAGTTCTTGAGCTGAAGATGATTCAACACTTCTTTTCTTTAGCTCAAATTGGGTGGTAGTTCCAGATGGTGGAGAAGAGATGGTCAGAAGCATGTGAGCAGCTTGTTCAGCATCCGCTCCAGCAATCCCTTTTCCTTTGTCTTGAGTGGGAGGAGATGTTTGTCATGACGCATGCTCAGGTTCTCTTATTGTAACTCCTCCCACTGGTGGTCTCATGTTCTGGCTTTCAAGGCTTTGTTTAATTACCAGTTGCAAAGCAGCCATGTCTTCATTAATCAAATTCGTATCTCCCCTTGAAGCCTCAGTTCCTTCAACGATCCCCTTACCAACTTCTTTCTTCTTCCTTTTCTGCTTATGTGCTGAAGTGTCAGTAGGTTGTGATCTGTCACGTCTCTTCTTGGGAAGGGCAGCATATGAGGTCTTTGAACTGGAAGTGGACTTTGTAGCTTTGGATTGTGATGGAATGGGAGAGTCTTCAACATTGGATCTGGATGCCCTTTTCTTGTATAATTTGAAGTGGTCAGACTTCTTAATATCGTTAGTGAGAAGAACATCAGGAATGGGCAATCCCAAGATTTCCTTATTGAAACCTCTGGCAATGTATTTGAGATTACCCAGAACAAATTCATCCTTAGCATTATGGAGGATTGATTCACTCCTAGGATTGAAGTTATGAGTCTGTTGCAAGTACTGGATAACAAGCTTCGAGAATCTGATGCTAGGAATCACAAGTTTGTGGACTTTCTTTCTTCCTTGAGCTTGATTCTGAACGTTTGTTCTATCGGTGATAAATGTGTTCATTGACAACGAGAATTCTTCCCAAATACGTTCTGAGACATTAATGTTCACCCCATTGACGAGACCCCATAGGATTTGCAGAATAGGTGTCCTTACTTTATCAAACCCTGAGGTTTTGCCAGATAAGCATAAGTTGAGAATGGTAGTTATGGCTCTCCATGGTTGATACATGTGTCCAGTGATGATATCTGAAGCCCTAGATATGCCAACTTGATAACCCAAACCAATCAGAAAGACTATTAGCTCTTCCGCACTAGGTGGAGGGGCAGATCGTATGGTGGGGTCACTGGGTGTGATTCCTAGGGCCTTGCTGAGAATGTCAGATGTGATTTCAAATTCCTTATCATCAAGCTTGCAGGAATAAGTGGCAGTGTTCTTGTCCCATGTGATGGTGTTCCAAAATTGTTGCAAGTAAATGGAAGGGATCGTGCATTGCTTGGTCATGGCACTGAAGAAATTAGTGTTTTTAAGAATATCAATTGCCACTTTGAAGACTGTATTTTGTTGCAGTCTTTCCATGTCCACAAAGCAGTTGTTTTTTCCTATCTCTACCCATTTGTTTTCTGGAAGAATTTCATTGTCTTTAAGAGCAATGGATGGAGTAGAGGTAGCAAGGTTCTCGGATGAAGTTGGGTTTGCCATTGAGATTCTGTAGAAACACACATACAACACCAGTATTCGAGGGCATGTTAGGTTAGACATGGTTAGTTGAACAAATTTTAATGTATCCTCATGACACAAGCACAACAAGTAGCATACATGATAGATTACCAATAAGCAGATTGACATACTTAGGAAATAGATTAAGTGGCAATAGTAATTTTCAAAGTAACAAATCATTTTGACAAAGTTTTTCAAGAAACAAGTTGTTTTGAGTCAAGATTGTGAAGAACAAAGTTGCTATAATAGGATTTCACGAGACAAGTTGCTATTATGGAATTGATAAAACAGATTTAAAAGAAGCAAGTTGTCAAATCAAGTTGCTGCAAGAGGAACCAGATACAAATTGCCTAGACTAAAGATGTAATAGCAAGTCGCTAAGAGAAATTTTGTCAAGACAACTTGCTACAAGTAAACTTGAACCAAGTCGCTAGCATGAAATAATTACATCAAGTTGCTTTACACAGTTTGACAAAACAAGTCGCTACAAGAAAAATGTTGACAAGTCGCTATTGTAAAACACAATATAGCAAGTCGCCAACTTGTCAAAACAAGTCGCTATAAGAAAAATACATAACAAGTCGCCATTATGAAAACATTTAAGTAAGTCGCTAACTTGTAAAGACAAGTCGCTATCAAAAGATACAAGTCTAAGTCGCTACAAATCAAATCACTAAGTCGCTAAGTTGTAAAGACAAGTCGCTATCAAAAGAAACAAGGCCAAGTCGCTACAAATCAAATCACTAAGTCGCTAACTTGTAAAGACAAGTCGCTATCAAAAGAAACAATGCCAAGTAGCTACACATCACATCACTAAGTCACTAGCAAGAATGTATTCAGATATCGCAACTCGCCATGAAGAACCTATGAACCAACTCGCTACCAAGAACACTGTGTTTAATAGGTAAGTCGCTACCAAGAACAAGTCATAGCATTCGCTTAACACTTTGAACCAATCAACATATATAACCATTAAAGAAACACCATCAAACTGCTACAATGAACAATTTCAATCAACCCATAAACACAAACAAAATTCATAAACACAACCGACACAAACCACATACGAGTGATACAACAAATTGCTCAAACGTCCCATTAATACATACAAATGTAGAAATATATCTATCCTAGTGAACCCAAACAACACCTTAATCCATTAACACATTTATCAAGTCTTTCATTTAAACAAGTCCATTAACAAACCTAGACGATGGGAGCAAATGACGAGGATCAAGTGCACAGTGGAATCTGTTAAGGGAACACAGTTAGGGGATACATATAATCTACATGATATGAATAAAAAACGTTGAGATAGTCTTACCATAAGCAAATCGCTAGCAAGAACAAGGTCACGAGAGAGAAAAGACTTTTGAGAGTTTTTGAAAAATATGTAATTGTGAGTCAAGTCGCTAGGGGATAAGACTTGATATTTCAAGTTTACAAAGTTCACATATTCAGTCCCTGTACTTGTGCAAACAAAAACAACTCGCTAGTAAAGATAAGGACAAGTCGCTACCATTTAGAAAAACCAAGTCGCTATCCCTTTATAAAGCAAGTCGCTATCTATTAACTTTTGTACCTATTGACACATCAGTCCTTGAACTTATCAGATTGCATGCAAATACAGTTGATAAAAACATGTTGATATGACAAGTACCAAAAATGACATAACATAGATAAGCTATCTAACACATAGGACATAACACAAACACGACTTAAACATGCATCAGCACACAATACATATCAAGCAATGGTGCAGAGAGAAACAGAGATAACGAGATAACTTGAAATATTCTCCCCCTCAATCAATGTTACCAATGAACATTGATTGAATTCTACCTCCCCCGTTATAAAACTAGAGTATATCTCTTGTTCGAACTTCATCTATGGTCCCGTGTCATTATTGAATGGCATTTCTAGGATCGTAGATGTTATCGATTACAAGAGATACATCTTTTATCAGATTGTGAGTAAAAATTTAATAATAAAAAAAATGATTTTGATTTAAAAAAATTTTTTAACAGAAAACTAATTTGTACACTGATTTAAGAGAACGAGTCCTGATTCAGGTTGAACAGGAGTCAAAGTACGAGGTACATCAATTCTGACAAGCTACAATTCCTGAGTGAGCAATCTTCATTTCTGATGGAAACCAAGTCATGATGTTCATGATTGAATTGAGCATTGTACCTGAAAAAGACTGAGGACACTTTCCACTAGTAACACATGTAGTATTGTAAATAGATGAGTTAGTGACATGAGTAACCTCACTACTGGATGTTGCACAGTTTGATCTAGGAGTGTCATTAATAGAAATCCCTTTAGGTTCAATATTCTTGAAAAGTTTTCCTGTGGGCATCCACTTAAGGCAAGATCTAGGTATGTAAGTCCGTTTGGATCCTGAAAACTTAAATAATCTACCAGTGGGAATCCATTTGAAATAGCTGCTAGTAGATTTGGATGTAGGCACTTCCCTGTTTTGAATATTGGTCCTTTTGTAATTAGTTTGTTTCTTAGGGGATTGATCAGCCATTTGATGCTTCTTATGAGAACTAGACGAACTCCTAGTATTCATGATCTTAGGACTTTAAACATTAAACTGGAGTTTGTTATTCATCATATCGGAATGAAATAGTGAAGTGACTGGTTTTGACAAAACATTATTCGCATCAACTTGGGTGGTAAGCTTAGATTTCGATGGTTTAAATCTTTCAGTTCTAAAAGAATTGGGCTGCCTAACTACAGTATGTTTTGAGTTGTTCTGAACAATTTGCTTTCCCAAGGTTGATGGTTTTGCAAACTTAGTGTTCACCCAATTTCCAATAGATTTCCTAAGCTCATTTTTTAATGCAACAATAGTGAAGCTCTTATCCTGAACTTGGGCTTTGAGGGCATCAATGTCTACCAACAAGGAGTTAGTTTGATCTATCAACTTGGAATTGTTCTCTAATAAGTTCTTTCTTAAGGACTCATTTTCCCTTAATAGGTTGGATACACACAGAGCCAATTCATCATTCCTAGATTTAAGCGTATCACTCACCTCATGGTTAGGATTGTTCATCCCTATATTACTTTTCTTATGCAGATATGAGAGTTCTAATTTCAGATTGCATATGGTTGAATCTTTGTCCTGAATCTGGGTTTTTAAGTGGTTAATTTCAAAAAATTCTCGAAATTCTGGGAATTCTGGATTTATGCAGGTGTTTGTAGTGAGAAAACTTTCTTCTCTTTGTTGTATTGCAATTTCCAAGGAAATGCAATGTTTTTCAAGAATTGAGTATTTGTTTGAAAGTTCATCATAAACCCCATTCAACACATTCAACTGAACATTCTCTTGAGCAGCTTCCCTAATGTACATTTCCACATTATCCATAAGTTGGATAAATATGTTGATGTACTCATGAATTTCCATTCCAGTATGTTTCTTGAATGAAATTCCAGTCACGTATTGATCAAAGTCTGCGGAATATTCCCCATTGATAAATGTCTGAAATTGGTTGTAGATTACTTGAAGTGCAGCATTCGAGTCATCAATTAATACCTTCTTTTTTTGGTAATTTTAAGCTTCAGTTGTTCTAAGTTCAGCAACACAGTTCTTGTCAATATGGATAAGTCCTGACGGAAGAGAGCACTACATGTTCGATCCCTAGTTGTGGATAACAGTTGTGTGAGGTGCTGATGAAGTAGTTGAAAGGACTCAATGTTGCATTCCATTTTCCTTGCATCATGTGTCATTAATAAGTGTGATTCAGTGAAATTTGACTCAGATTGTGAAGTGTTTTGATCATAAATTGCTGAATCAATCAAGGTAGAGCATTCTGAATAGCAACCAGTTTCATTGTTTTGTGAGGTATCATAAAGTTCAAGCACTTTGGAGATTAAAGGGTCAGTGATGTAAGACATTGTGTTGATGGATATTAGATATGAGTAACTTGCATCAATTCACCAAATTGCTATAAAGACAAGTCGCTAATAGAACAACTCGCCAAGAACAATAAAACCAAGTCGCTAGAAAATTTAGAACCAAGTCGCTAATCCCCAAGTCGCTAGGTAGCTACTCGCTAAACCTCAAGTTACAGTGAATCAAGTTGCTAAGACCCAAGTCGCTAAGACCCAAGTCGCTGAACACAAATCGCTATGGTACCAAATCGCTAAACAGTCAAGTTGCTAAGGAACAACTCGCTAAGTATCCAAATCGCTAAGAGACAACTCGCTAAGAACTAAAAGTACAAGTCGCTAGAAATAATGAAAGCAAGTCGCTACCCCTCCAAGTCGCTAGTTGTAGTGGAGAATCCACTAACTTGTACTGTTTGTCGGCTTGTTTCAATAGACAAGTCGCTACGACTAACATTGCAACTCGCTAAACATTACTGAAGCAAATCGCTACGAAGAAATTTAACTCCGAGACTCAAGTCGCTACCATGAAAAACTTCAAAACCACACTTTTCAACCCAAAAAAAGCCCAACCATAGTGATTCAAGCTTTCCAAATCAAAACCCAAGCACTTACAATGATTCTAAACACAAAAGTACACTCAAAATTCAAACTCTAACACAAGAAATGATCCAAATGATGCAAAAACCACTAAACTTTCTCAAACCCAAAAACCATCTAAAACCACTAGAAATCCAAGGATATGTAAGAGAGATTATCAAACCATGGCTCTTGATACCATTTGTAACATATTGGATTTCTCAAACACACAAGCAATCACAAATATAGGCGTATAGGTATATGATTTTAGAGAGAGAAAGTGGGATATTCTAGTAAGAGAAACTCATGGAAGGTTAGATTCAAAATGAACATCCAACCCTTTCCCTTGTGAGGAGAGGGCTATTTATACAAAGTAATACGCCCTCCTACGGGCTGTGAATCAAGCATACAATGGGTAAAGACCCGTCCTTCCTCCACGGTGTTGCACTAGACTAAACTATGCTAATAGCTGACTAACAAATAACATAATAAGCGATATGTCTACGAGCTAACTTAAGCTAGATTATACTTGGGGTGACCGATGCTTCACAATAGAATTTCCAATTCCTAACAGTTTCTGTTAAAATCAGTTTAATTGCACTCATAATAGCTTAATATTAGTAGTTGTAATCTGTCCTAATGGATTCATAGCTTATTTTATCCTTTTACTTCATAATTATTCAAAACAGATTCTGTAAGGGGTGTTTGGATTAGTAGTAATCACTGTGTTTAAGTTTGGTTCAGTTAGTCCTTAATTAGTTAATATAGGTTAGTTCAATCATAAAATTCATAATTTTTTCACAAAAAAAGTCAAAAATCTCTTGTAAATTCATTTATGCACTCATTTGGTAAAATCAGTTTGCTTAAGTTTTCATATAGGTGCATAACTAGTTGAAGTAGCTTAATTAGGTTTTGAACTAGCTTATTAAATCATTTATATTCAGTTTTGATCATCGAAAGTTCATAAAAGTCAAATTATCAAGTTTTTTAAAAAGTCAAAATTTCTGTTTTAAACTAGCTTATTACATCATTTATATTCAGTTAAAGACTACTAATTGTGAATCATGACTGAAGTAATGCAAGTAAAGATAAGTTTTTAACAAGATAAACACACAGAGTAATTTTCAACGTTTATATTCTTTATTAAAATGAATCAAAAATAATAAATTACCCAAGTACTTGCGGAATAGTACTTGGGATTGAAATGACAAGTATGGTATGACTCCTCATGAAGCTTAGGCTAAGTCTAAGTACAACTATTCAGGTACCACTGAGCTATCTCAGGGACATAGTCGTATTTGGAGGAGTGAAAGATTGCTTGTGTGTGTTTTTCATAATTGATTGCACAAGCTTAAAATCTTTCACTCCAACTCTTTGGCTATTTATACATGTATGGTTTTTAACTATATCCTAAAGGATAAACTGACAGGTTACAGAAGACAAAATACTGATGTATTTTGTCTCATTCAATGGTTATTAAGAGTAAGTGACAAGGCTCCTTTTTTCATGTCAGTGATGACACTGAGCCTGGTAGTTAGCGATTCAGGGAAAGTTTGACTTTGGTTGATAAGGACTTCGTCTTATCTGTTCAAACTTATCCCGCCTTATCCCGCTCATTCTTCATCTCTTTAGCCTTGTCTTTATCTTGTATTGTCTTCAATGATAATAGTTGGTGAGGAGTTTTGGGATTCAGTGAGTTATTGTCATCACTCACTGAATCCATCATCTTCTTCTTGACTCAGTCTTTGCCCCTTAAGTTCCGCCTTACTGAGTGGAGAGACTTCTTCTTTGTCTCTTACTGAGTATCCTGAAGACAGCTTACTGAGTGGCTATGCGCTCAGTGACTTGATATTGTTTAAGGTTCTAAACACTTAGGATATTTTCTATTCAAATCCTAGAATTAAGGGGTTTGGGTATTTACTGAACCCAATAGTCTCCCCCTATTTGGATATACAAATAGCCTAAGTGTTTAATCAGTGTAAGTGAGTAAATGGCTTCTTCTTACACTGAATGTACTAATGATCATAATAAGGAACGCTGAATTTTAACAAAACATACATCGTTTATTCATAAGATTACAAAGTTCCTATCACTAGTACAAAAGATAAAATGATACAAGCTTCAATGATGTCAACCAAGGTGGATTCCCAGTGCTTCTAGCTTTGGCTTCTTGGAGAGTAGAGTTGCTTTGTCAGGATGATCTCTCACTTTGGCATTGAGGTCAGCACAAAACCTGATGTTAGCAGGAGACTGAATTTGAGAGGCACCTGTTATGTAACTCAGCATTGTAGCTACACCTGCCTGATCGATATCACTTCACCTTTGAAATGTTGGGTTTCCATATACATCAATGAAGAAGAGTCCTATTTCAGGCTCTTCAATGACCAAGCAATTCACAAACTTTACCCCTTCAGGCAGCTCCCTGTTACAGTCAAAACCAGGCACTTTGGCTTCAGGTTCAGATCAACCCCTTTTTCTTTTTCTTTGGGATGATTAAGGTTGAGATCCTTGAGCCTCAGGAAGAGTTGACTGTATCCCAAGCTGATTTGGTGCATCCTTTAGTCTTTCATAACGTTCTTGAAGGATTTCATCAATTCCTTGACCACCACATTTTTATTCTTTTCAATGATGGGACCAAGTTCATCAAGCTTAGTGATCCCGAAGTCAGTTAACTTCAACGGATCATGAACTTCAAAGTCCCTTTTATCATCCCTCATGTAGACATTCATTACCAGTGGTTTGAATTTGGGGATGATGTATACATCAGAGATCTGTTCAGGTGCCCTTCTGCTTGTCATGGTCCAGTTGTAGTGATCAATCCTTTCTATAAAGACGAAACCATTTGCAAACGATATTTGCAAACGATATTGCAAAACACTCGTTTAGCCTTCCTAATTACTTGACGCCCTCAACAAAGGGAAGCACCCGTCAAGGGGGGAGCTAAGACGAGAATCATTCTCATCTCTTACTCTCTATTTTCATATTTTTACTTTTCACATGTTTTTTTTCAAACAATGTGTTAGTTTTTTTTCGACGCTCTTTTTGTTTCGACTAAAAGGGGAAGAAGATAGTAAAAACTCCAATTCAAACTTTTACGAATTTTAGTTTTTCCTTAAAATAATCTTATGTTTTGTCATCAACAAAAAGGGGGATATTGTTAATACAAATAAGCCGTAAGAACGTTTATTTATAATTTACGATCTTCTAATGTTTTGTCGATAACAAACGTAAAATCATTTTAACGAAACAAATAAAATACGTAAATGGTTTGAGCCAATAGTTTACTAACACACCCATGACCCATGATCCATGACCCATAACCCATTTAGGAGGAGCGTCCTACGGATCCCCAGGAATACACTGGACGGATCCTTCAAGCAAGGGATCCGTGGGATCCGGGGGAAAGTAGTGATTTTTGTCTGTAAACAGTGAGTCATTTATTCATTGTAACTCACTCCTTTTACACACATTCTCTCTTAATGTTGTAAACTCTCAACCTCAGATCCAAAGGATCTTTCTAGGTAGTTTTGTGTTTGTGTGATTCTCTAGGTTCCTCTTAAAGGCGAGATCACCACCTCTTGAAGTCGAGCAAGCTCAAGTCCATGGGTTGCCAAGCTTCGTCATCATCAAGACTACTAATGTTATCTTTTTGATAGTTCTTTCCTCTCTCATTAGAAGTGTTGTGTTGAAGACATAGGTGAAAGATGTCTAAAGGGTCAAGTCAAAGGCATTAGTGAAGAGTGCCGAAGATCCGTATCAAAGGCATTAGTGAAGGGTGCCGAAAGTCCGTGTTGAAGGCATTAGTGAAGGGTGCCTAGGTGTCGTGTCAAAGACATTAGTGAAAGGTGCCTAGGGTGTACATTCGATATGGTGCATCGATATACAAGATAGATTAGTTTGGGTCAAAGGATATTGATATCCTTGTTGATGTTGTAATAAGGAGTGGATCTCCTTTGGGATAGGTTTTGTGTAGTGTTGGGTAGTAGTTCTTCCTTAGTAATGGAACTCAATATCTAGCCTTGTACCGGATAAAGTGTAGGCGACGTTGTGTTAGGTTTGGTTCTACCTCGTGGAAGAACCTGGTGTCTAGCCTTGTACCGAATAAAGAGTAGGCGACGTTGTGAAGGCTTCTCCACTATAAGGATTTTTTGTTGTGTAGTGATTACGAACTATCGAGTAGGTGACTCGGGGAGTGGAGTAGGGCAAGGAAGGTATCCTTGTAGCCGAACCACTATAAATACTCGCGTTGTGGTTTTGTGCTTCCTACTCTTTATCTTTGCATTGGATATTTATATGTTTATCTATCAACATCCAACATACACATCAAATAGATTGACATAAGTCGATCTAAATAATTTAAAACAAAGTTTTAATCGGTAAAACTATTCAACCCCCCCCCCCTTCTAGTTTTCCACACGCACAATATGAGCATTCACATTTGCCAAGTGGGCATTGGCAAGTTCCTTCACATACTAGGCAATAATAGATCTCTTCTATCATACTTTTGAGTATATATAGATCTATAGAATCATCGTCAGGATGTGCTATATAGTTTCAAAGTTCGCATACACTTTCATTAATACTATCGAGTATGTGAACATCCGTCTTTTTTTTTCTTTTTTTTTACTACAGAAATTCAACGTTAACAACATCAGAATTATCTTCTTTTTTTGTACCATCAACTTTTGAAAGTGAATCTTCAACACTTCCATTATCAAATCCAAAGTTATTTGATGAATCAACTTTATCATCTTTGACAAATACTTTGATATTAGTTGTTTTATCTTTATCGAGTTGTTTAACAATTCTCATTATAAATTTGAATCACTAAAAAAATGGCCTGCATAAAATTATGTAAGAAAAAATCAATAATAATAATATTAAAGAAAACACATAAAATAATAAAAAAGTTATATTAAACAAACCTTAAAACGTGTATGTAAAACTGACTAAAAGATTGCATGCATATAAATAAATACCAACATAAACATTTAAATTAAGATTAATAAATCAACAATTATAATTAAACAATAATATAAAATATATATATATATATATATATATATATATATATATATATATATAGATATATAAAGTCAACTTTGAGGAATTAAAATCGCATAAAACTTGTATATATGAATAAGTTAGGGATAAGAATCGGGTGTTTATACAGCCCAAATTGATAAGCCGGTTTGTGTATTTTTTTTTATTATTATGTAAATATTTTCTTAAATTATAGTAATTTAAATCGCATGATAGTTATTAAATTTTGTTAGATTCGTGTTTGCTTATTAGACCTTTTAAATTTATTATATTTAAAATATGCTTTGTAAAATAAACCTTTAAATGTATTATATTTTAATTGGGCTTTGTAAAAAATTACCATTGGTAATTTTTGGGCTTTGCAAAAAATTGGGCTTAATAATATTAGAGCTCTTTAAAAAAATTGTAACCATGTATACATTATAAAAACACCTCTTTTTAATAAGAAAACACACAAACAAACACACGTCCAAAATGTCGACATCAGAAAACGAAAAAATAAATAAATAAATCACCATTTCTTTCGTCATCTTCATCTGAATCAGATGATGATTCTCATTTAAGGAAAAAATTGAAGAAAGTTGCTGATGTGTTAAATTTAGTCTAAAATTTATAATAGTCGACTTAACCTATTAGACTAAGTCTTACGGGCTGTGTACCTGGTCAATTATAGCTAGGTTGGTAAGTACAGGTCATTTGCAAGGAGTGGTTAAACCTAAACGCTAACCTAATAGATTTTCTATAGTTTAAAGGGGTGGTTAAATCTGAAAGATTGACACAATTTTAACATTAATTAAACTATTAAAACAAGATAAGTAAATTAAACTAATTTAAACTACGGTTATGATCAATTAAAGAAGAAAGTGTTAACCATGTTACTTCTAATACATTTTATTGATTCGTTTATAAGTGCAATGACCTAATGACTTATGTTGGTGGACTTAGGAACTGCAGACAACATATCATATCTATTGTAAACTAAACCAAGGGTTAGTCGCGCCTTGTTCTATGAATGCAACCTATATACTAAAGCAAATTATCGGTCTACTCAGTTACATCTACGCAATAAGTGTTTCCAACTAATCTATACTATTCATCTACGGTAACCTAAGGCTAGTAGCGAAACCTACTCTTCTCAAGTGCTACCTATTTTGAAGAGTACTTATGTTAACTTACGTGTTTTAGTCATTTTTCGTCTAACCTCGGGGGCCTAATCCACGAGTCCTAAGGAAGAGGCGCCAATGAAGACAGGTCAAAGGAACCCACCATAGTGATATGGATTACCTACTGTTAGGGATGAGCACGGTACCGATCCCGTACCGAATTAGTGTGTCCGATTTTTTCCCGAGCATAAATTAGTGGTACCGGTACCGTACCGAACGGGATTCGGATACCGGTACCGGTATCGGTACCGGTACCAGTACCGGGAAATCGGGTTTTCCCCGCTTTTTTTCAGGAATTTCCCGATTTGGTGCCGGTCCCGTTCCGAATTAGTGGTCCCGAATTTTTTTGCACCTTATTTCGTAGTCGATCTAGTACCGTACCGTATTTCAAGAATCGGTACCGTTTCGGTACGGTACCGGTACTGTTCCGGTTCGGTTCCGGGATTCGGTTCGAAATGCTCATCCCTACCTACTGTTGTGCCCCGTGAATGACTTGACTTAAAATAATGAAAATTTAAAACTTTTTCTCGAAAATGCTTTGACTATAACGGACCCACTATTACTCTGATATAAAACGACAAGATTCTATGACGATTAACACTTTTAAAATACTTACAATAGAGTATTCCCGAAAACTCTTTCCAAAATAAATGATACAAAACAATAGCCAAAAACACTTCTGTTCTCCAAGCGCAACCGTGTTTCCCATAAGGAATACGCCGTATTTCCCTCTGGACCCGATACGACGTCTTCCGAGGGAAGAATACGCTGTATTGCTTCTAAGCTTTAATGCACCATATCCATAGCTTGGATACGCCATGTCGAGCATGTGTAATATATAGCAGCTGCAGAAAACACATGAAAACCAACACTTGACACAACCCATTTTGACTCCATTTTAACATTATGACCTGTACCGAATACATTTCCATTTTACATTCAAAACTATAACAATCATACCATAATGTATTAAACGGCACTTGACCCATTAAACCCCAAAATGGGTATAGATACGTACTAAACCAAATACCCCTTTAACCAAAATGTAAACACTTTAGACCATTACTATAACAACCCACATCGACACACTTTGACTACACATAGACTCGATTTTTAACACTTAAATTTATCTTAACAAATGACTCATGACACTCGGGGGTCCAACCTTGATTCAAGTTCGGTATCTAACACTAAGCTCTAACATAATCCAATACTCTTCTAATGCGCACTTCCAAAGCTTAAGCCTTATTCCAAGTACTTACCATCTCCCCATGAACACCTACAAAACATGGTTAACTATAACGTAAGCGAAACGCTTAGTAAGTAACTAAGTTGAAACATATTTAACACGTCATTCATCATATTAGCAATATGAACTCTTAAAACCATTCTAACACATAATACCATCAATTCACTATCCAAGCCCATAGAAATTCCCATAAACTATAACACAAAACCATAATAATCTTAAACACATAATAGTCATCATAAAACGTACCTTAGTCATTCCATAATTATGAACTAACACTTGTATAATCTCACTAGGAAAGCCTTCTATAAAACCATACTTAATAAATCCAATACTTTATTCCTACAATCTCATTCATAATCACATATATGAGAAAATTCATAGTAAGGACATATTAATCATAGCTACTTACCTTAGCTCCAAGCTAAGTTACCAAAACATCACCATCACTGTGGAAAACTAGAAAGGAGGGTTTAATAGTTTTACCAATTAAAGCTATTTTTTAAAATATTTAGATCGACTTATATCAATCTAATTATATGTGTATGTTGGATGTTGATAGATAGATATGGAAATGTGTAAAGTAAAATAGAATAGTGAGAAACACAAAACCACGACACAAGTGTTTATAGTGGTTCGTCTACAAGGACACCTTCCTTGCCCTACTCCACTCCCCGAGTCACCTACTCGAGAGTTCGTAAACACTACACGACACCAACTCCTTATGGCGGAGAAGCCTTCACAACGTCGCCTACTCTTTTTCCGGTACTAGGCTAGACACCGGGTTCTTCCACAAGATAGAACCACACCTATCACAACGTCGCCTACCCTTTATCCGGTACTAGGCTAGATACCGAGTTCCATTACAATGTAGGAACTACTACCCAACACTACACAACACCTAACCCAAAGGATACCAACTCCTCATTACAATACCATCAAGGATATCAATATCCTTGGATACAACATGTCTCTATTTGTACATCGATGCACCTCATCGATTATACACCCTTGGCATCTTTCACTAATGCCACTTGACTTAACTTCTAGGCATCCTTCACTAATGCCCTTGACACGGACGTTTGGCACCTTTCACTAATGCCTTCGTCTTGACTCCTTTGGTATTCTTCACTAATGCCTTTTACACGGACGTTAAGCACCTTTCACTAATGCTTTCGTCTTGACTCTTTTGGCATCCTTCACTAATGCCTTTGACACAACACTTCTATAGAGGAAGAAAGAAGTATCAACAAGAGAACCTCTGTAGTCTTGATGATGACGAAGCATGGCAACTCATATACTTGAGCTTGCTCGACTTCAAGAGGTGGTGATCTCGCCTTTAAGAGGAACCTAGAGAGACACACAAAAACAAAAACACAAACTATATAGAGAGATCCTTAGGATCTAAGGTTAGAAGGTTTACAATACTTGGAGAAAGTATGTGTAGGAGTGGCAACCCAAAATGAAGAAATGACTCACTATTTATAGAATAAATTTAGCTACTGTTCCACGGATCCCACGGATCCCTCACTTGAGGGATCCGTCCAGTGTAATCCTGGGGATCCGTGGGACGCTCCTCTTTGCCCATGGGTTTTAGGTCATGGGTCATGTGTTATGGGTCATGGGTCCTAGACTTTGGACCATGGGTATCCAAGTAGATACAATGTATCTACAAGATGCAATGCATCTAGTCCATGGGTCATGGATAATATCCATTTATGACTTATGCATGATGTCATGCAATGGGTTATGCTCCATGGGTATGGGTCATGGACTTTGGGTTTTACCCAACTATATTTAATGTATTTGGTCAATGGGTCAAATACTTAAACTTCTAACCATTTATATTACTCATTATAATACATACTAGTTATGTATATATCTACCCAATATGTAAACACTAGTTGTTATACATATGTATTACTAATCATAAAATCACTTTTACTTGTTTAGTGTTTTATGTGAAAACGTAAGTGTGTTAGTAAACTATTAGCTCAAACCATTTATGTATTTTACTTGTTTCGTTAAAATGATTTTACGTTTGTTATCGACAAAACATTAGAAGATCGTAAAATATAAATAAACGTTTTTACGGCTTATTTGTATTAACAATTTCCCCCTTTTTGTTGATGACAAAACATAAAGTTATTTTAAGGAAAAACTAAAATTCGTAAAAGTTTGAATTTGAGTTTTTACTCTCTTCTCCCCCCTTTTTTTTGAAACAAAAAAAGCGTCGAAAAGAAACTAACACATTGTTTTTTAAGAAAAACATGTAAAAAGAAAAAAATATAGAGAGCAAGTGACGGGAAGAGTTCTCGTCTTAAGTCCCACTTGACGAGTCCATCCCTTTGTGAGGGCGTCAAGTAAGAAAAACTACTAAGCTAATAAATTGCAACTACGTTTGCAAATGGTTTCGTCTTTGTGACGATGATGCTCCCCCTTGATTATTGCAACTTTGCAAAGGGACGTTATATAACTTAATGTATTGCAAATGATTTTGCAATGTATTGCTTTGACACGAAACACCCCCTAGCTTAGGGTGTCAAAGTCTTCATGTGTATATTGAAAATCTACAAAACAAAGGTTAGAAAACAAGTATATAATGCATAATTTCCTGCAAATAAGACTCAAGTTAGTAGAAAATAGGTCTTGTGTTGCACGGATCCCACGGTTCCCTCCTTGGAGGGATCCGTCTAGGCAAAAAGAGGGATCCATCTGTCTGAAATCATAAGACAACATTGGTGATGTAACAAGTGATGTTAACGTCAAAATGAGGTATGTATTCAGGCAACAAACATATACTCAAAACAATATGGCATATAACATGTATTTTCATTCAATAAAACAATGAGAAATGATCTACAAATCTCTAAAACTAAGATAATGATTTAAAACATGAAATGTGATTCCTAAATGATCTAAGTTAAGCTTAAGACTAGAACACAACTTTAATCCTTAAGCTCACGGTTGTTTATGTTTGTTGACCTCATCGAAACGTTCGAGGAGGTGATAAAACATGAAACGTTGCTCTTCACGTAGTTCATGTATCAAGCCTTCAACGTGTTGACAATGATAACAATCCTTGTCATGGCTTTGAAAAGATGGTGGTAAAGATGGAGCAGTTTGATGTGGACTCAAGTGAAGGGGGTTGAGCATCCTCAAACGGGATTGGTGGAGGCACATTCAATGATGGCTCAACGAAGGATGATGGTGGAGGAAGAGAGGTGTCAACTTCCATGTGGTCGGGTGGTTGACTTTGATGATTCCTCATAATCCAAAATGGACCATTTGAAGGAAATGCAGAAAAGGATATCGGTGCAAGTGTAGATTCATGATAACATCAAATAGTCCTAAATATTAAGTGTCAATTTCCCCCGATAATGCTTGTAATTTATATCATTTATATGGATTTATGTTTGTTTTCCATTGTTTTCCACTTTCAGGTAAATTATGAGCATTGGAGCTAAAGAGACGCGGAACTGGAGAAATATCAAAAGATTTATCACATTATGCTACTTTGAAGAAGTTACGGCGTAACTCATCTCTCACATTACGCCGTAACTAAAGCGTGACTCAGAAAACCAACTCATCAGAAGGTTACGGCGTAACTCTTCCCAAAGGCTACGACCTAACTATATTAGGTCAAATGAGGTTCCAAGCCGCTGATACTTACGCCGTAACTATTTCATTAACTACGGCGTAACCAAGTTTATTGAAGACTACGGCATAACCACTAATAAGGTTACGCCGTAACTAGCAGATCTAGTGCTAAATATGAAGGAATTGAAGGTTACGGCGTAACTCTTGTTATAGTTACGCTGTAACCCAGATCTGGCCTATAAATACCCCACGAATTCCAGCATTTCTAATCATCCCATTCCACACACAACAACCATAGAACATGGGAAAAAGCTAAAGGCAGGTCTAGAGGAGCATACGGAGCTGTCTCCAAGGGAGAAATCACTCACCTACGATAAGCATTAGCATTTTATCTTTTCTTTACTTTCGATTCATGTATTTCGTACCTTTGAATATCGAATTGATTTGTATGGTTAATATGAGCAGCTAAGCACCTCTTGGTGCTGGCCTAGTTATGATTCCTTAATTGTTTTGTTTGTGTTTACATTACTTTCGCATAATTATTTCTAAGTGTATGCATGCATAGTTTATTGGTAGCTACCCTTGTTTCAGTAGTTTGAATGGCGGTAGAGGCCAATTTCCTAGAATATATGACCAATTGACCCTAGGTGAGCGAACTGAGACGGGAAGGGTAAGATATGACCAACTGACGACCCTTTCTACTTGTGCGATTTGAGCAATTGATCACCTACCGTTTGGATGAACTTAAGAATTAGGGGGTGAGTGTTTAAGTTGCTAACGCCCGGGCACTCACTATTATAAATCTAGCATGTAGCGGTTCTTAATGACTTGGCTTAGGGGACCGGAACAACGGGACTTATGAGGGACACCGACTTCTCCTATGGTGGCATCTTTGCTGATAGGTTAGGGCAAATTGACCAAATGTTGTCCTCTCGACTTTGACCCACCTGAAGTAATTGGAAGTAAGTAGATGTAGACATAACTAGCTAGGAGGATTAACTAGGTTAGCACCACTCTCCTCTAATGATTTACCCTTTACCTTTTATCTGCCTTTATTTGCTTTATTCTGCTTTAGTAGTTTAATTAATTAATTCCTTATCGAAACCATTATTAATCTATGACATCTAGACTTAGTAATAATCCAACACACATAGCTCTTGGGACGACCTCGGCTTTACCAAATACTACACTACAAACGACCGGGTACACTGCCCGTTAGTGCATTAGGGTAGACCATAGGTATAACGAGACTTTATAAATATTAAAACCTTGTCAGTAAAACCTGCATCAGGTTTTTGGCGCCACTGCCGGGGAGTTATATTAGGATTAATATTAAGTCTTTCATTTCGTTTTAAACTTTTCTATTATTCTCACGATCATTATTCGAGTTTTCAGGTACCATGGAAGTTGTTAACATCGATGACCTCACTCTTGAGGAATATTTGGCGTTGACAAGAGTGGAACAAGGGCCGGGTCTCGTAAGACCGGCAATTGGAGTGGATGTCCGTTTCGAAATCAAAGACCAATTTATGAGGGAGCTTCGTGCTAACCCTTTTTCTGGAAACATGGACGAAGATGCATATGAGCACGTTGAAAATGTCCTATACATCGCAAGCCTTTTCAACATTTCGGGTGTGTCTCATGATGTTGTTATGCTAAGGGTATTCCCAATGACTCTTACTGGAGCTGCCAGAAGATGGATCGAAAGATTGCCCGCCAAGGCAATTAATACTTGGGCTCTACTTAAGAAGCACTTTATTCAGAGATATTGTCCGCCATCGAAAATTTCTAACCAGCTTTTGGAGATCCATAATTTTAAACAAGAAGACGATGAAACGTTGTATCAAGCTTGGGATAGATACAACGATCTCTTTTACAAATGTCCAACACATGATCTGAACATCCAGCAAAAGGTCAACATCTTCTACAAAGGGATCAACGTAACTACAAGAAAAATGCTGGACTATCAAGGACCTATCCCGAACATGACTCCTACCCAAGCCCTTGAAGCCATTCAGAAACTCGCCGATCAATGTCAAAAATGGCATGATGGGGGGGACAACCAAAGCTTTAAGAAAGGTTCAATAAGCATTGCTACCATTTCAAGAAAATTCAAAAACCTTGGAAGAGATATGAAGAAGCTTCGGGAAAATGTTCATGCTATTCGGACTGGATGCAATAAAGGTGAAGACTAGGGCCAAACCGGAGATTTTCCTAAAATAAAACCCCGAGTCGAGAAGGTAATGTATGGAGAAGGGAAATCCTTCTATCAAGACTCTTTCAAGGCAAGAAATTCTTCGCTCGAGGAATCAATAAATAAGTATCTTGAAGAAGATAATAAGCGGCAAGCCGACAGGAATGCATTGTTCAAAAAATTCCATGATACTAGAACTGCTCTCCTTGAATAGCATAAGGATATGGAGGACAACAAAGAATTGATTGTGGAAAATGATGTTAATCTTGAGAATTCACTTGATGATAGTTTCTGTAATGCCATATACTCCAGCAACGGAAAACCCCTCTATACCCCTTTCAGATGCGATGAAGAGGAGCTCTCCGAATTGCAAAAACAAGATGAAGTCATGAGTAACAAGACGAGTCTCCCAAAGGGTGAATTACAGACAGATATCGAAGCTGCTACGTGAAAAACGAAGTAAAATTAAATGCCAGATGCTCTGCAGTCATCCTAAATCAAATCCCTCTCTAGGAAAAGGACCCAGGAAGTTTCATTCTCCCTTGCTCCATTAATAATTTACATAATATCGATGCCTTAGCTGACCTAGGGGCTAGTATTAGTATCATGCCATTCTCAATGTGTAAAAGATTGAATCTCGGCCCTATCAAACCCCTTTGCATGACCATAGAAATGGCTGATAGAACGGTTAGCATACCAAGAGGGATAGTTGAGAATGTGCTCATCAAAATTAATAATTTCACTCTTCCTGTAGACTTTGTTATTTTAGACATGGAAGAAGACCTCGACATTCCTTTAATTTTGGGAAGACCCCTTCTGGATACTGCTCGTTCTAAGATTAATGTTTTCGAAAAGATCATCACTTTAAAAATAAATGATAGAAAGCTTAAATTGAATATGGATGACGTTGGAAAATGTCACCCAGTCAAAACTGTTTATGTTATCAAGAAAGGAAAAAGCAAAATTGTTCCTTCCACCATCACACACAAGCACTACGCTACTAATGATCGAAACATGCAGGGTAGGAATTCCAAGGAATGCAACAAAGGAGGAATACAACGCAATGACACCTCGAAAACTATAGAAAACGAGTCTGATGAAATTTGGCGCGAAGTTCAGAAAGTGGAATACAAGCACTTTCCCAGATTAAAATATCATTGGTGTAAGGCTATACCCATTGACCATGATAAAGGATTTGATCTTTGGGCTTCATGCAACCCTTACTTGGATGTTTGTGATGGGGGACACGACAGTGAAAGAGTAAAAAACAACAAGTACTTATGGTCCACAACCAGTGACAAGGAAATAACATTTGAAGCCTGGGTACAAATTAGATATGGAGAGGTTAGCAATGATGATAAAAGAAAAATATGGACTGATCTTTGTCTCAGCAAACCCTGTGAGAATAATCATGAAACAACATCCTCAAATAAGGAGCCAGATGGTCGAAAACATTGGTGCGAAGTAATAAAGACCATTGATGGGGATTCTTGGGCCTCGTGTGATCCTTATGATGATAGCTGTAATGGAGGAAGTAATGCCAAAAGAGTAGGAGCGGGTGAATTTCTGTGGTGTTCAACTACTGATAATAAGCGAACCAAGTTACAATGGTCAGGGGGATTAAGGTTTAACGATTAGGTAAAAATCAAGTATGGAAAAGTGGATACTTCCACTAAAAATAAAATTTGGAAGGACTGCCTGAATGACAATAACCCTGATAAAGTGACTCTTTAAGACACGGGTAACTCAACAATTGATGACAGAATAAACACGAGAGAAGATTGCAAGAACAGGTGTATGAATGATTCAATTGAAGTTAAGAATTGCAGCAAAATGGGAATAATGGACCACCATGAGCCACGATATAATTCTAGTGTAACTAACCTTGAAGATGAGGAGTATACGCGAAGCAGACGCAAGCTCCTTGGGATCCAATATAAAAAAACACCACCGATTTTCGCCGAAAGATTTGAATTCACAAGGTATCATCTGGGGTCGCGAAAAGTGGGAATCAAAGAATACCTCCGCACAGCGTCCAATGTCGCGTGGATTAGGAACAACTTAATGACTGACGTGAAGGAAGTCGGGCAAGTCCGAAGGCCTCCATAGAAGCCCCGTGGCTTTGAGTCTAACTTAAAGACTAGTAAATAAAGAAAAGTGCTCTTTCGGGAGACAACCCGAATTATCCCTTTCTTTTGTTTTATTTCCATTTCTGTAGGGTTTTGTGTTTTCTAACCATTTTTCCAGGAAACGAGGAAATAATTGCTGCTGCAGTTTGCTGATCTGACCAGAGTTACGGCGTAACTCAACTCATCTATGTGATTACGCCGTAACCAACTTTTTGCAGCAGAATTCTTGACGCATTACTAATTACGGTGTAATACCATCCCTGTGGTTACGCCGTAACCACCCGCTTTGCAGCTTATGCCAGGTTTTGCCAGTTACCACGTAACTTCCTCAAAAGAGTTACGACGTAAGCTTCCTCTACTTTAATTCTTTCATTTTAAAACACAATAACCTTGTATTAGTATTTTAAATGAACTTTGTGGGTGTGTTCCTTGTAAACCCTCACGAGACTTCACTCGTCCACTTGGGACACCAAGTTGTTTAAAAGGCTTATTGCATATGCTAAATGCAACCGTGATTCCTACGAAAGTGAGTTAGGTTTGTTTTTCATTTTTCATTTTTTATTTTTCTTTTTAGAATTATGCTTGTCGGTAGTGTGATTTCAGGGATTGAAGTTTGTTCATGACGCTTATACGAAGGCATGTCTCTTTCGTGGGCCTTCTTTCTTTATGGAGCGAATTTCAAGGAAGTTCTCGCTCTAATTCTACTTTTCTCTTCACCTTTATTTAATGCTTAGTACAAAAAGGACTTTGTACAATTCAAGTGGGGAGACGGGAGTAGAATTATCTCTTGAACATTATTTTGCCCTCGTTTTCTAGTTTATTTTGAAAAATTATGCCATTTTTAAAATTTTGACATGTTTTTCTTAACCTAACTAGATTAGACCTTAGCCGAGCACATACAACCCTTGATATACTATATTATGAGATTAGCCTTATCCATTTCCAATATTTTACCCCAAATCTACCAAATTATGAGTGTGCCGGTAGCTTGAAAACTTTAGAACTTGGCCTTTGCATCATTTCAAGACCATAGACGAGGTATGCTCGATGTATTTGGACTTTCAGTTTTAGAAGGCAATATTATAGGATTATCACCCAAATAGCCTACCATTGTGTGTCTATCGATTAGTCACCTCGACTTCTCGACCCCCATGTGAAACCCTTTTGTTGCACTCACCTTTAGGGCAAGATACCCCTAGATACACCCATCCGAGCCATTCCTTTAATTTTGTTAACCCAATATATTGTTTCGATACACCTATACACCTTAGCCTACCCTGTAGTCTTTATTTGTGATTGGGAAGTCATCATTTGCCTAAGTTCAAGGTTCAAGTGGAAAGGTTTGGAAATCACGCTTTCATCGACGACTGTTAGGAATTAGAAATTCCATAGTGAAGAGTCGGTCACCCCAAATATAATCTAGCATAAGTTAGCTCATAGACATATCGTTATTTACTAGTTATTAGTTAGTTATTTAGTTATTAGTTTAGCTTAGTGCAACACTGTGGAGGAAGGATGGGTCTTTACCCACTGTATACCTAATCCACAGGCCGATAGGAGGTCGTTATGTCTGTAACTATAAATACCCCTTCCATCCATGGAAGGGGTGGTGCTTCTCAATCTAACATTTGATAATTTACAAAGCAAGTCTCTAAGTAGAACACCCTCTCATTGTTTCTCTCTCTAAACTATGGCAAACATGTATTTCCATCATCCAAGACCACCCGAATCATCAACACAATAAATATAGGATCCTAACAATTGGTATCAGAGCCATGGTTATTGTGTTATCTTTGATTTGTGTGGTTCGTACCATGGTTTTTTTGTGTTTTGGTGATTTGTTTATGGTTCGAATCTTGTTCTAACTGTTTTTTATATATAATTTTGTTGTCGGAAAAGTTTTCTTTCTGAAACTATGGTAAAAACAGTTCTAACTGGTCTATTCAAAAGGATAACAAATACCTGTTTTGTGTCAAAAAATGTCCAAACAGTTTTGTTTCATCATATTTTTATAAATTTTTGTACCAAGTCTTATCCGTGAAAGTTATGGTCATATGGTATATCTTCTTGGTCAAAATGAGTCTATGTCCTTTAGCAGTTTTCTGGGTTTTTCTGGTCAGTTCTTGAGGTCATAAATGGTCAATGAAGCATATTTTCTGCATTTTCTGGGTAAGTATGAAGGTGAACGGTTTTTTATGGTCGGAAAACTCATCAGAAAATATCAAATTTCTTCTAGCGACTTGTCTAAGTGTCCAGATTCAGTGTACTTTATTTATAGAGACTTGGTGTAGCGAGTTGAGTCATAAATCTGCCTAGCGACTTGTCTTTACAAGTCGTAGCGACTTGTCATGTGTGCTAGCGACTTGACTCTGCTAGCGACTTGACCAAGGTAGCGACTTGACTCCAAAATTATGGCTAGCGACTTGACATAGACAGAAATGAAGAAGAAGAATCATCACTAGACCTCGACCACAATATTACCATTTACCTAAAACACCAAGTCTCGGCCTCAAGTCACCCATCATTGGTCCAAGAGTAATTAAAAACGTGAACTAAGAACAAAACCAAATCCATCAATAATAATCCAACATCACAACTTCAACAACAACTCGAAATCTATCCTATCCTCCATCTTCTATATCAATATTTTCTAGACTCAAACATAATGAAAAGAAGAAATGAATCACAGAAGTGGTTTGTGCTTATTCTAAGTCTTATAAAGACCTTCAAGCGTCTACTTTACACAACCATGTCATCACAGATCCATAAACAAGAAAATTAAATGATCTCAAGTTATTTTTCGTGTGTTTGTGAATTAATACCTAACCATCTTAGGTCATCATACACGAATTAAAACTCATCATAGATCAAAGTGTGAAGCTTGCACCTCAGTTTATTGCTCGAATCTTGAAGATAGAACAAAACCAAGAATGATTTCATTCCATTTCTTATTCGGTCACAAAAGTATAAAACGATGGAAGGATTAAATACCTACCTTCGTGGTACGTCAAACAATATTGAGTCGAAAAAGATTGAAGCCATCCCTGTGGCCACGATAACGAGCCTCAAGCCAACCCTGTGGCGAGGTCACCTTGTTGGAAAGAAGAGGCATAATTATTTTGTGAGATGTATTAGGGTTTGCATTGTGGTTGTGTTTGTTGGTGAGAAATGATTTGAAGGAGGCGTTTAATTTGTGAGAAATATTAGGGCAAAGTATGTATCTGGCAATGAGTTAAATACCCGTATGTATTAGGGTAACATATGTGAGACTAATACCCCGTGAATTTGGTTAAGGTTCCACTGTGGGCCGTGTTTACTTGGGCTGAATTAGATTTTGAATGGGCCGTGTGGTAAGGATACTCTTCTCAGATCATGGGTCGTGAGACACTTGGGCCTTTTTATTGCCTTAAGCCGTTTGAATGATTTGAACGTGTGTGTACATTCGAATGAGATATCACAATTATGGAATGTTAGTTCTTTTGAATATGGATTAGATTAAATGTCATTGGCAGGACTTGTGATGGATTATGTCCGAATATTGGATTACACTTGGGTTAATTATTTGAAACTTTCAAATGATTGGGTTTACTAAGAGCTTATAATTTTTAACATTAATATTAATCGTTTGGTGAACCGAGCCTAAGTAGGTATTTGTGATGAATTGGATTTGAAGTTGATTAGGTGTGTGTATCAAAGCTTAAATTGATCGGATTTAGTCATTATAAATGGATCTGGGTGTCGGACGGTTGGACGTCACAAGATTGGATCTTGTGAGGTTTATGAGATTTTGATTTGTTGAAGCATCTTGATGATGTGATTTGTTGTGATGATGAGATTCGATGGGTTATGAGGTTTGATTCTTTGGGCTACACATTTTATCGTAGTATATTATGTCATGGCTTGAATTGATGATTATACAACGTTGACTACGGGGAAGTTTGTACGGTATTTCTGATTTGGGCTTGAAGTGAAGTCTTTCGGGCGTGTTTACTTATTTTTGTATTCTTTCTTTCTACCCTTCTGCGAAGATGACTTGTTTGGGCGTTTATAGAGGGTGATAAAGACTTGGCTATTTAGTTGCGTTTGTGATTCTTTCTCACTTAACCTACAACGTAGCTATCACTTCGGTGTCTCACTCAGTTGAGAATGTCAAGAGGTTTTGTACATTGGGTACACCGTTTCTTGTTCACAAGGATTAGTACAAGTTTATGTAACAAATCTGGGGAATTTTACTTCATGATCAAGTTTGGTATATCGGGTTTACTTCTCCAAGTGGTCACTGTAATAGCTGACAGAATATGTGGAAGATGTGTTTACCAATGTGTTTATTGGATGGTTGATGATATTGTTGATGGTGGATAATGAATCGCTAATGAACCGCTGCATGTTCCCCTAAAAACAGATATTCACCGAAACCAAAGTTGTCATAACACATTCAAGCTGACATTGTTTACGGTTTTGTCTTGATTTTGTAAAATCCCGCGAAAGAACCTATTTCTCGGTTTAAATCATAGACTTGTAAAATCCCGTGACAATGGAAACATCCTGGTAATTGTAAAGTGCATTTCCGGATCTATCTTACGGTTTATTCTTGGTTTTGTAAAATCCCGCGAAAGATACTATTTTTCGGTTTAAACCATAGAATTATAAAATCCCGTATTGATGGAACCATCCTGGAGAAAGGAAAGTGTATTTCGGGATCTTATCTGATGCTGGTGCTACAGTTTCTGCTTCAAAGAAGGGATAAAATTGTGTACTTCATGAATTAGGTGATTGTTTGGATATTCTTCATGGCAGTTTGGTTATTACAAGGTTTTACGGGGTTATGTGTTTTTAACCATGGTCGGGATGAAAACCATTATCAGAGTTCACTTAAAACGTCAAAGGAGGCTAGAATTGAGCTTTTAACTAGAAGATGTGACAACGGGGTTAATTCACTATTATTTATTTGAGGTTGAAGTGAAATATCACGGGCGAGTGTACTTAGTATCTGAAGGTATCAGGGATGGTTGGATGAAGATTCTTCAAGATCCTTGTTCGAGCTTATTATCAGAAACGAAGACTTGGAAATCTAGTTATTGTTGGGTGTCTTTTACCTTTTCTTTTACCACTTGGGGGAATTGGGCTCTTACCACCACAAAATAACTATTACTTTAAGGAGTTACGTTGTAGTGCTCAGTGTCACATTCAATTGTGGATTTTCAAGAGGTGATGTATGTCTTATACTTGATGGTTGGTTGGTTGAAGAGTATAGAGTACTTAGAGATTCAATGGACGATGAAGTCTCGGCACCGCTCTTTGTTACATATGTGCAAGTTTAAGTCACGAGTTCGGGTTGTTTTACTTCAGGGTCAAATTCATCATATTGGGTTTTCTCCATCAGCTGTCACGACAAAGAGCCTACTGAATGATAATGGGGTTGATTACAAGTTTTGACAAGAGAGCTGAAAAGAGAGAGATGATGACGTTTGAACACTACAGTTCAAGCCTCGTTCACTAAAGAAAAGAAATGTGTACGCTTCAGTGCGCATTATCTTCGGAAGAAGAGAAATCTTCTCATTAATGACCATTCTCATCAACATGCTTCATGCTTTTTCTATGTGCTTTCGATTATCAAGTGAACCGGGCTATTGTTGATTGTTTTCTTATTCCACTTGCTCAATATAATGAGGATGGCGACATCATGTGCTTATTTTGCGGGGGAGAAGTGTGAATAGAATACATTTGGATGATTTCACTTACTTTATCAAGAATGGCAACTCCGTATGCAATTCTTGAGAGGGAGAAGAAGTGTGAATTTACTGCATGGTTGATTGATTTCTGAGAATAAATGGTCAAACGGCTCCAAACTCATGTAAGAACCGAGCTTCTTCTTATCGGGTCATCTTCACATGGAGTTTTTCTTCTAAGAGCCGTTGGTTGACATCTTCTTACGGACTGATGAGTGTAATGACAAAGTGCTTCCAGTTGCGGGGCTGATTTCCTTGATGAACATCTTTATGTTCTTGTTTGATTGGGAGGGATTTGAGTTAAGGGGATTTGCTAAATATATGTTAACGGGAATGCATTTGGTGAAAAGAAGATGTTAACATTCTATTCCCCAAACTGGACAATCTTGAAGAAGGTCGAGTCTACAGTCTGTTCTACATTTTCTGCTACATGTTAGAAGACTAAAGACGAGTTGCATTTAACGATCTAAAGACTTCTTCTTAATCTGGGCATTTATCAAACAGATTGTCGGTTTAGGGGAGAGCACTAATTGGGGGAGGGTGAAATGTCTGATTTAATCCTCAATTAGGCTTGCTCATTCTGTTCTTCAGCAAGTTGACTCTCACAAGATTTCTAATGTTCTTCTCAACAAATTTCTACTATACGGGCTTACAATGAGTTGCTGATTATGAAGTGTCAAAACCAGCAAGGGGGAAGGAGACACGTATCTAAACGCGATTGATGAGCTTAATACTTCTAAGTGATTGAAGATATTCCGGGAAGACAATTGTCATTACCGCAGAGAAACTCAAGGTATGACTCATGGCATTTAGTGCTCTTATTCCAACTATGTGCAGGAAGAGATGGAAGAGTTAGTTTTTGAAGATGAAAGAGGTACACAAGTGTGTGATGATTTTGATGCTATCGCAATCATCAGGGGAGAGAGAATTGTGTACATTGGGGGCGCTCAGTTGTTTCACTTGAGTGCTTAATCAGTGATTCAGAGATATAATCACTTATTCCGGAGTTGACATCCGCAGAGATTGTCATTCGGAGAGATAATCAGTGATTCGGCCTGCTTCTTCAATGTTATCGGTTATTCTCTCTTTGGGCATTCGGGTACTTCAGGTTCTTGAGTTGTTGGATCGATGTACTCTAACCAAACTAACTTAAATATCTTGTTAAGGGTTTAATAACCTCGGATAAATCCTTAGTTATTAACAATGAAACACTGAGTAATCTTTATCAAGTATGCGGAATTTACTTAACAAAGCTAAGAAGAATATAACTTTATTAATAACATTAAAAACTGCTTATTATGCAGATTCTTTAACAACTCTAAAACTCTAAATAATGATCGTACGAACTCTCTAAAATCGTATATAAAACTCTTATCTCTAATACCAATATAGGGGTCCTTTTATAGGCTTAAGGATAACCCTAATCGGTTTACAATTCTTATCCTTGTACGTCAAGTAAACAATACTTAGAAAGTTCTAGACAAATATTACTTTCTATCTTTAATCAATTACAACCGACTTTAAACTTTACAGTACTTTGATGAATAAGCAGTACTTTGACTTCTACTTAGCAGTACTTTGACTTCTTGCAGTACTTTGTCTTTCTGCAATACTTTGTTAATCTTCAGCACTTTAACTCTTCAGTACTTTAACTTTCTGTATCCCAACAATCCTCCCCTAACTTGAATTCTACTTGTTTGATTTCAAGTTCCTTTGTATATTTAGCTTTAACATCTTTGTCTTCAAAGAGGAATTGTGACTTTATCTTCAAATTTTATCTTTGCAGATTCTGTGCTTATATCATCATCAAAGTAATCTTTATCTGTATAATTCTTTTCAGCATCAATCATCAATCTTCTTTCTTTTCAGCAACATTCAGCAAACTTCTTTCTTTTCAGCAACATTCAACAAACTTCTTTCTTTTCAGCAACATAAGATAATTTGTAAATTTAATTCAGTTAAGTTCCAGTCTATTCTCATCACTTCCAGGTGTGTAAACTCCTGTGAGAGGTGAATCATTGAAATTTTAATGGATTTAATGTCTCTTTACCAAAGCCATTAACTCTGGAGTAGCCAAATGTTTTGATGTGTAAGATCATGGTACATTGATAACCATATGATTTTTAGCAAATCATCAGCTATCAATAGATTTGATTTGTCTTTACCAAAAGTTGTACCCTTTTGGACTAGTTAGTTCTTTCATCATGGTGAACTAATTACCATATAATGGTTTTTCCACAGCCTTTACCACAAGCCATTTTCTTGTGGGCTAGCCAACTCTTCACATTTACTTATTAGCAAGTTGTCAACTATAAAACGGATTTGAGATATCTTTACCAGAGCCGTTTGCTCATGGATTAGCCAATCCTTTTGTAACCATGGTGGATTGATAACCTATTGTTGTTACCATCTCAAAAACCATTTATTTCTTTTAACCTTTGTTTCAAAATATTTAAGACTTAACAAAAGTTTTATTTTCAAAATCGTGCTGGTTTAAAAGCTAAGCGAGTACTTTGATGAAAGTACTCTTGTTTGATCAGTACTTTTAATAAAGTACTGATATATCAAAAATTTAATCAATTTAAGATTCATACCAGTTATTCATCATCATCAGCAATTGTAGTCCATCTGATAAACAGTTTGATGACCAAACATGCAATTTCATTATCTTCTTCAACTTCCATTCCATGCTCCAGCATCCTCCTCATGAGATCTGATGTAAGAGGATATCTTCTATCTGCTAACATGTGAATCATAGTCCCATCTTCTAACTCTAAAACATGCACTCCAGATTCTTCAAAGAATCTCCAGCAAGTAATCTCCCAATCTTCTTGATTTTTCCAAATCTCAGCAGTACTTGTTTCTTCAGTTTCCCAAACAGTTGTGAGATCTCCAAGCAAGATTAAACCAAATCCTTCTGATGGATTGTGTTCAAAATATTCTCGTACCACATGATATAAATGAAATAAATCCACTCTATCAATTATATGCAATAAATCCCATAGCATATTGAACACCCTGAAGCTTTCATCTTCTCTGTGAAACATCAGATAACTTCCATCCTTTGACTCTACAACTTCAAAAGTAGTTATTGTAGATTTGTTCATCTTCATTTCAGCATCATCCTTAGAATACTCAAAATCTACAATCCTTAAGTAATTCCTCAGTTCATCATTTGTTTCAGATCTTAATTCAACTTTCTTTGATGACTGATGATCTTTAACTCCAGTTATTCTTTTTCTTTTTAAGCTTCCTTTTCTTTCTTCTTCTTTGTAAGCATCATCATCTTTAAAATCTTTGATACTATCAACTTGTTTCTGATAATCTTCTCTGACAGCATCATACAACTCTTTCATCGCAACATACTTCAACTTATTCAATCCAATATATCCTTGCTTCTTTCGATAAGCCATCATTGCATTCCTTTCCTTAGCAATATTTGGTCTTCTTGGTAGAGAAGAAATAGGAATAGATGACTCTAATACTTCATAGCATTCAATTCCTCTTGTAATTTCTTAGCTGCTTCTTTATTCTCAGCTTCTTCAATTTCCTTAGCTTCTCTATCCTTAGCATTCAATTCAGCTTGAAACTTTCTAGCTGCTTCCTCATTCATAGTAACTTGAGCAGCCCTTATCTGTGCTAAAGTAGGTTTCTTTTTCTTCTTTGTTTCTACCAATATACCTTTTCCTTTATCTTTTGGATCAATAACAGGTTGAGAAGCTCTTGGTTGTTCTTCTGTAACTCCTGGAATTCTAACACCCCTTGGCCTTGATAAATCATTCAAAATCTCAGCAATGGTTACATCATCACTTGCAGTATGTATAGGTTTGGGTGTATCAGCTTCCTTTTCTGGTATGATAGTTGAAGGACCAGCTTCCTCTTCATTTAAAACAGTTGAAGGACCAGCTTCCTCTTCAAAATCTATCAACCTTGGTGAAATTAACCCTTGTCAGTAAGTTCCTTGAAAAGCAGTACTTTGATCAGCAGTACCTTGATCATCAGTACTTTGAACTTGAACATCAATAACTTGCTCCTCAGTACTTTGAACTTTGATTTCTTCCTCAGTACTTTCAATAAACTGTTCTTCAGTATCTTGAGTTTGAATATTTGTACCTTGAAGTTCAGCTTCAGATTCTTCATTTAAATTCTTATCTTCCAAATTCCTCCCCAATTGGAATGAAGATGATGGTTGTTGAACCTTTTTTCCTTTTGTTTTCTTCTGAAATTGCCTAACAGGCTTGCCTTGCTTTCTTTGAGACTTGACCCATAGACGATGATGTTGAACCGATGGCCAGAAAAAATTCTTAAGTCTTCTAAACTTAAACTTCAACTTCTTAATTTGTTTAGCCTGAGCCTCAGTTGTTTTCTTCAATCTGACTAACTCCCTTGTCATAACATAATTATCCAACACCAAACCTTCAGGGGGTATAGAAGGTGGATCTTTTTCAGAAGATGATGAGAGAATAGGTATATCTTGTTATGGTGATGCCATAGGAGGAGTAGTATGGTGGGATGAGGTGGGAGAAACTTCAGTACCTTCATTAACATCAGAACCTTGGGAATCAGTACCTTGTGTTGAAGTTTCTTGAGATGCATCACTTTGAGAAGCAGTACCTTCAGAAGCAGTACCTTCTCTATCTTCACTAGCTTCAGCCTCATCCCTAATAGCTTGAACAATCTCCATCATTGAAGTAGTCAATGGAGTATCTCTTCCAGTGAATAAATCACTCTTCCTAGCCATGAAAGTGAAAATCTTGGCTGGTTGCACCACAACAGGTAGTAGATCAGTAGGATTTGGTACATCAACAAGTTGTTTGTTCAGGAACACTTGAATAAACCTTGGATACATCAACCATTTTGAACCATGTGAGATGTGTGAGAGCATTCCATCTAGGATTAGTCTTGAAAAGTTGAAAATTCGATTTGTAGCTAATCCCACTATTGCAGATGCTATGTTAGACCCAAATTGCTCCCATGATGTACTTTTAGCACTAATACAATGAAGCAATACATGAACTAAATACTTCCAGTGAGGACTAAATAAAGGTTTCTTGAATGTTTGTTCAGTTAAGGACCCTTCATACCCAATGTCTCTGAATGTATCCCAAATCAATTGCTTATCAAAACAAACAGCCCCTTCTTCATCATCAAACAATAAATCCTCACGAATTGAGGCTTCAGTAACCTTCACAGTTCTCCCAGCAACTCTAGCTTGAATATACGAATCATCATTCTCCATATGAACCCTAGCAGTTGCCCAAAATTGTTGAATCCAGGGCTCAATGAGATCTGGTTCCACTAAAAGCGCATAACTAATCGGTGACCCAGTGAGAAAATCAATGATATCATGAAAGATCACATTAGCTTCAGTCTTGTCTAAATTCGCCACCATGTTGTATTTTGAAACTGTATTACGATTTGCCATTGATGATGTGTTTACACAGAAAGTGATATGATGAATAATATGGGTGATAGAGAGAGAAATATGGAAAAGATTATAAGGTATCAATATGAGAGGGAAATTCGAAGAGTAGTTATTTATAGGTGAGATTTAAAAATCACAACCCTTAATAACAAAGTTACCGTTAGTAGTAGTTACCCCTCAATATTACCGTTGGAACGGTACTTTGATACGACAAACAGTTCTTTCCACGTGTGTAGTACTTTCCAAGCAGTACTTTCCAAGCATTACTTTCATAAAACCAAAAAGCAGTACTTTTCCATTCTCCCCTTGACAATAACAAATACAGCAAATAAAAATGAATATCATCCCCTCAAACAATGCATAGGACTATACAAACACTAAATAATCCTCCCCTTAAATGTAGCTCAGTAATTAATCATGCCAATACTCACCACCAAGTGATTAAATCTTGAAACATCAAATCCTTTGGTGAGTAAATCAGCTACATTATCATCTGTATACACCTTGACAACATTAAGGAGCCTATGCTCATAACAATCTCTGATGAAGTGGTGCCTAATCTGAATGTGTTTGGTCTTGGAATGATAAACTGGATTCTTCACAATGCAAATGGTACTCTCATTATCAATATTGATAGGAGTATTCTTGAAATTGAACCCATAATCCAAGAGTTGATTCTGCATCCACAACACTTGTCCACAACAGCTTGTAGCAGCCACATATTCTGCTTCAGTTGATGATGTTGCTGCAAATGTTTGCTTCTTACACTGCCATAAAACTAATCTTCTTCCAAGATATTGGCATCCACCTGTGGTTGATCTTTTGTCATAGTTGTCACCTGCATAATCACTATCTGAAAAAGCTTCCAGGTGAAAAGGTGAATCCTTGGGATACCACAACCCCAACTTAGGTTGTTGTTTCAAATAACTAAAATTCTCTTCACTGCATTCATATGAGAGATCTTTGGTGAGACTTGATATCTTGCACATAAACACACAGCAAACATGATATCAGGCCTTGATGCAGTAAGATACATAAGACAGACCAATCATTGATCGTATAACTTGACTTCAACATGTTGTCCATCTTCATCCTTGCCCAATGAGTTGATAGATTTAATAGGTGTAGTAACAGGCTTCATTTCATCAAAATTGAACTTCTTAAGTATGTCAGCTACATACTTGTCTTGACTTATGAAAACTCCTTCCTTTGGTGCTTAACTTGAAGTCTCAAAAAGAAAGTTAACTCACCCATTGAACTCATTTGAAATTCATTATGCATCAACTTCTCAAACTCCTTGACCATAGATTGTTTGGTAGCTCCAAAGATGATATCATCTACATACACTTGAACTAGCATGATATCCTTCTTATCTCTCTTGGTAAACAAAGTCTTATCTATAGCTCCTCTCCTATAACCATGTTGCAATAAAAGGTAGAGAGCCTTTCATACCAAGCTCTAGGTGCTTGATGTAAGCCATAAAGAGCTTTGATAACTTTGTAGACTTTGTTTGGATGTTTAGGATCTTCAAAACCAGGAGGTTGTTTGACATATACTTCCTCTGTAATCTTGCCATATAAAAAGGCACTCTTGACTTCCATTTGATAAACACGAAATCCCATATATGATGCAAAAGCAAGGAAAATCCGAATTGCTTCAATCCTTGCTACAGGAGCAAACACTTCATCATAATCAACTCCTTCTTCTTGTCTGTAGCCTTGTGCACTAACTAACTTGCTTTGTTTTGATAACATTCCTTCTTTCATCTCTCTTGACTCTGAACACCCATCTTGTACCAATGACCTTCTTACCATCAGGAAGATCACATAATACCCAAACTTCTTGAAGTCTGAATTGTAGCAGTTCTTCTTGCATAGCTTCAACCCAACTCTCTTTAGTCAATGCTTGAGCAATATTTTTGGGTTCCTCTTGAGAGATAAAGCAAGTAAACAGGCATGTTTGATGGTCCTTATGATTCAGCCTGTTTTGTTTATAGACAAAGCTAAGTAAAGCATTATGAGGTTTAGAAAAACTCTTAGCTTTATGTCTTGTCATCACTCCAGAAGTAGAAGGACCAATGATTTGATCAGTAGGATGATTCTTATGAATTCTTGAGTTTGGAGACTTTGGAACTCCATAAGTATTATCCAAATTAGTGAAATCAGCATCTTCATTGGAATCTGAGAAAATACCTTCATCTTCAAACTCATCATCAGTATCTTCTAAGCCTGGCATGGTAGGATCATCCAAATCATCCAAAGTGCTTTGGCAGTGCGGCAGTACTTTGGTTAAAAGTCTTGTCCAAAGTACTGTAAGAGTACTCTGCAGTTTTGTTCCTTTTCTTTGCTTCTTCATAAGCTCTTCTTTGGTCATCAGTATAAGAATGTGCTAAGACATCTTGAAGAAGCATCTGATTAAGTTCATCTTGAATAGGTTGATCCTCAGCAGACAATGAGGATTTTGGCTCATCAGTACTTTTCTCTGTCTCAACAGTTTTAGGTTCTTCATCATGAATAGCATCTGGTCTAATATGGACTCCATGAACAACATACTGTACCTCTTCTCCATTGTGTACAGGTTGATTCTCTTCTCTAACAGGAACATAATTCATTGAAGAAGTCAAAACTTCAAGATCAAACATCCAATCAGGACCTTTACCCTTTTGATTTTCTTGATCTTCTAAAAACTCAACATGAAGACAATCTTGAACCTTCTTGGTGACTCTGTTGTACACTCTAAAGCCCTTCTTTGTTGGTGCAATATACCAATAAATAACCTTCTTCTGACTTGCCATCAAACTTACCCAAATGATCAATTGTATTAAGAATAGTGAGAGGGCATCCAAAGGCTTCATAAAACAAATATTAGGTTTGTTTCCCATTAGCAACTCATAAGGTATCTTCATTTGTGGTTTGGTGACTGATACTCACATTTAAGTACACAACAAGCAGTACTTACGCTTGACCCAGTGAATAGGTAAGTGTGAATCTGCAAGCATTGTTCTGGCTGCTTCAATCAAAGTCCTATTCTTTCTCTCTGCAACACCATTCTGCTGTGGTGTTCTGGCAATACTGAACTCCCTCTTGATTCCTTTGTTTGCACAAAATTCATCCATAAGCTTTTTCTTGAATTCAGTTCCATTATCACATCTAATTCCTCTAACTTTCAGTCTCAATTGGTTTTCAAGTGCTATTATAAGATCATGAATAGCATCAAAAGTGTCATCTTTAAATCCCAAGAAGAATACCCAACTAAACTCCCTCTTGATTCCTTTGAGTAGGTGTCCATCTGGAATGGCAGACAACAGTATGTTGAGAGCCTTCTCTTGATTTCTTATTGTAGCAGCTGGCAAGATGGGTTTAGGTGCTTTAGGTTGGCCAGGAATGTCTACAGGATCTTCCACAACTTCATTACCATTGACAATCACATTCCACAGTGCATGGTCTGTGATTTCAATATACTGCCTCATTTTCATGCTCCATAGATCGTATTCACCCTTCTTGATGATGGGTATCCTGAGTGAGGTGATGGATGGTAGGGGGAACAACTTCAGTCGACATCTTTAGGTTTTGTGAACTAGGTTTTAGGGTTTCTTCTTAGTCAGAGTTTCCACACAAGCTCTGATACCACTTGTTGGATCGATGTACTCTAACCAAACTAACTTAAATAGCTTGTTAAGGGTTTAATAACCTCGGATAAATCCTTAGTTATTAACAATGAAACACTGAGTAATCTTTATCAAGTATGCGGAATTTACTTAACAAAGCTAAGAAGAATATAACTTTATTAATAACACCAAAAACTGCTTATTATGCAGATTCTTTAACAACTCTAAAACTCTAAATAATGATCGTATGAACTCTCTAAAATCGTATATAAAACTCTTATCTCTAATACCAATATAGGGGTCCTTTTATAGGCTTAAGGATAACCCTAATCGGTTAACAATTCTTATCCTTGTACGTCAAGTAAACAATACTTAGAAAGTTCTAGATAAATATTACTTTCTATCTTTAATCAATTACAACCGACTTTAAAATTTACAGTACTTTGATGAATAAGCAGTACTTTGACTTCTACTTAGCAGTACTTTGACTTCTTGCAGTACTTTGTCTTTCTGCAGTACTTTGTTAATCTTCAGCACTTTAACTCTTTAGTACTTTAACTTTCTATATCCCAACATGAGCTCATGCACTTTCTTCAGGAGGAGAGAAAAGTATACATCGGGGTTGTTTTTTGGCTATTGGACTTAATCTGCTACTTCGATGTTATAAGGTTCTTTGTCTTTGGGTAATTGTGTATTCGGGTTCGTGAGCTCTAGTCTAAGAGACTGACTGCATCAATTCATCTACATGGGGGAAGTGGTCTCTTGACAAATTTTTGGTATGGATCACTTCAGACTTCAGTGGAAAGGGAATTTGAGAAGATTGTTCAAGTGTGGGATGATTCTTTGCTGTTCTACTTGATGATATAACCCCGAACGGAGACTTACAATGATCTTTCTTATATGGAGCAGCAAGATCGATGATATGGTGTGCAACTTTGTGCATCTGGCTAAGGCAAGCTTGAATGAAAGCTTAGAATCTGCTCAATGAGAAGGCCTACGGTTTGTGGGGAAGCTACCAAAGTCTCACTTTCAAATGGCTCAATTTCTCTCTTCGATTCAAGAGCCTTGGAAGCTTTGGTGGTGAAAGTTTTAGGGATGATGACTTCTATCTTCTACGACGTCTTTGTTCAATATCCTTATCTCGGTACTCGTATTATCATTCTCTTAAACTATATCATCTACTCTATCTGTATATATTTATTAAAAACAAAATACAAAAATATAAAATCAACAAAAACCCATAAAAATTAGAAAATTTGAAAAATACCAAAAATATGTTTTTCAAGACATGTCTTCTGGTATCGATAACATCTGCGGTCTTAGAAATGTCATTCAATAATGGCACGGGACCATAGATGAAGTTCGAGCAGGAGGTGTAAATATTCTTTTTCCAAAACATGTCTAAAATATGGCTTACAGTTATTTCAGACTGTAACCCGCGCTTCAAAAAATGGCTTGTAGTTATTTCAGACTGTAACCCGTGCTTAAAACTATGGCTTGCTATTATTTCATATAGCAACCCGTTCTTCAAGAAAGGAAAGTGCTGCGCTAAACCAATTATTCAAATATTTTGTGCACATATCCTAAAACAAAACAAGGAAAGTATGTCGTCAAAAAGATTGTTGTTCCTACACAAATGTTTTTCCATCTAAAATTCTTCAGAAAAATATTTGGTGTATTCAAAAATTGGTGGTAAATGAGTTGCTTAAAAATCTTTCAGAATCAGAGTTTTCGTAAAAATTTGAAAACTCAATCAATAACTTCAGCGCTTTTAATCTTTTCATAAAATGAGTCATTGATTGAGGGGGAGAATGTTTTCAATTCTATATCATCTAACGGGCTTTCTTAATTATCCAAAGTGCTTAACTGAAAAATGATGTTAACCTACGTTGAAGGACTAGGTGCCTAGGATATGATTGGTAGGTTTAGATGATTAGATTTTGATGAACACATAACCCATGTTGTATATGATCTGATTGATATGTTGAATTGACTGTTATTAGTCGATTGTTGTTTGGGTGATGTCGACCACCATATGTCTATTTGTGTCCACTAACGTATGCATGTATATTGGTATATAAGAAGGTTCCCGATCCGGATCCCATAATTGAAGATGATTGGATGTCGAAAGGAAAGGGTAACTATATCTTGGGTTGACAAATGAAGAAACGGAGCTTAATTGTACTTCTATGGAGAGTTGGCATTAATGCAACGTAAGAGGTCTCACTGCATCAGCAGATGGTTTTCTTCATCAGCAAATGAAGAAACGGGGCTTAATTTGACCTCAGTTGGCATTAAAATGTAACGTAAGAAGTCTCACTGCATCTGCAGACGGTTTTTCTTCCAAACCCTACAGCAACAACATAAGCTTCTCAACCACCTAACGTATCTTTGTGCAGGACAAGTAGTGATGATACCCATTTTTAAACAATTTTTGAATAATATTGTTCTGAAAATGGAAATATATTTTTTTGAAAATAAATCGGATTCAAAGTTTTGAAATCAACCGGACTTTATTTTGTCAAATCTTCAGTGATTTCAAATTAAATATTTTCAAACGATATTTCATATCAAGTCCGTTTTGTACAACAAAAAGTGGGGATCTAAAGATTTAATGTTATGTCATGGTATGATTTTCTTCAAAGGTCAAAGGTCTTTCAAAATGAAATTTTTTCTGTTCTTGTTTGATTGTGAAATTGTTTTATTTTCCTTAAAGATCTCTTAAAACAATCATACCTGACACTAACAATCTTCAATGTCTTAAATTGGTCCATTTCCATCATTTTTCAATATTAAATCCTGCCACGTCTTTCTCCCAAAATCTTTTAAGTGATTTAAATCAATTGGGATCACAAATCTCAAAAGGTTTGAAATTTTTGATCGGGGGAGAGATCGTGATTTAAATCCCAAATTTGTTTAAATGGAATTGGTTTTAGTCCTTTAAAGGCACTCCTGCCACCATGTGCCAAACGATTTCTAATACACGATGCACATGTTGAGGAGGAGGATTTATCCAAAAACAAGATGAGTATTTAAACCTGGCCACATATTCTCCCATATTTTCTAAACCTAATTAAATCACTTGGGATCTAAAATCTCAAATGGTTTGATATTTTTGATCGGGGTAGAATTTGTGATTTAATTATGAAATCTGATAAATGATGATTGACTTGATTCAAAAGTGCATGTTGCTCTCCCATATGTGCTAAACGCTTTCGAATCTCGAAGCACATATTGAGGGGGAGCATTTCAAAAGAAAATAAACTATCAAGGTACAAATGCTTTTATGTTTTAACATACGTACCTTGATTGATTTTCTAAATGGTTTCTTAATGGCTTTTGTGATCATGGATGTACTTCAAAAGAACTCCTTCCTCTATGTGATAAAATGATTTCAAATATCCTATGCACATATTGAGGAGGAGAATTTACCAAAGAAAATCAAATGGCTTTTTCTATGGAAATTGTGATCAAGAATTTATTTCAAAAGAACTCTTGCCTCCATGTGCTAAACAATTTATAAAATCATATGCACATGTTGAGGGGGAGCATTTCTAAATGATCAAAACAATTAAGGTACAAAATATTTTGATTTTATATCACAAGTACCTTGATTGATTTTCCAAATGATTTTTCAATTGGTTTCATGAAGGAAAGAACAATACCAAAAGACCGACCAATTTACTTTATGCATGGTGTTATAAGGATGGTTAGGTTAGGTATTCGTTCCCATGATCCCTTGAGTGGAGGGATCTACCCAGGGACAATCCACTAGATAGTCTAGAGTCCTTAGGTATTTTGAAAAAAAGAGAAAAGTGAGAAATGGGAAGAGTGCGGACTGAGACAGAGATAGAACTGGAACAAACCCAACAAGGTTCTAGTAATGAAGTTTCAGTAAGCACTGAAGGGGTTGAAGAATGAAAAAGAATTGAATGTGAAAAAGGGTGAAAATAAATAGCCCTCCAATAATTCAACCTTAGGGAAGTAACCGGGTTCAATACATATGCTACTGGTGGTAACACTGGTACTAAAGACAAGACGTCATGGACCCAGTGGCCTTAGCGAACTAAACTTCCCAAACTACTCAAGTTCCTCTTAAAAGGGCTTGTTTCATTCTCACGGGAACCGACATAATCTATCGACTTTCTCTTAGAGATTGTTGATATTGAAGGAGGAGACCCTCTCCCTAGTCTCGACCACAGAACCAAATATGCACTAATTGAGTCTAGAGCCAAGAGATCATCCACAATATCTCATTAGGACACAAAAGTAATGAAGACTTGTTGTTTCACACAATGTGGAAAGTAAGTATATATTTAGAGTCCTACGCATTATCCTTGTGGTATTGCAAGAACATCCGAGTGATATGAAAATATTCACGATGAAGATGGAAATCCTTCTAGAGCCAACATCAAACAAGCTCTTGGTGGTAGCGTGTGAGATCTTCTCGTAAGATCAAGCTTGACAAGCTGGGCCGAGAAATGATGGGGCGATTCACTCTTGAATCAACCTTGGTCCAGATTGGAATTGTAATACTTTTGGAAAAACCATTCGATGTGCAAACCTTCTTTTCTCTAGCACGTCAAATGAGTACTTATGTTTTCAAACACAAAAAGTATCTCTGATTGAAAAAATACTTTTGGAAAAACCGTTCGCTGTGTAAATCTCTTCTTTTCTCTAGCACATCGAATATGTACTCTTTTCAAATACAAAAAGTATTTATGATTGAAAATTGATCTTTCTCATAAAACCTTCGTCGTATTGAAAAACTCTTTCTTCTAAGCAATACGCGATTGTTTTCAAATCAATTTTTCATCAATCAGTGAATCTCAATTCGCTGGTTCACTCACTCCGTGTTGTCTTCTTTGAGACGTTCTGGTTTGAGAACAGCTAGTGTAACACCCCAACCCGACAAGGGTAAAGATATCACAATACGGTTTCATATCAGAACTTTAATAACTATACAATAGCGGAAGCCTTTACAAAAACTTACAAAAGATAAAATAAATAACTTATATTCAAAATAAATCTAAGATCTCTATGGTCAAGTCTTGCTCTCGACTCTAATCTCAGGTCAGCTATCCATAAGCTTATCTTGAACGCTTAATACCCTGCGGGAAAGAAAAGTCTTGCTGAGCTTACAAAGCCCAGTGAGCGGATATACTTGAAACAAAAGCTAAACAAAACAAATATACGAATAACGAAAATCAAAATAAAATAATGAGATCTTTAGGATTACTGCGGAAGCACAAATATACAGAAATCCAAACAACCACATAACAGTTTAACATCACAGAGCACATCAATGACACAACCACGAACATATCAGAACAACCAAACACATTGCATACCAAAATAACAGATTACGTATAAGCCAAACGCAAATGTCAGAGACTAACGAAAACACTTCTAAACAAATAAACATGGCATTCATACAAATCAATTAATCAACATTTAATACACTTAATGCAATATTGTAGCAAGCGAAATGGCGGACAAGTCATGGCGGACAATACAGCTAAACCAGTTCATATCAAATCCTAACCTTAACAGAGTTTTAACATGGCGGTCACATATGCGAGACAGATAATTAACCTTTAGAATACTCAATTATACACTAGCACATTAATCTCGCAGATCAATACATTCACGTAATGATAACAAATCATAATATCAGATATACGAATCATATTTTAACGTATTAATCCTGTCCTAGCATGGCAACTAATAATCACTTAAACAACTACGTCATAAGCACAATCCTAAACATATCATATCGAATACATAATAAAACACTCGAAATACCGAATCATCTGATACTTAACAGTAGTAGAGATAAAGATTTAGTCAACTACCACGAGCCGAAACATATCGATCATAACATATCATATCATAAGTAACCATTGTATTCGGAGGTGACCTCGAATACCATATATAATATGAGGAGACCTCAAGTAACCAATGGAGTAGCTAGCTCCCGAATTTGTGAAGGCAGCGTATTACCGACATCATTCACGAACAAATCATAATATATCGATAACGAGAACAAATCTAGGATGCATCCATACGCCCCAGATAGCGGCCATATTTCATAATTCGAGCTCATAAACAGATAACGAGAGACGGTGTGGAACATCACTCAACCACACTAAAGTCATATCGAGAGGTGCATCACGTACGGACATGGAACCCCCATGACTAGTTATTATTTGGCTCGGGTGTCAAACTAAACTTAGGTCAAACAGGTTGTCATAAATGACACAGATCATAATTCATCATAAAGGTCACAAATAACTTATCAGATAGTTCATATCATAAGGTTCATATTCAGATAGTCGGTAGAGGTTCATATCATAATGGCATATCATACATTCATAAGCGAGAATTTCATAATCGAGAGGTTCATAATCAACCATAGCAAAGTTCAACAAATGTATATATCAGAGTCTTCCTAACATAAGTTCACATCAGATATTGCATAGTTCACTAGAACATAGTTGAGATAAGTAGCAGTCAAACATTCAGAAAAGGGATCATAGCAATGGCATTGGAAATCCTAATAAGTATAATAGAAAAGCGAACGAAAAGAACATCATACGGAACCTTTCTTGAAAGGTCGTAATATCGTATGATAACATAAGTGTCGTAAAGTAAGACAGAATATCCGTACCTTAAAGCAATTGAGAGAAAAGTAAAGAATGAACGAATCTGAAGATGTAGCGTCGCTCTTCCAACGAATCTACACGGATTATGATTTATTTAATACTTTAGCATCATTAATATTATAACGGATTTATCGCATTAATACTTTTAGAGTTGTCAGAATATTATCATTTTAGTGACAAACGAAATTACAACATTTTAAAGTATAAATCATTTATTAGTCAACTCCCTATTTAGGTTCTAGGTTTCCATACTTTAACATCATTTATTACGCATTCAATTAACATGTTACTTCCTTTAATGATTTCCACTTTGACCTGCGACGTCAAACTCAAACGAAAACTTAACTCGCATGTCCTTACGTCATTTATTTACACATGTTGACCCAGAATTACCCAAAATTACATGTTGCACCTTTAACATCTTTAATTATACGATCTAACCTTCTATTATCGATTTTACACTTTTTAGTCCAAAGGTTTTAGAATTTACAAAACATACCCTTTTAAGTTAAATACCATTCAAATGACCCTCTAAATATCCAAAATTGCACGTTCCCCCATTTTATACGTTTAGTACAAATATTTTACTGTTTACAAAAATAACCTTTAAGTTTCAATATTTACAAAACCAACCCAAACCTTTTAATTAAAAACCGAATAATGTAAAATTTAAGTACAAGCCCTAAACCTAGGTTACTCCAATCATTAGCTTATCATTACTACTTCATTAATTGCCTTCCATGATTATAAGGAAACCCTAGTTTATACAAAACCCTAATCGCCCCTTTTTTTAAAACCTTTCCTTTTTATGCTTTTCGAATCAAGAAAAACCCAAGACAATTCACACAAGCTTCAAATTCATAAACATGTATTTTACTCAGGTCTTATAACATGTATCAACTTCTGGAAAAATAGATTCATGATCTCTAAAAATATTATAAGCTCACTCGTTATTAATATACGATTTTAGGGTTTTAGGTTTCAAATAATTTCATACGACATATAAATCATGCATGGCTAATTTTTATGTGTTATATACGACTTGTAGGACTGAATTCAACATTAGGAACATACCCTTGATGAGCTTGAATCGTTAGAACAAAGGAAGCACAAAACCCTTATCGCGAAACCTAATTCACCCAAAAACTCTCCACGACCAAAACAGCAGCTATGGAACTCAAACACTATTTTTCCCACCTTCTATACCTTGAATCTCGTCCAAGAAAAATGGTCTCAAGCTCTGGAAACTAGAAGTCGAATTGTTGAGGGTTTTGGAGTCGGTTTGGTGATAATCGGTTATTAGGGATTATAGGAACCGAATATTTATATATATACTTGAACTATTATTTTTCTTGTGGGCTTTATAATGCATTGGACTTAAATTAAATGGTCTTTTAATAATATAAATTATATTGGGCTTTTATTTAGTTTTATTTCTTTTATTAAAACTATTAAATATTTTACACTTAATATGTAAAATCTGAAACTAATTTTATAAAATCATAAACTATAAAAATTACCTTTACAAAGTGTTTAATATTTATTTAGGTCATGTGGGATATTTCTTAAAATTCTCACAATTTACATAGCTTACTTGGTATTCTTTTGAATAAATTTTTCATACTTTTAATTGTAGGGTTATTTTGGTCTTTTTGTGAATTTTAGAAATTCAGGTATTACAATTCTTCCCTCTAAAGAAAATTTAGTCCTCGAGAAATTGGACAAGGCAGACGACTGAAAAAATTGGATTTCGAGATTTCTAGGAATATAATGAATGTAAATCTTATCTTGGAATAAATGGGTTTCTTATCGAGAATATTCAATCATACCTACTTCGAGAAATCAAATAACTAGTCAAATACTTATAATAGATAATTATATACTCATTAGAATAATAGGAAGCAGATGAGGGCAACTGAAAATCAAACGACAAATTACGACTTATTGAGGATATCTAATGATGAGACATCATATGCGCCAGACGAAATAAATCCTT
>OU343220.1:46094851-46220541 GCA_910596185.1 Chrysanthemum makinoi | reverse complement strand
TCGACTTTGATCCCACACGAAGTAATTGAAGTAAGTAGACGTAGACATAACTAGCTAGGAGGATTAACTAGGTTAGCACCACTCTCCTCTATTGATTTACCCTTTACCTTTTATTTACCTTTTATTTGCTTTATTCGCTCTTTAGTAGTTTAATTAATTAATTCCTTATCCGAAAGCATTGTTAATATGTGCCACCTAGACTTAGTAATAATCCAACACACATAGCTCTTGGGACGACCTCAGCTTTACAGAATACTACACTACAAACCGGGTCACTGCCCGTTAGTGCTTAGGGTAGACCATAAGTATAACGAGACTTTATAAATATTAAAACCTTGTGCAGTAAAACCTGCCTCAGTTTTTTGGTGCCGGCGCCGAGGAGTTATATTAGGATTAATATTAAGTTTTTCATTTCGTTTTAAACTTTTATATTATTCTCACGATCATTATTCGAGTTTTCAGGTACCATGGAAGTTGTTAATATCGATGACCTCACTTTTGAGGAATATTTGGCGTTGACAAGAGCGGAACAAGGGCCGGGTCTCGTAAGACCGGAAATTAGAGCGGATGTCCGTTTCGAAATCAAAGACCAATTTATGAGGGAGCTTCGTGCTAACCCTTTTTCAGGAAACAAGGACGAAGATGCATATGAGCACGTTGAAAATGTCCAATACATCGCAAGCCTTTTCACATTCGGTCGTGGTCTCATGATGTCAAGTTATGCTACGGTAATTCCCAATGACTCTTACTTATCTGGAGCCGCCATAAGATGCATCGAGATTGCCCACGGGGCAATTAATACTTGGGCTCTACTTAAGAAGCACTTTATTCAGAGATATTGTCCGCCATCGAAGATTTCTAACCAGCTTTTGGAGATCCATAATTTTAAACAAGAAGACGATGAAACATTGTATCAAGCTTGGGATAGATACAACGATCTCCTTCACAAATGTCCTACACATGATCTGAACATCCAGCAAAAGGTCAACATCTTCTACAAAGGGATCAACGTAACTACAATACAAATGATGGACTATCAAGGACCTATCCCGAACATGACTTCTACCCTAGCCCTTGAAGCCATTCAGAAAATCGCCGATCACTATCAAAAATGGCATGATGGGGGGGGGGGACAACCAAAGCTTTAAGAAAGGTTCAATAAGCATTGCTACCATTTCAATCAAATTCGAAAACCTTGGAAGAGATATGAAGAAGCTCCGGGAAAATGTTCATGCTATTCGGACTGGATGCAATAAAGGTGAAGACTGGGCCAAACCGGAGATTTTCCTAAAATAAAACCCCGAGTCGAGAAGGTAATGTATGGAGAAGGGAAATCCTTCTATCAAGACTCCTTCAAGGCAAGAAATTCTTCGCTCGAGGAATCAATAAATAAGTATCTTGAAGAAGATAATAAGTGGCAAGCCGACAGGAACGCATTGTTCAAAAAATTCCATGATACTAGAACCGATCTCCTAGAACAGCATAAGGATATGGAGGACAACAAATAATTGATTGTGGAAAATGATGTTAATCATGAAAATTCACTTGATGATAGTTTCTGTAATGCCATATACTCCAACAAACGGAAAACCCCTCTATAAACCCTTTCATATATGATGAAGAGGAGCTCTTCGGATTGCAAAAACAAGATGAAGTCATGTGTAACAGGAGGAGTCTCCCAAAGGGTGAATTACATACAAATATCGAAGCTGCTACGGAAAACGAAGTAAAATTAAACGCCATATGCTTTGCAGTCATCCCGATCAAATCCCTTAAGGAAAAGGACCCAGGAAGTTTCATTCTCCCTTGCTCCATTAATAATTTACATAATATCGATGCCTTAGCTGACCTAGGGGCTAGTATTAGTATCATGCCATTCTAAATGTGTAAAAGATTGAATCTCGGTCCTATCAAACCCTTTTGCATGACCATAGAAATGGCTGATAGAATGGTTACAATACTATGTATGCTAATTTCTATTGATCTCTACTCTAAAGAACAGCAAAACAAGCAAAATAACTCATAGACCATATCATAAATAAGAATAGTGACGAGGATATTCAAATAAACAAATTAAAGTACTTCACAAACATAAGCCTTCATTGTGTCTAAAATCAAACATAATCCTAATGTCTCTTTTGTCAATCTTTTCTCTTCCTCTGTCCCGACTTCACGACGTAGTTAGTTAGGCATTGGATCATACCCTTCAATTGTTTGAATTCTGCGTCGCTCGTTCGGAAGAGTGGAAGTTGTCGAAAGTAGGTAATGGGGTCCAAGTTGACGTTGGCTTCGGGGTTGACATTTACTTATTCTTCGTCCGAGGAGTCCGGGATAGCCTTAGGTTTTCTTCCATTGACCATGAACCGTTTAGAGGGTTGTTTGGTAAGTGGTACCATAACGTGATCAGAGAGGAAATGTCATCATTGATTGGAGATGGTTGCATTGCACTAACATACTCACGGAGTCCTGTTAGGAGCATACCATAGGGAAGTACCATGTTGGCAACTTTGAATACCCCAGCAACTCTCTTCACCATGTAATAGGCGAGATTAAATGACCTTTGGTGAATGAGGCAATAAATCATTTGGACAATACATGCATTTGGATGGTCTTTGTTTTCGACCAAACTAATGACATTTTCCCAAAGAATTTCTTCCCATTTTCTATAGATGGAATGCATTTCAAAAAGTTTCATTTGAAAGGGATCACGGTGAATGAGCTCTTTGTTGCGGTTGAAGTGAGATTGGTCAGCTCTAATTTGGAAAATGGTGTCTCGAATAATTGCGGGGTCATCAAGTGGAGTACGGTAGATTGGTTTGGAATCAAGTGCGAAGGATTGAGTGGATATTGCCTAATCTTGGGAGTGCATACAAATTCCTACACAAGGAATGCGAAGAATTTGAGCAAATGTGTTGAGGGGTAGAGTGAAGTAGTTTTGTTTGTTGATGATAAAAGCGATTGAAATGCTATCATCACTATTTTGAATGATCCTAACGCTTTTGTAGAATTCAAAGATGAAAACCGGACAAATTTGTTCATCAATATCAAGAAGACAATCAAAGTTGATTGCCGAGAAGACTTGACGAATGTCGGTATATTCAAGGAAACATTCCTTGACCACACGACCTTCATGGATAAGTCGTTTTTCAAGTCTTTTGAAGACTTTATGATCGGTTTTTGACAACCCCTCTTTTCGATAGTATTTGGTGAGAAGATGTGGACGGTATCATGGTGGTCTTGTTGAGTGGCTTTAGGCATGGTTGGTCCTAGAAAAACAAATATTCCAATTAGGTCAAATTTGTTGAGATGGGTTTATGGTTTTGATTTGTATTAACAATGTTGTGAACAAAATGTAATCTTAGTTATGTGAAAACCTTTTCTAGTGATCAATTTTGCAAAACCTAATTTTATCAATTGATTAAGAAAAATTGAAAACCATAAACCCTGGGATGAAGATGATGAAGATTAGAACATATTAGTGTAATTACTTACAATGATGTTCTAGAGAAGGACGCTTGAGGATGTGAAGTCCTATGGAGATGAAAACAGCACTTGGGTCATTTTTTGTGTTTTGTGAGGAGAGGGAAAGAGCATAATTGATTTTGACAAGCGTGATAGCTGGTTTTTTGTCACAAGGTTCTCCCGGATCCCTTGCAATAGGGATCCGGCTAGTACAACATGAGGGATCCGGCTACTGTGGACAGAAAAAAGGTGTTTAGCATTATTTTTGTAATAAGTTATAAACTAGCTTATGGAACAAAAATAGTTTTGAGGTTTCCAATTGAATAGATGTTTGGTCAATGGGTTAGTTTGATATGTTAATTATTAAGGATCTATTTGTGACGGCGGCGTTAGTTTGACAAGATCAAGGAGAAATACTATTCCCGGTGATGAGTAAGTCGGGAAAGTGACAAAAAGAGACTTTTTAGAGACTAGCAATTTATTAACGTCTAAATAAAAAAAAATATCAACATATTCATGTAGATGTAAACTAGCTAATGATAAGTAAACATACCTCCACGCTCTTGGTATGGTTTATGGAGACCATAAAACTGAAAATACTTCATGAGCTTTTAAAGTAATCAGTTGTACTTAGAATAAGTAGGTTGCGATTACTTTTAGGTTCTTCCTTGAAGGTTGACTTCATTATTCTTTAAATAGAAATGAATACTTTGGAGAGATCCTAGCATGAAGATTTCTTGAAGAGAAAAATGTTAGAATAGTCTATCAATATCCAACATGAAATAAATAATTTGTTTTAAAAGATTTCCTTCTTTGTAGTTTTCAAACATACACGGATCGTATCAAGTTTTTAAAGTACAACATACTCTAAGAAACTTGGTAACGAAGCTCTGATGCCAATTGTGGAAAACTAGAAGGGGGGGTTGAATAGTTTTACCAATTAAAGCTATTTTTTTTAAATATTTAGATCGACTTATGTCAATCAATTTATATGTGTATGTTGGATGTTGATAGATAGATATGGAAATGTGTAAAGTAAAAGAGAAGAGTGAGAAACACAAAACCACGACACAAGTGTTTATAGTGGTTCGGCTACAAGGACACCTTCTTTGCCCTACTCCACTCCCTGAGTCACCTACTCGAGAGTTCGTAAACACTACACTAAACCAACTCCTTATGGCAGAGAAGCCTTCACAACGTCGCCTACTCTTTTTTCGGTACTAGGCTAGACACCGGGTTCTTCCACAAGGTAGAACCACACCTATCACAATGTCGCCTACCCTTTATCCGGTACTAGGCTAGATACCGAGTTCCATTACAATGGAGGAACTACTACCCAACACTACACAACACCTAACCCAAATGAGACCAAATCCTTATTACAACACCATCAAGGATATCAATATCTTTGGATACAACCTATCTCTATTTGTACATCGATGCACCTCATTGATTATACACCCTTGTCATCTTTCACTAATACCACTTGAATTGACTTCTAGGCATCCTTCACTAATGCCCTTGACACGGACGTTTGGCACATTTCACTAATGCCGTCGTCTTGACTCCTTTTTCATTTTTCACTAATGCCTTTTACACTGACGTTAAACACCTTTCACTAATGCTTTCGTCTTGACTCTTTCGGAATCCTTCACTAATGCCTTCGACACAGACGTTAAACACCTTTCACTAATGCTTTCGTCTTGACTCTTTCGGCATCCTTCACTAATGCCTTTGACACAACACTTCTATGGAGGAAGAAAGAAGTATCAACAAGAGAACCTTTGTAGTCTTGATGATGATGAAGCATGGCAACTCATAGACTTGAGCTTGCTCGACTTCAAGAGGTGGTGATCTCGCCTTTAAGAGGAACCTAGAAAATCACACAAAAACAAAAACACAAACTACATAGAGAGATTCTTAGGATCTGAGGTTAGAAGGTTTACAATACTTGGAGAAAGTATGTGTGGGAGTGGCAATCCAAAATGAAGAAATGGCTCACTATTTATAGAAGAAATTTAGCTACTAATCCACGGATCCCACGGATCCTTCACTTGAGGGATCCGTGGGAAGCTTCTCTTTGCCCATGGGTTTTGGGTCATGGGTCATGGGTCATGTGTTATGGGTCATGGTGTCACACCCCCAAATTACCTGTTTTGCAGCGGAATGAAATTCCTAAGGGAGGACTGTCATAGCACCACAATCACAGTTATATTGAATGACCTAAAGTGTCGTTTGAAAAATACATCGTTTGATTGGGTAAATTAATCAGAGTTTACAAAGTATAGGTCCCAAAAGATTTCCAAAGTACCAAAATGAATTTGTTACAATCAAACAATAATTAAGTGCATAAAATATATGTGAGACGCGTCAACTCAGCGACTCTATGCAAGCCATAATGATATGCTAATACCTGAGATAAAACATGCTTAAAACAGTCAACACAAAGGTTGAGTGAAATCCATAGGTTTAATTAATTCGCTTGAACACAATATTCGTAGTGTGAGTTACGTTGTTTCACACTCATCGTTGAAAACAAAACAGCATTTATTTCACTAAGTTCATGACAACCAAAGCGTAAACCTCGTACCAATAGAAATTGGTAAAAAAATCGTTTCATCACGCACCCTAATAGGTAAACTTGCCAATTTACCTTAATGATTCAATATAATGCGTTCGATTTCCCTAGTCTGGTCAATAAGAACGGGAGTGTTAATTCCAATAGGCCTATTCACAATTCATTCAGCTCATCGCAAGTGACTAATGGTGCATGATGTAGGGACTTCAAACATGGCAATAGAATACTTAGTGGACAATAAAGCATTTGGATATAACATACAGTTCAAAGCATTTGTGTTCGATTAAAAATATAGCATGTATCTCCCCCAAGAGTTTGTAAAATAATTAAGTAATAGAAAGTGGGGCTATGAACTCACCTGATGCAATGATTATGATGACAAAAGTGGATACACTAAAATGACGTGCAATCTCTAACTCGCACCTATGATGAATGATATGATCTAATATAAGTCATGATGTAATGTTATGCATGCAAACTCATATGATATCCATACCACTTGTGAATTTTGAAAATAAAGTTTATCGTCAAAATATAAGTTTATAACGTATTGTCAAGTTATAAATTACTTTACAAGTATTTATGTTGAAATGATATCCTACGATAGTCATTTAATGTTTATTAAGAAATTATAGCTTTTCGTCGTCAAACAATATAATTTGACAATTCATGAAAGTGACTAAATGGCCTCGAAAAGGTAGTCGTAAAATAGTGAATATCGAGTGTTAGGAAACAAACTCAACGGTTTTGGAAAGCTTGTAGCATTATCTCAAAGTCTTAGCTTTTAAATTTTTATAATAGAGGTCTCGATCATGGAGAAAAAATAGGTGAAGTAGGGTACTTGTACCAAAAATATTGTTTAAAAGTAGTTTTTGGCAAAGTTTGAGTGACCGCATTTTATTCGTTACAACTCCGTTTGACGAACGGTTGAACATTTTGGAAAATAGGCTAGGTGAACTTACTTTTACAAGAAAACATCGTTTTCTCAAAAGTATTCTATCGATGTTAAAAATGACTCCCAACATGGTCACTCGCGACAATAATTTTTGACTAATAGGAAATATATATAAGTGTTCTACTTGTGAAAATAGTTACGTCAACCTTATTTAAACGCGTGTAATTTAGTCGTTATAAGTCCGTTTTCTACGTTTTATATGTCCTTAGCTTCGTGTTAAAGTATACTAATATATTTTTGATAAATCGACTCATTTAGATAACGCTTAAGACTCATTTTTTACCCTTAAAAATCTGGACAGCATGTTGTTTTCCGGAAATATAGTTTTCGCGTTAAACTTGAAAATAACATAACTTCTTCCGTTATAAATCCGTTTTAACCCGTTCAAGCGACCACGGTTTCGTTTTAAAGTATATTTTCTGAATTTCTAGCCCAAAATATTTTATAAACTGTCGAATTTTCCATATTTCACAAAAATGATCAGACCACTATTTAATGTTGTCGAAATTGATTTTTCTCGCGTAATATACTTGTTTCAATCACTTCAAATCAACACCAAATCTATTCTAAACCTACCATACACCTTCTTAGGGTGTCATGAGTTCCTAAACATCATCAAAAATGATATGTTTCAAGGGATTAATTATAGGATGGTATATACTAATTATAAGTACTAAAAACAATAAAAGTGGTATAGATTCACATATAATTTGCATGTTTTCTTTCAAGCATGATAAAATAACATAAGTATGAATATGAAAGATTAATAAAAATCATGAAATGCTTACTAGTTGAATGATGAGGTTAATGGAACAAGGTTTTTCCTAAATACTCTAGGTTTTTATTTCAAAACCTTAAAAGAGAGTAAACTAGTGTTAATAATATTGCTTGATCTTGAAAAGATCTATGCTTCTCCTTGGTTTTCTTGCTATGGTCGGTCACTAGGATGAAATGGAAGAGAGTGTTTTATTTTTCACCTAAGATAAGTGTATGTATGTTTAAGTTGAGATGATAATGATAATTGGTAGTAGTAAATATCTAAGTCTAGATTGTATATGTGTTAAAGCTAGGTAGATTTTTATGTAAAACTTTGTGTGGTGTCATGTTTTGGTCGACAAGGGTAAGAAAAAGAAAAAGGGTGGTGAAATTTTATTAAGTATATGTATTATATGGTAATTGTAGTGTATATTTGATAAGTAAAAGTAATTATTTAATGCAGCGTTGGCTAGAAATAAATTTTAACGGAACAAAATAAAATATATCAAATTCATAAAAATTATAAAAATACATTTCTTACAAGAATTTAGTGAATAAATAATTATCGAGTAGTATTTACGAAAACCGTCGTAAATATATATATATATATATATATAACAATTTATATACAGAATAAATTTAAAACATCGGGTAAACTAATAATATAATTTTTATAGTCTTATAATGAGTATAAAAATATATTAGGATAATTTTTGGAAGTGTCGGATCTAATATTCAAAATAAATGATTACGCGATAGCGTTTATTTAATAGGAAAATAAACTTTAAATGAAATATGCAAAACCATGCATGAACTAATATGATGATGATGTCACCAATGATATGTAGACTAAATCTAGTATATATGAAATGTCCTCAATGATTTTTCATGAATTCGCAGCTAAACCCTTACGGTTACGCGAATTTGACACTCGTAAACCTAGTTTACGAGAAATGATGAATAGTGAAACATGAATAGTGATTTTTCTCCAGAATGAATAGTGTTTCATGAATAGTAAAATTTTGAAATATGTTCTCAGAATATCAAATCGACTTCAAAAACGATGAATAGTAAAATGATGAATAGTAATCGATGAATAGTAAATTCCCGAGATGAATAGTAAAATTTTAAAGTTTGTAAAATGACCTGAAATTATGAGTTGTCACATTCGCCCACCCAAAAAGGAATTCAGTCCCTGAATTCAGTTCGTGTTGGTCTTTCAAATTTAGGGTTTGTGATGAATAACGAGGAGATAAGACATGAGGAAGTGTCGTTACGGTTATCTATGATTAAGAGTGTATAAACATCGTGATAGAGAAAATATTGGAAGAATCTCCCATGAGTAACACTTTGACTTTTAGGAATATGTGAAAATTTTTTTTGCACTAAGATTTATAAATAACTGCTCCCAACATAACATGATCCCTCCAGAATTAGACATAGTTAGCTAGGCTATGTATAATTAAGGAACGATAATGTGACGTTCGGTTTAGTTGTTATAACTCTCAATGTTTACATAGATTTAAACCGTGTCGTTCAATTGGTAGTTAAAGTAAAAGGAAGTAAATTTTTTGTAAGTGATAACAAATCGGAAAGAAAATAAAGTACGATAGATGAGATTATTTTACAATGAGTGGTTTATCAAACAGTAATACATCTTAAGTAATAAAGATCCGAATACGATGGAAGACATATACTTAGTACGACATAGTAAATAAGGAAAATAAGACTGTTAAATTCTAAACTTCATCAGCCCGTCGCGTTGTTGAGACCATGGAGAGCTTCTCCTCCTTCTAACATGTATGCTTCCCAATGAGCACCTTCAACTTGTTGACCTTGGTTTTGGGGACATTGGTTCCGATAGTGTCCTTGCTCCCCACATCCGAAACATGTGACTATGGCTTTACCTCTACAATCCCTGACGAGGTGTCCCGATTTTTGGCATTTGTGGCACTTGGCAGGGCAAGGACCCGAGTGATGAAACTTACATCTATTACATAGTGGGTGAGTTCCAGCATAACCTCTGCCTTGTGTTGGTGCAGCGACATAAACCATTGCAGCTTCTTGTTTTCTATTCCGTTGTTGTTGATGGTTAGTGTTACGGTTTTTGTTGTCGTTATTATAACCTCCCTGGTCATTTTCCCATTTTATTTTGTTGTTGCTAGTTTGGTTGTTGTTGTTGTTGTTGTTGTTGCGGTTATTGTTGATAATATCTTCCTTCTTCACAACTTGGGCCATGAGTTTTTGAGTTATCCTGATAGATTCTTCAATTGTTTGTGGATCAAAAGAAATCACATCACCTTGAATAATCTGGGGAAGTCCTCCAATGAAAGCTTCCAGTAGTTTTTCATTGTCCGAAACCATAGATGGACATAATGCAGCCAACTCTTGAAACCTCCTAATGTAGGTCTCGATGTCATACCCAACAGTCAGTAGCTCATAAAATTCTGTTTCCAATTTCTTCACCTCAGTACGCGGACAATACTTCTTCGTCAACACCCCTTTGAATTGCTCCCAGGTGAGCTTGTAAGCATTTTCCATTCCCATAGGTTGTGCATACGAGTTCCACCACGACATTGCCCCATCTAAAAGTGTACTTGTAGCGAACTTAACCTTGCAATCATCTGGGCAATTGCATAAAAGAAACACATACTCCATTTTCTCAAACCATCGAACCATAGCAGTGGCTTCTTCCGTGCCTTTGAACTTTGTGGGATCACCGCTTTTAAAATCCTTGTATGAAAAATTCCGAACTCCAGACCCTCCTGCAATCCCTGCAGCAGTAACAAGCCTGGCAGCTTCAGCAGCAGCCGCAAGTCTTGTAGTTTTAGCAGTTGCCGCAGCCTCGGCAGCATTTGCAAGCCTAGCAGCTTCAGCAGTAGCTGCAGCCTCAGCAGCAGTAGCGAGTCTAGCAGCTTCGGCAATAGGCGCAGCCTCAGCAGCATTAGCAAGTAATACGTTAACTTATTATGTCTTCTTATTAAGATATAAAGTCATTGGTAAATGACTTATAATGTATAATGGAATTATAAGTGTTTATGTTTTCTTGTTGAGACATGGACATGAAGTGACTTGATCAAAAGTAATTGTGTTAATAAAGCATGCAATTGGCTTGGAATTTTATTTTACCATTAAGATGATTTAATTGGTAAATAGGTAAGCCAAAAGGAATATGTTTATCTTATATATTGTTAGATTATCTTACAATATTAATTCTAATGAAATACTGTATGTATATGGTATGTTCAGTTAGAAGAGTCAAACTTTTGTCATATTGTTTGATTCAAGATAACTATATCCTCCTTTCTTCCAAAAGTTATCAAGGTTAGAAATTGGGTATTGATTGGATATACTTAATAAAACTCAAAACCTAGAAGATTAATAAGACACCATTTTAATATGAAATGTGATGAATCACATTGAGTCTTATATTGAAGTTTTGTTTTGTTAAAACTACTTATGGAGTAGGTTATTAATAAACAATATTTACGAACTATCAATATGTTTTGTAATATCCCAAAAGAAAACAATTTAGTGTTGTTCTAATTGCTAAAGTATTTATAGATAGTCTTTAAATTACAAAAGCAAGTGGGAGTTTTGTTTAGATCTTGAAGAGATTAAATTACAATTACAAAACACATAATCTTCTAAAATACACTAGTGAATATCATGATGATGTCAAATCTGATAGACCTCAAGATGGTGGAATTCTCATTCATAGATTCGCAAGGATATATCAGATATTTGATATGATGAGAAATATGAATTACAGGATCATGGTAAATCTGTTAATCATAATGATATATTACCTAATATTGAATTGTGGTAAATTATTCATACTATGAATGTTAAGATGTTGTCCATAAAGATAATCAACTTTGGAAACTTGGTTTATCTTAATAAAGATGAGTTTCTTCAAAAGAAGGAAAACCCTAGTGTTTTAAATCTTTGTGTAGAAAGCATATGGACAAAATTGTACATGTGTTTAATGCATGACTTGTGACAAGATTATTAATCACACTTAAGCAATTAACTATGATTGAATATTTTTTCCTTGGCACATTAAATATATAATGATTATGATTGTCATACTTAATTTCATTTATATGAAATCTGATAATGAATATCAAAACTCTTTGTTGTGTGATTGCTTTTGCGATGACGATAAGTAATACAAATGAGTTTTATGAATTCACATCATCTTTGAAAATGTACAAACTGCAAGAATCCAAAAATGCATATATACATGCATCTAGGACACAATTCTTATATTTAACTATTAAATCCAAGTTTTGGTTTAAAAATTAAAATAAGATAATTTCTAAATATTTCTGAAAGCTAGTGGGAGTATTATGTTTATTTTCTTTAAATCTTATATGTTGTGGGTAGTAACATTCCATCTAAGATAAATGTTAGTTCTAGTTTGGAATGGAACTTCACTTCAAAGATTTAGAAAATAAGACATACAACCTTGGAATATATGTTTATTATTAATAAACATGTGCGGTAAATAAATGAGTCTAATAGAACATGATATATTATTTGGAAAATGGATATGTAGAACATGAATGAAATCTTAGTTTGACACAAGGATTTTTCATGAACATCATGTTATTGTTGTATCATGCTTGAATGCAAGATGATTTGACAACATTGATATCTAATGAAGTTATTAGATAACTAGTGTAATGAATATTCTAATAGAGTATGTTTGAATCTAGAATTACATTCCTCAGCCTGGAATTGCTCTCAAAATTCTATGGATGAGCAATACAACAATTGTTGCGTAATTGTCATAGCTAACAAACTTGAAAGTTTGAAGGCATCAAACATTACACTTTAGATATTGAAGTTTATGGAGTTTTTTAAAGAGCATATTGTTATTTGTATACAATGATGCTGGTTTAATTGAGATGACACTCAATACTAGTCATGAGAGGATTTCATCCTTGTTGATGGCCATGTGAACTAGTTGTGCTCAACTAAGAGCATAGTTGCATTATACATTAAAGAATTAGAATACTTTAAAATTTAAAATGTTTGAAAGTTTGATTGTCATAAATTGGTGGTTGAGGATGTCACACACTTTATGAAATATTATGTGGCAATATCAAGATATTTTGAATGCACACATACAAGAACTTCACTAGTTGAATTCTTGAAATAAGTATTCTCAAAATTCCGATAGATCAAAGTTAGTTGAAATTATGCCTTGTCAACAAGTATGATTGTCATTACTTGAGACATAATTCATTAACCAGTATTATCATGCATTGATCTATTTAGTATTTGGATAAGGGATGTTTTGAACAAATATTATTTAAATGAAATAAAATATTGGTTATGTTTATTTTTCATTTTCTAAATATTATATCCTATATTTGCATGTTAAATCCGTGAATAACTTATGTTATTCTAAAAGGTCCGTTGTCGATCAATGATGTGGGAATGTCATTGAATTAAGACAAATCTGAGTTTTGGTAGAATATACTTAAAGTATATTGATGCGTGGGACATGCCAAATTCACATGATATTCAATGAATTGAATATAGGACAGATCCCAACTTAACATGATTGTACTTTATGGATCTTTGTCATTAAGTAAATCATGAATATTTATCCTCATACTTGAGATACCAGATAATTGTAATGAATGTAGTGCACTTGTGTGAAATAGTCTAACGCTATCCGTAAAAGGTGGTTATAAGGGCTATTTTCAGAAGTGTTGCAAAGTTCATGAGTTTTGCTTGTAGTCAACAGAATTTGCTCCTTTGAATTTGTTTCAAAGCATAATACTGTTTGGGCCCCTCGTAGGATTGGCAAGATGTTTGTAAGGCCTTACCCAAGATCTATCTCGAATACGTTCAGATGATTTGGTAATCTTGTTCAATCAGATATAACGAGAAACAAAATATTAACTTGTGAAATGACTCGATCCATATTCACAGTTAATGAAGTATTAGAAGTAAAAGGATAAGTAAAAATGATGAATCATTAAATGGTTTTTCTAGGAGACCATACTCGATTCGAACTGGGGGCGTTGGCGTGTTAAGCTAGACTAAACCAATGTCATTACTATATTAAGTAATATCCAAGTGGGAGCTGAAAGGTTTATGGATAATTATTAATATACGTATGACCGGATTCGAACTAGAGACTTCGGGATTGCACACATTATGTATGAGAATTGATGTTAGAATAATTAATATATAAATGTTATTATTAATTATTTAGTCATGAAATAAACACTTAACGAATGTTAATATTTAACGAGTTTGGACTAACGGTTGTTAAATGTAACATTATAGGACCAAAGATGAAAATAGTTGATGGGAAGGATCTAGAACCCCTCTTGGGAGTCCTAGACCGGTCGTGGGTCTCAAAAGCCCAAGGGGTGGCTTTGATTGGTCACCAAGTTTAGATCATTTGTATTCATTAAATCAAATCTTGGATCACCAAAGAACCCTAACTTCTTCTCCTCTCCTCTCCTCTCCTCTTGTGTTTGGCCGATCGACTCCATCCCTAAACCCATAGGGATTGATTTTCCAACATCAAGAAACAAGTGTTTGGTTTATTTGTGATTCAAAAACCTAGCTTTTCACATTAATTCGATATTAGTACGTGTGTACAAGAACGAAGAGCAAATACACTTGTGTTTGCATATCTTGGGTATTCGACTTTTGGTGTAGTTGAATTTGTTAAACCCTAATTTATTAGGGTTTAGGGTTTCTTGGTTCTTGATCTTAATTTGGGGTTTTTCATAAACCCTAATTGCATTGATTTGCAAAAGGTACGCATATACTTTTAATTCGGTTAATTAATTTACAAGTATTATTCCTATTACTTCCGCTGCATGCTTTGATGATGTTTACTTGTTTTCTATAATTGTTATGATTAGTAAAACCCAACAATATGTATATAGCAATTTATTCTTTTCTTCAACTTTGTCTATTGAGAATTTTTCCTTAATTTTACAGAAAAGATTTATTCTAGAACAAACATGCATGCTTATATGTGTACTGATATACCATATATTGTCCCAGTTATCATGATCTGTTCCTTTTAGCATGCAATTTGTTTCAAAATGTATCAATTCTAGAAAATTAATGCTTACAGTGGGAGATTGGTACTTGTGCAATGGAGATGAGTTTTCTGCATAGTTTCTTGATACATCTTGTTGACCAACTGCTTCCTCCATCCTTCTTATGGGACAGTCCTGGATCATATGTCCCTCTTTTTTGCATTTGAAACATTTTAAGGTTCTGAGTTTGTGTGAGGAGTGGTATATTTGGGGTATAAGATAGACTGATTGTAATTTTGTATTTCTTCACGCTTTTCCTTGAGCATGTCTTTGCAGTCTTGGGTAATATGCTTTATGTAGATTCCCATCTTGTCTTCTCTGTCCCTTTTTTGTCTCGGAAAAGTAAACTCATTGAACCTTCTCATAGGCCTCCTTAAACCAAGGCTCTGATGCCACTTCTTAGATGGGTTGAAGGCAGGTTTGTGCCTTACCCAACTTTGATCATGACTTGAATTTGGAAAGGCCATAATTCTTTTTGATGTTGTTATTCAGTGCAATAATAATAATGATGTGTAGTTAGTATGCAATATGGGAGGAAGGAGCAATATAAGGATATAATAGATATGGAGGGAAATTTGAATATAACAAACTTAATAAATTGATTGAATAATAGTATCTACAGATTTTGGCTTATATATACTTCACCAACAGGCACCATTGTGTTGGTTCAATGAATCCAACAGTCACAATGGTTGGTTAATAACTGCCATATAATTGTCATAACAGATAACTAGAATAACTTACTTAACATGGGTCGTTTAGGGCTTTGGCCCAACCCATATCTAAATACATATATTAAACATTACAAACAAACTAAAATGTCTTTAATAAAACTATACTATAATTGTCTAATTAAGACTGAAACATGAATGGTCTTGAAAGGATGGTTGTTTGATCTTAAACAAAGTTCCAACAGTGTCAACCTGTGCAAACTAGCTCCGCATAAAATCATCTTTCCATATTATACGTACACACCCATTCCTCACTTTCAAACACTTAAAAGATTTTAGTGTAAACTTGGAAGCAAGCTGTGAAGTCCTCGAAGCAAAGGAGAACAAGTTAGAGGCTTGGAGAGTTATCGAATCCCATTTGGTTCCAAGTCCCTTGGTTCTTTCTTTTCACTCGTACCACTCTCAACTTGTAACCAAACTCGTACTTAACCCTTTCGATTCATATCATGACTTATCTTGAGTTACTACGTTAAAATAGAGATTTTGAACGTTAAAAATGATTTTAACGACGTAAAACTAGCTCACAAACGTTTTATGGTTAATCGGGTTTTAGCTATGAAACTTAGAGCTTTTCAAGTCTTTTTAACGAGTATAAACCAACGAGGAATGAGTTTGTATTACATGCTAGTGTTTTGGCTCACTTGTGGAATCAAACTTTCTTCGGTTTGTAGCTTAGTTCACTTTCTAACTCGTTGTCTATTTGCTCATCGAACCTTCTTTGGACTACACTTACAAACGATGAGCTTATTCGCGAGCTTAGTAACTTATGTAATATGGAGAGAACTCAGTTTTTAAAGGAAGAATAAAGCCTCAAAACCATTTCATATAACCCATGATCATATATATGCACCAAGTAAATTTTAGTACAAAATAAATCATAGATAATAACCGGCTAAGTATAGTCGAATGTATAATATAACCAAGTAGCACCATAACTCAGTTGGTTGTGTCATTTGGGCTCTGAGCAAAAGGTCTCATCTTCGAATCCCATGGAAGGAAGTTCTACCATTTTGATTATTTTTGCAACTTTTTCCGTTTGACTGCGTTAGCCCCTCTACTTCCGAACTTTTATCACGTTTCTTAAAAGATTATATAAGTTTGAAACTTATATAACTTTGGACAGTTTTAGTCCTCCAATTTCGAACCACTTTGTATTTTTGGTACAATCTTTATAAATTTGAAATATTACAATTTCAGTTCCTCGACTTTGGACAAGTCAACATCTTTCCATTAGAAGTTATAAATTTAATAACTTATATACTTTAACTACTTTTCGTAAAAATAAATATGTTTAATACATATTTTATTCGTCGACCACACCCGAGTAAACTTTAAATAATATATTCGTCCAAATATATTATTTACCCACGACTTCGATAAATGTATATTGTATATATATTTTCACATCTCAAAGCCAAACGAATCTAATAAATGCAATACGGTCTTGTATTTATTTACTCCTCAATAATACTTGAGCCAATATTCGAGCCAACTCTTATATGAAAGTTTCGTATACAATTTCCCACGTTTATTCCAAAAGCCAATATTTGCAAGTATTTCACAACTATATTTTTATGTACATCGAGAATCAATTTAAATTGTTAAACATCCACATAAGCTACAGTAACTCAAAACGAATGAAAACATGCATTGAATTCAAGACTTAGACTAAAGACCATACCATACTTATCTAGGTTGCGTGTCAAAGCCGTGCACATTTACTACTTGACTTATTTTCATTGACGAATATCGAGGTGGGTTCTTGGCCCCTATTTTCAATTGTTTTGTATAACTTTTGAGGGAGATACATGCTACAACTTTTATTATGATCACAATTGTTTCAAAACCGTATTTTGGTAGTATACAAATTGTTCTTGATTATGTGATATTGTTCTTGATTGGTACCATTGTTTTTCACTGCGTGCTATTGTTTTTGATTGCGTGTTATTGTACTAAGTCGAGTTATGTGCTATATCAATTGACTATTGATACGTTGTGCTACATGCTATTGTTCTTGTTATGATGAAATGAGTACTATTAACGTTGTTTTTGACATTCCCAATTAACGTTTTTGGAAATCTTATTGTCCGTACTTTAAACTATAAACTCTAGGAACTCACCAACCTTTGTGTTGACACTTTTAGCATGTTTATCTCAAGTCCGTAATGAGCGAGGATGGCGCGGAGGAGCACGAATACTCATAAAGGCTATTATTTAAAAAGTCAATGAACTACTGGGACCTCATTTTGTAAACTCTATTATTTAAAAAGTCAAATGATAAATCTTTTACAACGAGTCAAATTAGAGATCGTTTTCCTATTATTATAATTGTTGTGCCGTCGAGTAACACCTAGTTTCAATTCCACTAGGTATCCCAAAATTGGGGGTATTACAAAAGATGTTAGGAGAAGGCATACTAAGGTTAAAGTAAGTTCTAGTAATTGGGTTGTCTCTGATGTTGGGCGTCGTTATGACAAAATGTGTAATGCTTTCTATGAAGTTGCGGACTTGCCATCTGAGCAAGACAAAAAATGTAGTCTTGTTCTTGATCGATTCAATGAATTAAAGAGTGAAATTATAGGTGGAAAAACTAGCACTAGTAGCCCCATGTGTACACCACATATGAGTGCTTTCACCAATGATAAAAATAAGATTGGTAATCCTGAAACAGCGAATAGAAAAGGTCATCTCGCAGATAGAATCAAGTCCATATATGAGAAAATCATTAAAAAAAAACCAGAAAAGGAAGAAGGTATTCTCATTGAACAATTTATTCTAGTAAAAAAGTTAATGAATATGTATGACCTTTTCATTTTATGCTCATTGTGATTGTAGAAATTGCAAGATTTTGATTATATTGGAGTTGAAGATAATGAAACAACGAAGAAAAGTTCTAAGAAGGAGAGAGGTATTAAGAAACGTCCAAATGCAATCATTACATCTAAACTCTTTGAATGAAGTAGTGAACTCCCCGAATAGAATAGTCAGCCCTCCAACTACGACACTTGATCCTGCATAGATGGTGTTTATTATTTTTGTTAATCACATTTTCAATTTATATCAAGATTATGATTTTGTGTGGTTGCTTAATGTTGGGTTCAGTGAATACTCAAACCCCTTAATTCTAGGATTTGAATAGGAAATACCCTAAGTGTTTATAACCTTAAACACTAACAAGTCACTGAGAGCATAGCCACTCAGTGAGTCATCTTCAGGACGCTCAGTACGAGACAAAGAAGAAAAGTCTCTCTGGTCGATGAGGCGGAATTCAAGGGGTGAAGACTGAGTCAAGAAGAAGATGGTGGATTCAGTGAGTGATGACAATAACTCACTGAATCCCAAAACTCCTCACCAACTATTATCACTGAAGACAAAGACTGGAGACTATTAAGACTGAAGATTGGGCGGGGCAAGGCGAGATAAGTTTGAACATATAAGACGAAGTCCTTATCAACCTAAAGTCAAACTTTTCTTGAAAGGCTAACAATCAGGTTCAGTGTCATGACTGACATGCTGAAAGTGACTTTGTATCTTACCCAATATAGTCTTTGTAAACAGAGACAAAATACATTAGTATTTTATTCTTCTGTAACCATGTCAGTTTGTCCTCTAGGATAGAGTCAAAAATCATACTTGTATAAATAGCCAAAAGGAAAGAGTAAAAGTTAAGCTTGTGCATTAATTGTGAAAAACACACACAAGCAACTTTCACTCCTCCAAATACGACTATGTTCCTGAGATAGCTCAGTGGTTCCTGATAGTTGTGCTTAGACTTAGCCTAAGCTTAGTGAGGAGTGCATACCCATACTTGTCATTCAATCCCAAGTGATGTTCTGCAAGCACTTGGGTAATATATTCTTTTTTATTTGTTTAATAAAGAATATAAACGTTGAAAATCCCTTGTGTTTTATCTTGTTAAAACTGATTTTAACTGCTTTACTTCAGTCATGGATCACACTTAATATTTATTACTGTTTTGCTATTTGTGATACTGGAACAACAACTGGTATCAGAGCATGCTGATTTATAAAACCCTTTTTAAGCCGCTCAAAACGTTTTTAAAATCAGGATCCAAACATAGCTGAAAGTGAAGTTTCCCAACTTGTCGATAAATAGGGTGGAGCCTATGCTGGTTTTTCCCCTCGACTTGAAGTTGGTAAATTTAACAAGTGGAAGAAGCGAATGCTTTGCTACTTGATTGGGATGGAACTTTTTTAGATTAAGAGTATAATGAAGGTCCATTTGTCCCAAAGACTGCTGCAGGTTTGCCTAAACCAGAAGCTTAGTGGACCCAAGATGAAAGGAGGGTGGTCAACCAGGACCAAAGACTCAAAAGCATCATCATATTTTGTCTTCCTGATGATGTAATGGAGTCAGTCATTAGCTATAGTACAGCCAAACAAACCTGGAATGACCTGGTCCACAGCTATGAAGGTCCCTCATATACCAAGAAAAACATAATCATGGACCTGAAACTTGAGTACAATACCTTCAGAGCTAAACACTCAGAAACCCTCTCTCAAACTTACACCCTTTTATAAAACTTTGTTGAATGAATTATCAAATGATGGTGACAAGTTGTACAAACATGAATTAATTGTTGGCTTTGTTAACAGTCTACCTGAAAGTGGTTGAACTTTTCTGAGGGACTTAGAAATGCAAATCATATTCAGACTCTTGAACTTCCTGAAATCTACAGGAAATTCGTCTATGAAGATAATCTCATCAATAGACAATACCCTAATTTGAAGAAGTCTCAGGATGTTAAAAAGTCTGTGACAACCACTTCAACACCCATTTCAACGCTTATTCAAACAGTGTGGTTCAGGATTTTCAGGAAAATTCTGACAATGAGGCTGATGAGAGAACTAACGAGGAGTACCTGAATGACTTAAATATTGAGTTTCAGAAAAAGGCACTCCTTGCTAATTCTAAAAGATTTATAAGAATGAACAAAAAAATTCTAATGCTAAAGCTAATGAGGACGCTGAGTGTTTTAAATATCACAAAAGGGTCACTTTGCTAAAGATTGCTTTTTAAAAACTATTTCCGAACCCTTTTAAAAACCCTCAGGGTCAAACCAGTCCTTAGGTTTAACAAGTTTCAAACAAAGCTCTTTCAGTCTCCTCAAACGTTTCAAAATAAGTCTGACCATAACAAAGCTATTGATTTTGAAGCAAAATATAGGAAAGCCAAGGCTAAACTAGCTATTCTTGAGGCCACTCCCTCAGAAACTACACAAAATGTTAAATATGTGCAGGGAAAGAACAAGGGCCTGGTAGCTGGAGTCTTTGATTGGGATGAAGAGCCAGTCTCCTCAGATGATGAAATGGTGCAAGTCAGTACACTGATGGCTCTCTCAGAAGAGGACAAACTAGTAGTTGGAAAGAATCACGCTAGGAATAGTGAATGGGTTAACATAACTATGAAGAAGGTAATCATCTTACTTTCCATGGATGATGATTCAGACTGGCAGTCTTTCATGAATTATATCAATGTTGACCTTAAGTTCGTAGAAGAGCAACGATTAAATCTGTTTTCCAAATATAACAAGTTAAGTTTTGAGTTAAATAAGTGTAGGGATGAACTGCTTATTTTAAAACAAGCCAAATTTAAAGCTGTTACACTGCAAACTCAAAACTCTAAATTAGTAAAACAAAATCAAGCTCTTCAGGAAGAACTTAAAAAAGAAGAACAAATCATTGAAAGCTAGACCACCAAGAACCCTAGAGTCTATGAAATTGTTCAAACCCCCAAAGAACAAAAAGAGAATGCTAGGTGAGAAACTCACTGATACTCTCAGTGAAGGTCAAAGTCCTAAACCTTTTGTCTCTGCTGGTCTGCACTATGAAAAAGAGATGATGCCTAAACCCAGTGATTGGGTTGAAAGGGTAAACCCTGATAGTAAGCTACCAAACTTCGAATTTGGAAGGATACTTAAACCTGAAAGTCGGGCACTCAAGAGCATGCTTGGACTCCCTGATGTACCCAATAGTACTGAACACATCACCGAGTCTGAAGTTGAATCACAAGCACCACTTCCACCTCTGAAATCTCTTCAGGGAGCTGCACCTAGCTCTGAGCTTACTCCTTTACAATTCAACCCTCACTCTCCTAGAAAAAGGTCAGGCCTTGGTAGAACAATATTGAAAAGACCTTTAAAACCAACCCAAGAAGATTCAGTTCCTACTGATACTTCCACATCCTCAGTTCCTCCTGAAGAAGACCAAATCAAGCAGTTGACTGAACTTGTGAGGAAATTGAGCGAAAAGATGAACTCAACTGAGAAGGTTCCTGACTCAAAAATCAATGAACCAAAGTCAATCTCAAGTTCCTCCAAATCAAAAAGCAACTCCAAGCCCAAACAGAAGTGTGAACTGTGCCATTATACAAGTCATACCACTGATAATTGCTACAGAATTCTCTTTTGTATGATCTGCAAAAGAGAAGATCACAGAACCTCTAATCACTTGCAATATGGAAAGTCACTAAGCATGATATGTAGAAATCCAACACATGAGACATCTTAGCATGATATGATCATACATGCAAAGAGGAGCTCAAAACAACCCCGCATCACTGAGCCTTCCTCACTAAGAAAGTGCAAAACTTGTGGTAGCACAGTTTACTCAACCACTGACCATGAGTCCATTGCAAAGTTTAAACAGACCATCAGACCAAAGCCCACTAGTAAGCGGGTTAGCAAGAGAAACTAATTTAGTTTACTATTTGTGCAGAGACATGCTAGGGAGCCTATTTGGCATCTAGAAAGTGGATGTTCAAGGAGCATGATTGGTGTAAAGGAATATCTGCACAAATATGTAGAAGAACCAAGACCTAAGGTAGTATTTGGTGATAACTCATCATGTCCCACTGAAGGTTATGGTTCAGTAAACTGTAATGGTATAGTGTTCTCTAGAGTAGCATATGTTAATGGTCTAAAATACAATCACATCAGTGTCAGTCAGTTGTGTGATACAAAATACATAGTGCAATTTAATGACAAACAAGGTACTATTTTTAATGCCGACAAAGAAGTTGTTATCATAGCTCCAAGGAGAGATAATGTATATGTACTTGTCATGTCAACTCTCTCATAATGGAACTTGTCTTTTTACCAAAGCCACAGAAATTATCAACTGGCTATGGCACAAGAGACTCTTGCATTTGAACTTCAAGAATATAAACCACTTAGCAAAACAAAACAAAGTCCTTGGTTTACCATCACTTGTATTTGCAAAAGATAAAACATGCTCAGCCTGTGGAAAAGGCAAACATCACAGAGCATCATTCAAAACAAAACAAAACTTTCCATCAAAAGCTGCCTTCACCTCCTGCATATGGATCTTTTTGGACATGTAAGTCCAAGATCAATTCAAAATGAGAAGTATACCCTTGTCATTATTGATGAGTTCTCAAGAAACACTTCTTTCCAAAAAGAGTCAGGCAGTTGATACAATAATGTCATTCATCAGGAAGATTGAAAATCAAAATGACATTACAGTAACAAATCAGAACTGACAATGGTACTGAATTCAGAAATCAGGAGCTTGAGAGTTTCTGTGATGAAAAAGGAATTTCCAAAAATTTCTCATCTCCTTATACCCCTGAACAAATGGGATAGCTGAAAGTAAAAACAAAACTCTCACTGAGGCTGCTATAACCATGCTAAATGGCTCAACACTCTCAAAGCACTTCTAGACTGAAGCTGTTAAAACAACCTGTTATACTCAAAACATATCAATCATTGTCAACAGACACAATAAAAACCCATATAAGATCTTCAAAGGAAGACTTCCTGATATCAACTACTTTCATGTGTTTAGGTGTCCTGTGTTCATTCACAATCACAAGGATCACTTAGGCAAATTTGATGCAAAAGCTGATGATGGATACTTCTTAGGTTACTCACTGATGTCTAAGGCTTTCAGGGTGTTTAATACCAGAAGACAACAAGTTGAGGAAACCTTCCATGTCACCTTTGATAAGAGCACTGAAAGCATCAAGTTCTCCAATACCTCAGTGAAAGAAAGAGGAATTGATTGACTCATCTAGATACCCTCTTGATGAATTCAACTCTGAAAACAATTCCTCATATCAAGCAGATGCTGACATCTCATACTACATTTTGCCTCACAACCTCCCTCAACCAACCATCAATGAATTCATTGATACTTCATCAATCCCTATTGGGAGAGGTCATATTGAACCAAATTTTCAGGAACCTGAAATTCAAGTATCCCAAACTGAACAACAAATTGCCCCATCCAATAATACTCATAACTCTGTTGCTCCAACCCCTGAACCCATTCCTCAATTCCCATTGATCTCATCAAGCTCAAATCCTAGACCACAAAGTAAGTGGACAAGATCACAAGACATTGAGCTCGTTAATATCAGTGGAGAGCCCATTGAAGGCATGCTCACAAGGAGCATGGCTGCTAAATTATCAGCAGCTTCAACTAATGAGTGTCTATATGCAGACTTTCTCTCAGAAGTTAAACCCAAAAGTGTCACAAAGGCTCTAAAACATCCTAGTTGGGTTCAGGCAATGCAAGAAGAACTTCAACAGTTTGACAGAAACATAGTCATGAATCTGATCAAATGTCCTCAAGATGTCATTGTCACAGGAATGAAGTGGGTTTTTAAACACAAAACTGATGAAAATGATACTGTCATTAAAAACAAAGCCAAACTTGTAGCTAAAGGTTACAATCAACAAGAAGGCATTGACTATGATGAGACATTTGCTACTGTTGCTAGAATGGAAGCCATCAGGATATTCCTTGCTTATGCAACATACATGAACTTCAAAGTTTACCAAATGGATGTCAAAAATGCCTTCCTGAATGGTAAACTCAAGAAAGATGTTTATGTCCAGCAACCCCAGGCTTTGAGAGTAGTGAGTACCCTGACTATGTCTGCAAGCTTGACAAAGCCCTATATAGACTGAAGCAAGCTCCCAGAGCATGGTATGAAACTCTCTCGGCCTTCCTGATCTAAAACAAGTCTATCAGAGGAAAGATATACAACACCCTATTTATCTATAGGACAAAACAAGATGTGATACTAGCCCAAGTATATTTTGATGACATCATCTTTAGCTCAAAAAATTATACTCTTTGCAAACAGTTTGAAAAACTAATGATAAAGAAATTTGAAATGAGCATGATAGGTGAACTCACATACTTTCTTGGACTACAAATCAGGAAAAATGATAAAGGAATCACCATCAGTCAAGAGAAATATACTAGAAATCTCTTGAAAAAATATGAGATCTCTAATTGTGCCTAAGTAAAGACTCCAATGGTCCCTCCAGATAACCTTGGACCAGATCTCACTGGCAAAATCAGTCAATCAAACTCACTTCTGAGGAATTGTTGGATCACTGATGTATCTCACTGCTTCCAGACCAGACATACAATTCTCAGTATGTCTGATCGCAAGATATCAGTCTAATCCTAAGGAATCGCATCTCACTACAGCCAAAAAGATCCTTAGATACCTGAAGTGTACCCCAAGTCTTGGACTTTACTATCCTAAATGTTCAGGATTTGACCTCAAAGGTTATTCTGACTTTGACTTTGCTGGTTGCAACATGGATAGGAAAAGTACTTCAGGTCATGTAAATTCCTTGGAGGAAAGCTTGTTTGTTGGAGTACTAAGAAGCAACAATCAGTGGCTATGTCTGATGCGTGTGTGAAGCGCGTTCGGGGTAAAGGAAAATTCCTTTTTGTCGAGCAAGTTTTTCAACCTCCTAGGCAAAGGAACCTAATCGTTGTAGTGTAATATTGGGTAAGCCTCGGGGGTTGATATTGTTCTATAGGGAAATAGGAATGCTAGTAAGAAATGTATGACGATAAGGTAGGGGTTGAGGATGATTCTTTTTTATCTTTTTATGGTTTTTTAGAAAGCTAAAGTAAAATCTCGGGGCAATTGGTTAGGGTGGTACTTCTATCGTTTACTCTACTTATCTAATTATCTAATATATCTAATTACTATGGATAGCTTATGTCTAATTGAAGTGTGCTCGTATGATGATTAAAAATGTGTTCACCTAGATACTATTACTCCCTAGTTATCTTTTATTGGTCAGTTGAATAGTCACACCTAGATACTATTACTCCCTAGTTATCTTTCAAAATATAAGGAATTTATAGGAGCATCCCTACACTTGAGTTTTTATTTCTCTAACACTAATTGACCCGATTTGAAAAGATCAAAACACTTGGAGTATTTAAATTACGTAGACAAAGGGAATTTGAATTTATCGTTCTTTCCTGTTACTCCATAAAATATTACTTTTACCCATGAGTCCCATGAGTCCCAAAACTTTGTACAAAAGATATGACTCGACTTAGCTACCATGAAAGTAACTTGATATTTGAACTAAGGGTTTAGTAATGATAACAATAATGCACTAAAGGTGAGTGTATACAAGGTAGGCTAAGGCGATTTGGGTGTACATTTGGGGGTGGATTATAAACAATGCTCTTCATTGATATTTCGGAAAATCGAAACATCACGAGAACCGCAAAAAGGATAGGCTCTGAGGGGTTAACTAGGGGTATCGTGTACTAAAGATGAGTACATCACAAGGGTGTGGGGTAATTACTCAACCGATGTGGAAGAAGTAATTATAATACAGGTTTCAAACAAGGGTTATCCTAATTCCTCTTTTCATTTAGTTATTCCTAACTACACAAATGTAGTCTCACTAGCGATCTCGGAATGCATCACAAAACAAGTTTTAGAATCTATTATACTGCCGGTACAGTCTCTAAGCATTGAAGGTGAATGATTTTATTCCTAAAAATCTAGGGGCGAACCTCACATTTTTGGGGTGAAATTCGATGAACCCGTCTTCGCCTTGCAACTCGAGATAGTTGAAATCATTATCGGAATCGGTATCTTCAAGTTGGTTGAGAATATATCTGTATTTATCATTGTTTACAGAGTCTTTGGTGTCATCAACTGGTTCTTTATCAGGAACTTCGTTGTTTGGTTGATTTTTACTCATACAACCTTCCCAGATTTTCTTTTTGGTAAATGTGTCAATTTTTCCGTATTTGATTTTGATCCACTCGTCGAATCCGAGATCATCCGCCAAGGCGCTTCGTTCTTGCAGAATCATTAGTCGAATTCCAAAGGAATTCGCCTTCCCGCCTCTCGATGCTGCTTCCTCCATCACATTCATACTCAAAAGGGTTGTAGGAGGCCCAAACTGTTCTGTTGCTGGTTTTAATTTGCTCGCACCAATGATTCCTAATTCCTTTGTCATAATCATCATCAGAAGGAATATCATCGAGGGGTTTAATGGTTTTTCCTCGAAGAAAGTGTTTCTCATATTTCAGTTCCAAATTCGTGAACAGAGTTGAGTTAATTATCGCTTCCCCGAACCTAATGGAATACCAATCACTGAATGATAGATTTTCAAAATCAACGTCGTGTCTCCCAGACTCTTTTGGGCATATCCATACTTCGTTCTTCACATTCCCTCCTCCGTTGCAATAATCACGAAAGGGATTGCACGTAGGCCAAGCGTTAGTGATCTCATCTTCAACGATGAGTAAGGGTTTGCAGTAATGCTTGATGGGTGGCCCTTCCACTTCGTTAATTGAGAACTTGGCTAACCTTTCTTCATCATTCGAGTAGTCCATCTCAGACTGTCATCTTCTATTCTTTTCTTATCAACACCACCATCGTAGGTTTTTCGAGGATCACATGAGGCCCACAAACTGTAGCATTCTCCGTCATCAATTGCAATACTCTTACACCAGTGATTCCTTCTTTTGGGGTTGTTTTTTGTGTTTTTGCAAGAATTTGGGTTACGCCATAATTCTGGAGTGTGATTACGGCGTAACTCACTTTCGCCATCGGTATCTGATTCATTAGAGCACTTGTTGTTGTCGGAGAACACAGCCTTACATATATTAGAGTTGTTTTTTTGTTCTTCATTCCTTCTTTGAACCTCGTCGCCAAGATTTCCAATTAGAGTTTCTAAGTTCTTAAGTGATGTTTCGTGAGACGTGAGGTTTTTGTATGTGTTATCTTGGAAATTCTTAAGCCATTCTTCTTGCTCCTTTTGCCTCTTGGTAGTGTCTACAAGGTACTTGTTGATAATCCCTTCCAGGTTAGCTCTTCTCTCATTACGCTCATAATACGGTGGGGTCCTCCACGAAACCCATTACGATTATCCCCGTAGAAGGGCCTATTCTCCCGTATTTAGCTTCCTCGTCGTATATTTCTTTTCGTTATTAGGACAGCGATTTTTAGTCAAATGTCCCCTACCACGCTTTCGCGCACCGATTTGGATGGCATGAACAGTTTCTTTGATTTTTTGCATATCTCTTCCAAGATTTTCAAGTTTACTAGCAATCGCTGCAATTCCGTCGAAACTTTCGCCTAGGTTTCTTTTACTTCCGCCGTCGTGCCATTTTTGAGAATGGTCCGCCATTTTTTGAATGGCTTCAATTGCCGTAGTAGTAGTCATATTCGGGATAGGTCCTTGATAATCTAGCATATGTCTATTAGTTACATTTATTCCTTTGTAGAAAATATTGACCTTCTGCTGGTTATTAAGATCATTGGTATGACATTTATAAAGAAGATCGTTGTATCTGTCCCAAGCTTGATACAGAGTTTCGTCGTCTTCTTGTTTGAAATTTTGGATCTCCAAGATTTGATTAGAAATCTTTGATGGTGGGCAATATCTTTGGATAAAGTGTTTCTTAAGAAACGCCCAAGTATTAACCGCCCCGGCGGGCAATCTTTCGATCCATCTTCTTGCTGCTCCAGTTAGAGTCATAGGGAAGACCCTGAGCATAACAGCATCATGAGATACACCCGGAATGTTGAAAAGGCTAGCGAAGTATAGGACATTTTCAACGTGCTTATATGCGTCTTCGTCCCTGTTTCCTGAAAAAGGGTTAGCGCGAAGCTCCCTCATAGATTGGTCTTTAATCTCCGATTGCCGGTCTTACGAGACCCGGCCCTTGATCAGCTCTAGTCAACGCCAAGTATTCCTCAAGAGTGAGGTCATCGATGTTAACCACTTCCATGGTACCTGAAAACTTGAAATATGACCGTGAGAAAAGTTTAAATATGAAATGAAAGACTCAATATTAATCCTAATATAGCTCCCATGCCAAAAACTTGATGCGGTGTTTTCTTGACCAGTGTCTTAATATTTATAGTGTCTCGCTATACCTATGGTCTACCCTAATGCACTAACAGGCGTGTACCGGTCGTGTGTAGTGTAGTAAATGGTAAAGCCGAGGTCGCCCCAAGAGCTATGTGTGTGTCGGATAATTACTAAGTCTAATTGTCACAGAATATAAATGGTTTGATATGGTTTTAATTAATTAAACTACGAATGCATAATATAAAAGCAATTAAATGGTAGAAAGGAAATCAATAGAGGAATAGTGGTGCTAACCTAGTAAATCCTCCTAACTAGTTATGTCTACGTCTACCTACTTTCAATTACTTCATGTGGGGTCAAATTCGAGAGGACAACATTTGGTCAATTCACCCTAACCTATCAGTAAAGATGCCACCACAGAGAAATCAGACCGCATAAGTCCTGTTGTTCCCGGTCCCCTAAGCCGAGTCATTAAGTACCGCTACATGCTAGATTCTAAATAGTGAGTGCCCGGCCGTTAGGAACTTGGACACTACACCCCCAATTCTTAAGTTCATCCAAACGATAGGTGATCAGTTGGTCAAATCGCACAAGTAAAAAGGGTAGTCAGTTGGTCATATCTTACCCTTCCCGTCTCAGTCCACTCACCTAGGGTAATTTGGTCATATCTCCTAGGCAATTGGTCTCTACCGCCATTCAAAACTACCGAACCAGGGTGACTACCAAAGAACTATGCATGCATACACTTAGAAATAATTGTACGGAAGTAAAGGTAAACGCAAAACAAAACAATTAAGGAATCATAACTAGGCTAGCACCAAAGGGTGCTTAGCAGCTCATATTAATCATGCACATCAATTCAATATTCAAAGGTACGAAATACATGAATTGAAAGTAAAAGAAATAATAAACGCTAAAGCTTATCGTAATGGTGCAACTTCTCCCTTGGAACACTCCGTATGCTTCCTAGACCTTCCTTGAGTATTTTCCCACGTTCTTAGAGTATTGTATGTGGAATGGAATGAATAGAAATGCTGGAATTCGTGGGGTATTTATAGGCAGTCTGGGTTACTTACAGTAACCAATAGATGAGTTACGCCGTAACCTTCTATTCCGCCGTAAAAGCTCTAGATTCGCTAGTTACGGCGTAACCTAATAAGTGGTTACCGTAGTCTTCAATAAACCCGTTACGCCGCAAGTGATGCAGTGAGTTGCGTAAGTATCAGTGGCGTGGAACCTCTTTTGACCTAATGGAGTTACGCCGTAATCTTTGAAGGAGTTACGCAGAACCTCTTGATGAGTTGGACTTCGTGGTCATGCAATAGTTTACAGTAATGTGAGAGAGTAACCTCTTCAAAATAGGCATACTGTGATAAATCCTTAGTAATGTTTCCATTTCCGCGTCTCTTTAGCTCCAATGCTCGCAATTTACCTGAAAGTGTAAAACAATGGAAAACAAGCGTAAATCCATATAAATGATATAAATAACGAGCATTAACGGGGGAAATTGACACTTAATATTCAGGACTATTTGATGTTATCAGAGTTGGAGAAGAGTCTTAGGGATTCAGTGAGTTATTGCCATCACTCACTGAATCCATCATCTTCTTCTTGACTCAGTCTTCACCCTTTAAGTTTCGCCTTACTGAGTGGAGAGACTACTTCTTCGCCTCATCTTGAGTATCCTCGAAGATGACTCACCGAGAGACTATGCACTCAGTGACTGTTAGTGTTTAACGGACTAAACACTTGGGCTATTTTCTATTCAAATCATAGATTAAGGGGTTTGGGTATTTCTATGAACCCAACAGTCTCCCTCTTTGGATATACAAATAGCCTAAGTGTTTGATCGATGTAAGTGAGCAAATGACTTCTTCTTACATCGAATGTACTAATGAATACAATAAGGAACACCGAGTATTTTAACAAAAACATACATCGCTTATTGATCAAATTACAAGGTTCCTATTACTAGTACAAAAGATAATTCAAAATGATGTCATCCGATGGATTCCCGAGCTTCAAGCTTGACTTTCTTGGTGATGAGTGTTTCCCTGTCAGGATGGTCTCTTATCTTTGCATTTAAGTCGGTGCAGAACCCGATATTCGCAGAGTCCGAATTTGAGAGGCCATTGGAATATAGGCGATCATTGTAGCCACTCTGCACGATCGATATCACTCCACCTTTGGAAAGCTGGGTTCCCATAGACATCAATGAAAAATAGCCCTCTTCGGGCTTTTCAATCACTAGACAGTTCATAAATTTCACTCCTTCAGGCAGCTCCCTATTACACTCCAGTCCAAGCACTTTAATCTCAGGTTGGAACTCAACTCTCTTCCTTTTGCCAGTGGATGATTGTGGTTGAGATCCTTGAGGTGCAGTTAAGGCGAGCTGAATTCCCAGTTGGGTTGGACAATCCCTCAGTCTTTCATATCTTTTACTGAGCATCTTCATCATGTCCTTAACCATCGAATTCTTCTTCTTTTCAATAATTGGACCAAGCTCATCGAGTTCAATGATCCCAAAGTCGGTGAATTTGAGGGGATCATGAACCTCGAAGTGTCTTTTATCAACCCCTCGTAGCGTTCATGGCCAATGGTTTGGTATTGGGGATGATTTTGACATCTGTGATCTTTTCAGGAAGCCTTCGCTTGTCATTGTCCGTTGTAATGCTCAATTCTGCTTTGCCCGATGGCTTCAGTTTTCTTCTTCTTTTCTTCCAACTGTTTTCTCATTTCAACCATCCGGCGCTGAGCTTCCTTGAACTTTTGTCATGCCTGACCATTTTGGAGTTTCTTAGGATCAATTCCCATGTTCTCAGCTTCTTCGTGACTACCTTTGCTAGTGCTTCTCTATTCTTCTTATCTTCTTCAGCTTATTTCAATCTCTTTTCTTCTTTAGCAAGATATTTACTTAGTTTGTTGAGGTGTGAGAAGGTATTCGATGTCGCCGATTTTATAGGGAATCTTCTCGTGCTCGGGAGTTGTCATTTTTCCTTTTCCTTTGTCCTAGCCTAAGGAAGATGAAGTTGCTACCAGGGGTGGTGGTGTTGTTGTTATTGGTGTGATTACTGTCAGTGTTGTTGTTGTTGATGTTGGTGGTGGGATTGATGAGATAGGTATTGCTGAGGCTGGTGGTGATGATGAGATTGGAGCTACGATATCGATGGTGTTGGCTCCCTCGGTGAGAAGGAGGTTCTTCACAATATTCTCCCCTCAATTATTGCTTGAGCGTCAGTGAGGGCAAGAGTTGGAGTTGGTGCCTTGAGGGGACTGAGCTACTTGACCTTTAAAGGCCCGATAAATTTCAGTAATCATGGCCTTGATGTCCGAAGTATCTGCTGAAGACCAGGTGACCTTAGCTTCCAAATTAGCCTGAGATACTTCCAAAGCAGTCATGCGCGGCCCAAGATTCCGGGCCAAGGAAGTAGATGCTTGAGCCAACGTAGCCATCCGAAAGTGTTCACAGAGCTCAGTGTATCTTGAAGAGACTGGATTGAGGAATGAAGACCTTGAACATTTGCTGATTTGAGCGTTTCGATTAGTTCGGAGGTGGAGGATTGTTTCAAGTACGCCTCGGTAGCCTCCAAAGCACTTTAGAGTTGAGTGTTGGGTCTTCTTTACAAAGCATCCCCTGATTTCATCAATAGTTACTCCACATGTCTGAAGATGCTTGAGAAACTTGACCAGGTTTGCATCCAGTCTATGAAGGTGTTGGTACATAAGATCTTTGTGCTCGTGAACATTTTCATCAAAAGCCTGTACCTCAGCCTTTAGATCAGCATAACTCGCAGCAACCTCAGTGTGTTGTTCCCACAGTGTTTCATGACCCCCAGTATAACCTTCTTGAAGCTTTGGTGATCCATGAACAAGCAGCCTTTCAGTAAGTGGGAGAACATTATCAAATCTTTCAAATTCATCAATGGAGGAGGAGGAGTCATCATTTTCATGCTGGAATGGTGATTCAAGATGTTCTGTGGATCGGTGAGGCTTTTGTTCAGATTGAACATCAGCGTCCACTTCTTCCCCGGTGATAAAATTTCATCATCGGTTTAAAGAAGCTCATCTTCGAAAAGAGTATTCCATAACATCGCAACGGTTAACAAGGGGTTGGTGATGGGTTCCATATCGGCGGTGGTATGTTTCCTCTCGAGTCTTTGTCCCCGTTGACCCCTCGGACACGGTGGGCGTTTCCCGTGCCTTCGCTGGAGTCACGATTGGTTGTGGGTTCCATATCGGCGGGTTGTTCCTTTCCTCCAGTCTTTGTCCCCAGTGACCCCGAAACACTAGTGGGTGTTTCAGTGCCTTTAGCGAGTCATGATAGTTATATCCCTATCGGCGGGTTGTTTGGTTCCTCGAGTCTTTGGGATCGATCAGTGTGCCCTTAGACAAAGGCTGTGATTTGCTAATGTCATCCTTGGGCGTTGTGGAAGGCGCTCCCTACCAGCGGGTTGTATGTTTCCTCGGATCTTGGGGAGTAGTGGTTGTGACTAAGTGCGGACTGTGATGTATCGGTGTCCTTCGTTGTCACGGGGGTGGATGTTTCCTGGTCACTAATGGGTGTCAAATCAGTCTTAGGCCTTCTTTGCCTTTTGGCGGTGCTCCGAAGCTTGAGGGCCTAAGACTTGGGTTTGGTCTTAGTCCCAGTCTGAGACTTCCCCTTTCTCTTTAAAGGAGCAGGGTTAGGAGACACGATTCCCTCGGTTGTTTGACAACCATATGGGCCGTCAATTCAATGTTTGTGACAAGGGATGGGACCTTTTGAAAATTTGACTGGCTCAGGATGCCAGGTAAAGCACCAAATTTTTCTTCCTGAGGATAATTTGTACCCAGTAACACTTGCAAAGCACAAGAGACAAACCTAGGATACGAAATGTATTTCGTCCTAGTTTTGCTCAGTAGCTTGGTTACTGAGATCACGTAAATGATCTCCCTATGTCGACAGTGTCCCCATTCATCAAGCAGTATGCCATCATCAACTGAATAGAGTTAACTTGTTCAGTGGATGAGTGGTTCCCGCCGAGGAACTGAATCACAAATGTGAATAGGATCCTCCAAGCCATGGGAAATGAACTCTTGGTGACTGGGGTCTTGTCCAAAAATGTTGGATCTAAAACAATTTGTTTTAACCCATCCTTCACTGTGGAGGGTTCAGGATGGGCTACATATACACCTTTGTTGTAGTCTAACCCTGTGGAGGTGCAAAAAGTTTTATAAGCCAGGGTGAATTGTTGCCCCGTTGAGACCGAACACGATGAGATATTCCCCGAGAGGTCTAAGGTTGTTCTCATCTGTAGAAGGTGTCGGGTCAAAGGCCTTGGCTGTAGCCCAAAATTCCCTGAGGAGGTTTTGGTGCAGTAGAGGACACTTAACAAATGCCGTTTTCAAGGTGGGCGTTATAAAGAAATTTCATAATGTCCTTATAGGCTGGGACATTTTGAGGATATTCAAAATTGCCTATGACATTATTTGTTTTAAACTCAACATTGCTAAGATCACCTACCCACTGTGAAGCGAACTGAAGAGATTGAGTTCTTGCCATTTCCATAAAAAGATTTTAGGGTTTTGAAAAAAACTTCTTGACAAGAACAATTAAATGTTTGAATCTCTTAAGTTGTGATGAAAAATCTTTTGTAAATGTTTACAATGAAGGTTTTTCTGAAAGAGGTTTGAAGAACACAATGATTTCTGGATTTGAAAGAAATTTTGACAGAGTTTTGTTTGCAGAAATCAATTGTATGTGTTTTAATGTTTATGAGGGGGGTATTTATAGAGTGGTGAGAGGGGTGGTTTTTGCATAAACGTGGATATGTAAAGACGGTTTTTGAAAAAGTTTGAAATTCCACATTTAATGCCACCCACCACTACCCGCAGTAAAATCCCGTATTTCAAGGGAACAGTTGCAGTGCACAGTAAAAGTGCACTTTTGCAGTAATAAAATATCAATTGGATATTTTATGTGAGAGGAGGAATTTAATGCCAAGTGGGGGTGAGGTAAGTTTGTGAGGGACCTTTGATGTGGTTGACAGTAAGACAAAGAGACATATATTCCTATATTAAATTGGCATGGTTACCAGCCTAGGACATTTAAGTGCGATACTTGGATCATTTAGTTACTCATTCAATGCTCAATATCAATCTGTGGGTCCCTGAATGAGTCTTACGTCATTCAGGTGAGGGTTTATTTTGGGTGTTCAGGGAGGATGAACCATTTCATAGAACTTATCGAGATTGGTTTTCATATACGACTTTCAATGTCAAGCATTCCCAATTCATTTCGGTCTCTGAAGGTAGGTTCATCCAAGGGTTTGGTGAAGATATCAGCCGATTGATATTCAAGTAGGGATGAAATGAAGTTCTATGTCTCCTTTCATTATGTGATCCCCGATGAAGTGATATCTGATATCAATGTGTTTGGTTCTTTGGTGGAGGACAAGGTGTTGGAGATTGCAATAGCACCTGGTGTTATCACGAGAAGATGGGTACCATTTTGTAATGGATGTCATAGTCATTGAGTTGACTTTTCATCCATAAAACATTGGCATAGCATCCTGCAGCAGACCACATACTTCACTTGGTGAAGACATAGCTTGATTGTTGCTTTTAGCACTCCAACAAACCAGTTTTCCTCCAAGAAATTGACAAGACCCGAGGTACTTTTTTCGTCCATGTTGCGGCCAGCATAATCGAGTCGAGTAACCCTTGAGATCAAACCCTGAGCACTTTGGATAATAGAGTTCAAGTTTTAGGGTTCCCTTCAGTACCGAGTATTCTTTTGGCTGCAGAAGGTGAGATTCTTTAGGATTGGTGATATCTTGCTATTAGACGGTGAGAATTGTATGCGGTCTAGTAGCGATTAGATACATCGGTGAGCCAACAATCCCTCTGAAATGGGTTTGATTGACTGATTTTCCAGTGAGATCAGGTCCAAGGTTGTTAGGTGGGACCATTGGAGTCTTCACCGAGGCACAGTCAGATATCTCATATTTCTTCAAGAGATTTCTGGTGTATTTCTCTTGACTGATGGATATTCCTTTATCGGTTTGCCGATTTGTAGTCCAAGGAAGTATGTGAGTTCACCCATCATGCTCATTTCAAACTTCTTTGTCATCAGCTTTTCAAACTGTTTGCAAAGTTTGTAGTTTGTTGAGCCAAAGATGATGTCACCAACATAAACTTGGACCAAGATCACATCTTGTTGTGTTCTATAGACAAAGCAGTGTGTTGTCTATCTTTCCTCGACAAACTTGTTTTGTATCAGGAAGGCTGAGAGAGTTTCATACCATGCCCTGGGAGCTTGTTTAAGACCATAAAGGGCTTTGTCAAGCTTGCAGACATAGTCAGGGAATTCACTACTCTCAAAGCCAGGAGGTTGTTGAACATACACATCTTCCTTTAGATCACCATTTAAGAATGCACTTTTGAAATCCATTTGGTAGACCACGAAGTTCATATATGTTGCATATGCAAGGAAGATCCCTGATTGCTTCCATTCTTGCAACAGAGCAAATGTCTCATCATAGTCAATGCCTTCTTGTTGACTGTAACCTTTGGCTACAAGTCCGGCTTTGTTTTTAATGACAGTGTTGTTTTCATCAGTTTGTTTCGAAAACCCACTTCATTCCTATGACAACGACATCCTAAGGACATTTGATCAAGGTCATGACCTTGTTTTTATCAAATTGTTGAAGTTCTTCTTGCATGGCCCGAACCCAGCTTGGGTGTTTTAGAGCCTCAGTGACACTTTTGGGTTCTATTTCTGATAGGTAATCGGCATATAGACATTCATTGGCTGAAGCTGCAGTTAACTTAGCAACCATGCTTCTAGTGAGCATGCCCTCAGTGGGTTCACCAATGATGTTTACAAGCTCAATGTCATGAGATCTAGTCCACTTACTTTGTGGTCTTAGATCGAGCTTGAAGAGGTCACTGGAAGCTCGAGGAGTGAGTTCAGTTTCGGGAGCAGAATCATTTAGAGCATCTGTTGAGATGTCTTGTTGAGTTGGGGTTCTTGAATCACGGGATCCGAACATTTGGTTCGATATTACCTATCCCGGTAGGGACTGATTGATTATCAATGAATTCACTGATAGTTGGTTGGGGTAGGTTGTGAGGTAAGATATAATATGAGATGTCGAGCATCGGCTTGGTATAAGGAATTGAATTGATGTTGTACTTATCAGGAGGATATCTTGATGAGTTATCAATTCCTATTTCCTCTACTGATGTGTTGGTGAACGATGCTTTCTGAACTTTCATCAAAGGTGACATGAAAGGTTTCCTCAACTTGCTGTCTCCTTGTGTTAAAACCACGAAGGCTTTGGAGATCGGTGAGTAGCCTAGGAAATATCCATCATCGGCTTTTGCATCAAACTTGCCTAGATGATCCTTGTGGTTATGAATAAACACTGGACATCCAAACACATGAAAATAGCCGATGTCAGGAAGTCTACCTTTGAAGATCTCATATGGGGTTTTATTATGTCTTTTGATAATGATTGACCTGTTTTGAGTGTAATAGGCATTTTGACGCCGGTCGAAATGCTTTGAGAGGGTGAGCCATTTAGCATGGTTCTAGCGACCTCAATGAGAGTTCTGTTTTCCTTTCATGACCCCATTTTGTTTAGGGGTATAAGGAGATGATAAATTTTGAGAAATTCCTTTTTATCACAGAAACTCTCAAGCTCTTGATTTCTGAACTCAGTACCATTGTCGGTTCGATTTGTTTAACAGATAATGTCATTACGGTTTTCAATCTTCCGATGAATGACATTATTGTATCACCGCCTGACTCTTTTGGAAAGAAAGTATACCCAAGTGTATCTTGAGAATTCATCAACAATGACAAGTGTATACTTCTCATGGTGGATAGATCTGGGAGCGAGGTCCAAAGAGATCCATGTTCAGGAGGTGAAGGCAGCTTTTGATGGAGAAATGTTGTTTGGTTTTGAATGATGCTCTGTGGTGTTTACCTTTTTCACAGGCAGAGCATGGTTTGTCTTTAGCAAAAACCAGTGATGGTAATCCAAAGACCTTGTTTTGTTTTGCCAAGTTGTTGAGGTTTTTGAAGTTCAGGTGTGAGAGTCTCTTATGCCACAGCCAATTGATAGTTTCAGTGGCCTTAGCAAAGAGGCAAGTTCCATCTTGAGAGAGTATTGACATGTCTAACACATAAACATCATCTCTCCTAGGAGCTATCAACACAACTTCCTTGTTGGCATTGAAGATGGTACCTTGTTTGTCATTGAATTGCACGATGTACTTAGCATCACACGGTTGACCGACGATGAGATTGTATTTTAGACCATTGACATAAGCTATTCTAGAGAAAACTATTCCATTGCAGTTCTTGAACCATAACCTTTAGTGGGACATGATGAGTTATCACCAAACACTACTTTGGTTCCTGGTTCCTCTATATACTTGTGCAGATACTCCTTCAAACTAGTCATGCTTCTTGAGCATCCATCGTCTAGATGCCAAATAGGCTCCTGGCGTGTCTGCACAAGTAGTAAACTGAATTAGTTTCTCTTAGTGACCCACTTACTAGTGGGCTTGGGTCTCAAGGTCTCTTTGAATTTGGTAATTGACTCATGGTCAGTGGTTGAGTGCATTGTGCTACCACAGGTTTTGCATTTAGAGACCGAGGATGACTCAGTGATTTTGGGTTGTTTTGTACCTCTCCTTGCATGAATGATATTGTCATGTTGGGATGTCTCATGAGTGGATTACGCATATATCACAGCATGTGTTCATGAGACAATCATCCCGATGATGATCATTAAACCCACAGTGAGGGCACAGAGGAAAAGGTTTTGCTCTATTCTTGGGAGCTATTTTGGAGGATGAAGCATACTCATGACCAACTTTGGTATAGTTTGCTTGGTGACATCTGTAGGTGGTCTGCAGTCCTGTGATCATCCTTTTGCGAGATCATGTAAAAAGGATTCTATAGCGGTTGTCGATGGTATGGGCGGTATAATGACACACTCACACTTCTGCTTGGGTTTGTTGGTGGATTTTGACTTTGATGAGCTAGATGAGGCTGACTTAGTTTCCTTGATTGAATCGGGAGCTTTTTCGATGGATTCCATCTTTTCATCAGCTTCCTCACAAGCTCGCTTAGTTCTTGAATTTGGTCACCGGTGGGAACATAGGATGTTGAAATCTCAGTAGGAGTAGACTCTTGTTGAGTTGGTTTTGTTGGTCTTTTCAGGATGGTTCTACCAAGTCCGGACCTTTCTTTTGGTGAGTGAGGATTGAATTGTAATGGAGTAAGTTTAGAGCTTGGTGCAGCACCCTGAAGAGGTTTCAGTGGTGGAAGCGGTGCTTGAGATTCTCGCTTAGACTTCGAGAGATGTGTTCAGTACTCTGGGCACAACAGGGAGTCCAAGCATGCTCTTTAGAGCTTGGCTTTCGAGCTCTAGAATCCTTCGAGTCGAAATTTGGAAGCTTACTCTCAGGATTGACCCTTTCATTCCAATCACTCGGTTTGGGAGTAGTTAACATATTGGTAATCATACCACCAGACACAAATGGCTTAGGACCACGGTCTTTGTTGAGAGAGTCGGAAGATGATCTTCACCTAAGACTCTCTTCTTGCTCTGGGGGCTCCACAACATTAAAGACCAGGATTCTTGGCGGTCCAACTATCAAGAATATCTTGAACCTTTTTGAGTTCGTCTTGAAGAGCCTGATTTCTTTTAACTAGTTCAGTGTTTTGAATTTGCAAAGTGAGTGCCTCAAGCTTAGCTTGTTTTAAAAGAAGCAGTTCATCCCTATACTTGTTTAATTCAAAACTTAGCTTGTTGTATTTTGAAAAAAGATTCAGTCTTTACTCCTCTACGAACTTAAGGTCAACGTTAAGATAATTCATGTAAGATCGCCAATCGAGTCATCATCCATAGAAAGTAGAATATTTACCTTCTTCATTGTGATATTGACCCATTCTCCATTACTGGCATGATTCTTTCCAACAGCTAGCTTGTCCTCTTCTGAGAGGGCCATCGGGCTTCGACATGCACCATTTCATCATCGATGACACGGCTCTTCATCGGTCAAAGGTCTCAGCAACAAGGCCTTTGTTTTACCCCGCAGATTGAACACATTTTGTTGTTTTCGAGGGGCTGGCCTCGAGCAATGCAAGCTTAGCTTTGACTTTCTTATACTTAGCTTCAAAATCAACAATTTTGTTTTGATCAGATTTGTTTTGAAAGTTTTGATGAGACTGATAGATTTTTGGTTTAAATTTGCTAAAGCCGAGGTGATTTGACCACGATGGTTTATAAGAGGGTTCGAAATTGTTTTGAAAAACAGTCTTTTGCAAAATGACCTCTTTTGTGACACTTAAAGCATTGAGTGTCCTCATTTGCTTTGGCATTTGAAAAACCTTTGTTTCTTTTTATAAACCTTCGAGAGTTAGCAAGTAGTGCCCTTTCGAAATTCGTGTTCGTGTCGTTTAGGTACTCCTCACTTGATCTCTCATCGGGCTCATCATCGAATTTTCCAGAAAATCTTGAACAACATTGTTAGAATAAAAAGCAGTTGATATTGGTGATGAGGTGGTGGTTAGGGACTTCTTGACTTCACGAGATTTCTTTAAGTCGGGGTATCGTCTGTTGATGAGGTTTTCCTCATAGACAAATTTCCCATAAATCTCAAGAAGCTCAAGATTCGGATATGATTAGCATTCCTAAGTCCCTGAGAGAAATTCAACCACTTCTCAGGGAGAATGTTGACAAAACCAACATTAATTTCATGTTTGGATAACTTAACACCATCATTTGACAGTTCATTTAAAAGAGTTTTGTACCGGGTGTAAGTTTGAGAGAGTGATTCGAGTCCTTAGCCCGAAGGTGTTATACTCAAGTTTCAGTCCATTATCCTGTTTTCCTTGGTATCGATGGGCCTTCATGACTATGAACTAGGTCATCCCAGGTTTGTTTAGCTGTACTACAGCTTATAATAGACTCCATAATATCGTCAGGAAGACAAGATATTATGATACTTTTGAGTCTTTGGTTCTGGTTGACCACTCTCTTTTCATCCTGGGCTCTATGAGCTTTAGGTTTAGGTAAACCTTCAGCAGTCTTTGGGACAAATGGACCTTCATTTATACACTTGATATAATAAGGTTCCATCCCAATCAAATAGCAAAGCATTCGCTTTTTTCATTTGTTGAATTTGCCAACTTCAAGTCTAAGGGCAACAGCTGAATAAGCTCCACCCTTTTTATCGACTAGTTGGGGTACATCAATTTCAACCATTTAGGATCCTAATTTAAAAACTTTTAGAGCGGCCAAAAAAATGTTTTATAATTAACCTGGCTCTGACACCACTTGTTGTTCCCCGTTCACTATCGTTTAAAATAGTTTAGAAATATAAAACAAGTTAATAGTGAACAATGACTGAAATTAAAGTAAGTAAAACACACTAGATAATTTTCAACATCATATTCTTTATTAGAAATCAATAAAAAAGAATACGTTACCCAAGTACTTGCGGAATAGCACTTGGGATTGAAATGACAAAGGTTGGTGACTCCTCTCTAAGCTCAGGCTAAGTCTGAGCACAACTCTTAGAACCCACATAGCTATCTCAGGGATAAAAGTCTGTATTTAGAGGAGTGAAAAGATGGCTTGCGTGTATGTGTGTTTTTACAATTCACAGGCTTAACCTTTTCACTCCATCTCTTATGCTATTTATACATGTATGATATTTGACTCTTTCCTAAGAAACAAACTGACATCATACATAAGACAAAATACAGATGTATTTTGTCTCTGTTTACAAAGACTATTCTAGGTAAGAGACAAGACTACTTTCCTAAGGTCAGTGATGACACTGAGCATGATCTTTTGCTATTCAGGGAAAGTTGACTTTGGTTGATAAGGACTTCGTCTTATCTGATTCAAACTTATCCCGCCTTATCCCGCTCATTCTTCAGTCATTACATCCATCAGTCTTCTACTTCAGTTTGTCTTCAGTGTAAGAGTTGGAGAGGAGTCTTAGGGACTCAGTGAGTTATTGTCGTCACTCACTGAATCCATCATCTTCTTCTTGACTCAGTCTTCACCCTTTAAGTTTCGCCTTACTGAGTGGAGAGACTACTTCTTCGCCTCATACTGAGTATCCTGAAGATGACTCACTAAGAGACTATGCACTCAGTGACCTGTTAGTGTTTAACGGACTAAACACTTGGGCTATTTTCTATTCAAATCCTAGATTAAGGGGTTTGGGTATTTACTGAACCCAACATAAACACTAACAAGTAACTGAGCGCATAGCCACTCAGTGAGTCATCTTCAGGATGCTCAGTACGAGACGAAGAAGAAAAGTATCTCCGCTGAGTGAGGCGGAACTTAAGGGGTGAAGACTGATTCAAGAAGAAGATGGTGGATTCAGTGAGTGATGACAATAACTCACTAAATCCCAAAACTCCTCACCAACATTATCACTGAAGATAAAGACTGAAGATTGGGAGGGACAAGGCGAGATAAATTTGAACAGATAAGACAAAGTCCTTATCAACCTAAAGTTAAACTTTCTCTGAAAGGCTAATAGCCGGGTTCAGTGTCATCACTGACATGCTGAAAGTGACTTTGTATGTTATCCAATATAGTCTTTGTAAACAGAGACAAAATACATCAGTATTTTGTCCTCTGTAACCATGTCAGTTTTTCCTCTAGGATAGAGTCAAAAATCATAGTTGTATAAATATCCATAAGGAAAGAGTGAAAGTTAAGCTTGTGCATTAATTGTGAAAAGCACACACAAGCAACTTTCACTCCTCTAAATACGACTATGTCCCTGAGATAGCTTAGTGGTTCCTGATAGTTGTGCTTAAACTTAGCCTAAGCTTAGTGAGGAGTGCATACCCATACTTGTCATTCAATCCCAAGTGCTGTTCCGCAAGCACTTGGGTAATATATTCTTTTTGATTCGTTTTAATAAAGAATATAAACGTTGAAAAATCCCTTGTGTTTTATCTTGTTAAAACTGATTTTAAGTGCTTTACTTCAGTCATGGACCACACTTAGTATTTATTACTGTTTTGCTATTTGTGATACTGGAACAACAATTAATAACATGATGTTGGACACATTTGTGTAGTTTTGAGATGAATGCAAAGGTTATTCTATTAGTTAATGTTTATTTTCTTTTTTGCTTTTTGTTTGCGTTTGATTGTGTTACAAGTTTATATGCTACTTTTACACCTTATAAATGATGATTTTAGCAGCTTTTAAATGCTGATTTTTATAGCTTTTAAATGCTAATTTTTACACCATCTATATGTTGTTTGGACAACAGAGAAAGGGGTGTTTGGATGCAAATTTTATAGCTTTGTATGCTGTTTTTTAACAACTTTTATATGCTGTTCGAATTGCTAAAATATATGCTTGTTAATAGCTTTTATATGTTGTTTTTTAACGGCTTTGTATGCTGTTTTCTAACAATTATAATTTACAATAGCTTTGTATCCTGTTTTTAACAACTTTTATATGTTGTTTGGATTGCTGAAATATATGCTTGTTAATAGCTTTTATATGTTGTTTTTTAACAGCTTTGTGTACTAATTTTTAACAGCTTTTATAGCTTTGTATAGGGGTGTCATTCGGGCCGACCCGACCCGACCCGAACCGAGTCAATTCGGGTCGGGTCAATCGGGTTCAAAATTATATTCGGGTCAATCGGGTCAACCCGAATTGACCCGAGTTTTAAACAAGGTCGGGTTCGGTATGTTTTTTTAGCCTTGACCCGACCCGAACCCGATTGACCCGGTTCAACAATACTTTTACAATGTAAAATACTCGGGTTGACCCCGAACCCGAATTGACCCGACCCGAGTTGACCCGACCCGAGTTGACCCGAGTTCTAAACAAGGTCGGGTTCGGGTATGTTTTTTTATGGCTTGACCCGACTTGACCCGAACCCGACCGGGTCAACCCGAATAACACCCCTAGCTTTGTATGATGTCTTTAACAGTTTTTACAGCTTTGTATGTTTGGACAACAAAGAAAGGGATGTTTGGCATCAAGTGTTACAGCTTTGTGTCTACAAATAGAGAGATAATTAAAAAGGAAAGAGGGATAATTATTTAGATAATTAAAAAAGAAAGAGAGAGAATTAGTTAGGATCCTAGTCATCATTGCTATGTCATTGTGTGGTTTTTTCTTTGTAAATTGTATGTGGTAGTACTGTTGTAGCACTCTTCCTAAAAGAATGAGTTTCATTCCAATCTAAATTTTTGGTTAGCGGGTTTGAATTATAAAAATATGTATGACACTCATAAAATTAGGGGCTCGTTTGATTGGTGGGTTTTGAGAGGTTTAGGCTGATAGATACTTAAAATCTATTGTTTGGTACACTCTATTTAGACTGGCGCAAGAGTCTGATCCCAATATTGAAAATCTCATCCACCTCCGGTGGGTTTTACAAAATGAAGTACTGTTTTTAACTGCAAAAGATTCTCCACCACATGTTTGTTCGCCCTTTCAACATTTTCTCATATTTTTTTATATAATTTTATAATATATTATCTCTCCGTGCACATAGTTAAAACCCATGATTCTCTTTGCAAACCAAACACCCCAACTAAAACCAAATACTCTATCAAAAGTTCGGAACCATAATCTCGAAACTGAAAAACAAAACCAAACACAAATAAAACCCAATTTTCACTTTTCTTTCCCCCCATAAACTCTTCTCTCCGTCTCCTTCACACTCACCGACGATTCCGTTATCTCATCCGACGATACTCCTTTTTTCCGGTATACATCTTCACTCAATTAATCAATCATAATTTAATTATCATTACTCGTTTTAATTTAATTATGTATATTAGGGCTTACAAACATCTAATTCATACTGCATTTGAAATTAGGGCTTATTCATGATATTTTAATTCGTGAAGCTAGGGTTTCGACTGATGAATATTTATAAAAACTACAAAAACATACATAAATTAGGGTTTCGACTGATGAATATATCGTGTTTTGTTATTTGTTAGGTTGCTTAGTTTTCGGATATCTCCCGCGGCGTATCAATCGGAAGTTGAATCGTCTAACGAGGTGCTTTTTTTCAACTTTATTGTATATATCGTTACTCAGACTTTAATCATTATTACACTTCGTGTTACCCTCGGTGTAGTTTAATGAGAAGTTGGGGCTTATAAACACACGGCATTTGTAATTAGGGCTTATGGATGTTATTTCGTCAAATTTTATTCGGTTTAATTTGCGTTTATTGATGAATTCATGAAACTAGAGTTTTTATTGTAAACCGTGTTTATTATATATTTATATGTATTGTTTGTGACTAATGACCTTATTTGTTAGGTTGGTTAGTTTTCGGCGCGGCGTATTAACTGGAAGTTGAGTTGTGTATTGAGGTACGTTTCTTTGAGTTTATGATAATTGCGAAACGTGAATTTACACCGGTGTATGTTTTCTCATTATTTTTATAATCATAATAACATCATTAAATGTAATTATTGGTATTACTATTATCGTTACTTGATGTAATTTAATGATATGCCGCATACACCTAATTTACTCATTTATGCGGCATTTGAATTTAGGGCTTACTGATGATGTTTTGTTCAAATCTTTTCGGTTTAAATCACATTTATTGATGGGACAGGGTTTGCGGATTTTTGACTGATGAGTTTATTTCAAGCTGTGCTTATTAAGCATTGTGTGTGACTACTTTCTTTGTTATTTGTTAGGTTTCTTTGTTTCCAGACATCTCGCGTTGATGTCGTGACATCAATCGGACATTTAATTGTGTGCTCAGGTACTTTTCTTCGACTTGATTGTGATTTTCAAACGAAAATTTACAATCGTCTCTTATTCTGCTAGGTCATTGACGTTGCGTTACTGCTAGGTTTAGATGTAATTTATTACTGTATTATAAAGATGAGGGATTGAACTTGTTTATAGTGATGCCGCTATGTCCTCTGTGACGAGCATTTCTATGAGGAGGTTATTGTGAAACTAGACTTCTTTGCTTTTTTTTATCGTAGAAACTGAACTTTTGGGAACAAGTAGAATAGTGATAAAATCAAAAGAAAAAATTGATGAACTCGAAAGAAAAAAAACTAAAAAACTAATAGTAAACATAATGTTAGATCATTGTTTACTATTAATTATTTTTGGAACCTTTCTCTTCATATCCCAATAAATTATTGATTTGAAATTTATCAGTGTTTTTTTATTATTTTATGAATGGTCGATAGCCGAATGCAACAATCGTAATATTTAGTGTTAAAATACAATTTTTTGAAAAATATTATATAAAAATATAATTTTGGGAGAACATGAAAACAATCTAGCTAAAACTTTCTACGAGTAGTAAATACTATTAAAGCTCAACAATAATAACTGTAAAATTGTTTTAAGCGTATAACTTATAACATTGATAAGAGCAAGGTTAAATTAAATGTCATAGTAAAAAGAACAAGGAGAGTCAAAATAGTTTTTCAGATAAATGTTGTAACTAGTTATAATACCCGCGCACGCGCGGGTTTTTAAATAGTGTTTTTCAATAATCGATTACTAATTTATTTCTTCACATTAGACACAAATATTTTTAAAATCACTCTCGCTTTTTACTAAGTTTTTTTCTTTATACTTTTGACACTTAAACTTTTATGTTTATTTTTTTTTCTCGACTATATATAAGAACGTTTTTTTTTAACTATTGCCAAATCCGGAATACCTAAGTTTTTTTAGTAAATATTTTAAAATAAAAATAATAATAAATAAATAAAATATTACCAAATAAGGTATGAATTTATTTTCTTGAAATGAAAAATTCCCATTAGGAGTTTTGTTTTATTATATAAAAAAGATATGGTTTTTAGCAATTAACAAGAACCACTTATTTGAATTAATCTCTTGCTTAAACTAATGCATTGCCTTTTAGTACGATTACTTGCAACGAAAATGTTGACAACGATAAACTTCACTTCTATAATGAATTGGTGAACCTATATATCGCTTCATGGGCTGGATCTAGTCATTCGACTATCATGTTACTTAGTTTTCGTAAGAGTTCGTGCTCGTTGGTTTAAGAGACCAACCATTGTGCTTTTTTCTTTTTTTATTGATAGAGATTTGATGGGTGCATATTTGACTTGATGTTGAGTTATGACATCGTCCCATACCTCGCTTCGACGGGATTGTGTATGTTGTTGTTGGTGTTGGTGTTATAGCATTGTAAAGTCATAGGATAAGGAAAAAAACTTGTGTAAACAAAAAGAAGGTTAGCATGAGGATCTTAGTAATTTAGGTGTAAAAGGGATATTTGGTTTTGGCCTTTGGCCATACAATAAGCTTACTTTTAGGTTAACCATATGTTAAGTAGATTGGTGTATATTGCTTATATAGGAATAACACCATGATTGTGGTATAACATGAAGTTTCGAGGTGTAACGTCGTTGTTATATGATGGTAACAATCAATATGATAATAATTTTTCTAGTTACTTTAGAAGGCCGAAGGGGATGCGAACGGCTCGTCAAAAGTTGGTGAACAAAGTCTTAACAAGCTTTGTATAACTATCATCAAACACAAAAGGGCTTGTGTCTCAATGGTATCCCTTGTTGTGTGAGAAGCTCCCTACCAAATGCTGTGAGTTGTTTAGGACGTGAGCTAATATGTGGTGCGTGTATTGTGAGATAGTTAGTTACCGTTCTTAAAAAAAAAAAAAAACTATCATCAAACTATATTTCTCGGAGAGTGTCGTGTGAACTTGTTTTTTGCGTATATGACTTCATATTAAATTTGGAAAATAATGTCGTGTAGTGATGGTTATTGTTTTCAATCTCTTTTGACAATGACCGTCAATTTTGGTTGCAATCATGCCTTACAAACCAATCTTTTCTTGTGGTATAATGACGTTTATCTCTCTCGAATTCTCTATATTCTATACCCCAAACTCTTCGAAGAGTTGTGTCCGAGATGTTAAATAACTTCATTACCACAACAAGTCCTTTTCGATTCATTTCAAATGCTCTACTTATTTACCTTATGTAAACAAGTATGATGGAGTTGTGCTTTATGGTGTATTCTTTCGTATTCGTAAACAAGTAAGACGAGTTGTTTGATTTACTATAAGTTATGTATTCTTGCTTAATGGTTAAAGATTACATCAAGCGGTAAACTAGCTAGTGTAGATTTTTGTTGTTTGCTCAAATGTATGTCATGTGTTTTTCAGGTTTAGAATTGTTTGCATCCACATCAATTTCGTGGGGTGTTAGCATATTATATATGGAAAATATTGACAAAGATCTTGAATTTAAATGGCTCAAGAAGAAAGGTGTAGGGGGGAAGAATAAAGAGGTTCAATTCTATGAATCTTTCATATATGATGGAGTGAAGTATGCACTATATGATTGTGTGTATATGTATAAAGAAGGTTTACAAGAGCCTTACATTGCCAAGTTGACAAAAATATGGGAGCGTGCGGGGAACATTAAGAAAGTGAAAGTGCATTGGTTTTTTCGCCCGGAAGAGATTTCAAAGTGGCTTGGAAACAGAAAGACTCTCGAGAATGAAATACTTCTTGCATCCGGTGAAGGTCATGGTCTAACCAATATAAATTCCTTGGTAATTGAACTTTTCCAACATTATATTTACAATTATATATCCTCCCCAAGTTTTTTTTGTATTATATGCAAGTTTAAACTATTGGAGATATAAGGCCCTTCAAACTTTCGTAGGAATTCATTACACGAGAGCTTGAGCATACTCAAAATATGAATGGAACGAGTGTGATTAAGTTGTACTCCACGTTTTTGAAAGCTTGCATAGTGCATATCAAATCGCTCTTTGGGATCAATTCCTTTAAACACATGGAATTTTCATATTAACCTAAATACAACCATTTAATTTATAATGTACAATGCTTAAGAAACATGTTTTGGATAAATGAGTTTTCCAATTTTGGGAGGGTAGATATGAAATTGTCCTTAGAAGAAGATACAAGGATGGTATTTATTCACAAGCTAAGGAACGTCGTAGTGGATGAAGTGAAGACACGAAACTTGTCACAGTAGCTCATGATTAATATTTAAACTGACGATGTCATAAATAATACCTTTAGAAGTTTAATGTGACTTATGGATAAGACTCTTTATGTTAAAGGTTATTTCTAGGTTCTTTGCTAATGATGTTAGCGGATATCTATTTAGGGAACTTAATCGCGAAGAGCATGAAATGTTGAATTAGAGATGGTGTTAGTGTTGGCCCTTTATTACAAACTAGGTGTATGCAACCCATATGCATAATCTAGGATATAAGATTGATTTAAGCTTTTTTCCTAGATTAGGGCTTTACTCATATAACTCGTTATTAGAGGAAAGCATGAGTCTAATTTCATTTTACTCATCAAGTCTTAAGGGCGATCATATATGCACATGAAACTACCATGAAACGAGGGAAACCTACTCATGTACCATAATCCTAACTTTTCACGTTTTCCATATCAAGTCTATCCTTCATTCTCAAAGCCATTGACAATAAGAGATCCTACTCTCCCAATGTGGTCTTCTCATGCCCAAACCATCTCAATCATCCTTCTCTCATCTTGTTGATGATAGTCGCGACTTTTAGTTTCACTCTAAAACTCCATCCAAGATCATGTCTAACATGGTTTTACCACAAGTTTACATTAACACCCTCATTTTCGCCACTTTCAACCTATTTGCTTAGGTTTTGTTGTCGGCCGACACCTTCACCCGTACAACATAGTTGTTGTGAATTTCCTCTAAAATTTTCCTTTCACTTTTAGAGGGGTCTTTCTTGTTCTGTGGTTGCTCTTCACTTCAACGCTCATACGAATTATTGCTGCTTCTTTTCGGTCGATCGCGTTGATGTTGAAGTTGCACCCTAGCCTTTATCTTCTAGCGTCTCTCTCTATTGCTCTAATCTATCTTTCTGTTTTTGAGTGTAAAGTGGAAAGAAGAGAAATGAAGAGGGTAAAAACTTGAGAAAAGAATAGGTGAGGAAAAAGATTTATTTTTTTATTTTAAAGTCCAAAAAACATCCCTGTGGTTTGCCCTGTGGATCGGTTTACATCCCTAAACTTTTTTTTGGAACAATTACATCCCTCCGTTAGTAAAGTTGGCACAAAATCATCCCTAAGGACGAACGCTGCAAAGAAGTCCCCGTTAAGTCCCCCACGTGCTAGTCACGTGAGGGGTATTTTTGTCCGTTTCTCATGCCCAGCCCACGTGTTAGTCCCAGATATAATCCCATAGGACCCATACCCTTTTTAAAAAGTATAATCTTCTTCCCCAAAATCAACTAACCTAATTTCTATTCCCCAAATCAATAAAACACCAAACCCTAAATCAACAATACCAATATATCATCTTCATCTTCATAAAAATATGACTCACAAGATTCATATTCCCGAGCTTCAAGCATTCGCTCCATTTCGATACTACTAAACTATAATCCTAGAACATTGTCTTAATAAAACACTAGGTCACTAAACCACTACTTAACTAAACAGTCCTGCAACTACGCGCTAATTACATTTACATCAAACTATACACAAACAATAATCTCTACTTTTCCCGTAATATCATCTCAAATAGCATATCATATATTTAGGAGGCAATAAAAGGATAACAACCACAATTCCGTAGCCATAACATAAACCATTTCCATAACAAAGTACGATAACAAAATCTTCAAAACACAAATCCGAAACAAAACATAGAAATACGATATCAATCAACTAATTAATCAATATCTTGCATAACTTCCTCAGCAGTAAACTTCTCACCCTTGCCCTTATCAGCAACACTTTTGCCCTTAGCCTTCCTTTCAAGCAAATCCTTCCTATCTTTATCAAGCTTCAACTTAGTCACCACAACTTTACTAGGGTTAACACCAACATTAACATTCTGACCATTGACTTTCTCCCTTGTTATCCTCTCAATGTGAATAACCCATTTCCTACGGTATACCTGGACCACTTTCCCTCAACATTAACAGTCTGACCAACATGGTTTTAACCACATTTTTGTTATTAAAAAGTTGTTTCCCACGTTTTCTAACCAAAATCGACTCAAAACGAGTCAACTCGTGACTCATGTCACGAGTTTCAAGGATAACGAGCTAAAACTCGCGTGTGTTACCCTACCTTTATCTTCTTTGTGAATATGACACGGTGATGGTGATATGGTGGGGTTTAGGTGGCGCGTGGGTGAAAGAAACGAGGGTGGGGGGTGGTTTGAGGCGCGTGATGTAGTAGATCGGAAAGAGGGTGAGGTGGGGAGTCTTTTGGAGTGGGCGGTGAGTGGTGGTTGTCGGCGTTGAGCGGCGGTAGTGATGTTTTCCGGCGGATGATGAGTGGTTGTGTTTGTATGTGGTGTTATCCACTTGGACGAATTCATGTAATATACTCAAAAAAGTCAAAACAAATTTAATAATGGGAGTGATAATTGGACAAAAATACCCCTCACGTGACTAGCACGTGGGGGACTTAACGGGGACTTCTTTGCAGCGTTCGTCTTTAGGGATGATTTTGTGCCAACTTTACTAACGGAGGGATGTAATTGTTCCAAAAAAAAGTTTAGGGATGTAAACCGGTCCATAGGGCAAACCACAGGGATGTTTTTTGGACTTTACTCTTTATTTTATTTTATTTTTTTTTCGTTTTCCCAAGTTAAAAAAAAGGGGATGGAACCAAATTATGCACAAAAGTCATCTTCTCTTCTAATCATCCTAATTTGAGAAAAAGATTACGAGGAGAAATTTGGCATAATTTTCTTCCCTATTCTCTTCTCTTCAAAAAATTCTCTCCTCTTTCCTTCTTTTCTCTCCAAATAAAAACTCGGGAACATAGTGTTTGTTGTTTCTAAACTAGCACAATATCGTCGGCGAATATCAAGCACCAGGGATGCTCTCGTGTATCTCACATGGCAACTCGTCGAGAGTCGAGGAAAATAGGTACGGGCTAATAGATAAATCTTGTTGTAGACCTACTTTTACTAGAAAAAACTCCGCAAATAGGTACGGGCTAATAGATAAATAGTGTTAGAATGTCATATGCAGGTCTCTTTGTCTTTCTTTATAAACTCTATATAGGTGTATTGCATTGGTCGAAGACCGTCCTCGCATAAAACCAAATTCGTTCTTTGACACCTTTGTTGTCGCTTGTCTTATTCTTCTTTCAATCACTCTCTCCGAGAGCGTCTCAGCGTCTCATGGTGCAAGTAGTTTTATTCCCTTGTAGTTGCTACTTCGTGTTCTTGTTGATAGGGATAACTTAGCTAAGTCTCTCCTCAGGCATTTTAGCTCTTAAGGTCTTGTTGAAGAGAAATGTTAACCACCTCACCCCTACGGTGGTTGCCACGACGGTGGTTGTGATGACGGGAATGCCTGGATCGGCCTTGGAAAGATGAGGGGACCCTCCACTTGCTGAAGGTGATGGTCCAAACAACTCGAAAGTCGCCACAAAAATGCAAAAAACAACAAGGTCAACCATTTGTTTTTTCCGGCGCGTGGCGACTGTGGTGGGTGTCGGGTATGTTGGGTTTTGGTTGGAAAAATGTGGGGGAGCCGGTGGTGGTGTTGGATTTTGCGTCAATAGCACGGTGATTGTAGATTTTAGAGAGAGAAAATATACATTGGGAGGAGAGAGAGGAGATCCTCGTAAGATACATGAAGTTTGACAAGAGATGTTACACGATCATTGCGCATGTTTCCCAAGGAGATGTAGCTTGCGAGATTTTAAGTTTGCAGTTTAGAAGATCCCTAGTCATTGTCACTAGGCAACCCCCCCTCAGTTTGTACTTTAGAAGATCCCCGTAAGATACATGAAGTTTGACAAGAGACATTACACGATCATTGCGCATGTTTCCCAAGGAGATGTAGCTTGCTGAGATTTTAAGTTTGTACTTTAGAAGATCCCTAGTCATTGTCACTAGGCAACCCTCCTTAGGTTTTCGGTGATAAAAGGGTTAAATTCTCTTTGGAATTTAGGAAAACCATTGTCGCTAGGCCACCTTTCTTAGCGTAATGATGCTTATGTATCTTAGCGTAATGATGCTTATGTATGTTAAACACGGATTTCACCCTCATCTTGGTCCATTAGGCTAATATATTGGATAATGTGTCTAATGGATTGCAATTAGGCATTTGTGTATGTGAATGGAAGGTTTTAGTTCTTCGTAGGGTTGTTGCTTCTTAATTCTAAAATTTTCCATATGGTTTGCAACTTCAACTCAGAGTGCTACGTATTGTGGAAGTTATAGACGTGTTGATTATCCAAGCTCGAGCTCGATTCAACATTAAACACTGACAGCACAAAATACGAATAGAGCGTGATCAAAAGAGTGTTGATTTTCAAGTTCTAGTTCCATTAATTAGTTAATACTTTTGAGACTGTCGTAGCTTGACTTTACTTGTCTCAGTTATTGGTATTTAAGTTTTTTTAATTATATTCAAATTTATAGAATTAAGCGACCCAACTCTATTATACAGGACAGGTAATTATGTAAGTTTATACATACTCGCACATGACTAAAAATGTAAAATAACTGAAGCAGCTTTATGGCTGAGTATTATAATGCTGAAGTTAGACTCATATTTGAATACAACTATTGAGAAACTCTCAGGTAGCTCACAACTTGGCTTGACTTGATTACATCCTTAAGTATGCAATGTAAAAATTGGTGATAGTCAAAACTCTTATTGGATTGGTAATTGGTTGTTGTGCTTGGTAGACAGGGCTTGCTACTACACAAGCTAATTATTCTTCATCATTTTCTGGATCAGGAATCAATAGCAGGTGCGTGCAATGTTGTTTGCGTCTCAAAAGATTGCAGAAATCCCCAACCTTCAGCTGAGGAACTTAAAGCAGCGGACTTTGTATTTTATCGTACTTTTGATGTTCAGAGCTGTACTATATCGGATAAGATGGATGATAAAGTTGGTGAACTTGAAAGTATGTCTTATCAAATATTCTTCTTTTAACTTTTTATCTTTTTAAAGTAGGTGTAACATTACAGTTATGTTGGTGTGCTCATTCTTTTAAAATTTTGTTAACAGTTAAATACGTGTTTAACCAAAAAGAGGGTGAAATCCCTGAAAGTATCCATAAAACAAAGGAGGATAACACTACTAGTAGTGAACCACAACAGCTCCCAACAACAATTGTACCTAACAAGCTTCACGATGATCCCAATCAATTGAAAAGAAACATAACTCCTACAGAATCTGATAAATTGAATGATCGGCCTTTAAAGAAACTCAAGGCGGGTGGTAAAAATCCACCCAAGGAAAAACGTGCTGAAACTGAAGTTGCTCAGGATTCTGAGAAATTGACGGGAATGCCCTCAAAGAAATCCAAGGTCGACAATACAAACAAAATACAGGTCGATGTTAATAAGCTGAAGGGTGTGGAAACATCGGGCAAAAATTCAGAAATGGGTAAAACCGATAAAGCTAATAAGGATGATATGAAAGTGAGTGTAGGGCCTGTTGATAATAAGATGGACAATAAGGAAAGAAATAAGACTCCCACAGGATCTGATAGATTACCAAATCAACCCCTTAAGAAACAAAAGTCTGATGTTAAAAATCCACCAATGGTTGACAATAAGTCAAAACATGAAGAGAAGTTACCTGCTGATGTTAATAAGCTGAAGGGTGCGGAAACATCTGGCACAAATTTGGAAACGGGTAAAACAGATAAAGCTAATAAGGATGATATGAAAGTGAGTATAGTGCCTGTTGATGATAAGGTGGACAATAAGGAAAGAAATAAGACTCCCACAGGATCCGATAGATTACCAAATCAACCCCTTAAGAAACAAAAGTCTGATGTTAAAAACCCACCAATGGTTGACAATAAGTCAAAACATGAAGAGAAGTTACCTGCTGATGTTAATAAGCTGAAGGGTGTGGAAACATTGGGCACAAATTTGGAAACGGGTAAAACCGATAAAGCTAATAAGGATGATATGAAAGTGAGTATAGTGCCTGTTAATAATAAGGTGGACAATAATGAAGGAAACAAGACTCCCACAGGATCCGGTAGATTACCAAATCAACCCCTTAAGAAACAAAAGTCTGATGTCAAAAACCCACCAATGGTTGACAATAAGTCAAAACATGAAGAGAAGTTACCTGCTGATGTTAGTAATCTTAAAGCTTTGGGTACATCTGGCGCGACTGAAGAGAAATTGAACCAAAAGAATGGTAAGGTTTCATCCAAAGTGACTGATGATTCAGAGGGCAAAGTAATAAAGAAATCAAAGGATGATGGTTCTGCAAAACTGCCAGATAATAAGAAACTGGGCAATAGCGGTAGCGGGAAAGATTTGGTAGCAAATTCTTCATTGTCCAAAGGAAAATCAAAATCTGGACTCGCTTTGAATTCCACTGCGAATAATAAGGAATCTAAAGAAGAGCAATCTAGTGAGAATAAAAGGAAGCTAACTATGAACAAGTCTTTCAAGGCGCCTGCTTCGTTAACTGATAAAGACAAGAAATCAGCGTACCAGGAATTTGTATGTGGTCCAAAGCCCAATGATGTAAGTTGATTTGCATGACTAACAATTACAATCCTTTTTCTTATATATAATGATTACAGGCAAATTTAACCTACAATCCGAAGTAATTATAACGATTCATTTACAATAATCTCTATCTTATGGAAGGCTGGAATTCCTGGTATCATTGTAATGGGTCTAATTTATTGAATAATATGCATGGGTTTAATTCAGTTTTGTGTCTCTTCATGACTAATAAATGACCATTTAGTTAAGTCGAGTTCAGTCAGTTTTGTGCGTTCAGAGTGGCATTTTATAGCTAAACATCCATGTGTGCATATGATTTAGCTTCTTAAAGCATGGCATTATTTTTGTGTATTTTTATTTCAGTTATACATGTAACATGTCTATGATGTATTCATTCTTTTCAATCTTATTGCCAGTCATGGTTGTTAGTGGCAACAGATGATGTATGAGTTGACACGCATGGCACTTCTTTTTATAAATGCATTTGATCTTCATGAAGAAGTTGTTAATGTTCCAGGAGTATATATATCTGTATTTGGTTATTTCATGCATATTAGCATCGTTGATATTGTAGTTGTCTTTTCTGTTGAACTTTTATTTGGTACTAACATAAATATTGTTAATTTTTCAGGATAAAAGTAGCTGGTTTAGGCAACTTGTAAGTGTTTCTCTGGTCTTTTAATCTTTTTGTTCCATTCAAATTATCTTCTTGTAGAAGATAATTGGATCATGGAAGTCCGTATCCTATTAAATTTTTTCTGTCAAAGGTTTGCTACCAAGATAATCCTTGGGGTGCTATACTCTTGAAATTATACATTAAGTCCAATTGGTGGATAAGAAAAGCATATATAAGGTTGGATAAAAGATTGAAATGGAGAAATCTAATCTGTCAATATCTTGACGTATCTGCATTTTGATTGGTATTCTTTTAATGCAGCCTTGGGATGAAAGGTTGAAGACTGCATATGATCAAGGAACAGCCATCCTGCTTCATAATCTGGATCCAGATTATACTTCAGCAGAAATTGAGGTATATGTTCATACCAATAAGACTTGTGCTAGAACTTTAGTTACCTTTTAGAATATCATTGGAAGTGACTTCTTTGAAAAAATTGTTATAACAATTCACAAGTTCTCGAATAGAGTATATGTCATCTATTTACAAAGTTTGCATTATCTTGCTATGGTCTACTTTATCAAAGTTATAGGTAACTTTACAAATACGCAATCTTGTAACCTTATCTGAATATACAACTCTTTTACCATCTTATACGTATCTTTGTTTTCTTAATTGCCAAAATTTGATAGGAGCAGTCATCCGAACAACCTGTGATTAACAAAACTAGTACTGGTCAGATACACAATTCTGAAAATTTGTTTACCTATAGATTTGGATATTAAACATGGTGACAAAGAGTGTGTTTTGATCGCTGAACCTGGTAAACCATTAAGTGTTAAACAACTGATGCACAGCGTGCCTCTACTCTTTTTCAGAAGTATTTCTCTTTGTTTGTTTTCTTTGTTGTCTGTGTAACGTTTTTGCTTTTGTAAAGGAATGGTTTCAGCAATCAGCATGTCTTCTTTTTATTTAATATATTACTATTTAAAGGCGTATCTCATCTTTTTATCCGGCTAAAGGTCAGTGAATTTGTGATGCTTGCTGAATGCCATGTTAGATGCTCATGGATATATCTTTCATCTATTTTCATACGAGCGGTGGTACATAACAAAGATAACACGAATAATTATATTCACTAACAGTACTTGAACGGCTATTGTAATTATGAATTATGACGTCCCTTACATGTACCAATAAAATTGTTATGGCTTCCAATGCACTTAATTTTCTGCCACTTTTCTAAATTTAAGGTTGACGCGTCCAATAATTCAGGCATGTATATGTAACAAGCAATAAGAACTGCTCATGTCGTATGTTTGCTTTTTTCTCTCTGCTAATGATATACTGGGATGAAAAGGTAACGTAATTTGACTGTTTTAATCTATATTTCAGGATATTATTTGGCACGCATTTAACGAAAGTTGTGGAGCAAAGATTGTACAGCGCACTGCAGTATCTAGCCCACATTATGGTTAGTTTCAGATGACAAATGAGTAGAGACGTATGCTATGTGTCTAATTGCCTCTCGTGTATCAATGAAAACTAAAATTTTTATAACTTGCATTTCTAGCTCAAGCTATTATTTTGCTCAAAACCAAAGAAGCAGCCCAGAAGATTCTGGTGAAATTGGATGAAGAATGTTTGATGTTATCAAACGGGAGGTAAATCTCGTATGATTTTTATAAACATAATAGTTTACATGTTAGCATGTTTGAGATGTTTTAATTCCTAGAAGGTTATGCATTCTAATGGTGACTTTTGTATCACCCTGTTCTATAATTAAAGCCATGCCGCAAGTTTGTTACCTTTTTTTTTTCCTTTTTTTTTTTTTTTTTTTGAATTATTTATAATTTAATGAAATACAGCGTTACTATTGCTTTTTGAAGTTAAAGGAGTCTATGTATGATTTTGGTACAACCACGAGGACAAATTATGTAATTAACTCTATAATATAATAGCGGTTTTCATCAGCTTATACTAGAATTTTTCTATAATTGATAAATTACGTCCTTTTGGTGGTGACAATCTAATGAAAAATAGTGTTTTTGGTGCTAAAGTTCTGGTGATTTTAATTTCTCGCCATAGATTCTGTGACATGAACATTCTCTATCTTCAGGTGTTGTCTGTTATTTATGGTCTGCAACTTGGAATATGTAACCTGTGATCTATGTTTTTGTCATACGTGATGCTGCCCATGATCGTTTTTAGTTATTTTTAGCACCAGTGCCCATCACACTTTTAATTTTTATACGCAGGCCTCTAGTTGCTACCAGTTGTCCTCCTATGTCAAAAAAGAAAAACTCCAGTTTTTATGGCCACCTTAAGATCAAAGTTCAAAATCAACGCGATTTGGTATTCTCTCTTTCTCTCACTCTCCCTCTCTCACACAGACTGCTGTTACTTGTATTATTATTATGATCAAATAAGAAGCTAAATATTTGTCAACTGAGGGAGGCAAATTGTTTCCCAGTTTTACAACTTCTGTGACATTGATTCACCACATATATGACCCGTTATACAAAAGTTGGAATTGAAATTTAGAACAGTGGTGATTCAGTATGCTTTACTCATATTTAGCTTCTTATCGAATCTTCTTATTATATATTTGTTCATTTTTTTATTTTTTGTTTTACTCATGTTATGTTTATTCTCCAGGATGAAGCTGTATCTACTTCACATTTTTCACAGCCAAACACAATTGAGTATGATATGGCCATGGACTGGTGTTTACTACAAAACAGGTCCAAAAAGTGGTGGGACAAACTTCACAAGGTTCGATCAGTCATTTACACATGCCAAATTACGTGTGATCAACTTTTGCTTTCATTTCTTTTGCTAAAGTGTAATTGTTGTTATGCATTTTAGCTACAAGGACTTGAGTTGAAGAATCTTGAGTCCAATCGTGTACAAAAATGAGCTTAAAGTTTCACGGACTTGCTGCAAAGGAAGGGTTACCAACATTGCAGTCTTTCCCTAAATATTCTCTCAAGGTATGCTGTAAAAACATTGCTTTTCCAGACGTCATAACTTAGGTCTTTGTTGTGTCTTCGGGTACAAGTTATTTAATGAGGCATAAATTCAAGTAATAAATGATTTGGACTAATGACAATTGTTTGTTCTGCAGAAAAAAACCGTAACATTGTACAGCGCCGCCACCTTAAAGTAGATAGCCGATCAGTTTAATGCATGGTAATTTGGTATGATTTGCTGGTGGTTATGTGTCTTTTAATGGATCTTGATAGAATCGTTTTGGTTTTTGTGAGATCCAAGAGACAGTTATTTAACGTTAGCACCTCTGATGGTGAAGAAACATTACTGTTTCTACAGCTTTTAATGCATCAGCAAAACATGGTCTTTATCTGATTATTTTTTTCTGGGAGAAGTTGAGAATCGAATCTTATTCAAGAAGTATGGTTAGCCTTATACAAGGTAGGGGTGTTTGGATTTGTGTTTTGGAACTGGTTATTTCAATCTGAAGTCATATCAAATAGTAATTAATTTCTGAAAAAGCACTTTTCATTCTACTTATTATCAAACAGCAGAACTAAATTCATCAGTTTACTTATTACTTTCAACCAAGGGTTTTTATCTAAACCATCCTTGCTTAATCCAAATGCTTTAGTAAATTTGATTATTATTTGTATTATTTTTTCGTCATCATATGTTGCATGGTCATGTTTGAAAGGTATATCCCAAATTCCCAACCCCTCCTAGCTAGATGATCTTGTGCGTTACTTCTGGTTTTGATGCCAAAAAGTAAATGATTCGGACAACTACATTATCTCTGGTTTCACTCTAGAAGCAAAGCATAAACAACTGGTCTCTTTCATTCCAGGTTATATCTAGTTATACAAAGAACCAATCTAGTTATCATCAAATTGTTGTTTTAACTTAATTGGAGAATGGCTGAATATATAAAGTGATTGGTCTCCACATTAAGTTAATTACAATGTTCAACAAACATCCACTTTGGTTATCTTAGGAAATTTGGTAAAACAGAACTACACCAAGCGTTCAAGAAGTTATAGTTTCGTTAGGTTTAATATGAACCATAATCTTTGTTATCTAATCAAATTGTTGTTTTACGACTTAATTGGAGATGATGGCTGAATATATAAAGTGATAAAGTGGAGGGTCTCCACATTAAGTTATGATTTAATTGGGCTTTGGTTTTTGTCAAATTGTTGTTTTACAACATAATTATGCAACTTGGTCTCTTTTTGGGTTTTGCCTTAAGTCACCATACATGATGCTCTTTTAAACAACATAATTAAATTATTATGGTCATTAACAAGAGTTACATCCTTTTAGGGTCTATCCTTCATAAGTTACGAGCATGTAGGTCCATTGAGTGCCACTTAACTCTTTAGTCAAGCCCGTTACATACTTAGGTAATGTTTGTTTAAGGGGTTTTGCACTGTAAGTGTAAATTGAAAAAAAAAAAAAAAAAAAGTTAGGTATAAAAAGTGGGGCCCTAAGTTTAGCTTGAAATGCTAAATATTTAGCCATATACGAATCCCCTTCACAAAGTCAAGATTAAAAGAAAAAAAAAAAAGAAAGAAGGAAAAAAAAAAAAAAATTGTCAATCTTTTTGTCTTTCTCAAAAGAGTGGGCTCAAATTTTATCTAAATCATTCCTTATAATTTAAAACTTGTTTTACAAATTAAAAAAATTTAATTAATTTTATTTTATATATTTTTAAAATGATAATATTATATCATTTATGTATATTATCTCTTATATTTTTTTCTTAAAACTTACATCAAATTCAAATCTAAATTCAAATCTTAATCCTAATTCTAATCCATATCCAAAACCTTAATAAACCAAACGGACCCTTACATTAACATGAGTAATTAGATCCATTATAAGCTCGTTTGACATGACTCTTTTTGTAATTTTTCTATTATCTTGTATTCTTGTCATATTGTATCAATCAATGACATTTAGAGCGTCAATTATGATAGCTCAAGCCAAAACTCATTTTTTGTGTATGTCATGTCACTTCTGCAAAACACTCATTTTCACTCACACATAAAAAACCCCCTCACTCAGCTCAAGCCAAAACACCTCTTCTAAAACCCACAATTTTATTTTATTTTCTATTTTTTCAAACCAATTAATTTTTCATTAATTAAAAATATAAATTATAACTTACATAAAAATACAAAATAAAACATTTTATAACTTTACAAAGAATTACTACAACAATTTAAACTTTAAAATTTTAAAAAGGCTAAAACCTAAAATACAATAACATTTTAAAAGGTCTATATGAAAAAAATAATAATAAATAAAAACATTACTAAAACCGCTACCCTATCTTCGTCATCTCATCCCCCCAACATACATACCCACACACTTTTTATAAACCAAAAAAACCATTTACGAAAAACCCGTTTAAGTTGCGAAGTTTCGTCTCTTAGCTCAAGCCAAAGAACTGGCGCTTGGGTTACTCGGTGTCATTACGTGCATTCGGCGTGTGACCACATTGGATGACGGTTGTGCTTAAGCCACTACCTAGCTTTCAAATAAATCAACTTCGTGTATTTATGTTCCTTCTTAATTATAAACTTTTCCAGTTAGTTTGCAACTTCACCTCAGAGCGCTAGGTATCAGGGAAGTTATAGACGTGTTATAGGCGTTACACATCAGCTTTTATCTTCTAACATTTTCATAATTGTTAGCATTAATAATAGTGATAGAAGTGATGGTAGTTCTCATCATGAACCATGTAACGTTGTTATAGGAATTGTAATAGTCTAGTATCGGGCTAAAGAGACTAAGGTGTTGTTTGTTTATTAAGAGTGCTCTGAATCTGAATCTGATTTGCACATCTGAATCTGAATATGCGGTAGAAAAGTTTGAATCTGATACCCCATCTTAATCTGAATAAGAAGTTGAGAAATCTGAGTCTGACTCAAGTAAAACTGTTTGTTTTTATAAAAATGTCTGGATGTGTTAAATTATCATTTTTTACAATATAAATATAAAACCATTACATTCACATAATAAATAAATTTATTAAATATAAGAAAGCAAATTCTTTAAAATAATGATCAATTTAAAGTTGCAAGTATTTTTAAACAAAACATGCAATTTCATTTTTATTTGACAAAAATAAATTGTCTGAGTTTAAATTGAACTTTTTAAAACTATTTATATGGCTCGCGTTAGAGTTGAGATATATGAGTCTAAAACCGAACCCTTCAACATGAAAAAAATATAAATTGTCACATATCATCTTATGCATTCTTCATCTAACAAAACATATGCAATGATTCTATTTAATACTTTTAATACGAAAAAACAATGGTGAAACAAGACAAAAAAAATGCTATTAAAAAAATAGAAAAACATAAAAAAAAGAAAAAAATAAAAAAGAAAAGACATTAAGAGGTGTTAAGATAACCCCTCTACATCTAGTTCATTTTGAGGTTTATGCCTCTTACTGACTCTTAATGGTCAGAAAAAAACAAACGCTCTTAACATAGATTGTCTCTTACTGCCTCTAAATGATATGGAAAAAACAAACAGTCTTAATGACTCAAATAACTGACAACATCTGAATGAGTCAGATTAAGATGTTGTTAAGAGGCAATTTATAAAAAACAAACAAAACCTAAGCTAAACTAATAGGTTTTGGGTCAGTGAATTCCCAAACTTCCTGAAAAAAGGATTTGAAGATAAAGTAACGTAAGTTTTTAATAACCTTAAACATACGCAAGTCACTGAATGAACAGTTATTCAGTGAGTCATCTTTAAAAAGCTCAGAACAAGCCTAAGAAGAAGGGTTTTCCATTCAGTGAGGCGGGAATCAATGAATGAACATGAGCCAAAGAAGAAGATGATGGATTCAGTGAGTGATGACAATAGCTCACTGAATCCCCATACTCTTCACCAACTATTAAGACTGAAGAAATAAAGCCTGAAGACTTGAAGACTGAAGTAAAGGCGGGATAAAGCGGGATAAGTTTGAAGGATAAGTATGTGTCCTTATCTGCAAAGGTCAACTTACCCTGAATGGATAAAAGACCAAGCGTGTGTCAACACTGACACTAAGAAAGTGAACATGTCCCTTACTAGAAATAGTGTTGTATAACAGTGTCACAATTCTCATTTTCCGGTCATTTCTCATACTTCATATACATCATATTAGTTCATTCATGGCATTTCATTTCACATTTAACGCGTAATTTTTTTTATTTAATAAACGTTATCGCGTGAGTTATTATTTTTAATATTCAATCCGTTACTTCTAAAAATGATCCCGGTATATTTTTATATTTACATTTAGTTTATAAAAACTATACTTTGAGTTTACCTAGTGTTTTAAATTTATTTCGTATATAAATCGTTAAATTTATATTGTGACAACCCGTACTTTCAGGCCATTTCTCGACACAATTTATGCCTCATCATTTCAACATTTATCGTAAACTAGGTTTACGTGTTCCAAATTCGCGTAACCTTTATGGTTTAGCGGCGAATTCATGATCATATCATCACGAACATTTCATATGGAATAAGTTTAGTCTACATTTCATTAGCATCATTTGCATCCGCGTTAGTTCATTCATGACATTGCATTTCACCTTAACGGCGTAAATTTTATATTAAATAAACGTTATCGCGTGAGTTATTATTTTGAACATTTAATCCGTTACTTTCAAAAATGATCCCGATATATTTTTATACTTATGTTTAGTTTATAAAACTATATTTTGAGTTTACCTAGTGTTTTAAATTTATTTTGTATATAAATCGTTAAATTTATATTATTACGACGCTTTTCTTAAAAACTACTCGATAATTATTTTATCACTCAAATTTCACAAGGAATGTATTTTACAATTTTTATGATCTCATTATACTTTACTTTGATCTATTAAAAATTACTTTTACCTAAAACTACCTTAAATACACTAATGTACCTACAATTTTACAAAGTTACCTTTGCTTATACATTTTTCCTACACTTTTTAACAATTGTTCATTATATAAAGAAAAAAAAACATATATTTCACAAATGCATCCCCTTGCCGACCAAGGGTGATTGCATTAATTATTTAGTAAGAAAATTTGTAACTTGCTTGTATAAGATATATACTCTATCTCTTTTGTACACATTCATTCAACAAAAATAATTCAAGAGTTAGCAAAGTGTTTTTTTTTTCTCTTGGTCCTTCCTCTCCAACCGGCCACACCATTGTTCCAAGAAGTAGATCAAAATTTTTCTCAAGCTCAAGTTATAACAATCTAGATCACACTCTTATTAAGGTTTTGAAATAAAAACCAAGAGTATTTAGGATTAACCTTGTTACTTGCACCTCATCATATTCACTTGTAAGCATGTTTATTTTATTTTTCATGTTTCCTTTTCATTACATGTGTATCTTTTCATTTTTGGAGCAACATGCAAGACATATGTGATTTATACCATTTTTACTTGATTTTAGAGTATATATATACATTTGGTCATCCTATAATTATCCCCTTGGTATATGTTGGTCTTGATGACGTTTAGGAACCCATGACACCTTAAGAAGGTGTATGGTAGGATTAGATTAGCTTTGGAGTTGATTTGAAGGGATTAGAATAGGTTTGGTACGCGAAAAACTATTTTCGATAAGTATAAATTACGTTCTGTCCTTATTTTGATTTTCTGGAAAAAACGACAGTAGGCACGAAATTTTGGCCTTGATATTTAGAAAATATACTTTAAAACGAATCCGTGGCGCATTGAGCGGTTAAAACGGAGTTATAACGAAGAAGTTATGGATTTTTCAAGTTTGGCGACGAAATATATAATTTCTGAAAATTTCAGCACACTATTATTGTTTTATTCGAGTCAAAAACAAGCCTTAAGCTTCACAAATTATTTCGACTTATCAAAAATATATTAGTATACTTTGATACGAAGCTAAGGACATATTAAACGTAGAAAGCGGATTTGAACGACTAAGATATACACGTTTTCATAGAATTGCCGTAACTATTATTTTTAGAAAAACTATATTATTTTACGATACAAGTGTTACGGTAGCTATGAACGTCCTGTTGAGGGCTGTTTTAACGAGGTTGTGAAACTTTTTGGAACGAATTGTCTTCTAGTAAAATCAAGTTCACCGGCCATATTTTTCAAAACAACAAGCTGTTTGTAAAGCGGAGTTATAGTAAATTATTTATGGATGTTCAAACTTGGCCGAAACTCATTTTCTGCACAACAATTTAACAAAATCACTATCTTTAACCCTTAATATCTTTATGATTGAGACCTTTTGGACGAAAACTCCTGAACTGAAACTTCTAAATATCGATACAAACTTTCCAAAACCGTCGAGTTCGATCTCTAACGATCGACGTAACCGATTTACTAGTTTTCGAAGCCATTTTTGTTAATTTTATGATATTCGGCGACATTGTTTTGCGACGAAAAGTGAAAATTTCACCAAAAATCATTATTAAACCATTGTAGGATGACATTTTGACGTAAATACTTGAAAAGTGATTTTTGATTGGTCAAGACGTCAAACGAGTATTTTTAAACGATAAGTAATATTTTCAAAACTTCAAATGGTATAAATAACATACGGAATGCATGCATAACATTACATTGCAACTCATTACATATCATATCATTCGCAATAGGTCAAGATTAACGTATCACGCTACATTTCAGTGTACTCACTTTTGTCTTCGCATCATTGACCAAGTGAGTTCCATAGCCAGCTTTTCTTGTTTTAATATTTTTTATTTAAACTCTTTGGGGGAGATACATGCTCATCAACTACTTTTATGACATTCATGACTATTTGCAAATTATATGTTTAGCCGAACTGAATGCTTAGTCATGCGTAGTAACAGTTTTGCCATACTTAGAATTTCCATATTATATTCATTGGTCTAACGGTCTTGGTATATTCATTGGTCTAACGGACTTGGTATATTCATTGGTCTAACGGTTTTGGTATATTCATTGAGCTACTTGGTCTTGGTATATTCATTGAGCTAACGGTCTTGGTATATTCATTGAGCTAACGGACTTGTTATATTCATTGGTCTAATGGTCTTGGTATATTCATGGACTACGGTCTTGGAGCGATTTGAACCACACTCATATTCATTTGAACATAAACTATATACATTTTGGCAGTGGGTTGTGAACACACAGGTTACAAGTTTTGTATGGGGACTTGGGCTGAGTGGATTCACAATGCCTTTGCTTTCTGATAAACGATTCGATACATTGAGCCATGCACTATTATGTGAATTCATTTGACATCATGCACTTGAACATTAACTCTACATATTCTGGCAGCGGGTTGTGAACACACAGGTTGCAAGTTTTGTATGGCGGGACTTGGGCGGAGTGGATTTACAATGCCTTTGCTACATAAACGATTTTGAAAGTCTTTACATTTCGATGATTTACAATGCCGTTCTTTTATAAACGATTTTGAAAGGCTTTACATTTCAACTCAAACTCTATGAACTCACTCAACCTTTGTGTTGACACTTTTAGCATGTTTTATCTCCGGTATCTAAGGCATTCACTTCATGGCATGCATTTGGACACATCATGGAGTCGTGGTGACGATGCGTCTCACTTGGGTTTTACGTACTTTAAAACATCGTTTGAATTGTAACAAACTTATTTTTCCGCACAAGTTGATTTTCATTTGGGACCTACTTTGTAAACTCCGATTGTTTTATTAAATCAAACGATGTTCTTTTCAAACGACACTTTAGGTCGTTCAATATAACTGTGATTGTGATGCTATGACAGTCAATCCCCAGGAATTCCATTCCGCTGCAAAACAGGTAATTTGGGGGTGTGACATATATTGTTACGACGTTTTTCTTAAAAACTACTCGGTGATTATTTTATCACTCAAATTTCACAAGGAATGTATTTTTACATTTTTTATAAAATCATTATACTCTATTTTGATCTATTAAAAATTTACTTGTACCAAAAAGTTACCATTTACCTTACAAGTTACCTTTTTACCTACACCTTTCACTTAAATCTTTTAACAACTATACAAGTATATACTTACACTTTATAAAAAGAAAAAAAAAATATATGGAAGGACACAATCCCCCCATATCCGGTCCTATGGGGGAGGGTACATTAAATTGATGGTAAAAATTTCAACAAGTATAGATCTTCACTCCATTACTTCAATCATTCATTTTCATTACATATCTCATTATTTCAAAGCTAGAAAAGTCTCTCTTGGTTTTTGCTTCTTCTCCAAATCGTCCAAGCCATAAAGGGTGAAGGGGATCACAAAATTTTTCAAGTTCAAGTACTACAATCTAGATAATACTCTTATTAAGATTTTGAAATAAAAATCTAGAGTATTTAGGTTAAACTTTGTTCTTTGCACCTCATCATATTAACTTGTAAGCATGTTTCTATCATTTTTCATGTTTCCTTTTCATTTCATAAGTATCTCTTCATTTTTGGAGCAAGCATGCATGATTTGTGTTGTTTATACCAATTATTACATGATTTTTAGAAATATATATATATAGAGTCATCCTATAATTATCCCCTTGGTATACTTTGGTCTTGATGATGTTTAGGAACCCATGACACCCTAAGAAGGTGTATGGTAGGATTAGATTAGCTTTGGAGTTGATTTGAAGGGATTGGAATAGGTTTAGTACGAGAAAAACTATTTTCGACAAGTATATAAAAGGGTCTGTCCTTAAAATCATTTTCTGGAAAATCCGACTATAGTCACGAATTTTTGGCCTTGATATTTAGAAAATATACTTTAAAACGAATCCGTGGCGGCTTGAACGGATTAAAACGGACTTATAACGAAGGAGGAATGAATTTTTCAAGTTTGACGTGAAATATTTATTTTTCTGAAATTTCAGCAAAGTGTTTTGGTTTTATGCGAGTCAAAACGAGCCTTAAGCTTCACAAATTATTTCGACTTATCAAAAATATATTAGTATACTTTGATACGAAGCTAAGGACGTATAATCCGTAGAAAACGGATTTGAAACGACCAAGATACACGTTTTACAAACTTGCCGTAACTATTATTTTTAGAAAAACTATATTATTTTACGAGACAAGTGTTACGGTGACTAAAATGACCATGTTTAAGGCTGTTTTTAACCTTGATGTGGAATTTTTTTGGAACGAATTGTCTTCTAATAAAATTAAGATCATCGAGCATATTTTTCAAAACGACCAACCGTTTGCATAGCGGAATTGTAATAAATTATTTATGGATGTTTAAACTTGGCCGAAACTCATTTTAACCAACATTTTAGCCAAAATCACCATCTTTAACTCTTATTATCTTTATGTTCGAGACCTTTATGACGAAAACTCACGAATGAAACTTCTAGATTTCATACAAACTGTCCAAAACCGTCGAGTTAGTTTCCTAACGATCGGCGTACACTATTTTACGACAAGTTTTTCAAAGCTATTTTGTTACTTTCATGAAATTTCCGGCGACATTGTTTTTGACGAAAAGTGATATTTCACCATAAATCATTATAAAACCATTGTAGGATGACATTTTGACGTAAATACTCGTAAGTGATTTTTGAGTGGTCAAGACGTCAAAAGAGTATTTTTTCGACGATAAGTATTATTTTCAAAACTCACAAATGGTATAAATATCATCCGAATTGCGTGCATAACATTACATCAAGACTTATTGCATATCATATCATTCATAATAGGTCGGTTTAGAGATCCCGCTACATTTGGATTGTAACCACTTTTGTCGTCACATCTATTCATCGGTGAGTAATCACACCCTTTTACCGCTTTTACTATATTTTGGGGCTGAATGCATGAACCATACTTGAATTAAATTGATTCTTACTTTTGTGAACTCTTTTGACTAGAACTTGTGAACTCGACTTAAATCTTTGAACTTAATTATGAACTTTTGAACGGAACTCTTGAACTGTTGAACTTGACTTAGACTCTTGGATTTAATTACGAAATTATGACTTATTTGAACTTATTGAACCGTATATGTTATGACCTTGACCTAAAGTCTCCCATGTTCGGAGCATCACTATAAATCTCGCCTTATCGATTGGAGTGTGCAAAGTCTCGCCTTATTGGTGGAGCGTTCTCAATAAATCTCGCCTTATTGGTGGAGTGTGCAAAGTCTGGCCTTATTGGTGGAGCGTTCTCAATAAATCTCGCCTTATCGATGGATGTGCAAAGTCGCCTTATTGGTGGAGCGTTCTCAATCAATCTAAGCCTAGGTGGTGCAGTGACAAAGGAGTCTCCCTTGTTGGAGCAGTGCAAAGTCTCCCATGTTCGGAGCATCTTTAAATTATTATATGCGTGGTACTATATTGTGAACTATTATGACCGCTTATACTTGACTATTAGACATACTACTTTTGGCAGTGGGTTGTGAACACACAGGTTGCCAGTTTTGTATGGGCGAACTTGGAAGCTGAGTGGATTTACAATGCCTTTGCTTTGTGGACCATTTTAGTCGATCAAAGCTTTGAATATTTCTTACGAGTTTTCTTATTTTGCTAAGCGTGTTTACTCACCAACTATTTTCATAGTTGACCCGTTTTTCTCTCATGCATTTCAGGTGATCGTTAATAAGCTTTTCTATCAAGTCTTGCATAAAGAAGTTTTCACTTGTCGCTACAAGTCGTATGTAATAAAACTCAATATTTTGGAATCTAAACTTTGTAATATATTTCTTGCCGATGTGGCTAAAGCGGTATTGTAATGGTGTATTCTTTCTTTTAAATATTGCGTTGGTATGTTCTATTATCTTGTGCTTATGTTCCCTTCCGATGGTGCACCTCGTGTTTCGCCTCCGGCGAGGGTGTGACAAACAGAGACAAAATACGTAAGGTATTTTGTCATCTGAAGGTTGTGTTAGTCTTGTCTTTTAGGAAAACGGTTGTATTTCATACTTGTATAAATAGCAGTCATAAGGTGGAGTAAAAGGGTTAAGCTTGTGCAGTAAATGCTTAGACATTCAAAAGCCCTTTTACTCCTCCAAATACAACTAACTCCCTGAGGTTAGCTCAGTTAGTTAGCATAGTTGTACTTAAGCTTAGCTTAAGTTTAGTGAGAAGTACACTATACATTGTCATTCAATCCCAAGTGTTGTTCCGCAAACACTTGGGTAATATATTATTTGATTAACTTTTAATAAGAATATAAACGTAAAAAAACTCTTGTCTAATTTACTTTACGCCTTAACTTGTTAAAATTGTTTTTCAAACAACATTTCTAAGTCATGAAGCTTGGGTAGATTAACTTTGTGGTTAATTCTAGCCAAGTTAAAGGGAACAACAAGTGGTATCAGAGCCTTTGGTTTATAAAACTTTTAGTCACAGAGTCTCTAAAGTTTTTAAAATCAAGATCTTACCATGTCTGATAGTGATGTGCCCCAATTAGTCGACAAAAAAAGGAGGAAGCTATTCTGTTGTTGCTCCCCGACTGGAAGTTGAAAAATTCAATAAGTGGAAAATGTGCATGCTTTGCTACTTAACAGGAAAAAGCGCATGCTTTGCCGAAGGTTTACCTAAGCCTGAAGCTCAATGGACTCCTGATGAGAGAAGGGTGGTCAATCAAGACCAACGCCTCAAAAGCATCATCATATCCTGTCTCCCTGACGATATAATAGAATTAGTCATTAACTATAAAACAACAAAAAAAACTTGGACTGACTTGGTTCATAGCTATGAGGGTCCCTCAGATACCAAAGAAAACATGATAATGGACCTGAAACTTGAATATAACACATTCATAGCCAAAGATTATGAAAGTCTCTCAGAAACCTATACCCATTATAAGATACTGCTCAATGAGCTGTCCAATGATGTGTCACCCTATCTAAGCATGAGATGAATGTTGGCTTTGTCAACAGTCTCCCTGAGAAGTGGTTAAGCTTCTCTCAGGGTCTTAGGAATGCTAATCACATTCAAAATCTTGAGCTCCCTGAAATCTATGAAAAGTTTTTCTATGAAGACAACTTAATCTCTAGGAGATACCCTGATTCAAAAAAGGCTCAAAAAACCAAAAAGGCCCTGACCATTGCACCCATATCAACTGCATTTTATTCAAATGGTGTTGTGCAGGATTTTCAAGAAAACTGTGATGATGAGGCTGATGAAAGAACCAGTGAAGAATACCTAAATGATTTACACACTGAATTTCAAGAAAGGGAACTCTTTTCAAAATCAAAACGTTTTATCAAAAGAAATAAGTCAAACTTTTCTGGTTCCAAAGCAAATGCAAGCAATGAATGTTTTAAGTGTTGTAAAAAGGGCCATTTTGCAAAATATTGTTTTTCTAAAACCACTTCAGAACCTTCATATAAATTTTCTGGAAACAGTTCCTCAGGAACTAGCAAGTTTCAACCTAAATTGCTTCAGTCTTCTAATCATTTTCAAAATAAAATTGACCACAAAGATCAAAAAGACTTTGAAGCTAAGTACAGAAAAGCAAAGGCTAAACTTTCACTCCTTGAGGTTGCACCATCAACCCCTCAGTCCACACAAAGCTCTAAACTCTCTCAAGGAAAGAACAAAGGTCTTGTTGCTGAAACCTTTGACTGGGATGAAGAAGATGTTTCCTCTGATGATGAAGTTAGAGTCAATGCACTGATGGCACTTGCTGAAGGAGAAAAGTTGACTGTTGGAAAGAGTCATGCTAGAAATGGAGAGTGGGTCAACATCACCATGAGAAAGGTAAATATTTTACTATCTATGGATGATGATTCTGATTGGCAATCTATTTAAGTTACCTTAATGTGGATCTTAAGTTTGTTGAAGAGCAAAGATTAAATCTGTTTTCTAAATACAACAAACTCACTTTTGAATTAAACAAGTGTAGAGATGAACTTCTTGCTTTAAAACAAACTAAAATTGAAGCAGTCACACTTCAAATTCAAAACACTAAACATGTAAAACAAAATCATGCTCTTCAAGAGGAACTTAAGAAAGAAAAGCTCATTATTGAAAGTTGGACAACCAAAAATCCTTGTAGGATCGTGTATTTTATGTTGTTTAGATGATTCGGGTGGTCTAGGATTGTAATTAAACAAGTGAGCCATTAGAGAGATGAAGAGAGTAGAGAGGGTGTTTCTAGAGAGAGAAATATCAAATGGAAAGGTTAGATTATTAGAAAGCACCACCCCTTCCAAGGATGGAAGGGGTATTTATAGTTACAAACAATACGCCCTCCTGTCGGGTTGTGGATCAAGCATACAGTGGGTAAAGACCCGTCCTTCCTCCACGATGTTATACTAAGCTAAAACTAATCTAATAAACTGCTAAACAACGTAAATAACTACAAGTCTACGAGCTAACGCATGCTAGACCATAATTAGGGTGACCGACACTTTCACATGGAATTTCCAATTCCTAACAATCTCCCCCTAAGGGAGGTCACCCCATGAAATACATTTTGCATCCTAGCATTCTATCTTTGTCTTTAGTTCTGAGCTCGTAGACTTCAATTCTTCAAGTTTCGCAATCTTTGTGCTTTAGTAGCGATTCTTCAAAGTCCGCATAGTTTTGTACTTTTAGTGGAGGCCTTTAACTGATCCACATCTTTGATGATCTTTGAGCTTTCATTGAGATCATCAGCAACAGTAAATCTCTGGATCACCCTTTGTAGTGTTGCCTTCATGTGATGTTGTGACTTTAGGACCGACATGCTCAAACTATATGGATCATGACATCTTTTCATCAGAGTAGTGAAAGCTTTACTGGTTCATGATATTTGCAGCAGCATAGCAGAAACATAGTATAAAAATATCAGAGCCAAGTTCTGTAGATATGCACAAGTCATGATTTCTTCAATTAAGTGTAGATGCTGTGAGCATGCGGCTTTGGATTGACTTCTCAATTCTAATCAGCTGCAACCTTCCAAATGTACCTGTGATCAGGTAGGATTCCTAAGAATCTCCTTGACAGCGAGTGAGTGAACCAGCGAATTGAGATTCATTGATTGATGAAAAATTGATTTGAAAACAATCGCGTATTGCTTGAAGAAAGAATTTTGCAATACGAAGAAGGTTTTATGAGAAAGATCAATTTTCAATAAAAAAAAATACTTTTTTGTATTTGAAAAAGAGTACACATTCGATGTGCTAGAGAAAAGAAGAGATTTGCACATCGAACGGTTTTACCAAAAGTATTTTTTTTCAATCAGAGATACTTTTTTGAGTTTGAAAATGAATACACATTCGATGTGCTAAAGAAAAGAAGATATTTGCGCATCGAACGGTTTTTCCAAAAGTATTCGTCAATTCATTTCCTGGACCAAGGTTGATTCACGAGTGAATCACCCCATCGTTTCTATCCAGTTGTCACAAGCATGATCTTTAGAAAAGATCTCACATGTCACCCACCAAGAGCTTGTTTGATGTTGGCTCTAGAAGGATTTCCATCTTCATCGTGAATACTTTACATATCACTCGGATGTTCTGGCAATACCACAAGGATAATGCGTAGGACTCTTAAAATATTCTTACTTTCCACATTGTGTGAAACAACAAGTCTTCATTAATTTTGTGTCCTAATGAGATATTGTGGATGATCTCTTGGCTCTAGACTCAATTGTGCACATTTGGTTCCTATGCCGGAGACTAGGGAGATGGTCTCCTTCTTCAATATCAACAGTCTCTAAGAGAAAGTCGATAGATTATGTAGGTTCCCCGTGAGAATGAAACAAGTCCTTTTAAGAGGAACTTGAGTAGCTTGGGAAGTTAGGTGCAGTGGGTTACTGGGTCCATGACGTCTTGTCTTCAATACCAGTGTTACCTTAGTAACCATCAGTAGCATATGTATTGAACCTGGTTTCTGCCCTAAGGTTGAATTATTGGAGGGCTATTTCTTTTCACCCTTTTCACATTAATTTCTTTTTCATTCTTCAACCCCTTCAGTGCTTACCGAGACTTCATTACTAGAACCTTGTTGGGTTTGTTCCAGTACTAGCTCTGTCTCAGTCGGCACTCTTCCCATATTCTCATTTTTCTCCTTTTTTTTCATCATACCTATGGACTCTACACTATATAGTGGATTGTCCATGGGTAGATCCCTCCGGCACTGGCGGGATCGTGGGATCGAATACCTAACCTAACAATCCTTATAACACCATGCATAAAGTAAATTGGTCGGTCTTTTGGTATTTGTTCTTTCCTTCTTGAAACCAATTGAAAAATCATTTGGAAAGATCAATCAAGGTACTTGTGATATAAAATCAAAATATTTTGTACCTTAATTGTTTTTGATCATTTAGAAATGCCCCCCCTCAAAATTTGCTTATGATTTAGAAATTGTTTAGCACATGGAGGCAAGAGTTCTTTGTAATGTATTCATGATCACAATTTTCGTAGAAAAAGCCATTTGAATTTCTTTGGTAAATTCTCCCCCTCAATATGTGCGTAGGGTATATGAAATCATTTTATCACATAGAGGAAAGAGTTCTCTAGAAGTACTTTTCACGATTGCCAATAGAAACCATTCGCTCCCCCTCAATATGTGCATCGATATACGAAAGAGTTTATCACATATTAGAGAGAACTTGCACATTGAATCAAAACGATCATCTTTTATTAAATTTCATATTAAATCACAAATTCTCCCCCGATCAAAAATATCAAACCCTTTGAGATTTTGGATCCCAAGTGATTTAATAAGGTTTGGAAAACATGGGAGAATGTGGCCTTGTTTAAATACTCTTCTGATTTTTGGTTAAATGCTCCTCCACAATCATGTGCATTATGTATTTCAAAATCGTTTGGAACATGAAGGAAGGAGTGCTTTAGAAACAATCACCCTTTCAAAACCGATTTGAGATTTAAATCACGATCTCTCCTCCGATCAAAAATTTCAAACCTTTTGAGATTTGTGATCCCAATTGATTTAAATCATTTAAAAATTTTAGGGGAAAGACGTGGCAAGATTTAATTTTTTGAAATTGACTGATGAGGACCAATTATAGACATTAAAGATTGTTAGTGTCAGGTATGATAGTTTTTAAGAGATCTTTAAGTAAAAATAAAACAATTTCACAATCAAACAAGAATATAAAAAATTTGATTTTGAAAGATCTTTGAGTTTTAAAGAGAATCATATCATGACATAACATTAAATCTTTAGATCACCACTTATTACGTACAAACCGGACTTTTATGAAGAAATATCGATTGAAAATATTTTATTTTAAATCACTCTCCCCCTCAATCGATGACCGTAGTCGATGATTGAGTGACTTAAGTTTTGAGAAAATGAAGTCCAGAGATTTTCAAAATTAGGTCCAATTTATTTTCAAAACCAATATTTTTCCATTTTTTCAAAAACAATATTATTTAAAAATTGTTTTTAAAAAATGGTATCATCACTATTATCCTGCACAAAGATACGTTAGGTGGTTGAGCTGCTTTTGTTTTTGTTGCTGAAGGTTGGAAGAAAACCGTCTGCTGAAGCAGTGAGACCTCTGAAGTTGCATCTAACGTGCCAACTATCCATGGAGAGATCCAATTAAGCTCCGTTTCTTCTTTTGTCGACCCAAGAAATAGTTGCCCTTTCATTTCGGCATCCAATCATCATATGTGGGATCCTGATCGGGAACATTCTTAAATACCATTTTATCTGCATACGTTAGTGGACAGATATATGGTGGTCGACATCACCCAAACAACAATCGACTAATAAAAGTCAATTAAACAAATCAATCAGTTCATATAAAGTATGGGAATAGTGTGTTTATCAAACTCTAATCATCTAATCCTAACAATCATATCCTAGGCACCTAGTCCTTCAACGTAGGTTAACATGTTTTACATTTAACTATATAGGATAATTAGATAAGGTCGTTAGATGATATAAATTTGAAAACATTCTCCCCCTCAATCAATGACTCATTTTCTGAAAAGTTTTAAACATGCTGAAGTCATTGATTGGATTTTGCAAATTTATGAAAATTATGATTCTGATTGTTTTTCAAGCAACTCAATTTCCACCATTTTGTTAAAACAAATATTTTTCTGAAGAATTTTAGAAGGAAAAATATTTGAGTAGGAACAACAGTCCTTCGACATACTTTCCTCATTATGTTTTAGGATAAGTGCACGAAATATTTGAAAATTGATTTAGCGCAGCACTTTCCTTTTTTGAAGCGCGGGTTGCTATCTGAAATAATAGCAAACCATGGTTTAAGCACGGGTTACAGTCTGAAGTAACTGTAAGCCATGGTTTTAAGCGCGGGTCACAGTCTGAAGTAACTGCAAGCCATGGTTTAAGCATGGGTTATAGTCTGAAGTAACTGTAAGCCATATGTTGAGACATGTTTTGAAAAGAAATATTTACACCTCCTGCTCGAACTTCATCTAAAGTCCCGTGCCATTATTGAATGACATTTCTAAGACCGTAGATGTTATCGATATCAGAAGACATGTCTTAGAAAAACAATATTTTTTGTCTTTTTCAAATTTTCTGCTTTTTATGGTTTTTTTGATGGTTTTATATTTTTCTATTTTCTTTTAGATTGTTTTATATTTTTGTATTTGGTTTTTGATAAGTATTTACAGATAGAGTAGATGATATAGTTTAAGAAGATGACGATACGAGTACCGAGATAAAGATATCGAACAACCCCGTCGTAGAAGATAGAAATTGTCATCTCTTAAACATTCACCACCAAAGCTTCCAGGGCTCTTGAATCGAAGAGAGAATTTGAACCATCTGAAAGTGAGACATTGGCAGCTTCCCCCCAAACCAAAAATCCTTTTGTTGAGTAGATTCGAAGCTCTATTTCAAGCTTGCCTTAGCCAGGTGCACAAGAAGCACACCATTATCATCGATCTTGCTGCTCCTTTTAAGAATGATCTTTGTGATTCTTTGTTCGGGGTTATATCATCAACAAGAAGAACAAAAACGTATCATCCCACACCTGAATAGTCTTCTCAAATTCCTTTTCCACTAAAGTATGAAGCGATCCAAACAAAAAGATGTCAAGAGAACAATTCCCCCAAGTAGATGAATTGATGCAGTCAGTCTCTTAGACTAGAGCTCACGAACCCGAATACACATATACCCGAAGACAGAGAAACTTATACCATCGAAGTAGCAGATTAAGTCCAATAGCCAAAGAATAACCCCGATGTATACTTTTCTCTCCCCCTGAAGAAAGTGTATGAAGCTCAAGAACCCGAAGTACCCGAATGCCCAAAGAGAGAATAACCGATAACATTGAAGAATCAGGCCAAATCACTGATTATCTCTGCGGATGACTATCTCTGCGGATGTCAACTCCGGAATAAATGATTATATCTCTGAATCACTGATTAAGCACTCAAGTGAAATAGTTGAGCATCCCCAATGTACACAATCTCTCTCCCCTGATGATTTCGATAGCATCGAAATCATCACACACTTGTGTACTTCTTTTATCACCAGAAACTAACTCTTCTATCTCTTCCCCCACATAGTTGGAATAAGAACACTAAAAGCCATGAGTCAAACCTTGAGTGTCTCTGCGGTAATGACATTTGTCTTCTCGGGATATCTTCAATCACTTAGAAGTATTAAGTTCATCAAGTTTACTCGCGTTTAGATACGTGTCTCCTTCCCTCTTGCTGGTTTTGATACTTCAGAATCAGCAACACATTGTAAGCCCATATATTTGAAATCTTTTGAAAAGAACACTTTAATCTTTGTGAGAATCAACTTGCTGAAGAATGTGAGCAAGTCTAATTGGGGATTAAATCTGACATTTCACTCTCCCCAATTAGTGCTCTCCCCTAAACTGACAATCTGTTTGATAAATGCCCAGATTAAGAAGAAGTCTTTAGATCGTCAAATGCAACTCATCTTTAGTCTTCTAACATGCAGCAGAAAATGTAGAACAGACTGTAGACTCGACCTTCTTCAAGATTTTCTAATTGGGGAATAGAAAGTCAACATCTTCTTCTCACCAAATGCATTCCCGTTAACTTATATATAGCAAATCCCCTTAACTCAAATCCCTCCCAATCAAACAAGAACAGAAAGATGTTCATCAAGGAAATCCGCCTCGCAAAAGGAAGCACTTTGTCATTAATCATATCAGCCCGTGAGAAGATGTCAACCAGTGGCTCATAGAAGAAACACCATGTAAAGATGATCCGATAAGAAGAAGCTCGGTTCTTACATGAGTTAGGAGCCGTATGACCATGTATTCTCAGAAGTGACTCAACATGCAGAATTATCACACTTCTTCTCCGCAAAATTTGCATATGATGTCGCCATCGCCATTATAACTGAGCAAGTGGAATAAGATTACTAGCAACGACAACTCGGTTCACTTGATGAATTAGCGCGCATGGAAAAAAGCATGAAGCATGTTGATGAGAATGGTCATATTAAGAAGATTTCTCTTCTTCAGAAGATAAAGCGCACTGACACGTACACTTTTCTTTTCTTTGAGGTACGAGGCTTGAACTGTTGTGTTCAAACGTCATAATCTCTCTCTTTTCATCTACTCTTGGCAAACTTATAATCAGCCCCATTATCATTCAGTAGGCTCTTTGTCGTGACAGCTGATGGAGAAAACCCAATATGATGAATTTGACCCTGAAGTAAACTAACCCAAACACGTGACTTAAACTTGCACATATGTAACAAAGAGCGGTGCTGATTTCTATTAGAATCTCTAAGTACTCTCTAAGTACTCTATACTCTTCAACCAACCAACCATCAAGTATAAGACGTGCATCACCTCTTAAAAATCCATAATTCAATGTGACACTGAGCACTACAACGTAACTCCTTAAAGTGATAGTTATTTTGTGGTGGTAAGAGCCCAATTCCCTCAAGTGGTAAAATAAAAGGAAAAAGTCACCCAACAATAACTAGATTTCCAAGTCTTTTTTTTATAATAAGCTCGAACAAGGATCTTAAAGAATCTTCATCCAACCATCCCAGATACCTTCAGATACTAAGTACACTCGCCCGTGATATTTCACTTCAACCTCAAATAAATAATAGTGAATTAACCCCGTTGTCACATCTTCTGGTTAAAAGCTCAAATCTAGCCTCCTTTGACGTTTTAAGTGAACTATGATAATGGTTTTCATCCCGACCATGGTTAAAAGAACATAACCCCGTAACAACCATGTAATAACCAAACTGCCATGACGAATATCCAAACACACATCCAATTCATGAAGTACACCCTTTTATCCCTTCTTCGAAGAAGAAACTGTAGCACCAACATCAGATAAGACCTTGAAATACACTTTCCTTTCTCTAGGATGGTTCCATCATCACGGGATTTTACAATTCTATGGTTTAAACCGAGAAATAGTTTCTTTCGCGGGATTTTACAAGACCAAGAATAAACCGTAAGATAGATCCAGAAATGCACTTTGCAATTATTAGGATGTTTTCCATTTTCACGGGATTTTACAAGTCTATGATTTAAACCAAGAAATAGATTCTTTCGCTGGATTCTACAAAATCAAGACTAAACCGTAAACAATGTCAGTTTGAATGTGTTAAGACAACTTTGGTTTTGGCAAAAATCTGTTTTAGGGGTACATGCAGCGGTTCATTCATCATCATCACAAACTCTTCAATAATTCTTAACCCATATGTAGAAAACTTCACAAACCATACTAAGTAGAGTAGTATACACTACTTTCCCTTGGAGGTTGACCGTATAACATCAAAGTACACTTTTCTCCCCCATGATGGTTTCAAACTTTCAGAAGCATCATTAACGTGTACACCCATTTGCACGAAAAGTTCTTGTCATAAGCAATCATCTTGAAAAGTCATGACTGACGCTGAAGATTTTTGAAGGATTTTGCTTAGACTGTGAAGTAGCATTATTAATCAGTGGTATCGAATTTCTGATCACATCTCACCTATTCAACCCTTTGGTAAACACATCATCCACATATTTTGTCAGCTATTGCTGTGACCGCTTGGTGAAGTAAACCCATTTTACCAAATTTGATCATGAAGTAGAATTCCCCAGATTTGTTACTTAAACTTGTACTAATCCTCGTGAAAAAGAAACGGTGTACCCAATGTACAAAACCTCTTGACATATCCTCAACTGCGTGAGACACCGAAGTGATAGTTACGTTGTGGGTTAAGTGAGAAAGAATCACAAAAGTAACTAAATAGCCAAGTCTTTATCACACACAGTAAATGCCCACACAAGTAATCTTCGTGGAAGGGTAGAAAGAAAGAAGATGAAATAAGTATACGCGTCCGGAAAACTTCACTCCAAAGTCAAATAAGAAATACCGTACAAACAACCCCTGTAGTCAACCTTGTTCAAATATCAATTCAAGTCGTGTCATAATATTCTCCGTAAAGATGTATATACCAAAGTACCAAACCTCATAACCCATTGAATCACGCCAAATCACATCATCAAAACACATTATCTCAAAATATTGACAAATCTCATTACAAAAGTCTTATCATCAATTCCCTTCAACAAATCACATCCCATAAAATGCTATAAGCCGTAAATCCAAATTCATGAGCATGTACCAACATCCAACGAAGGCCCGATCCATAAATATATCCAATATAACAAAGTGTGAATCAATACATTTGCACCAATCACCCGGCACAAGACTCTCATACGGCCCAAGTGCACAAATTTCACTCAATAATGATCTCGTTCAAGTAGCCATAGTCTTGTCCAATAAAAAGTATGACCCGACCCAAGTCCATTAACAAAACATAACTCAGACCAAACATGTATACCCGAACCAAAATCATCTATGCCCTAAAAATATGGAGTATAAAAGTATGCATAAACTCACTTAAACCTAACACAAACCCTAATATTTCTCCACTTTATTCATCCGCCCCTTTTCTCACACTTCTCCCTCACCTATCAATTGAGTCAAATCCGAACTTCAATCTCAATCTCAGTGATAATATCAATCTCACCACACTTCTCCCTAACACTTCTCCCATCACTGATATCATCAACTATATCAACTCATGAACAAAATCACTCACATACATGCGAATCCGAATCTGAGACAGGACCTCTTCAATTAATTCCTTAAGTTCAATTTGAATATGCCACAGGGATGGCTTCAAGATTTTGATTCATCTTCAAGGTCCATAATGGGTCTCGGGTAAGGTGTGATTGTAATTGTTTTTGTGTTTTGATCTTGAATGAAGTGAAGAAAGATATGATAACTGATGTTATTGTTTCTTTCTTTTGATTTTGGATATGAAATGAAGTTATGCTTCAATATGATCTATGAAGATAATGGTTCGATTGAAACAATCTTGAAAAGATTAACAAAAAGAAATTGAGTCAAATCTGAGATTGATTGATTTTATATTTTTGATTTGAGTTTTGAGGTTGTTTGGAGATGGGATTGAAGGTGAGTTAGGATAGATTTGGATTTGTAGTTGTTGGTGTTGGATTGATGTGTCGTATCTGATAATATTGCTACTATTCATCTCATTTCTTTACAAAATAAAGCTTGGACTGATGATGGTATCTTAACCAGAGGTCACGAGTCATGGTAAATGATTCTTTGGTCAATGTGTCAACAAGTTGCATAGATGCTATTACTCAACTCGCAGTTGACTCAAAAGTCAACTGCATCTTATCTGTCAACTCGCATTTTTATAGACAACTCGCATTGCAAAAGTGCAACACGAATTTGACTTTAGTTAACAACTCGCTTCAGACTTTAGATGGTATCTGGGTTTCTAAATGGTCTAACAACTCGCATTCATTATCTGGTTAACAACTCGCTTATGACTCATATAAGTGACAACTCGCATGTCACACATTGAATCTGGACAATTTGATAACCCGCATTCAAAAATGCTAGTTCACAACTCGCAACAGGTTCATGGACATGGACAGAGAGTAGACAACTCGCTCAAAAGCAAGCTGCACAACTCGCATCAGATACCATTGAATCTGGACAGAAACACAACTCGCATTGAACAACAAACACAACTTGCATCCAAGAATCCCATGTGAACAGCAGCCAGAAAATAGTAAAAACCTTAGAACATTAAAAATTGCATTGAAATGAGATTGGAACCAGTAAGTAGCTTGTAAAAATCAGTTAAACAACCTGGACATATCATGACACAAGTCGCATACTGCTTGATGCATCAAAATGCATCAATCAACTCGCTCATATGAATAAACATTCAAAACCAGTAAGTAGTTTGTAAAAATCAGTTAAAACCATAGCTTTTAAAAAACCAGATAAATACAACAACAAACTACACCAAAATCATGTCAAACTCATTTAAACATCACCAAAAACGAATCAAACCACATCAACTATACACAAACCGCATACAAGAAAACCGCTAAAACCCATACTAATCATCAAAACAACATAACCTAGGCTCTGGTACCAATTGTAGGATCGTGTATTTTATGTTGTTTAGATGATTCGGGTGGTCTAGGATTGTGATTAAACAAGTGAGCCATTAGAGAGATGAAGAGAGTAGAGAGGGTGTTTCTAAAGAGAGAAATATAAAAAGGAAAGGTTAGATTATTAGAAAGCACCACCCCTTCCAAGGATGGAAGAGGTATTTATAGTTACAAACAATACGCCCTCCTGTAGGGCTGTGGATCAGGTATACAGTGGGTAAAGACCCCTCATTCTTCCACGATGTTACACTAAGCTAAACTAAGCTAAAACTAATCTAATAAACTTCTAAACAACGTAAATAACTACAAGTCTACGAGCTAACATATGCTAGACCATAATTGGGGTGACCGACACTTTCACATGGAATTTCCAATTCCTAACAATCCTAGAGTTTATGAGACTGTCAATCTTGTCTGTAGTACTAAAAAGAGAGTCCCAGGAGAAGATTAACTCACTGAGTCCACTAGTAACAATCAAAGTGAAAAAGATTTCACTCCTGCTGGCATTTCCTTTGAAAAAGAATTAAAACTAAAATCCAGTGACTAGGTTGAGAAAGTCAACCTAGATAGTAAGTTGCCTAACTTCGACACTGGAAAAATCTTAGAACCTGAAAGTCATGCTATCAAAGAAATGCTTGGAGTCACTGATGAACCCCGTCAAACTGAGTCCATTAATGAGTCTGAATCAGAATCTCACACCCCTTTGCCTCCACTAAAAGTCCTTCAGGGAGCCTCACCTAGTTCAGACCTCACACCTCTGGTCTATGCCCAACACTTTCCTAAAGAGAGATCAGGACTTGGAAGAACCATCATGAAAAGTTTATCCAGCAACCGAAACAAAGACTCAGTTCCTACTGGATCTTCTAAACCTTCGATCCCTTCAAATGAAAGGACCAATGACACTGATCTTAAAGTTGATCAGTTGGATGAGCTTGTCAGGAAGCTAAGTTAGAAATTAAAATCCACTAAAAAAGCTTCTCAGTCTAAGACTAATGAGTCCAAACCTGCTTCCTCAAGCAATGCCAAACCTAAAATAACACTGAAACCCAGATTGAAATGTGAACTGTGTAATTATACTAATCATTCAACTAATGATTTCTATAGTATTCTGTTTTGCATGATATGCAATAAGAAAGATCACAGAACCTCATATCACAAATCATATACTGCATCTCTAAATGATCATGCAAAATACAAGACTCAACCACTTCAGTATGCTTTCAATAAACAAGAAAGAACTTAGACAAAAGGCTAAGCCTTTTCCACCCTGCACTCGTTGTGGATTCAATGACCATCACACTGATGATTGTCCTTTGTATCCCTGTTGTGACATTTGTGATGACCCTTCATATGACACCTCAGGACATGACATGATCATTCATGCCAGAAGAGGATCCACAACTGAATCCTCTCAGTCTAATGATTCTTTTAACACCAAATGCAAAGCATGTGGAAGCACTGTCCATTCAACCATTGACCATGAATCTATTGAGAGATTTAAAAATACCTACAAGGCCAAACCCACAAGAAAGTGGGTTTACAAGAAAAACTAACTCAATTTACTATTTATGCAGAGACATGCCAGTGTGCCTGTTTGGCATCTAGACAATGAATGCTCAAGGAGTATGACTTGTGTGAAAGAATATATACACAAATATGTAGAAGAGCCAAGACCTAAGGTAGTAATTGCTGATAATTCACCATGTACCACTGACGGTTATGGTTCAGTAAAATGTAGTGAAATAGTTTTTACAAGAATATCCTATGTTAATGGTCTCAAGTACAATCTTATAAGGGCTAGTTAACTATGTGATGCTAAATACATTGTTCAGTTTGATGATAAGCAAGGCACAATCTTCAATGCTAATAAAAAAGTTGTTCTTATAGCCCTTAGAAGAGAGGATGTTTATGTTTTGGACATGTCAACCTTGACTCAAAATGGAACTTGTCTTTTTACTAAAGCCACTGAAACCATGAATTGGCTTTGATACAAAAGGCTATCCCATTTAAACTTCAAAAACATAAACAACCTTGCCAAACAGAAAAAAGTCCTTGGCCTACCATCCATTGTGTTTTCAAAGGATAAACCCTGCTCAGCCTGTGAAAAAAGAAAAAATCACAGAGTTTCCTTTAAAACAAAACAAAACTTCTCAATCAAAAGCCGCCTTCATCTCCTACACATGGATCTCTTTGGACATGTCTGTCCAATATCTATTCAACATGAGAAATACACCCTGGTCATTGTTGATGAATTTTCAAGATATACATGGGTATACTTCCTCACCAAAAAGATTCAGGAAGCTGAAACAATCATGTCCTTTATCAGAAAGATTGAGAATCAAAATGACACCCATGTCAAACAAATTTGTACTGTCAATGGTACTGAATTCAGAAATCACGAGCTTGAGTGGTTCTGTGATGAAAAGGGAATATCCTAAAATTTATCATCTCCTTATACCCCTGAACAAAATGGGGTAGCTGAAAGGAAGAACATAACACTCATTAAGGCTGCAAGAACCATGTTAAATGGTTCACTGCTGTCTAAGCATTTCTGGACTGAAACAGACAAAGCTGCATGTTATACACAAAACAGGTCGGTAATTGTCAAAAGGCATAACAAAACACCCTATGAGATCTTCAAAGGAAGACTCCCTGACATCAGTTATTTCCATGTATTTGGATGTCGAGTGTTCATTCATAATCACAAGGACCATTTGGGCAAATTTGATGCCAAGTTGATGATGGTTATTTCTTAGCCTACTTACTAATATCTAAAGCATTCAGGGTGTTGAACACCAGAAGACAACAAGTTGAGGAAACCTTTTATTTAACCTTTGATGAAAGTACCGAGGCAATCAGTTACTTAAACAGCTCTGTAAAAGAAATAATAATTGATGACTCATCAAGATATCCTCCTGATGAATTTCATCTTGAAAGCAATTCTTCTACTTAGTATCAGGCTGATGTTGATGTTTTCTACTACATCATTCGTCACAACCTTCCCCAACCAACTATTAGTGAATTCATTGATACTCAACAAGCTCCCAATAGGACTGATCATACTGAACAAAATGTTCAAGAACCTGAGATTCCCTTTGTTCAAACTGAACAAGCTGAAACCCAATATCCTGTTGAATCTCATACTACCATTAATGAATCTCCAGCTTCTGAAGCTGTTCCTCAAACTCTGGAAACCTCAACAAGCTCATATCCAAGACCCTAAGATAAATGGACCAGGTATCAGGACATTGAACTTGTTAACATCATTGGAGAACCAACTGAAGGCATGCTCACTAGAAGCATGACTGCTAAGTTAACTGCTGCCTCAGCTAATGAGTGTCTGTTTGTTGAATTTATCTCTGATGTTGAACCAAAGTTGGTTGATTCGGGTCCGAACCGTCAGGTTTATTACACAAGTCAACCACTTGTGAATGGTCAACTGTAATAAAAGTCAGACAGTCTAGAACCAAAGCAATTAAGTCCAAGAGAGTTTAGTGTTTCCCCAGGTCGTTAAGTCCCAACGAGCTGTGCGACTGAATATCCAAACGTGTAGTGATCGGGTGATATTGAACGGGAAAAGGTTTGTGGATTATGAATAATTATACCTAAAGAAAAAGTTTGAAAATTACAGGGGCTTAAATGCAAATTAAAGAAAATTAAAAAGCTAGATTATATTAAATAAACGCTATCACTATTTTTAAAGTTGGATTTTCTTGATTTTTCTTTTATAAATTTGAATTAAAAACTAATTTTAACTTTAAAACTAAATTAAAATACTAAAAATTATGAAATTAAAGAGGAAAATTGTAAAACTATTTTTCAAAAATCTAAAATAACTAAAGAAAATTTTCAAGACTATTTTTGTATTTTTCTGATTTATATTCTAATTTCTATGATTTAAAAACTAACTAAAACTAATTAAATTGCTAAAAATTACTATTTAAACTAGAAAAATTATGGAAAAATATTTTTTTGGCTTTTTATATTTTTCTTAACCTAGGAAAATTGAAAACTTATTTTTTTGAAGATTTTCTGATTTATTTGTAATAAAGGCTAATTAAAAAGGCTTAAAAACTGATTTAAATTAGGAAAAATAGCAAATAGTGATGAAAAATTATGAAAAATTCAGGAAAAGTCTAAATTATTATTCTAAATCTATGAAAATTAAGAAAACCTATGCTAGTGTGCAAGATTATGAAGCTGTAGCGAAAAGTGCTTTATAAATAAGCACTTGTAATAAGCTAAATATACCAAATGAGCACCAAATTATCACATAAGCTAGAGTATGCTAAAACTGCTCAAAACCAACCTATTTCAACTGATCTAACCCTGGTAGATGCAAAATACATTGACTTGACTTGTTTGAATTTAGAAACTGAAATCAGCTATACCCACCTAATTAGAGCTTATCAAACAGCTTGTCAAATAAGCTAGACTGAAAACCAAACTTTGAATACTCAAGACCACCACCCAAACTATAAATAAACTGAATTTCAAGCCCTAGGGAGCTAAAACCAAACCTGTGCAAGGTCTGCAATAAGGCCTGGTTCACACTCAGTGTATGCTGAGTGTGCACAGGGCATTTTTCAGCTTATTGAGCAGCTGATTTGAAGCTTATAAAAAATTACAAAAATTCTACAAAAATCAGATTTCAACTCGTGACCAACTGAAGTTGTTAAGCCCAAAATTTCACTTGAATTGACCCAAAATTGAAGCTATGAAAAATCAACAAACTTTGGCAAAAACTGACTTAACTCATTTTTGACTTTTGAAACAGAAATGAAAAGTTGACTTAAGTGAGATTTGAATCAAGTTTATGAACTGATGTTGATGAGATAAGCTATAGTGATACTAAAATAAGCTAGCCTGTCTAATTCTAGGCCTAAATGCAAAAATAACCCATTCTTATTCTAACAGATGTGAAGTATTAAGCAGTCCTAATTGATTTTTGACTTTTACTGATCCTAGGTGCAATCAAGTGACTAAAGTAACTCTATTATACCTAAGCAAGATTAAAGCAACTAGTGTTAGCCACTGAACTAACCTTAATCTCAGTTTACTGATCTAATCCAAACACTGCTTAAGACACTAATGTGCAAATTTAACTCTCCTTACTAATGAACTAGCCTATTCTAATGCTTGTACTGAATCAAGTTAACTTAACATCAACTAAATGAAAAGATCTAAACTGTCAATAACCACATAAACAGATTATGCAATGTTCTTTGGAATGAACTTACATTTGGTCCTAGCAACTATGGCTTGTAACAGAGATGAGAGTACCACTATCCTTAACCATTTTCAACTCAAGCCCAGCTCAACTTAACCCAAACTGATCCAGTTCCATAACTGCTTAACCCAAAAATTTTCACAGGTTGACTTTTGTTGACCAAATACAAATTTGCTTGGAACTGATTATTGAGCTTACTAAAAGCTATATACAGATTTAGTAAGCTCACTTAAGCTACAATAAAGCTTATTGAAGCTTGGATTTAGGACAGTTAAGACTGACTAAAAAGAAGAAAATTTAAAAGTAAGAAACTTGAATCAAACTTTAAATTAGAACTTGAAATGGAATATAACTGATACAATAGCTTTAGTTCAATACAAGGAAGATTAAAATTACAACTTAGAACTTAATTAAGACATAAACATTAAAAACGACATACATAACAATTAAAACTAAAGACTACTCTCTTTCACTCTCTCTTCTTCCTCTATTTATTAGAAAAAGGCATTCTCTCACATCTCTGAGCATTTCCCACTTCTATGCAGAGCCATTGGATCACTTGAATCATTTTTAGCCATAGATGGCTTTTTGGTGGGAAAAAGATATTTGCCAGTGGGGAGGGTTTGAGTGCAAGGAAGGAGAAGCTTTTAATGCTCCTTGTTGGTTTGTGGAGGTGGAGTGATAAGGGTGGTGTATGTTGAGCTGGAGGTAAGGTGTGTCTGGTTTTGCAGCAGTTGGTGGAGAAGGTGGGAAAAAATGAGGGAAAAGGGTGGTTTGTTTGACTGGGGTTTGACCGGGGTGTATTATTAAGGCAGGGGGTTCACAAAAGGGGGGTCACAGGTATATTGGCCTGGGGTCATAATACCAAAGGGTCCGTTTGGTTTTAGGATAAACAAGGACCAAACTTGCAATTTCTGATTTTTGAGGGACCAATTCTACCACTTTTTCAAAGTTAATCAAGAGGACCAATTTTGACAAGTTTCATTAGTACAAGGACCATAAAAGACATTTTAAACTTCCAAGGACTATTTTTGCCAATTTTGAAACTTGAAGGACCAAACTTGTAAATTCTCCAAACTTTTTACCCAAGGATCATTTTTGATAAATTTTGATTTTGAAAGGACTTGGGTTGACTTTTATTTCAAAACAAATGCTGAGGGACTGATTTTGTCAAGATTTGAAAGTTGAGGGACTGAAACTGCCAATTATGCAAACTTAGCTCGTTTTTCATCTGATTTTAAACATTTTGCATCTGAAACATATAAAACACAATTTTGGAATATTTTCAGTATTTTGATGCATTTCTGAGTGTTTTTAAATGTTTTGCAGTTCAGATTTGACCAAAAATGATGAGTATTTACACACTCATCATTGGTCAAAGAAGCCCTGAAACACCCAAGTTTGGTACAAGCCATGCTAGCTGAACTAGAACAATTTGACAGAAACAAAGTCATGATTTTAGTCAAATGTTTCAAAGATGTTCTAGTCATTGGCATGAAATGGGTCTTCAAGAACAAGACTGATGAGAATGAAATAGTGATAAGGATTTAAAACATACATTTTTAGAGGGTCATTTAAGCCCTAAATCGATACATTTTATATCCGTGACTGCTTAAATCATTCCTTTTTACATTTTAGGTCTTTTGGAAGCAAAATGCTGGAATCAAGCACTTTTGGACGAAAAGGAGCGAAAACATGAAGAAAATGACAAAGTCAAGAATTCAAGGCTGAATTTCACACCTGATGGCGTCCCAACCCATAGGGTGACGCCGTTGCTCACAAGGTTTTCTAAAAAGACTCAAGCGACGGCTTATGTCACTTTTTTGTTTTACAACATGACGGCGTCATGCCTTATTTCTAGAGGGCGTCTCCCTTTATTTTACACCAGACGACCAAGACCCATTCCAAGACGACGTCCTTTATGAAGCCCGACGGTGGCACACTTCCTCAACTGACGCCGTCCCAATGATGACTTGTAGCAAACGGAACCCTAATGACAGCGACCAGACGACGTCACCATCAAAAGGCGACGTTGTCGCATGTGTATATTTATATATTGAATTCAAATTTTCTGTATTTAATGTGTAATATTTCGGAAAGCAAACCCTAGTTCGTTCATAGTCCGACTTGGGCAGTATTTTAGGGTTCCAAACCCATTTTTTTACACTCAAAGATAAGTTTGTTAATCCATTATATCATCATGTTTATCCTATGTTCAATTTTTGTGTGTGTGTTCATGCTTATCTATTATGAGTAGCTAAATTATTATTGTTTTTGCTTAGATCTATGAAACCTAGTTGTTGATTATTGTTAGGTTGTCTCTTGTTTTAATTGGTAGACGCTAGAGTAAGGAAAACTGGCTTCTTCTTTAATTGTTGCGAGCTTGAACATCCTAAATAGTAAAAAGCTTGAGAGTGTAATTGAGCCATCGGTGTGTTTATTGCGTGAGTTGTAGCTTTAAGATAATAGAGTATTCAGGGGAGATACTACGGTACTTGGCTGTTAGCCTTAATAGTTTTTATTAGAAGTGATGGTCATTCACATTTAGGAACTTTGTAACGTGTGTTAGATATCATGATAGAATAGTCAACGGGCTCGTAGATTGGACTAAGCTAAATGGGTACTAGTTATGATAATCTTGCCAAATATCCAATCCAACCCATGTCCAAGCCCACGAAAGCCCATGGAAAGCCTTTTAGGGCATCAAGTCTCTTGTACTATATAAACCCCTCAAAGTCTCATTTGAGGGGTGTGCTTGAATATGTGTGTGTGTGTTTTTCCTTTGAAATAAACATCTCTATTGTTTTCATCTTTCTTCACATACACGAGTTTCATAACATCAAGTCACCAACTTTCTCATCTTTTCTTTCTTCATCTTATACGCATAACGTGTGTTTGGTTACGTGTGTTCATCTTGTGATAAGGTGTGTACGCTTAAGGTTGATGTAAAAGTGTGGTCCTACAATTGGTATCAGAGCCTAACAATGGTTTAGGAGTGTTTGGTTGAAGTTTGTTTGTGTTGTTACGCGTATGCTCTCGGTATCAAAAGTGGTCACGCTTAAAACTTTATTTTTTGCACTAAAATCTTCAAGATTCTTATGGTTTGAGGTTATTATAGTGTTAAAGAGTCTAGTTTTAGAAAAAAGTTTGAAGCTTTACGTGTTTTTCTTCAGTTTTAAACTCGTTTTTGGTTCGTAGTTCATTTCTACGCATAAGCATAAAAGGCATTTTGGGTGTTTTTGGTCAAAACCTTCTTGTTATTTGCGTGTTTTGGAAGCTGTTTGTGCATCAAAAATCATTTGATTCACTGGAAATTTCTTACGCGTAAGTCAAAACCCTATTTTTACGCGTAAGAAAGTCAAAACCCTAGTTCTCTACGCATAACTTTTTGGTGACGAATCTTCGTGCAAAAACTGTGACTCAGTGCTTCCCTCACTTGGATAAGTGTGTGGAACACTTCGACTTTCGGATATCTTTTACGCTGTGATAGTGTTAAGGATTTTTGGTTTTAAACCAACTCTTATGCATAAGCAGAAAGCTTACGAGTAAGCACTCTACGCATAAGTTAACTCTTACGCGTAAGGTACTTTACTTCTACGCTTAAAGTTTACGCATAAGACTTACGTTTAACCTTAGGTTTACGCATAAGAATCCTACGCCTAAGCTCTTTACGCATAAGGACTCCTATGCATAAGCAATCCTACGCATAAGCATTCATTTCTACGCATAAGAACTAGTTTACGAGTAAGATTTTGAGCAAAACTTCAAACGGCTATAACTTTTGAACCGTAACTCCGTTTTCAGCGTTCTACCCATCAAAACGACCGTGAGAAAGAGGAGAATGACATGCTGAACTAAATAAAGTTCACTCGGGTCAACCTTCAAGTCCTAAAAACGCTCCGAACAGAAGTTATTTAGGTTTTTAAGTTTTTAGAGCAAATTGTCACTACAACAACCAAGATTAATTGTCATCAATCACAACTCCATTATTTTTGAATCGATCCTACATCAACTTTATCATATCATACCTTCATCAATGGCAACTCAACAAGACATTCATGCAGCCGGTGCCGAAAACCGTCCTCCTATGTTGGAAAAAGGTGGTTATCTTCAATGGACAAGTCGTATGCTTCGCTACATCAAGACCAAACCTAATGGAAAATTGATGATTCAATCCATTCAGAATGGACCCTTCATACCTCGACAAGTCCATGTCCCTGGAGATCCTGATGCAACACCTCCCGTCCCACCATCTGTTCGTACTAAAAAAGAATCAGATTACACTGAAGAGGATCAGAAACAAGTCGACGCAGATGACATGGCAATTCATATTGTCCAACTGGGTTTACCAAGAGACATCTTTGCTGCTGTAGACAGTTGTGAAACTGCTTTCGACATGTGGGAACGTGTTAGACGACTTTGTCATGGTACTGAAATTGGTCAACAAGACACGGAGAACAAGTTGTTAACTGCATGGGAGAAGTTTACATCCACTCCAGGAGAATCCATTGAATCCTACTATGGAAGGTTCTGCACTTTAATGAATGAGCTGATCAGAAACAAGTTGACACCCAGAACTATCGTGAGCAATATCAAGTTCTTGAACAATCTACCAGAAGAATGGGGACGATATGTTACTATTGTCAACCAAACAAAAGACTTACATCAGGTGAACTTTGATAAACTCAACGATTTTCTGAAACAAAACCAAGCTGAAGTGAATGAAGTCAGGAAAGAAAGATTGGCAAAGAATCATGATCCATTGGCACTAATTGCAAAGACTCAAACTCCAGTGAATACACAACAACAAGCTTCATCATCTTCCACTAACAACAACTTGCAGCAATACATTCCACAACAACAAGCTGTTATTCCTCAACAATAATTCTATCCACCAGAACAACAAGTCAATCAACAACAGTATCAACAATACCAGGAACAAGGAATCACTGATCTTCAAATTGAACAAGAAGAGGCTTTGTCAAATGCATTTGCATTTTTGGGTAAAGCATTCAGAAGTCGCTATTCCACACCAACTAACAACAACCAAAGGATTTCATCAAACACTCGCAACAGGAAAATTGCACAACCGGGTTTGAATATGGGTAATCAAGGACAAATGGTTGGAGTTATTGGGAATCAGTAGGGATATGCTACTGGATTTCGTATGGGTAATCAGGCGGTTCCGTGTCAGGGTAATCAGTTGGGTCAGAATGTTGGCAATCAGAATGGACAGAATGTTGGGAATAGAGCAGTGGGTAATCAGAATGGGAATGTTACAGCTCCAGTCGTTGGGAATTATGGAAATGTGAATCAGGGTAATCAGGTTAAGTATTATAACTGTCAAGGATTGGGTCACATGGCAAGGAATTTTCCTACTAAGCCGAAAAAGAAAGATCTTGCGTACCTTCAGAAAGCTATCATGTTGGTACAAAAGGAACAAGCTGGACTTCAATTGAGTGCTGAGGAACATGACTTCATGGCCATTATGGATGATTTGGAAGACCTCGAGGAAATCAATGCAAACTGCATCTTCATGGCAAATCTTCAGGAGACTAAGTACGACACTGATTCTGACGCACCTCCTGTCTACGACGCCAATGCAGTATCTGAGGTACCAATCATTGATCCATGCTATAACAATGTCATATTTGATGTGTTTACTCATGACGAACAGCATTCTGTGACGCCAGCACCTACTTATGATACATACATGGACAATCCGAGTTGTAGCAATACTAACTCTGAAACTCCAGATGTGGATCCTAGTGGAGGCTGTGTGGCACAAAATACTGAGACTGATGAGGAAACACGTGCTTATTTTGAATCATTAATCAACAACTGTGGCATTGAAATTGAGAAAGTTAAAAAGGTCAATCGCGATGTTAAGGCCGCGAATGCAAAATTGACCGCTGAGCTTGAGAGTTACAAGGAGAATGCAAAAGCCTTTGAATTTCATAAAAACAAAGAATCAGAACTAGAAATTGGTTACCGAAATTCTGTTTTAAGAGAAAAAGAATTACAACTCAAGTATGACACACTTGATGTGAATTTGCACTTGAAAATTAAATCTTTAAACAAGGAAATTTCTGATCTAAATGACCAACTTTCAAAACAAAAATCAATGTTTTCTGATCTTGAAAAAGAGAAGAAGCAGTTGATTACTGATTTTTCAAAACGAGAAGATTCTCTTCTTGATGAAATTCTTGATAAAAACGAAAAAATCAAATCTTTGGACAATTTGCTTCTTACAACGGGTCATTCAGATAAAACAAACAAGATGCTTTCTAACCAAGTAAATCCGCGTTTTCATACTAATCATAAAATTGCACTTGGTAACGACCCTTCTTCGTTCTTCAAGAAAGCTCAGAAACCTCAGAATGTGTTAAACAATGGAAATGCATTACATGAACCCATTATTGTTCGTGATTCTCTTGAAACGTTAGAACTATCTAAGGAGAGTAGAGAAAAAATGAAACAAAACGGTCCCGAAATCAAACCTATTGATTATAATAAATGGAACAAACTTTCTGGAATTACTTTTGTTAATCAAAAAGAAGAGTCAAAGTTCTCCATCACACCAAGTGTTTCAAACAAAGAGTCAACACCAATTTCAAAACCAGTTTCAAAACCAGTCGTTGTCTCAAAATATCTTTCGAACATTGAACAAATGTCTTCAAACAATCCTTTTAACACAAGTGATGCGAGAAGTATTTTAGAAAATGTGAAAACTCGAATTGAAGATATTCAAGACTCTGTTAAAACTAAAACCACTATTACACCTAACAACTGGTTCTCTAGTTTTGACATCGAACAAAGAAAGTTTTTTTAAACTGAAATTGCCCCTCAGCTGAATAACATCAACTCAAGGGTAATCCATTTTGAACAAGCATTTTTGAAAGAAACAGCTGACTTTGTCAAGGACCATAAATCCCTGGTAAAGCAAGCTAATGACTGTGTTGAACAAATCAAAGTTTTGGAAACTTTAAATGACTCTCTCTTCGAAGATGTTCTGACTACTGATATTATGTCCATTATTTTGCAAACGTATTTTGTTGAAGATCATGAAAGACTCCAGTCTGAGACCTCCGCAATTGTTTCAAAATAAGAAAAAGCCCTTGAAAAACTTGAAAAAGAAAATGTCTCATATTTTAAACAACTTGATCGAAAAACTGAGGAATGCAAGTATGACAAATTGTCGTATGAGCGTGCCTACAATGACATGAAAGCTAAAAATGATCTTTTAAGGGCTCAGCTGGAAAGTCAAAAAGGAAAGGTAGTGGATACTGTGATTACCAAACCATTGACTGAGGAGAAAGCTAATGTTCCCAAACCGGTTTTCAAACAAAAAATGTCTGTTTCTATGCCTCCTCCAAAAGTCAATGCGAAAAATTTTTCATCAAAACCAATCACTCCACCTGCCCTACCTAAACAACATGTTGATAAAGGAAAAGCGGTTATCGAGAAACCAAAAGTTTTAGCACCTGGCCTTTTTAAGATGAGTACCACTAATGCGTCTGCCTCCACATCTAAAACGTATGGAACAAATGCCATAAGTTTAGAAAAGCACTCTAAAGAGACTAGGAAAGCTGAAACCACCTCCCTTCATAAAAATGTGAATCCTAATGCGTGTGCCTTACCTTCTACAGGACTAGAAAGCACCTCTAGGAGCAGCAGACTAAAGCCTAAGAGCAATACAAGGAACAATAGAGTCTCGACTGCCTCTAGGAGTAGTAGCTTGAATAAAGAGAAGAAAGTAGAAGAACACCATAGGAATTTGCGCTTTTGAATAAGAAAGACATTTCATCTGAATGTAATGAACCTTTGAACTCTGCTAAGTTTAATGAATCTGTTGAATCTATTTGTCTAACTTGCAAGAAATCTATAACTAATGTTCATGATGATTGTGTTTCTAAGAATGAGATTGTTAACCCTATTCAGAAGAACGTTCCTAGAAGAACTTATGCTAAACCCATAAGAAGACTTGTTGCAAGACTTAGGTTTTACACAACTGATAAGAAGCATAGTCTTTACTATAGGGATGACATTTGGAAACCTAAGGGTAGAACTTTCACACTCCAGAATGGTAGAATGAGTAATGAGCCTACTTTCCCAGTAGAGAACTTCTTTGAGTGTGATCAGGATTTTACCTCTAACCCAAAAGAACCAAAATCAAAACGGTTTCCAAAATCTTCTTCTTCTGTTATTGGCAGGTTATCGAAATATGTCTTTGGATTGACGACTCGGGTTGCTCCAAGCACATAACCGGGAATCTGAAGCTGCTGATCAACTTTGTCTGGAAATTCATGGGAACCGTTCGTTTCGGAAATGATCATGTAGCAGCTATCATGGGTTATGGAGATCTACCTTTTGGAAATTATTTGATCACACGGGTTTACTATGTCGAAGGGTTGGGACACAATTTGTTTTCCTGTGATGCAGATTTAGAGGTTGCTTTTAGGAAAAATGCTTGCTTCATTAGAAACTTGGATGACACTAATCTCTTAACTGGGAATCATGATACAAACTTGTATGCTATCGACATCAATCAAATGGCCTCTTCATCACCAATATGTCTTATGACACGAGCATCTGGAACAAAGTCCTGGTTGTGGCACAGACGGTTATCCCATCTCAATTTCGATACCCTCAACAAACTTGCTAAAGACAACATCGTCAACGGACTTTCAAAGTTCAAATACACCAAGGATCACTTATGTCCATCATGCGAACAAGGAAAAAGCAAAAGAGCATCATATAAACCCAAATCCGTACCTAGTTCGGAAGCAAAGTTGCATATGTTGCACATGGACTTATGTGGCCCAATGAGAGTTGAAAGCATTAACGGGAAAAAGTATATTCTTGTTATCGTCGATGATTATTCAAGATATACATGGGTTAGATTTCTGAGATCAAAAGACGAAGCACCAGACACATCATTACCTTTCTGAAACAAATTCAAGTACTTCTTCAAACTCCAGTAAGGGTTGTAAGAACAGACAACGGCACTGAATTCACAAATCAGGAGTTAATATCTTATTTTGAAGATGTTGGAATTACACATCAGACATCAGTTGTTAGAACTCCACAGCAGAATGGGGTAGTTGAAAGAAGAAATATAACTTTTGTGGAAGCTGCTCGCACAATGCTAATTTATTCTAGTGCACCGTTAGTTCTATGGGCTGATGCGGTTGCCACTGCTTGTTTCACTCAGAACTGATCCCTAGTACATCCAAGATTCAATAAAACCCCATATGAACTTGTAAACAACATAAAACCTGATATCTCTTACTTTCACGTGTTTGGCGCTTTGTGCTATCCTACGAATGGCAGAGAAGATCTTGGAAAACTGAAAGCAAAAGGTGATATTGGAATCTTCATTGGATATTTAGATAACTCGAGGGCATTCAGGGTGTATAACAGGAGAACTAGGAGGATCATGGAGACGATGAATGTGAAATTTGATGAACTTTCACATATGGCTTCTGAGAGACTCGCTCTAGAACCCGCACGAAACCAGCAGACTTCGACACATCGTTCAGGACTGGTACCTCAAAGAGCTCAATCAACTTCGTTTGACAATCCTAAAGAACAAGAATGGGAGAATTTCTTCGAGTTAATGTTCGATGAATACTATGGTGGAACTTCGACAAATGAATCAAACCATCATTCCGCTGCACCCGCTCAAAATCATCCTCCACAACCAACAGAAGATGCATCTACAACGATCGAAACCAATGCACCAACTCCATCTACATCATCTACATCTACTACAGTTATTGCACCCGTTCTACCAGCAGTTGATGAGCAAAACCAAAACCATTTGAAAACCCGTTCGCCACGGAATCAGCTGAATCATCTTCAAGCTTACGAGAACCATCTAACTCACATACGTATCACCAACGGTATCCTTCTACTCTGCAGTGGATAAAAGACCACCCAATTGAACACGTTATTGGTGAACCTTCAAGGACAATTCAGACGAGACGCCAACTTGCCACCGATTGTGACTTGTGCATTTACATTTGCTCAATTAGCAATATTGAACCAAAGAACATTCGCGAGGCAATGGTAGAACCCGCATGGATAGAAGCGATGCAGGATGAACTTCTCCAATACCGTCTACATGACTCTTGGGAAATGGTTCCAAGACCAATTGACATTCGTGTCATTGATCTCAAATGGTTATCGAAAAACAAAAGGGATGAAGAGATGACTGTAATTCGCAATAAAGCTCGTCTTGTGGCCAAAGGATACAGAAAAGAGGAAGGGATAGATTTTGAGGAGTCATTCACGCCGGTAGCTAGACTAGAAGCAGTCAGGATCTTCTTAGCCTATGCAGCTCACAAAAACATCACAGTTTATCAGATGGACATTAAGACCGCGTTCTTGAATGGAACTATGAAAGAAGAAGTGTACATGAGTCAGCCAGAACGCTTCGTCGACTTGGAACATCCAGACTACGTCTACAAACTCAAAAAGGCAATCTATGGTTTGAAACATGCTCCGAGAGCTTAGTATGACAAACTGTCCTCTTTCCTTATCCAAAAAAATTTCACCAAAGGAACGGTCGATCCTACCTTGTTTACACAAAATGCAAAAACGACATTTTGATTGTTCAGATTTACGTGGACGACATCATCTTTGGGTCTACTAATCCGAATCTTTCAAAACATTTTTGAAAATCTCATGAAAAGCAAATTTGAAATGTCCATGATGGGGGAACTAAAATTCTTTCTTGGTTTACAAATACATCAATCCCCTTGTGGAATTTTTATAAATCAAGCTAAATATACAACTGAGATTTTGAAAAATCATGGTATGGATAATTGTGATTCGGTCGGAACACCAATGGTAACTTCACCAAAAATTGGAGCCGATTTGTTTGAGAAACCTATCGATCCAAGAAATATCGAGCATGATTGGTTCTCTCATGTACCTCACTGCTAGTCGACCAGATATTCATTTTGCTGTTTGCTTATTAGCACGGTTTCAGGAAAAGCCTACCGAATTGCACCTCAAAGAGGTTAAAAGGATCTTTCGAAGACATCCATTCACAAGGGTCTTTGGTATTCGAAGGAATCCGAATTTGATCTAATTGCCTTTTCAGATGCGGACCACGCAGGTGATCAAGTTACAACGAAAAGTACATCCGGAGGAGCACAATTTTGGGTGAAAAGTTAGTCACGGTCTTCAAAGAAACAAGATTGCACTGCACTTTCAACCGCGGAAGCTGAGTATGTGTCTCTATCTGCGTGTTGTGCTCAAGTTCTATGGATAAGAACACAACTCACAGATTATGGCTTTATTTTCGATAAAATACCTATGTATTGTGACTCGAAAAGTGCCATAGCCATATCATGCAATCCTGTTCATCACTCAAAGACTAAGCATATCAGAGTCCGCTATCACTTCATAAAAGAACATGTGTAAGAAGGTACTATTGAATTATTTTTCGTGAAGACTGATTACCAACTCGCCGATCTATTTACTAAAGCCCTTCCAAAAGAAAGGTTTGACGACTTAGTTCGACGAATTGGAATGCAAGCCTAACCCCGAGGAGTTAGAACGTCTTCTCGAATCTTCTTGAAAATGATTTTTTTCCAAAAGCTTCGCTGTAAATATTTTTGAAAAACAAAATACAAAATTTGAAAACCAACAAAAGCAAAATATAAAAATATAAAATTTTCAGAAATACAAAACCAATAGAAAATCAAAAATCCAAAAATATTCTTCTCACGACATGTCTCTTGTATAATCGATATTCTGTACGTTTTTAGAAATTTCATTCAACAATGATACGGGTATGTACAGATGCTCGAGCGAGAGTTCTTTAAATGTTTTCCAAAACATGTCGTTTCTTAAAATTTCTTAAAAAATGGCTTTCGTATACTTCAGTACGTAACCCGGACAAAAATGATGACTTTTGATTATTGTTCAAATCAAAACTCGTGCTTTTAAAGAAAAATCAAGTGTACGCTTCATTGCACTACATTTAAAACTGGTGAGAAATCATCATCATCTTGAGCACCTTTTCAAGATTGTTCAAAATCTTTCAAAATATTTTGTGCTCAAGATAACTCCCTCTAAAACCCTTTAATTGATTATGCTTTATTAAAGGGGGAGTATAAAACTAAAATGTTCCAAATTCATGCTTAAATCAAATCCGTTTGTCTCCAAAAAAAAAAAAAAAAAAAAAAAAAAAAATTCTAAAATGTTGTTTAATCCATTGATATAAAAAATATCACGAATATGCTATTTTTGAGGGGGAGGAGACGTGATTAAAATGTGATCAAAAATGTTTAATGATCGGTGTTTGAATCTCAAAATGAGCTCGACTCAGACGGAACAAATGAATTGACGGGAATCAAAGTCAGTAAATGTACCATCTCGAGAAACTTGTGATAGACGTGAACTTACATGGGTCTAACCTCCTCTTCAAGGAGTGTTTACATCTTCAAGTTAGTTATTAGAGCTATTTGTCACCTAAAAACTGACAATGGAACTCTTTAACTAGGCAACGTAACCGTGTCTCGTGGGGAATTGTCTATCATAAGCCGATCAATTCAAAAAGACGAACTCTACCCTCTATGTGCAGATTTCTGTCAAAACTTATAAGCACATGTGAAGGGGGAGTGTTTCTGAAAATATAAAACTCTTCGAGTGTCTCAAACATGTTTTCAATCATAAACACTCTGAGAGATTTTCAAGAAAAGGTTTTATGGCAACATGGGACAGTCATGGAGTTATAAGGTGACTAAGGATAGGAAACTCGTCCTATGATCCGCCAGAGCCGGAGGGATCTACCTAAGGACACCACCAATAGTTAGTATTAGAAGTCCTTAGGTATGATTGAAAAAAGGAGTAATGTGAGAAAGGAGAAAGAAGGGGTTGAAGAATTAAAAAGAAATGTAAAAGAAAGGGTGAAAAGAAATAGCCCTCCATATTCAACCTTAGGGCAGAAACCGGGTTCAATTCATCTGCTACTGGTTGTCACTAAGTTGACACTGGTATTGAAGACAAAGACGTCATGGACCCAGTGACGCACTGCACTAAACCTTCTAGCCACTCAATTCCTCTCAAAAGGATTTGTTTCATTCTCACTGGAACCCTACATAATCTATCGGCTTTTTTCTTAGAGATTGCTGATATTGAAGAAGGAGACCCTCTCCCTAGTCTCCGCTCAGAAAACCAAAATGCACTATTGAGTCTAGAGCCACGAGATTCATCAAAAGATCTCATAGGAACACTTGACATGACATCGCTTGTTGTTCATCAATAAGGACACAAGTGATATATTCTAGAGTCCTACGCAGATCTTAGCAATCTGCCCGAACATTTATGAGAAGTTTCACATCTGTGATCTTCAGTGATTGAATGGAAACTCCTGCCAGGTTCAACATCAAGCAGCCCGACAGCAGGTCACTTCGGTAACTCCTCGTGGATTACGCTTAGTGTGTCTCTAACGGTCTACAGTCGTGGGGTGATGCTTCGGTGTACCTCAGCGACTCATCTGAACTGTAGATGTACTTCGGTATATCGCGTTATCTCACTTATGGGACTCCAGTTCAGGAGGAACGGCCTTTGTGAGAATTAGAGACGTGTTTTCACACTATGCTGTTAACACCCTCGAAATTCAAACTTGTAAGTGCCGGAATCCGCTTATTACTAACCTGTTTTTATGTTTTCTTCTTATGGAAGCTCCGGAGCGGATTGATCGTGCAGACTCTCCACATGCTCATACCAACATCACATGAAAGTTCTCATCATAATCAAAGGCTACACAAAGTTAAAGATGATTCTTCGTCAATGTCAAAGAATCTACAAAGTTTAAAGACTCGAGAACTACATCATTGGTAACCAAAAGACAAATAGAAGTGTGAGCATGGTGGAGAAAGACGTGGAGACACCAAACCAACGAAGTTGACAACGGCAGACAACCACATTAACTGATCACAAAGCATGAAGGAACAATAAATTAAGACTATTCTATATCTACACACAAAGTTCAAGCTCGAGAAAAGTAAAGACCTAATCAAGTGGAGCATCATTTGAATGACCACCCCTTAGGGGGAGATTGTTAGCCTTAATAGTTTTTATTAGAAGTGATGGTCATTTACATTTAGGAACTTTGTAACGTGTGTTAGATATCATGATAGAATAGTCAACGGGCTCGTGGATTGGACTAAGCTAAATGGGTACTAGTTATGTTAAGCTTGCCAAATATCCAATCCAACCCATGTCCAAGCCCACGAAAGCCCATGGAAAGCCTTTTAGGGCATCAAGTCTCTTGTACTATATAAACCCCTCAAAGTCTCATTTGAGGGGTGTGCTTGAATGTGTGTGTGTGTGTTTTTCCTTTGAAATAAACATCTCTCTTGTTTTCATCTTTCTTCACATACACGAGTTTCATAACATCAAGTCACCAACTTTCTCATCTTTTCTTTCTTCATCTTATACGCATAACGTGTGTTTGGTTACGTGTGTTCATCTTGTGATAAGGTGTGTACGCTTAAGGTTGATGTAAAAGTGTGGTCCTACATTGGCGATCCCAGATAGTCTAGAGGAGAGTTACAATTCATAGAACTAGGGAATTAGGCACCCCCTATAACTAACACGGAATACAACGCACCAATTAGTATGAGGATGTGACAATTCAACAGACTAATAAGAGATAACTAGGGAGTATGAAAATCTAAGTAAACACGCTTTTAATTATCATAAGAACACACCAATCAATCCATAACTTATTTTCCTTTTCATTAGTTTTTAGTTTTAATTATTAGTAGTTAAAACTGGTAGAAGTACCACCCCCACTCCTAAACCCTGAGATTTTACTTGTTTTCTAAAAAAATACAAAAAGCTAAAAAGAATCACCCACAACCTCACCTTCTCATCAAACATCTCTACTAGCATCTTTATTCCCCTAGAGAACGATCAACCCCCTTGGCTTACCCATACTACACTGCAACGATTAGGTACACTTCCTAGAGGGTTGTAAAGCTTGCTCATAGAAAAGGAAGTCTTTCGACCCCGAACCTGCTATCAAGTTTTTGCCGCTGCTGCCGGGGAATAGAATAGCTAGTTAGGTTTCTATTTTGATTAGGTCTACTCGCTTGATTCCTATCAAGTGAGCCTTTTGTTTCTTTTTTCTTAGCTTTCTTATAGTCTATCCCCCTTCTTTGTGTTTTTGTTCATAATGTCATTTTTCGTCATGGAAGGTGATAATCCACCACCACCAGTTCCACCCACCAACCACCTTTGACAGCCCAGAACTTGTAGTTCAACCAAAACCCTCTTTAAGCCTTTTGCCGAACCCGATAGAGAAATGCGCAAACGAAGAAGAGCCCTCCGTGAGTTGGAGCCACATGGCACCACCATCGATTTTGATGAAGCCATGACAGATGAAGAACTCATGCATTCCCTCGAACCTCACAACACCTTCGTCGATGCTAACCTCAGCCCACACAGTGAGGAAATTCCCGCCACCCCTCTAAATGACTACTTCAATGAACCTAAAGACAAGAGCCTTAAAGAATATTCTTCTCCCACCTCGTCTGGATTTACTGGCACCATTGTATATCCCTCTGAACAAATCAATGATGTATTACATGCAGCTGAGATTTGGCTTATCCAGAATGCATGTCTTTTTCACGGCTCCCGCACCGAGAACCCAATTCACCACATCAAGCATTTTTTAAAAATCATAGATACCATCTATGCTGAAGGAGCTTCTCTAGAGACATCTAGACTCTGGTTTTTCCCATTTTCTCTTCAAGGAAAGGCTAAGGAGTGGCTTGACAATGCTACCCCCAAGGTCTATTTTCACATGGGAACAACTCACTTCCAATTTCACCAAAAATTCTTTCCTCTTGGAAGGACTGAAACCGTCAGAAGCGAGATCCTCTGCTTTTGTCAAAAAAAGGAAAATCCATTTTTAATTCTTGGACTCACTTCAAAGATATCGTTCAACAAGCTCCACACCATGGTATCAACCTTTAGTTTATTGTTCAAATCTTTTACGATAATGTTTCCTATGAAAACCAAAAAGGGAATGACTTCTCGACTGGAAGAAGAATCTCTAATCTCAGTGCGGAAGAGTGATGTGATCGCATTAAGGAGTACGTCCAAGAACAAGACAATACTTGGTATGAGCCATGTGATACATATTTCGGCTACCTCATATGAAAACCCATTACCCCTCGACGACTGAATGAAGAGGGAATAAGAGAAACTTGCATACCTCACAAGGTCGCGAGAACCTAAGAGATTGGTTAATCCCTATCTTATATGTGAAATTTGTGGAGGGCCACACGAGGCTGATGAGTGTGAGGACAATACAAGCTGTGAGCAAGTTCTCTTTTCCAGCCATGATATCTACGATGACCCTTCACTTCTAATATTTTACCAAAACAACGATTTTACCCTTTGGGGTAATCTAGAAAGAAAAATAGATAAAGAAGAGGGTTCCAAGTACACCACCCGAGATACCTTTGAAGAAGAGCTCGGATATTTCACCATGGAAAAGCAGTTACTTCTGAAGGGTCTTGAAAAGTTCATTCAAGAGCAACAAGATGAATTAGAGGGTTAGTTCGCCAAACTTCACAAAAGAATAAGCGGACCCGACCCGATCCGACAAGATCCAACCTTTGCTATTACCACTCGATCTGGAACCACTACTAAAGATCCACCCTACCCGGTCCAATTTCCTACGACCCATGACCGTGGGATAGACCAGGAGGGAGCTCCCGAGCCCCCTCCAACCTCTCCCAACCTCACTCCATAGTCATCTGCACCCATCCAACATACAAATCTCACAAAAATACCTTATCCTCGCGTCTAAAGAACCAAAAAGCCGAATAAGATAATAAGATATTGCTATCATATTTCAAAGGCGCAGTTGTTACTATCCCTCTTCTCGATGCATTCTATCATCTACCCAAACATAGCACATACTTCAAAATACTCCTCTCCAATTGGAAGAAACTTGAAGGGTTGGTAACATTAGTAGAGGAATGTTCAGCTATTATCCAGAAAAGCATACCCAAGAAGAAAGAAGATTTGGGTAGCTTTACCCTTCCTTGCTCCATAGGAGCACTCTCTATGAAAAACGCTTTGGTAGATCTTGGGGCAAGAATTAATTTGATGCCTCACTCTCTATTTCTTAAGCTTGGATATTTGGGATTGAAACCAACCAGAATGAGTATTTAGCTTGCTGACCGATCGGTTAAATTTCCCATTGGAGTTTGCTAGAATGTGCTGGTTAGGATAGGAGAATTCAGGTTTCCATTAGATTTCATGATCTTAGAAATGGAGGAGGATGACTTCGTTCTAATAATCCTTAGGAGGCCATTCTTGGCCACGGCTCGTGCCATTATGGATGTTCATGATGGCAAACTCACTTTACGGGTGGGATCCAAGAGCTTAACCTTTGATATCAAGGACACTATGAGTCGCCCTCCCTCGCATGATCACCCTATCTATCTTGTTGAAGAAGTTGATGAGTTTGTTGATGAGGTTGATGGTTGTGTAGAAGAGTATTTAGTAGACGAATTTGTGAATGTCAAAGAGAAAGAGACTAAGATGGTTTGAGCCGTTTTTTTCTACCCGCATAGAGAGGAGATTGAACCTCTTGATCTTCAAAAGCCTGAAAATAAGCTTAAACCATCAATTAAGGAACCTTCTACATTGGAATTGAAAGATCTTCCAAGTCACTTGGAATATGCCTTCCTTCAGGAGGCAGACCAGCTCCATGTAATCATAAGTTCCTCACCAACTCTTGAACAAAAAGGGAAGCTCTTGGAAGTCTTAAGAGAATACAAAGGGGTGATAGCATGGAGTGTTGCTGACATCAAGGGAATTGACTCTACTTTTTGCACTCATAAAATTCTTATGGAGGAAGATTACAAGACCACCGTTCAACCTCAAAGAAGAGTAAATCCCGACATCAAAGAAGTGGTAAAGAAAGAGGTCATTAAGCTCCTTGATGCTGGTCTAATTTACCCCATTTCAGACAGTCCATGGGTTAGCCCAGTCCAAGTGGTCCCGAAGAAGGAAGGAATGACTGTTTTAAAAAATGATAAGGGTGATTTGGTTCCTCAGAGAACGGTTACGGGTTGGCGCGTGTGTATCGTTTATAGAAAATTGAATGATGCCACCTGAAAGGATCACTTTCCCTTACCATTCATCGATCAAATGCTTGAGAGGTTAGCTGGGAATGAGTACTATTGCTTTCTTGATAAGTTCTCAAGGTATTTCCAGATCCCTATTACCCCTGAAGATCAAGAAAAAACCACTTTCACATGCCCTTATGAGACTTTTGCTTACAAACAAATGCCTTTTGGGCTATGCAACACTCCCGCTATCTTTCAACGATGTATGATGGCTATATTCCATGAATTGATTGAATATAGCATGGAAGTTTTCAAGAATGATTTCTCGGTATTTGAAAATTCTTTCGATCTCTGTTTATCCAATCTTAAGAAGATGCTAAAGCGGTGTAAAGAAACTAACTTGGTCTTAAATTAGGAAAAATGCCATTTCATGGTGAGAGAAGGGATTGTCTTGGGACAAAAGGTCTCCGGGAATAGGATAGAAGTCAATAGGGCTAAAATAGAGGCAATATCCAAATTACCATATCCTACAACAGTTAAAGCTATCCAAAGTTTCCTTGGTCATGCGGGTTTTTATAGGAGGTTTATTAAAGACTTCTCAAAAATTGCTCGACCAATGACCCAACTTCTCATCAAAGACGCACCCTTTGACTTTTCAGAGGAATGTAAGGACGCGTTCAATCGCTTAAAGAAAGATCTTACCCAAGCTCCTATAATGGTTACTGATAACATCAAATAATCCTGAATATTAAGTGTCAATTTCCTCCGATAATGCTCGTATTTTATATCGGTTATTTGGATTTACGCTTGTTTTCCTCTATACTTGACTTTCAGGTAAATTACGAGCATTGAAGCTAAAGAGACACTGATTTGGAGAGTTTATTGAAGATATATGATAGTATGCCCATTTTGAAGTGATTACGGTGTAACTCTTCTCTTACATTACGCCGTAACGTTTGCATGACTCATAAGGCCAGCTCAACAGAAGATTACAGCGTAACTCCATCCAAGGGTTACGCCATAACCAATTTGGTCAAATGATGTTCCACGCCGCTGCAAGCTACGCAGTAACTCTTTCCAATGATTACGGTGTAATCATGATTTTGTAATGTATATTGAAGATACGGCGTAACTCATTCCATGTGTTACGCCGTAACCAGCTTTTCCAAAGCATTTTATGAAGATATCAAGGTTACAGCGTAACTATCAACTTAAGTTAGCCGTAACTAGATTTGGCCTATAAATGCCAGCCCTAAATTCTGTATTTCACATCATTCACTGCACACACAAAATAGAGAACGTGAGTAAGGGACTGAAGGCAGATCTTGAGGAGCATACAGAGCCATCTCCAAGGAATAAATCACTCCCTAACGATAAGCATTATCGATTTATCATTTCTTTTACTTTCAATTCATTTATTTCATTATGTCAAACGTTGAATTGATTATTTCATTTAATATGATCGGCTAAGCACCTCCGGTGATAGCCTAGTTATGATTCCTTAAATGTTGTGTTTATGTTTACATTGCTTCTGTATAACTGTTTCTAGTGTATGCATGCATAGTTTGTTGGTAGCCACCCTAGCTGCGGTAGTTTTGAATGGCGGTAGTGTCTAGTTGCTTAGGAGAATTGAGAAACTGACCCTAAGTAGGTAGACTGAGTGGGAAAGGTAAGAATTGACCAACTGACGACCTTTCTTCGCTTGTGCGAACTGACCAAATGATCACCTGCGGTTTGGATGAACTTAAGTAGTTAGGGATGAGTGTCTAAGATGCTAGCGCCCGGGCACTCCTTGTTGCGAACTTGAATGTAGCGGAACTTAATGACTTGGCTTAGGGGACTAAAAACAACTGGACTTTCAAGGATAGTAGCGTGATCTCCGGTGGAAGCCTTTGCTAATAGGTTAGGACGAACTGATGAAATATTGTCCTAGCGACCTAAACCCCCACTTGAAGCAATTGGAAGTAATTAGACGTAAACATAACATGATAGGATGGGTAACTAGGTTAGCACACTTCTACTCTATTGATCACAACCTTTACCCTTATTTTCTTTCTTTCATTTCTTGTTTTATTAGTTAATTAATCATTTCCACCTTAAAATCATTTAAAACCTGTGACACCTAGACTTAATTAGAATCCGCTCACATAACTCCTGGGACAACCTCGGTTTTACCTAATACTACACTACACATGATTGGGTACACTGCCCGTTAGTGCATAAGGGTAGACCATAGGTATAACGATACACTTATAAATATTAAAACCTGGTTAGTAAAACCTGCATCAAGTTTTTGGCGCCGTTGCCGAAGAGTTATAATAGGATTTTTTATTAAGTCTTTCAATTTTTGTTTTGAATTTTCTTGTTTTCTCACGCTTTCTTTTCAAGTTTCAGGTACTATAGAAGTTGTTAACATTGATGACCTCACTCTTGAGGAATACTTGGCGTTGACAAGATAAGAACAAGGGCCGGGGCTCGTAAGGCCGGCCATTGGAGCTAATGTCTGTTTCTAGATCAAAGAGCAGTTTATGAGGGAGCTACATGCTAACCCTTTTTCGGGAAACAGAGGTGAAGAAGCTTATGAGCACTTGAGAATGTCTTGCACATCGCAAGCCTTTTCAATATACCTGGTGTTTCTCATGATGTAGTTATGCTCCGGGTTTTCCCCATGACTATTACCGGAGCTGCTAGAAGATGGATTGAAAGATTGCCAGCCGGGGCAGTTGATACATGGGCTCTCCTTAAAAAGCATTTTATCCAAAGATATTGTCCTCCTTCAAAGATATCTAATCATCTAATGGAGATCCATAATTTCATACAAGATGATGATGAAATTTTGTATCAAGCTTGGGATAGATATAACGATCTTCTTTACAAGTGTCCTACTCATGACCTTAACAACAAGCAAAAGGTCAATATTTTCTACAAGGGGATCAACATTGCCACACGACAAATGCTGGATTACCAGGGACCAATTCCAAGCATGACTCCTACCCTTGCCATTAAAGCTATTCAAAAGATGGATGGTCATTCTCAAAAGTGGCACGATGGGGGAAGCAAGAGAATCGTAGGTAGAAATCTTGATGGAATTACCGCTATCACTAACAAGCTTGAAAATCTTGGTCGGGACATGCTCAAGCTCAGGAAATGTGGTCATGCCATCCAAGTAGGTTGTGAAAGCTGTGGAGGGGGACATCTCACCAAAAATTTTCCTCTCGAAACAATAATGGCTACCGTGGGGGACCTCCCGGAAATTACAACCATGGGCCTTTCGGGGAAAGAAGGCCCAGCATTAAATAGACCATTAACAAATTTCTAGAGGCCTCAGCCCAGAAACAAAAAGAACAAGATAAATGGCTCAAATATTTCCAGGAAAACACAAATAGAAGCCTCTCCAACCACGACACAACCTTGAAAAACCTAGAAACAATAGTGGAGAAACTTAGTAAAGAGATAAAGAAAAGTAACACTGAACCTGAGGGAATCAAACCTATGGTGGTGTGCAAGGCCATTTTTTTTGATGATTATGCAAAGTTAGTAAGTGAAGATTTCCATTCTCCAACCAATAATTCAGAAGCTGCGAATGTCGGCAATAGTCTGTAGTTACACTGTAACTCTTCTAATGAGTTACGGCGTAACCAGGAGCCAGAGAGTGAATACAGGGTTGAAACTGAAAAACTTCCGATCAAGGAAGTCTGCACAAATGGGTTCGTCATTCCATGTTCCATAGGAAAACATGATCTCTTGGCACTAGCTGATCTCGGGTCTAGCATAAACATCATGCCACTCTCAATATTTTTGAAACTAAGGCTAACCGATCTTTGGAAAACAAGCATGGTGATTGAGATGGCTAATATGACTAAAGCAACTCCTCTTGGGATCACGGGAGGTGTATTGGTCAAGGTCAACAAGTTCATATTTACGTCCAAGTTGGTAGTTATTAACATGGCAAACACCCCAAAAGAATACTTAATTCTTGGAAGACCTTTCCTTAATTTCGCACAAGCCAGAATCAAGGTTTTGGAAAAAGAACTCTCATTGGGATATAGTGATGAGAGAGTGGTGTTTAGAATGGACGACACTTCGTGCCATGAACCAGATGAAGCTGTCACAAATAAAGTTTCCAAGGAGGTACAAGCTAATTGTTCTGATAATTTTCCTCCTTCATATTTTGGTTATTTGCAGGGAACCTAGTCTAGTGATGAAGACTACAACGAGGAAGTCCGAAATTCAGTTCCTGATAAAAAGGGTACTACTATTGCTACGGGAAACTTTCATTGTTGTGCTCCTGAAATTTCTTTGATTAAGGGTTCTAAATTAACATTGCCAACGTGTTCTCCATTTCTCAAACGTTGCAATGGGGGAGGACAATTTTTTGTTAAAAGGATAAAGAAGGAGGCAAAAGTTTGGTGGTGCTGGGAGGACAAAAAACAGATGAAGGAACGTTGGTTTCGGGGGCACGATATTATGATCGATTGGTTCGAAGAGGTTGATTGGACTCTTCATTTTTGTGAACTGGCTATTATGATGTCTGGGGGATTCACTAAGGCATGGCCTACGTGCGATCCTAACCGAAAGATTTGCAACGGAGGAGAATTCCCCGATCTTAACTGGCTCAAACGCAATGAGTGGGCATGTTTTGATAAAGAAAAGAGAATGGAGGTTGGATACAAGGGGGTCTCATACGAAAACTGGGTTAGAGTAAAATTTGGGGCTATAAAACTAGAATGGGAAGTCGAGTCTAAATTTATCTATGAATGGGTCAAGACTAATTTTTTGCAAGAGACTCGATACTGCATGACTCCGTACATTCCTCCATGTGTTTGGGACCAACCCTCCTCCAACATAAGAACAACTAAGGAGGAAGATGGCCAAGTTCGTAGGCCACTATAAAGCCCCATGGCTTTGAGTCTAACTTAAAGACTCGTTAATAAAGAAAAGTGCTCTTTCAGGAAACAACTCGAATTATCCCTTTTATTTGTTTCATTTCCATTTCTGTTGGGTTTTGTGTTTTTAACCATTTTTGTAGGAAATTAGGGAAATTGTTACAGCAGCCTGAACGGGGACCTGATCTGACCACAGATACGGCGTAACTCATTCCAATGGTTATGCCGTAACACACCTCTAGTAGCTATCTTCCCAGAGCATTACCAATTACGGCGTAATCCCATGCAATGGTTACGCCGTAGCTACACTCCAGTAGCGTCTACCAGGTTTTGCCATAATTACGGCGTAACTCCTTCTAGGAGTTACGACGTAACTATCCTCTCAGATTAATTCTTTCTTTTTAAAACACAATAACCATGTACTAGTATTCAAATAAACTTTGTGGGTATGTTCCCTGTAAGCCCTCACGAGACTACACTCGTCCACTTGGGACACCAAGTGGTTTAAAAGGCTTGTTGCATATGCCAAATGCAACCGTGATTCCTACGAAAGTGAGTTAGGTTTCTTTTCATTTTTCTTTTTATTTTTTTAGAATTATGCTTGTTGGTAGTGTGATTTCAGGGAATGAAGTTTGCTTGTGGATGCTTAAGCGAAGGCACAATTCTTTTCGTGGGCCTTTTTTCTTTTTAAGAGCGAATTTCAGGGAAGTTCTCGCTCTAATTCTACCTTCTCTTTAACTTTAATAAACGTTTAGTACAAAAGGGACTTTGTACATTTTAAGTGGGGGGACGGGAGTAGAATTATCTCTTGAACTTTATTTTTCCCTCGTTTTTCTAGTTTATTTTGAAAAATTATGCCATTTTTAAAATTTTGACATGTTTTTCTTAACCTAACTAGATTAGACCTTAGCTGAGCATATTATAACTCGTGATATTATATGGTGAGATTAGCCTTATCCATTTCCAAATATTTACCCCAAATCCACCAAATTATGAGTGTGCCGGTAGCTTGTAAACTTTAGAACTTGGCCTTTGCATCATTTCAAGACCATAGACGAGGTATGTTGAGTTAGCTTAATGTATTTGGAATATTCAGTTTAAGAAGGCAATATTTTAGGATTATCACCCAAACAGCCTATCATTGTGTGTCTATCGATTAGTCACCTCGACTTCTCGACCCCTATGTTAGACCCTTTTGTTGCACTCACCTTTAGTGCAAGATACCCCTAGATAAACCCGTCTGAGCCATTCCTTTCATTTTGTTCACCCAACATATATGTTTCGATACACCCATACACCTTAGCCTACCGTGTAGTCTTTATTTGTGATTGGGAAGTCATTGTTTGCCTAAGTTCAAGGTTCGGGAATCAAGCTTTCGTCAAAGACATATATATGAATATCATTGAAGACCCCCTAAATTCTCATATTGTTCATCTCAAGTGGGGGGGGGGGATGCTATGTTTAGTTGTTATGTAAAAAAAAAGTGATTAAAAAAAATAGTTATAGTTAATTGTTGATTGTAAAGTGCGAAATTATAAGCACCATGTGTAAGAGCTCATCATAGATTTAGTATCGAGGAGGCCACCTCGGTCACATTTGAAGAATGAAGTTGGCAATCATTGCACCAACAGTTGAAGAAAAGATAATGTGCCCATCATGACGTCCACTAACGGCACATCTACTTGATATATCATGATCCGGTTCCTTAGCCTTGAAACTTGAACTTTGGATGAACGGTAAGTGGTGATGACTTGGTTATAGATTTAGACTATTTGCTTGTTATTTTTACTTTACACAAATTATATCCCATGTCTTATCCTACCCTTTAGTCATGAAGCATGTCTTGGTGATGAAGTGAGCAATCTTTGGTGTCTTGGCCATGGATTTGGTCATGTATCATTGATTTTCTCCACTTCATCTTGACATGTTAGTAATGACGATTCACCCTTAACCTTTGTCGTGTCTACCCATATTGCGTTCGAGAATTGTTTAGTCCTTAACTCTAGTGGTGGAGATTTATGTAACCGCCAAGCTTATGATAGAATACATGCTATGACTGTGCGTTGAGTGATCACCCCAAAATTGACACTTAGAATAGTTGAGAGATTTGAGTGTTTTGTTCCCATTTCTTGATGTGTTCGGCTTTGTTTTATTCTAGCATAAGAGATTTTTAAACTTATATTTTTCAGGTAATGGGAGATATCTTTTAGAAATTTATCTAATAAGGTCTACTTGAGGGCAAGTAGAATTCAAGTGGGAGGATATTTGATAGCATCAAATAATCATGAATATTAAGTGTCAATTTTCCCTGATAATGCTAGTATTTTATATCATTTATATGGATTTACGCTTGTTTTCCTCTATATTTCACTTTCAGGTAAATTACGAGCATTGAAGCTAAAGAGACATGGATTTGGAGAGTTTATTGAAGATATATGATAGTATGCCCATTTTGGAGTGATTACGGCATAACTCTTCTCTTACATTACGCCGTAACGTTTGCGTGACTCACAAGGCCAGCTCAGTAGAAGATTACGGCGTAACTCCATCCAAGGGTTACGCCGTAACCAATTAGGTCAAATGATGTTCCACGCCGCTGCAAGCTACGCTGTAACTCTTTCTAATGATTACGGCGTAATCATGATTTTGTAATGTATAATGAAGATACGGCGTAACTCATTCCATGTGTTACGCCGTAACCAGCTTTTCCAGAGCATTTTATGAAGATATCAAGGTTACGACGTAACTATCAACTTAAGTTATGCCGTAACTAGATTTGGCATATAAATACCAGCCCTAAATTCTGCATTTCATATCATTCACTCCACATACAAAACAAAGAACGTGAATAAGGGACTGAAGGCATATCTTGAGGAGCATACGGAGCCATCTCTAAGGGAGAAATCACTCCCTAACGATAAGCATTAGCGTTTTATCATTTATTTTACTTTAAATTCATGTATTTCATTATGTCAAACGTTGAATTGATTGTTTCATTTAATATGATCGGCTAAGCACCTCCGGTGCTAGCCTAGTTATGATTTCTTAATTGCTGTGTTTATGTTTACATTGCTTTCGTATAATTGTTTCTAGTGTATGAATGCATAGTTGTTGGTAGCCACCCTAGCTGCGGTAGTTTTGAATGGCGGTAGTGTCTAGTTGCTTAGGAGAATTGACCAACTGACCCTAAGTAGGAATAATGAGTGAGAAAGGTAAGAATTGACCAACTGACGACCTTTCTTCGCTAGTGCGAACTGACTAAATGATCATCTGCCGTTTGGATGAACTTAAGTAGTTAGGTATGAGTGTCTAAGATGCTAGCGCCCGGGCACTCATTGTTGTAAATCTTGCATGTAGCAGAACTTAATGACTTTGCTTAGGGGACTAAAAACAACTGGACTTTCAAGGATAGTAGCTTGATCTCCGGTGGAAGCCTTTGCTGATAGGTTAGGACGAACTGACCAAATGCTGTCCTAGCGACCTAAACCCCCACTTGAAGCAATTGGAAGTAATTAGACTTAAACATAATATGATAGGATGGGTAACTAGGTTAGTACACTTCTCCTCTATTGATCACAACCTTTACCCTTATTTGCTTTCTTTCATTTCTTGTTTTATTAGTTAATTAATCATTTCCACCTTAAAATCATTTAAAATCTGTGACACATAGACTTAATTAGAATCCGATCACATAACTCTTGGGACGACCTCAGTTTTACTGAATACTACACTACACACGATCGGGTACACTGCCCGTTAGTGCATAAGGGTAGACCATAGGTATAACGAGACACTTATAAATATTAAAACCTGGTCAGTAAAACCTGCATCAGTTACTCCTGATTGGTCTTAACCATTCGAGATCATGTGCGATGCTAGTGACTATGTTGTGGGGGGCGTTTAAGGCCAAAGGAAAGAAAAGCATTTTAGCCAATTTACTATACTAGCAAGACCATGAATGTGGAACAAGAGAATTACACCACAACCAAAAAAGAGCTTATGGATGTGATCTTTTCCTTTGATAAATTCAGGCAAAGATCTCGCTCTTTCTAAAACCATTGTCTTCATTCATCATTCCGTCTTAAGACATTTGTTCTCAAAACAAGATGCAAAGCCCCGACTTATTAGATGGATTCTATTGCTCCAGGAATTCGACATCGAAATTCGGGATAAAAAGGGAGCATAAAATCTTGTTTCTGATCATCTTTCACGGTTGGAAAATCCAGACTTGGAAAAAAATGACGAGATTTGGGACTCCTTCCTTGAGGAGCAACTAATGTCCATTAAGGACATTGAGCCTTGGTATGCGGATTATGCTAACTATTTATCCAGTAGGGTCTTACCAAACTACATGACGAGGTAAAAGAAGAAGAGATTCTTTACTGAGCTAAAGTATTAATTTTGGGACAAACCCTTTCTATTTCGCATGTGTCCTGACTAGATTATCTGATGCTGTGTTACAGGAAGGGAGATTGATCGGATTATGAGAGAGTGCCATGTGGGACTGTCAGGGGGCATCACAGTATAAATGTTACGGCACAAAAAGTTTTTGATGCCGGATTCTACTGGCCTACTGTATTCCACGATGTCAAGAAATTAGTTCAGAATTGTTATGCATGCCAACGATCGGGGAGCAGCTAGAGAAGAGATGAAGCACCCCAGAACTACATCCAAGTCTGCAAAATATTCAATGTTTGGGGTATTGATTTTATGGGGCCTTTTATGTCATCCGGAGGGAATGAATACATTCTTGTCGCCATTGACTATGTGTCCAAATGGGTGGAGGTGCAAGCCCTTAGAACTAATGATGCGAGGGTAGTCATTCATTTCTTTAAGAAACTCTTCGCGCGATTCGGGATTCCCAAAGCACTAATTAGTGTCAAAGGGACCCAATTTCTGCAATGCTCAAATGGAAAAGATAATCAAGAAGTATGGTGTTCCTCATAGGTTCTCAACTGCATATCATCCTCAAACAAATGGACAAGTGGAAAACACAAATAGAGTGTTAAAATGAATATTATAAAAAATGGTCATCCAAAATAGAAAGGACTGGTCATTCAAGCTTGATGAAGTTCTTTGGGCATTTTGAACGTCTTATAAAACTCCCATTGGAATGACTCCTTTTCGCTTAGTGTACAGGAAATCATGTCATCTCCCGATCGAGCTTGAGCAAAAGGCATATTGGCGCTCAAGGCCTGTAATATGGATTATTCTAAGGCAGGATCAAATAGGTTCTTGGAGCTTCAGGAGCTAGACGAGCTAAGACTAGAAGCCTATGAGTTACAAAGAAAGAGCAAAAAGGTGGCATGACCAACGAATAAAGAGCCCTAAGGAGTTTGTGGAGGGAGACAATGTACTCTCATATAATTCAAGATTAAGGTTATTCCCGGAAAAACTCAAATCAAGATGGTATGGCCCCTTTTCGGTAAAGAGGGCAACGAGTGGTGGAGCCGTTGTGTTGCTTGACAACGATGGGAGAGAATTTACCGTAAACGAACAACGTGTGAAACATTACCAAATCAAAAATAACAAGTTAATCAATGATGAAGATATTATTTTGAAAAATGAAGTCACGTAGGGTATGACTTCCAGTCTAACTACAAGACTCATAAATAAAGAAAAGCGCTTCTTGGGAGGCAACACATGTTTAAATGTTTGCTTCTTTGTTTTTCATTCTTGTTTGTATGTTCATATATCTTTTCGTTATTGTTTAATTCTCATGTTTGTTTTATGAAAATGCTTTATCTTGTTTTTAACCTCGTCTTAATTGCATACAAAGGTATTTTACAAAAAGATAAGTGTAGAGAAGATCACATATGTTTTTAGAACTTGCATGAACATGAGATTAACGATAATTGGAATTGTATATATTTGTGTGTTTGTTAGAGTCAAATGCTTGTATCGAGTCATAATGGATGTTTTGCAGGAATTTTTCCAGGTCTTTAAAGAAGTAATTTTTCTAGAATTTTTCTGGAAAACGCACCAGACCCTTTTTGTCTGAACGACCTGACAGCGTCGGGACTAAAGCCCGATGGCGTCAGGAAATGTATAAACAGATTCAAAGTTTCATTTTCTATCTAACTTATAATTTTTGGAAACTTCCAATTCTTAATTTTCTAGAAAATCTGCAAACATCCATTCCACAAGCATTATATCTTACTTGCTTTTTAGTATAGTTTTGTTTTTATATATAGTTTATACTTCCGATTTTACGTGAGGTTTCGTTTTGTTTTCTTATAAGTGTGCAGGTTATATTAGACAAGAAGAAGAAGTACATGATGGAAACAACACTTATTACTTGCTCAATCTTATTGGAGGAGGATTTAACCGCAACTTTATACATATCCTACCGAGCTAATCAGGGGAGTACTAGTTTCTTTCTTTTTTATTTACCATCCTTTATCATAACTTTGATACTTTCGGGGAACATTGGGGACAATGTTCAGTTTAAGTGTAGGGAGGAAGAATAAAACGGGAACTTAGAAACTATTCACTCACTTGATTTTTGTCTTGTCCCTAGTAAATTGTGTAATAAACTACGAGAAATATTTGTTAGGGTAATTTTAGCTCCAAATTTAAAATTTTTTATGGCACTTATGAGTAAAACCTTAGTCTTAATAAAGCGTCTCATGGATAGGAATTATATGACTAGCACAAAAACCGTATACCACTCAAATTTCACCCAAAAAATGTGAGGTTCGGCCCCTAGATCATTAGGAATAAAAGAATTCATCTTTAATGCTTAGTGAGTGTATCGGTAGTATAACATATTTTAGAACTTGTTTTGTGATGCATTCCAAGATCGCTAGTGAGACTACATTCATGTATCTAGGATTAACTAAATGATAGGAGGCATTAGGATAACCCTTGTTTTAAACCTGTTATTTAATTACGTCATCCACATCGGCTGAGTAATTTTCCCCACACCCTTGTGATGTACTCATTTTTACTACACGATACCCCTAGTTAACCCCTCAGAGCCTATACTTTTCACGGTTCTCGTGATGTTTCAGTTTCTAGAATATTAATGAAGATCATTGTTTACAATCCACCCCCAAATGTTACACCAAAATCGCTCTAGCCTACCTTGTATGCACTCATCTTCAGTGCATTAATGTAATCATTGTTTAAACCCTTAGTTCAATTATCTAGATACTTGTATGGTTGCTAAGTCGAGTCATATCATTTGTACACGGTTTTGGGATGCCGGGACTCATGGGTTAAAGTAGTATTTTATGATGTAACGGGAAGGAACGATAAATTCAATTTCCCTTTGTCTACGTAATTAAGTACTCCAAGTGTTTTGATCTCTTCAAATTGGGTCAATTAGTGTTAGTGAAATAAAAACTCAAGTGTAGGGATGCTTCTATAAATCCTTTTATTTTGATGTTATCGTAGAGGATGGTAGAGTAAAAAGGTATAAAAAATCAAAAAAAGGAGAAAAGGAGTAAAAAAAAGAGAAAAACATACGGGCTACCATCCTACATCTATCTTTATGTTTATGTTTTTATGTTAATGTCTTTTAATTTTGTTTCAAGTTATTATCTAGTGTTAGTGAGTCGAGTCTTAGCTTAGCAACGCCGCGTTTTACGTTATTGTAACATAAGATTTTTGACTTGCCACCACTAAATATCCCCATATCCGACAAAACCCTTTATTTTCCTACCCGAAGCCTAACATTATAACCCTTTGTAAAGACCTTTTAGATAGTTATTCCTAGGTGCTTACGCCAAAGTGGTGGAGGTTTGATCTATTCTTAAGCCTATGGTAATCTATATACTATGCCAGGTTGTGAGTGTTTATCTTCCATTTCTTTACATGTTATATTTCATATAAACCCGAGAGATGAGAGAATCCAAACACCAATTGTGAGGTGTTAGTTTATAATTTTTGTACTTGTTATGACTATTGTGGCGCTTGTACTTGTTGTAAACTATTTTAAACCAATGCTAAATGACCCCTAACTTATAAATTGATTGGCTAAAAGCACATTTGCTTGAGGACAAGCAAATTTCAAGTGTGGGAATATTTGATAAGGATTTAAAACCTACATTTTTAGGGAGTCATTTAAGCCCTAAATCGATACATTTTATGTCTGTTACTGCTTAAAATCGTTCCTTTTGACATTTTAGGTCTTTTGAAAACAAAATGTTGGAATCAAGCACTTTTGGACGAAAAGGAGCGAAAACATGAAGAAAACGACAAAGTCAAGAATTCAAGGTTGAATTTCTGCTAGGAATTAGTAAATTCGTAAGTTAAAGACTCAGTCACCTCAAGTATTTGTAAGCATTAGAAAGCTCATAGTCTTAGTCGTTTAGTTATTATTCGTAGTTAGTTAAGTAACACCGTGGAGGACGAACGTGTCTTTACCCACTGATACCTGATCCAAAGCCCATAGGTGGCGTATATTGTAAAAACTATAAATATCTTCTACCTCCTAAGGTAGAAGGTTGAAGCTTCATAATATGACATTTACTTTCTCTCACTAAGTTCCCATTCTCTCTCACTTTCTTTCTCTAAAACTCATAAAGTTCGATTCATAAAGATTGTGTTTGTGTGTTTATAATAACCAATAAGTTACAATTGGTATCAAGAGCCATGGTTTGATCATCTACTTTGTGTGTGCTTGGATTCTTGATTGGTTATTCATAAGTGTATGGTTAGAATGAGTTTAGAGACTTTTTCACTCTTTTGATCTTATTTAGTGGTTAAGTTTGTATTTTGGTTGTACTTTTGTGTTTAGGATCATCATATTAGTTTAGTTTTGGGTTTGGAAGGATTGTTTTGATCTTGGTTGTGTTTTTGATTGAAAACGCAAGGTTTTTAGAAGTTTTCTTGGGTGCGTTTTGAGTTTCGTGCACTATTTCTTGGTTGCGACTTGTATTCATTTTTCTGCGTTTTGGTTGTTCCTCGCTGCGATTTGTCATATTACAGGTTGTGTTTTGGTGGAACTTAATAAAACTATTAAGCAAAAACAAGAACTTCAAGAATATGTAAAAACGCTTAAACAGGAATTCAAAGAAAAGAAATCAATACTCTTAAATGATTTTCCAACCTTAAGAATTTAAAGAACAAGCTTGAAAATAAGTTTTACATACAAGGAAACACCATTCAAACTGCTCACATGATTTCAAAGGACAGAGTATTAAGTGATAAACACAGTATAGGCCTTGTAGAAGACCGAAATCTTGTGTATCTTAAGAAAGCCAAAAGGGCTCAAGAAGTGATTTATGATGGTAGTTAGATTCTTAAGCCCAAACAAAAGCCAACTTATGTACAGAATACTGAAGAGGACATAGAGTTAGAAAATGCCTCTAGAGAGAAAATGGATAAGAAATTGAAGGAACCTAATTGTGTGAGTCATAGATTAAATGTCAAAACTCCCAATTAAACTAAGGAAAACTTCTTAGCCACGTTTAAACCTCAGACTCAATTAACCCCTGAACAAGTTTTTTGGAAGTTAGATATGGATAAGAGAAAGGCTGAAGAACTTGTTGAAAATAATCCTCCCCTTAGGAAATTGACTGCAGCTACAATATATCCTCCCAATACATCAATGCATTTAGTTCCCAAAACTCTTCCTACTCAAAGCAAAACCTTAATTAGCATATACGTGATATACCAACTATTTGCTAATTTCGATAAAACATGTAAGAAGAGAATCACACCAACGGGTATTACTAAAGGGAAAAGAGGTTTTGAGCAAACTAAAGAGTGTTATCTTACAGAGGTTATTACATTCTTTAAACAATTAAAAGAACAATTCGAGGGTATTCAAAATGCCTTAGATACCGAAGTTAAAGATATGAAAAAGATGTTTAATGAAATGGAAAGCGAGGCAAGAATTAATGTGTATGAGCTTAAAAGTAATGAGATTGAGAGAAAGAATATTCACATCCTTAATGAGAATTTGATTTCCATGTGCATTGCCCAGGATGTGTTTTATACTATCACTAATTATGCCATAACTGCTTCTTAATTTCATGATTTATCAATTGCATTTAAAGTTTCCCAAGATCGTGTCAATGAGCTTGAGACCGAGAATTCAAAATTGCATGAAAAAATCCCAAAGGATGATCATGATAACATGGTCAGTCATTTTTCTAAATTAGAAGTTGAATATCTTGATTTACAATTAAAATATCAACATCTTGAAGAAAGAATCAAAACTTCAAATGCCAAGACATCTTTTGATGCTCCTGAGTTTGATGCATATTTTGAAATAAGCACACGTGATGAACGGATTCAAGCTCACTGCAACACGATCCGAAAGTTGAAAGCACAAATTTCCCAATTAAAGGGAAAGAGTAGTGAAGTAATTGGCACTTAGATACCTCCGCTTTTAGATTCTCAGAATTTCCAACTTCAAAACATCATCAATAAATTGCATTAATAAAATGAATGTTTTCAAGCTGAAAGTTCAAAGGTTAAATTGCAATACAAAGAGTTACATGATTCAGTTAAGGTCAATCATGATAAACACATTGAAAAAGTAACTTCTTTGCATAATGAGATTGAGAATCTAAAGCTTTTGGTGAAAGGGAAATTGCCAATTCCCACGTGCAATTATGTTGTTCCAAAGGTTTCCGCTTGTAATAATTATACCATTTATGTGTTGTATATTCCCCCTCCTCTAGGAATAATGAACTTGCATATCAAGCCTATCTCTTGTACCTTAAGGATAGTTTAGAGGATCTTCGTGAGATTGTAGGAGATGATAGAATTGAGAAACCACTTGATAGTGCAGTTACCTATGCTTGCATGTATGCCAAATGATCTCAGGAACACTTAGAATACGTTATTGCCACATGCCCTAAATCTGGTACTAGGAAATATAGAATAGTTGTACCCACTTCTATGCCTAAAGTCAAGCATGTTACCTTTGATGTGCCTCCTAAAGTCTCAGAGCCCATCACCTCTAGGCCAGAAATGCAAAAAGTAGTGAAACAAACTAATATTCCCGTCGTTCCTTCTACAGGAGTAAGCTATGACACTAAGGCTAGCGGGTCAAAGCATTCAGGAAATACAAAGCAAGATAGGATCTCGCGAGCTAAAAGTGATCAAGAGAAGAGAGTAGAAGACCACCATAGGAATAATAAATTTGAGTTGAATAATACGAATCGTGTTGATTCTAGTATTAGCTATAAGCGTATTGTAATTAATTTGAATTCTGCTACTGCTTGCAAAACATGTAATGAATGTTTAATTTATGGCAATCATGATGAATGTGTTGTGTCTTACTTGAGGCATTCTGTTAAATCCCCAATAGATAATACAAAACAGGTTAAGCAATCTTGAAACCCTGTGGAAAAGGTTTATTAGTATGGGTGATCAATGGAAGCCTACATGCCATAAATTCAAAATTAGTGAACTTTGTCCTTCATTGTCTAGATCAGTGCCTGATAAGGAATGGAAGCCCACTGGTAGAATCATACCTTTAGGAACTTCAAGACAAAGGACTAGGTCCATCACTCTACTAGTGCACCCACTAATAATATCATGGTATCTAAAAATGCTGTAGGTCTATAGAGTGCTTGTACTAACCAATCGGACCCCATATTCTCATGGGGATCCAATGCTTCAAGTTATCCATTCTTGTCTGTTTTCAAATGCAAGTCGTTCAGATCGTCCTTTGGTATTTGGATTCAGGCTGCTCAAAACATATGACTGGGGATCGCTCACGACTCAAGAACTTCATGAATAAGTTCATTGGGATTGTTAGATTTGGGAATGATCATTTTGGGACAATTATGGGTTATGGAGATTATGTGTTTGGTGATAGTGTTATCTCCCGGGTATATTATGTAGAAGGACTTGGGCATAATTTGTTCTCTATTGGTCAATTCTATGATTCTGATCTTGAAGTAGCCTTCAGAAAACACACATGCTTCGTTAGAGAATTAGATGGTGTTGTGCTTCTAAACGAATCTCGTGGCACCAATTTGTACACCATCTCTATCGAAGATATGATGAAGTCTTCTCCTATTTTCCTGTTGTCTAAAGCATCTAAGAACAAATCATGGTTATGGCACCGTCGACTCAATCAATTGAACTTCGTCACCATTAATGATCTTACGAGAAAGGACCTTGTGAGAGGTTTACCCCGGTTAAAATATGAAAAAGATCATATTTTTTCTGCATGCCAGTTGGGCAAAAGCAAAAAGTATGCCCATAAACCCAAACCCGCCAATACCATTATGGAAGTTCTTCATACCCTTCACATGGATCTACGCAGACCCATGAGAGTACAAAGTATCAATGGGAAGAAGTATGTGGTAGTTGTTGTTGACGACTACTCTCGGTTCACTTTGGTAAAGTTTTTGAGAACTAAGGATGAAACTCTCAAAGTTTTCATTAAGCTTATCAAACAATTGCAGTGTTAGCTAAACAAAACCGGCCGAATCATCCGAACAAATAATGGAACCGCATTTGTGAACAACAACTCATCTGGCTTTTATGAAAGCATTGAATTAGTCATCGAAAAGTGTTCCACGACTCCCAGGAACAAGTAGTTGAAAGGCTTAATCGTACCCTTGTGGAAGCTATTAGGACTATGCTAATATTCTTAAAGGCTCCAATGTTTCTCTAGGCGGAAGCCATTGCCACTGCTTGTTACACTCAAAACCGTTCCCTAATACATACTCTTCATGGAAAAACTCCTTATGAATTAGTGCACAACAGAAAACCAGATCTCTCATTTCTTCATGTGTTTGGAGCTTTATGTTATCCAACCAATGATGGTCAAGATTTGGGAAAGTTAAAAGCTAAGGCTGATATTGGATTTTTTTGTTGGTTATGCACCTGATCAGAAGGGTTACCAAATCTACAACAAAAGAACCTGAGATATTTTGGAAACTATTCGTGTTACGTTCAATGAGCTGACTGAGCAAATGGCTCCTGGACACTCCAGTTCTGGACCTGCACCTCAACTTTTGTCACCTGGACCAATTAGTTCGGGTCTTGTACCTGCAACTCCTTATGTACCTCCCACTGAATAAGATTTGAAGAGGCTGTTTGAACCGATGTATGATGAATACTTTGAGCCTACGACTGATGATACTCCTGCATCACCAGCTGTAACTGCTCCTACTCCAACCAATCCAAATGGTCCAACGGTCTCTATTTCCATATCACAAGATGCTCCATCTGCTGACCATTCACCATTATCATCGAATCTTTAATCATCTTCAATACATCAAGGAAATGCAGTTGATAATTCTTTTGAAGATAACCCCTTTGCCACTCCTAAAGATGCTCCATTTGAGAATATATTTACCCTTGAACCCACTCCTGAAGCATCTTCACCAGGGGATCCTAACTCTGTTACTTCAGTACCTTATCATCAACCACATGAACATCTCAGAAAATGGACACATGATCATCCATTGGATAACATCATTGGGAATCCTTCTCGTTCGGTATCTACTAGAAAGCAACTTGCCACTGATGCTTTATGGTGCTTATTCAACTCTGTACTATCCAAGATCAAACTAAAAGATGTCAAAACCGCAATGTCTGAGGACAGCTGGTTTAGTGCTATGCAAGATGAAATTCATGAGTTCAATCGTCTTGATGTATGGGAATTAGTACCTCCTCCCAATTATGCAATGATTATCGCTCTTAAGTGGATATTTAAGGTGAAACTTGATGATTATGGTGACGTTCTGAAGAATAAGGCGAGACTAGTTGCTAAAGGATATCGACAAAAGGAGGGTATTGACTTTGAGGAATCATTTGCTCCGGTTGCACGAATTAAGGCTATCAGAATCTTCCTTGCTAATGTAGTCAACAAGAATATGGTAGTCTACCAAATGGATGTAAAGACTGCGTTTCTTAATGGTGATCTCAAAGAGGTGGTCTACGTCAGTCAACCAGAAGGATTTGTGGATCCCGAGCATCCTAACTATGGCTACCGTCTAAAAAAGGCTCTTTATGGCTTGAAGCAGGCTCCAAGTGCATGGTAAGATACTTTGTCAAAGTTTCTTTTGGCTAATGGATTCTACAAAGGCGCTGTTGATCCCACAATGTTCACTCGGAAGTCGGGCAAACGTTTAATTCATGTTCAAATATATGTTGATGATATTACTTTTGCCTTAACCAACCCAAATGAATGTAATTGTTTTTCAAAAGAGATGGGCTCTAAATTTCAAATGTCAATGATGGGACAAATGTCATTTTTATTAGGTTTACAAATTTCTCAAAGTCCTGAAGGCATCTTTATTAATTAATCTAAATATGCTTATGAAATATTAAAGAAATTTGGATTTGATTCTTGTGTCCCTGTTGACGCTCCCATGGTGGAGAAAACGAAATTGGATGAAAAACTCTCTGGGATCCCTGTTGATCAAACTAAATATAATAGTATGATTGGATCCTTGATGTATCTCTGATGCGTGGGTTCGGGGTCGAGAAAACCTCCTTTTCTACGAGCAAGCTTTTCAACCCTCTAGGCAGTGAACCTAATCATTGTAGTGTAGTATGGGGTAAGCCTCAGGGATTGATTTCATTAGCTAGGGGAATATGAATGCTAGAAAGAGATATATGACGAGAAGGTGGGGCTGAGGAAGATTCTTTTTATTCTCAATTTTATGTTTTTTTAGAAATCAAAGGTAAAAATCTTGGGGTATATGATTTGGGGGTGGTACTTCCGATTTTACAATTTAACTACTTATCTAATTATCTAATTAACTAAGGATAGATTATTCTAATTTTAGATGTGCTCGTATTATGATTAAAGATGTGTTCACTTAGATGCTATTACTCCCTTGTTATCTCTTATTGGTCGGTTGAATCGTCACTTCCTTTATCTTAATTGGTGTGTTGTATTTCATTTCGTTTGAATTGCAACTCTCCTCTAAAATACCCGAGATCGGCAAGTGCAATAGCATCTCCCCCGAATACACTACTATCCTAAAGCTACAATTCACGCAATAAACACAACGAATGGCCTAATGTGCACTCAAATGCTTTTTTGCTATTTAGGACGTTCAAGCTAGCAACAATGAAAGAAGAACCCAAATTTCATTAATCTAGCGTCTACCAATCAAGACAAGAGACAATCTAACAACAATCAATAACTAGGTTTCATAGATCTAAGCAAACACAAGAATAATTTAGCTAGAAATGTTAAACAAGCAAGCATACATACATACAATTGAACATGGGGTAGACATAATGATAAATTG
>OU343220.1:46010739-46094751 GCA_910596185.1 Chrysanthemum makinoi | reverse complement strand
TAGGCTAAGCACCTAGTTTCATTACTATGAAGGAATTACTACCCTTCACGACACAACACCTATTATCAAGGAGATCTACTCCTTGTTACAACACCATCAAGGATATCACCATCCTTAATAAACAAATACTTATATGTATAACGATGCAATCATCGACATTATGGACCTAAGCATTCTCTCCAAATGCTACTTGATTTGATTCTTTGGCATCCTTCACTAATGCCTTTGACACAACGCTTGGCACCCTTCACTAATGCCTTCGTCTTGACACCTTTGGCATTCTTCACTAATGCTTTGACACGGATGATGAGCACCTTTCACTAATGCTTTCATCTTGACACTTTCGGCATTCTTCACTAATGCCTTCAACCCAACTGTAGGACCTTACTTTTACACCAACCTTACGCGTACACACCTTATCACAAGATGAACACACGTAAACCAAACACACTTTATGCGTAGAAAGAAAACAAAGTTGAGAAATATTGGTGACTTGATGATGATATAAGTTATGCGTATGTATGAGTAGAGAGATGAAAAACAATAAGATGTTATATTGCTCCAAAGAAAAACACACACACACACACTCAAGCACACCCCTCAAATGACCATTTAAGGGGTATTTATAGTACAAGAGACTTGATGCCCTAAAGGCTTTCCATGGGCCAATGTTTGGGCTTGGTTGGATTACAACATTCATAGGCTAGCTTAACTTAACTAATAACCATTTAGCTTAGCCCAATCCACGAGCCCGTTGACTATTCTATCACGATATCTAACACACGTTACAAAGTTCCTAAACGTGAATGACCATCACTTCTAATAAAACTATTAAGGCTAACAATCTCCCCTAAGGGGTGGTCATTCAAATGATGCTCCACTTGATTAGGTCTTTACTTTTCTCGAGCTTGAACTTTGTGTGTAGATATAGAATAGTCTTGATTCTTTGTTCCTTCATGCTTTGTGATCGATAATGTGGTTGTTCTGCCGTTGTCAACTTCATTGGTTAGGTGTCTCCACGTCTTTCTCCACCATGCTCACACTTCTATTTGTCTTTTGGTTACCAATGATGTAGTTCTCGAGTCTTTAAACTTTGTAGATTCTTTGACATTGACGAAGAATCATCTTAACTTTTGTTGCCTTTGATTTTGATGAGAACTTTCATGTGTTGTTGGTATGAGCATGTAGAAGTCCGCACGATCCATCCGCTTCAGAGCTTCCATAAGAAGAAAACATAAAACAGGTTAGTAATAAGCGGATTCCGGCACTTACAAGTTTGAATTTCGAGGGTGTTAACAAAGATAGTGTGAAAACACGTCTCTAATTCTCACAAGGGCCGTTCGAACCGAGTCCCACAAGTGAGATAACGCGATATACCGAAGTACACCTACAGTTCAGATGAGTCACTGAGGTACACCGAAGCATCACCCCACGACTGTAGACCGTTTGAGACACACTAAGCGTAATCCACGGGGAGTTACCGGTGACCTGCTGTCCGTGGCTGCTTGATGTTGACCCGGCCGGAGTTTCCATTCAATCACGAAGATCACAATGTGAAACTTCTCATAAATGTTCGGCAGATTGCTAAGATCCACAGTAGGACTCTAGAATATAACACTTGTGTCCTTATTGATGAACAACAAGCGATGTCATGTCAAGTGTTCCTATGAGATCTTTTGATGAATCTCGTGGCTCTAGACTCAATAGTGCATTTTGGTTTTCCTAAGCGGAGACTAGGGAGAGGGTCTCCTTCTTCAATATCAACGATCTCTAAGAGAAAGTCGATAGATTATGTAGGGTTCCCAGTGAGAATGAAACAAATCCTTTTAAGAGGAATTGAGTGGCTAGAAGGTTTAGTGCAAGGCGCCACCTGGGTCCATGACGTCTTTGTCTTCAATACCGTCATCTAAGTGACAACCAAGTAGCATATGATTGAACCCGGTTTCTGCCCTAAGGTTGAATATGGAGGGCTATTTCTTTTCACCCTTTCTTTACATTTCTTTTTAATTCTTCAACCCCTTCTTTCTCCTTTCTCACATTACTCCTTTTTTCAATCATTCCTAAGGACTTCTAATACTAACTATTTGTGATGTCCTTGGGTAGATCCTTCTGGCTCTGGCGGATCATAGGACGAATTTCCTATCCTTAGTCACCTTATAACTCCATGACTGTCCTATTGTTGCCATAAAACCATTTTTCTTGAAAATCTCTCAAAGTGTTTATGATAGAAAACATGTTTGGAACACTTTGAGAGTTTTATATTTTCGTAAAACACTCCCCTTCACATGTGCTTATAAGTTTTGACAAAATCGCACATAGAGGGTAGAGTTCGCACTTTTGAATTGATCGGCTTTAAATGAACAAGACCAATTCCCCACGAGACACGGTTACGCTTGCCTAGTTAAAGAGTTCCATTGTCACTAGGTGAGAACTAGCTTGAAATTATTACCACTCCTTGGTCAAGGAGGTTAGACCCATGAAGGTATATCTAACAAGTTTCTCGAGATGGTACATTTAATGATTAGATTCCTCGTCAATTCAATGGTTCCGTCTGAGTCGAGCTCATTTTGAGATTCAAACAACGATCATTAAACTTGTTGATCACATTTTAATCACGTCTCTCCCTCAAAAATAGCATATATGTGATATTTTTGATATCAACGGATTAAAAACATTTTAGAATCTTTTGGGGAGACAAACGGATTTGATTTAAGCATGAATTTGGAACATTTTAGTTTTATACTCCCCTTTAATAAAGCATAATCAATTAAAGGGTTTTAGAGGGAGTTATCTTGAGCACAAAATATTTTGAAAGATTTTGAAAATCTTTTGAACAATCTTGAAAAGGTGCTCAAGATGATGATGATTTCTCACCATTTTAAATGTAGTGCACTGAAGCGTACACTTGATTTTTCTTTAAAAAGCACGAGTTTTGATTTGAAAATAATCAAAAGTCATCATTTTAGGTCCGGTTTCGTATCAAGTATACGAAAGCCATAATTATGAAGAAATTTTGAGAAACGACATGTTTTAGAAAACAATTAAAGAACTCTCGCTCAAGCATCTGTACATACCCGTATCATTGTTGAATGACATTTCTAGAAACGACATGAATATCGATTATACGAAAGACATGTCGTGAGAAGAATATTTTTGGATTTTTGATTTTATATTGTTTTTGTATTTTTGAAAGTTTTATATTTTTATATTTTGCTTTTGTTGGTTTTTCAAATTTTGTATTTTGTTTTTCAAAAATATTTACAAATAAGCTTTTGGAAAATCATTTTCAAGAAGATTCGAGAAGACGTTCTAACTCCTCGGGGTTAGGCTTATTCCAATTCGTCGAAATAAATAGTCAAACCTTTCTTTTGGAAGGGCTTTAGTTAATAGATCGGCGAGTTGGTAATCAGTCTTCACGAAGAATAATTCAACAGTACCATTTTCGACGTACTCTTTGATGAAGTGATAGCGACACGGATGTGCTTAGTCTTTGAGTGATGAACAGGATTGCATGATATGGCTATAGCACTTTTCGAGTCACAATACATAGGTATTTTATCGAAAGTAAAGCCATAATCTATGAGTTGTGTTCTCATCCATAGAACTTGAGCACAACACGCAGATAGAGACACATACTCAGCTTCAGCGGTTGAAAGTGCAGTGCAATCTTGTTTCTTTGAAGACCAGCTTACTAACTTTTCACCCAAAAATTGTGCTCCTCCAGATGTACTTTTGCTGTAACTTGATCACCTGCGTGGTTGCATCCGAAAAGGCAATTAGATCAAATCGGAATTCCTTTCGGATACCAAAGTCCCATGTGAATGGATGTCTTCGTGGCACCGAAAGATCCTTTTTACCTCTTTGAGGTGCAGTTCGGTAGGCTTTGCCTGAAACCGTGCTAATAAGCAAACAAAGAAATGAATATCCGGTCGACTAGCAGTGTTGAGATACATGAGAGAACCAATCATGCTCTGATATTTCTTCTGATCAATAGGTTTCCCAAACAAATCGGCTCCAATTTTGGTGAAGTTACCATTGGTGTGCCAACAGAGTCACAATTATCCATACCATGATTTTTCAAAATCTCAGTTGTATATTTAGCTTGATTTATAAAAATTCCACGAGGGAATTGATGTATTTGTAAACCAAGAAAGAATTTTAGTTCCCCCATCATGGACATTTCAAATTTTCTTTTCATGAGATTTTCAAAATGTTTTGAAAGATTCGGATTAGTGGACCCAAAAATGATGTCGCCCACGTAAATCTGAACAATCAAAATGTCGTTTTTGCATTTTTTGTAAACAAGGTAGGATCAATTGTTCCTTTGGTGAAATTGTTTTGGATAAGGAAAGAGGACAGTTCGTCATACCACGCCTCGAGCTTGTTTCAATCCCTAGATTGCCTTTTTGAGTTTGTAGACGTAGTCTGGATGTTCCATGTCTATGAAGCCTTCTGGCTGACTCACGTACACTTCTTCTTTCATAGTTCCATTCAAGAACGCAGTCTTAATGTCCATCTGATAAACCGTGATGTTTTTGTGAGCTGCATAGGCCAAGAATATCCTGACTGCTTCAAGTCTAGCTACCGGCGCGAATGACTCTTCAAAGTCTATCCCTTCCTCTTGTTATTATCCTTTGGCCACGAGACGAGCTTTGTTGCGAATGACAGTCATTTCTTCATCCCGTTTGTTCTTCCATAACCATTTAAGATCAATGACACGAACGTCAATGGGTCTTGGAACCATATCCCAAGAGTCATGTAGACGGTATTGGAGAAGTTCCTCCTGCATTGCTTCTATCCATGCGGGTTCTGCCATTGCCTCACGAATGTTCTTTGGCTCGATATTGCTAATTGAGCAAAGGTAAATGTATAAGTCACAATCGGTGGCAAGTTGGAGGAACTTCGTCTGAATTGGCCGTGAAGGTTCACCAATAACTTGTTCAATTGGGTGGTCTTTAGTCCACTTTAGAGTAGAAGGATACCGTTGGTTATACGTATGCGAGTTAGATGGTTCTCGTAAGCTTGAAGAAGATTCAGCTGAGTCCGTAGCAAACGGGTTTTCAAATAAGTCTTCATCTAACGTTGCATCATTCTGGTTTTGGTTTTGCTCATCAACTGCTGGTAGAACGGGTGCTATAACTGTAGTAGATGTAGATGATGTAGATGGAGTTGGTGCATTGGTTTCGACCGTTGTAGATGCATTTTCTGTTGGTGGTGGAGGATGATTTTGAGTGGGTGCAGCGGAATGATGGTTTGATGCATTTGTCGAAGTTCCACCATAGTATTCATCGAACATTAACTCGAAGAAATTCTCCCATTCTTGTTCTTTAGGATTGTCAAACGAAGTTGATTGAGCTCTTTGATGTACGAGTCCCTGAATGATGTGTCCAGAAGTCTAGTGGTTTAGTGCGGGTTCTAGAGCGAGTCTCTCAGAAGCCATATGTGAAAGTTCATCAAATTTCACATTCATCGTCTCCATGATCCTCCTAGTTCTCCTGTTATACACCCTGAATGCCCTCGAGTTATCTGAATATCCAATGAAGATTCCAATATCACCTTTTGCTTTCAATTTTCCAAGATCTTCTCTGTCATTCGTAGGATAGCACAAAGCGCCAAACACGTGAAAGTAAGATATATCAGGTTTTCTATTGTTCACAAGCTCATATGGGGTTTTATTGAATCTTGGATGGATAAGGGATCGGTTCTGAGTGAAACAAGCAGTGGCAACCGCATCAGCCCATAGAAATAACGGTGCACTAGAATAAATTAGCATTGTGCTAGCAGCTTCCACAAGAGTTCTATTTCTTCTTTCAACTACCCCATTCTGCTGTGGAGTTCTAACAACTGATGTCTGATGTGTAATTCCAACATCTTCAAAATAAGATCTTAACTCTTGATTTGTGAATTCAGTGCCGTTGTATGTTCTTATAACCCTTACTGGAGTTTGAAGAAGTACTTGAATACGTTTCAGAAAGGTGATGATGATGCCTGGTGCTTCGTCTTTTGATCTCAGAAACTTAACCCATGTATATCTCGAATAATCATCGACGATGACAAGAATATACTTTTTCCCATTAAAGCTTTCAACTCTCATTGGGCCACATAAGTCCATGTGCAACATATGCAACTTTGCTTCCGAACTAGGTACGGATTTGGGTTTATATGATGCTCTTTTGCTTTTTCCTTGTTCGCATGATGGACATAAGTGATCCTTGGTGTATTTGAACTTTGGAAGTCCATTGACGATGTTGTCTTTGGCAATTTTGTTGATGGTGTCGAAATTGAGATGGGATAACCGTCTGTGCCACAACCAGGACTGTGTTCCAGATGCTTGTGTCATAAGACATATTGGTGATGAAGAGGCCATTTGGTTTATGTCGATAGCGTACAAGTTTGTTTTACGATTCCCAGTTAAGAGATGAGTGCCATCCAAGTTTCTAACGAAGCAAGCATTTTTCCTAAAAGCAACCTCTAAATCTGCATCACAGAACTGCCCGAATGAAAACAAATTGTGTCCCAACCCTTCGACATAGTAAACCCGAGTGATCAAATAATTTCCAAAAGGTAGATCTCCATAACCCATGATAGCTGCTACATGATCATTTCCAAAATGTACGGTTCCCATGAATTTCCAAACGAAGTTGATCAACAGCTTCAGATTCCGGGTTATGTGCTTGGAGCAACCCGAGTCGACGATCCAAAGACATATTTCGATAACCTGCCAATAACAGAAGAAGAAGATTTTGGAAACCGTTTGGTTTTGGTTCCTTTGGGTTAGAGGTAAAATCCTGATCACACTCATAGAAGTTATCTACTGGGAAAGCAGGTTCTTCACTCATTCTACCATTCTGGAGTGTGAAAGTTCTACCCGTAGGTTTCCAAATGTCATCCCTAAAGTAAGCACTATGCTTCCTATCAGTAGTGTAAAGCCTAAGTCTTGCAACTAGTCTTCCTACTCGTTTAGCATAAGTTCTTTTAGGAACATTTTTCTGAACAGGCTTAACAATCTCATTCTTAGAAACACAATCATCATGAACATTAGATAAAGATTTCTTGCAAGTTAAACAAACAGATTCAACAGATTCATTAAACTTAGGAGATTTCATAGGTTCAGTACATTCAGATGAAGTGTCTTTCTTATTACAAAGCGGTAAATTCCTAGGGTGTTCTTCTACTTTCTTCTCTTTATTCAAGCTACTACTAATAGAGGCACGCGAGACTCTATTGTTCCTTGTATTGCTCTTAGGCTTTAGTCTGCTGCTCCTAGAGGTGCTTCCTAGTCCTGTAGAAGGTAAGGCACACTCATTAGGATTCACTATGTTATCAAGAGAAGTGGTTTCAGCTTTCCTAGTCTCTTTAGAGTGCTTATCTAAACTTATGTTGTTTGTTCCATATGTTTTAGATGTGGAGGCAGACGCATTAGTGGTACTCATCTTAAAAAGTCCAGGTGCTAAAACTTTTGGTTTCTCGATAACCGCTTTTCCTTTATCAACATGTTGTTTAGGTAGGGCAGGTGGAGTGACTGGTTTTGATGAAACATTTTTCGCATTGACTTTTGGAGGAGGCATAGAAACAGGTACATTTTGGTTTGGAAACCGGTTTGGGAACATTTGCTTTCTCCTCGATCAATGGTTTTGTAATCACAGTCTCCACTACCTTTCCTTTTTGACATTCCAGCTGAGCCCTCAAAAGATCATTTTTCGCTTTCATGTCATTGTAGGCACGCTCATACGACAATTTGTCATACTTGCATTCCTCAGTTTTTCGATCAAGTTGTTTAAAATATGAGACATTTTCTTTTCAAGTTTTTCAAGAGCTTTTTCATATTTTGAAACAATTTCGGAGGTCTCAGTGATCGAGTCTTTCATGATCTTAAACAGAATATGTTTGCAAAATGATGGACATAATATCAGTAGTCAGAACATCTTCGAAGAGAGAGTCATTTAAATTTTCCAAAACTTTGATTTGTTCAACACAGTCATTAGCTTACTTTACCAGGGATTTATGGTCCTTGACAAAGTCAGCTGTTTCTTTCAAAAAGGCTTGTTCAAAATGAATTACCCTAGAGTTGATGGCATTCAGCTGAGGGGCAATTTGAGTTTCAAAAAACTTTCTTTGTTCAATATCAAAACTAGAGAACCAGTTATTAGGTGTAATAGTGGTTTTAGTTTTAACAGTTTCTTGAAGATCCACAATTCTAGTTTTCACATTGTCTAAAATACTTCTCGCATCACTTGAGTTAAAAGGATTGTTTGAAGACATTTGTTCAATGTTCGAAAGAGATTTGAGACAACGAACTGGCTTTGAAACATATTTTGAAACAGGTGTTGACTCTTTGTTTGAAACATTTGGTGTGATGGAGAACTTTGACTTTTCTTTTTGATTGACAAAAGTGATTCCAGAAAGTTTGTTCCATTTGTTATAGTCAATAGGTTTGATTTTCGGACCTTTTTGTTTCATTCTTTCTATGCTCTCCTTAGATAGTTCTAACGTTTCAAGAGAATCACGAACAATTATGGGTTCATGTAAAGCACATCCATTATTTAACACATTCTTAGGTTTCCGAGCTTTCTTGAGGAACAAAGAAGGGTCGTTACCAAGTGCCATTCTATGTGAAGTATGAAAACGTGTATTTACTTGATTAGAAAGAATCTTGTTTGATTTAGCTGAATGACCCGTTGTAAGAAGCAAATTTTCTAATGTTTTGATTTTCTCATTTTTGTCAAGAATTTCATCAAGAAGAGAATCTTCTCGTTTTGAAAAATCAGTAATCAACTGCTTCTTTTCTTTTTCAAGATCAGAAAACAATGATTTTTGTTTTGAAAGTTGGTCATTTAGATCTGAAATTTCCTTGTTTAAAGATTTAATTTTCAAGTTCGAATTCACATCAAGTGTGTTATACTTGATTTACAATTCTTTTTCTTTAGAAAACAAATTTCGATAACCAATTTCTAATTCTGATTCTTTGTTTTTATGAAATTCAAAGGCTTTTGCGTTCTCCTTGTAACTCTCAAGCTCAGCGGTCAATTTAGCATTCGCGGCCTTAACTTCGCGATTGACCGTTCTAACTTTCTCAATTTCAATGCCACAGTTATTGATTAATGATTCAAAATAAGCACGTGTTTCCTCATCAGTCTCAGTATTTTGTGCCACACAGTCTCCACTAGGATCCACATCTGGAGTCTCAGAGTTAGTATTGCTACAACTCGGATTGTCCAGGTATGTATCATAAGTAGGTGCTGATGTCACAGAATGCTATTCGTCATGAGTAAACACATCAAATATGACATTGTTATAGCATGGATCAGTGATTGGTACCTCAGATACTGCATTGGCATCATAGACAGGAGGTGCGTCAGAATCAGTGTCGTACTTAGTCTCCTGAAGATTTGCCATGAAGATGCAGTTTGCATTGAGTTCCTCGAGGTCTTCCAAATCATCCATAATAGCCATGAAGTCATGTTCCTCAGCACTCAACTGAAGTCCAGATTGTTCCTTTTGTACCAACATGATAGCTTTCTGAAGATACGCAAGATCCTTCTTTTTCGGCTTAGTAGGACAATTCCTTGCCATGTGACCCACTCCTTGACAGTTATAACACTTAACTGATTACCCGATTCACATTTCCATATTTGCCAACGACTGGAGCTGCAACATTCCCATTCTGATTACCCACTGCTCGATTCCCAACATTCTGACCCATCTGATTACCCTGATACGAAACCGTCTGATTACCCATGCAAAATCCAGTAGCATATCCCTGCTGATTCCCAATAACTCCAACCATTTGTCCTTGATTACCCATGTTCACACCCGGCTGTGCAATTTTCCTGTTGCGAGTGTTTGATGAAATACTTTGGTTGTTGTTAGTTGGTGTGGAATAGCTACCTCTGAATGCTTTACCCAAGACTGCAAATGCTTGTGACAAAGCTTCTTCTGGTTCCATTTCAAGATCAGTAATTCCTTGTTCCTGGTAATGTTGTTGTTCATGTGGATAGTTTTGTTGTTGAGGGATGTATTGCTGCAAGTTGTTGTTAGTGGAAGATGATGAAGCTTGTTGTTGTGTATTCACTGGAGTTTGAGTCTTTGCAATGAGTGCTAATGGATCATGATTCTTTGCTAATCTTTCTTGCCTGACTTCATTCACTTCATTTTGGTTTTGTTTCAGAAAATCGTTGAGTTGATCAAAGTTCACTTGATGTAAGTCTTTTGTTTGGTTGACAATAGTGACATATCATCCCCATTCTTCTGGTAGATTGTTCAAGAACTTGATGTTGCTCACGATAGTTCTGGGTGTCAACTTGTTTCTGATCAGCTCATTCATTAAAGTGCAGAACCTTCCAAAGTAGGATTCAATGGATTCTCCTGGAGTAGATGTAAACTTCTCCCAAGCAGTTAGCAACTTGTTCTCTGTGTCTTGTTGACCAATTTATGTTCCATGACAAAGTCGTCTAACTCGTTCCCACATATCGAAAGCAGTTTCACAACTGTCTACAGCAGCAAAGATGTCTCTTGGTAAACCCAGTTGGACAATATGAATTGCCATGTCATCTGCTTTGACTTGCTTCTGATCCTCTTCAGAGTATTCTGATTCTTTTTGAAGACGAAAAAATGGTGGGACGGGAGGTGTTGCATTAGCATTTCCAGGGTCTTGGACTTGTCGAGGTATGAAGGGTCCATTCTGAATGGATTTGATCATCAATTTCCCATTAGGTTTTGACTTGATGTAACGAAGCATACGACTTGTCCATTGAAGATAACCACCTTTTTCCAACATAGGAGGACGGTTTTCGGCACCGGCTGCATGAATGTCTTGTTGAGTTGCCATTGATGAAGCTATGTTATGATAATGTTGATGTAGGATCGATTCAACGATAAATGAGTTGTGTTTGAAAAGATATTGCGGTTTGAAGTTTTTCTGAAAGTCGTACTCGTGAACTTGCTCGTATGAAAATAAAATTTCTCCCAAAATTTGAAATTCACTATAAAAACCTCAATAATTCTAAGGTCGTATGAAAAATTTTTATGACAATTGACGCCAAATTTGACCGAAACGGTGAGAAGCAATTTGAATTTGGGTCCAGATCAAATTTGAATTACCAAAATTTATAGCCAAGTTTTGATTTCAAAATTGAACATTTAGTTTCCTCAAAAATTAAGCGTAAATTTTACTCAAGTTTTCCGCCAATTTTTTTTTTTTGTAGGATTTTGTAGGAGTCCTTATGCAAAGAGCTTAGGCGTAGGATTCTTAGCGTAGGATACCTTATGTAAACCCAGGTTAAAGTTAAGTCTTATGCGTAAACTTATGCGTAAGACAAGGCTTAGGCGTAAGAAAAAGAGTTAACTTATGCGTAAGTGTGTTCTACTCGTAAGTCTAAGCTTATGCAACATTAGGTTTTGCCTAAAAAAAATCCTTTACACTTTCACAACGTAAGATATCCAAAGTCGAAGTGTTCCACAAACTTATCCAAGTGAGGGAAGCAATGAGTAATCCTTTGTTATAGCTAAGAATCTGCACAAAACTCTTATGCGTAGAAACTTACGCGTAGAGGTGTTGACTTTTCTTACGCCAGAGAACTAGGGTTTTGACCTACGCGTAAGAAATTTCCAGCGATTCAGACACTTTCGCTTGCACAATCAGCCTTAAAAACACTCCAATAACACAAAACTTTTGACCTTTTCACCCAAAGTTCTTAGAAAAGCTTATGCGTAGAAATGCACCTTAATAAAAACGAGTTGAAAGATGAAGAAAACACGTAAAGCTTCAAACTTTTGCAAAAAGACTCTTTAGCACCAAATAAACCTTAAACCACAAGAATCTTGAATTTTTAAGTGCAAAAGTTAAAGCTTTAAGCGTGGCAAAGATAACGTGAGCTTGGCGTACTCATATGGTACAAAACCAAAACTTCAACCAAATACTCCTAAACCATTGTTAGGCGATTGATACCAATTGTAGGACCTTAAATCTATCAACCTTATCACACAACCTTATCATAAGATGAACACACGCGATAAACGTTCAAACACACAAACCTATGCGAAAGAAAAAAAAGATGAGAAAGATGGTGACTTGATGTTTATAAAACCGTGTATGTTGTGAGAGAAAGATGAACACAATAAGTTGTATTGCTCCAAAGAAAACACACACAAAACACACTCAAGCACACACCTCAAATGACTCATTTGAGGTGTATTTATAGTACAAATACTAGATGCCCTAATGGGCTTTCCATGGGCCACGATTGGACTTGGGTTGGACATTGACTTATACAAGGCTAGCTTAACACAACTTCTAGCCATTTAGCTTAACCCAATCCACGAGCCCGATGACTATTTTTGCATGATATCTAACACACGTTACACAGTTCCTAAATGTGAATGACCATCACTTCTAATAAAAAGTATTAAGGCTAACATAAATGACCCCCTAAAAACGTATGTTTTAAATCCTTATCAATCTCACTGCCAGTAGACCTGACATTATGTTCGTTGTATGCATTAAGGTGCTCGCTACGGGGCTAAGCCTACCAAAAAGCACCTTGAAGCGGTTAAACGGGTCTTTCGGTACCTCCAAAGAACCATTAACATGGGTCTTTGGTATCTGAAGGACACCGCTGTCACACCCCCAAATTACCTGTTTTGCAGCGGAATGGAATTCCTGGGGATTGACTGTCATAGCATCACAATCACAGTTATATTGAACGACCTAAAGTGTCGTTTGAAAAGAACATCGTTTGATTTAATAAAACAATCAGAGTTTACAAAGTAGGTCCCAAATGAAAATCAATGTATGCGGAAATAGGTTTGATACAAGCCAAACGATGTTTTTAAAGTGTATAAATCCCATGTGAGACGCGTCGTCACCACGACTCTATGATGTGTCCATATGCATGCCATGAAGTGAATGCCTTAGATACCTGAGATAAAACATGCTAAAAAGTGTCAACACAAAGGTTGAGTGAGTTCATAGAGTTTGTGTTGAAATGTAAATCCTTTCAAAATCGTTTATGCAGCAAAGGCATTGTAAATCCACTCAGTTCCAAGTTCCGCCCATACAAAACTTGCAACCTGTGTGTTCACAACCCACTGCCAAAATGTATGTAGTTTATGTGCAACACATGATGTCAAATGAATTCACAATAGTACCTAACTCGACGTAGAACAATAGCACTTAATCAATAGGACTAGACTCAATGTATCAGTAGTCAACTGATTTAGAACATTATACGACGTAGAACTGTAGCACATAATCAATAGCACCTAACTCAATGTATCAGTAGTCAACTGACATAGTACTTTATTCGACGATGTATCAGTAGTCAACTGATTTAGAACGTTATACGACGTAGAACTATAGCACATAATCAATAGCACATAAACAAGAACAATTGATATAGTACGACATTCGGTTTTGAAACAATGGTGATCATGATAGAAGTTATCCTTAAAAATTTAAAGTACTTATGAAAGTAACTAAAAATAGTTGAGCATGTATCTCCCCCAAAAATAGTACAAAACAATTGAAAGTGGGGCTATGAAAAACTCACGGTAATCAGTAAACGTTTAGAGTATTTGTGAAAGTAAATGAAAATAGTTTGAGCATGTATCTCCCCCAAAGAGTTTGTAAGACAAATAAGTAATAGAAAGTGGGGCTACGAACTCACCTGGTGTGATTGATATGCTAACAAAATGAAGTGCAAGAAAATGAGGCTCGGAAACTATCCGCGACCTAAAATGAATGATATGATACTCAATGAGTTATGATGTAATGTTATGCATGCATTTCGTATGTTATTTATACCACTTGTGAATTTTGAAAAAAAATAAATAAAAATATCTTCGTCGAAAAAAATACACTTTTGACGTCTTGACCATCCAAAAATCACTTTACAATTATTTACGTCAAAATGTCATCCTACAATGGTTTTGTAATGATTTATAGTGAAATTATCACTTTTCGTCGTAAAACAATGTCGTCGGAAATTTCATAAAAGTGACAAAAATGGCTCAGAAAAACTAGTCGTAAAACGGTGTACGTCGATCGTTAGAAAACGAACTCGACGGTTTTGGAAAGTTTGTATCAAAATCTAAAGTTTCAGTTCAGGAGTTTTCGTCATAAAGGTCTCGAACATAAAGATAATAAGGGGTAAAGATGGTGATTTTGTCCAATGTTGTGTAAAAAAATGAGTTTCGGCAAAGTTTAAGCAATCGTAATTAATTTATTACAACTCGCTATAAACGGTTGGTCGTTTTGAAAAATATGCTTGGTGATCTCGATTTTATTAGAAGACATTCGTTCCAAAAAGTTCTAAATCATAGTTAAAAACAGCCTCCAACATGGTCGTTTTAGTTACCGTAATACTTGTCTCGTAAAAATAATATAGTTTTTCAGAAAATAATAGTTACGGCAATTTTGTGAAAACGTGCATATCTTTGTCGTTTCAAATCCGTTTCTACGTATAATACGTCCTTAGCTTCGTATCAAAGTATACTAATATATTTTTGATAAGTCGAAATAATTTGTAAAGCTTAAGGCTCGTTTTGACTAGAATAAAGTAAAAATAGTATGCTGAAATTTCAGAAAAATATATATTACGTCGTCAAACTTGTAAAATCCATAACTTCTTCGTTATAACTCCGTTTTACTCCGTTCAAGCGGCCACGGATTCGTTTTAAAGTATATTTTCTAAATATCTAGGCCAAAAATTCGTGCCTACTGTCGGATTTTCCAGAAAAACAAAATAAGGACAGAACACTTTTTATACTTGTCGAAAATAGTTTTTCTCGTACTAAACCTATTCCAATCCCTTCAAATCAACTCCAAAGCTATTCTAATCCTACCATACACCTTCTTAGGGTGTCATGGGTTCCTAATCATCATCAAGACCAAAATATAACAAGGGAATAATTATAGGATGACTTTATATATATAAACTCTAAAATCAATGTAAAAATGGTATAAATAAACACAAGTCTTGCATGTTTGCTAGAAAAATGATGAAATACATATGAAATGATAAGGAAAAATGTAAAATGTAAATGATATGCTTACTAGTAAACTTGATGAGGTGATTAGAACAAGGATTAACCTAAACACCCTAGGTTTTTATTTCAAAACCTTAATAAGAGTGTAATCTAGATTGTTTAAACTTGAGCTTGGAAAATTTTTGATGAAATCTCCTCTTGATCTTCAATAAGGCCGGTTTTTGAGAGAAGAAAAAAAAAGAAAGAAACTTGACTAGTCTTGAATAATTGTGAATGATTGAGTGAAAGAAGTTGAGGTTTATCTATACATGTAAGAAGAAAGTTTACCAATCTAGTGAGTACCCCCTCAAGACCGGTTTGGGGGATGTATTTCAACAAATATCTTTTTTTTTTTTTTTTTTTTTATTAATGTATGTATAAATGGTGTAAGTAAATGTAAGTAAATGAGGATAATGGTAACTTACATGTATGTTTGTACAATAGGGTAGTTTTAGGTAAAAGTAATTTTTAATAGATCAAAGTAGAGTATAATGAGATCATAAAAATTGTAAAAATACATTCCTTGTAAAATTTGAGTGATATAATAATTTTCGTGTAGTTTTTAAGAAAAGTGTCGTAATAATATAACTTTAACGATTTATATGCAAAATAAATTTAAAACACTAGGTAAACTAAAATATAGTTTTTATAACTAAATGTAAGTATAAAAATATATCGGGATCATTTTTAGAAGTAACGGATTAAATATTCAAAATAATAACTCACGCGATAACGTTTATTTAATATAAAATTTACGCGTTTAATGTGAAATGCAATGTCATGAATGAACTAATATGATGCAAATGATGTTAATGAAATGTAGACTAAACTTAGTCCATATGAAATGTTCGTGATGATATGATCATGAATTCGCCGCTAAACCATAAAGGTTACGCGAATTTGGAACACGTAAACCTAGTTTACGATAAATGTTGAAATTGTGAAACGTAAATTGTTTTGAGAAATGACCTGAAAGTACGAGTTGTCACATTCGCCCATCCAAAAAGGAATTCAGTCCCTGAATTCAGTTCGTGTTGGTCTCTCCGGTTTAGGGTTTGATGTGGCAAACTTTCCCATTCTCGAGCAAAACCCTCAAAAGACTTTTAGGTAACCGATTTTTACTTAATCTCATAACTCATCAAACAAGAACTGTCATGAGATTAGGCTAAATCGGTTTGATTAACGGGTCTTTTGAAAATTTGCTCGGTCAGAATTGCTTACACATATAAGCCTACTACTTCCTTCATTGCATGATTCTTCCTGAATTAGACATAGGTGATCAGGCTATGTATAATTTAGGAGTAACTATACAATGCTTGGACTAATCGACTCATATGATGTTTGGTGTTGAGTCAACTAATGTTAAAATTGTGATAGGGAATGACAGGGCACTCTCCATGTCAAAGTGATGTGAGTATGATGGGATGGGTATTTGAAGGCATCTATGTGACAATCGATTTGAAATGAAAGTAAACAACTCGAAAAATGTACGTATAAACCGCATGTAAAGTGAATATGCACTTATGATGAAATGATGAGATGCTATGATAATGTAGTTATAGTCTAGGGTCAATGATGCAACCTAATTCTCTATAACCGAAGCTCTGATACCAATCTGTCACACCCCCAAATTACCTGTTTTGCAGCGGAATGGAATTCCTGGGGATTGACTGTCATAGCATCACAATCACAGTTATATTGAACGACCTAAAGTGTCGTTTGAAAAGAACATCGTTTGGTTTAATAAAACAATCAGAGTTTACAAAGTAGGTCCCAAATGAAAATCAATGTATGCGGAAATAGGTTTGATACAAGCCAAACGATGTTTTTAAAGTGTATAAATCCCATGTGAGACGCGTCGTCACCACGACTCTATGATGTGTCCATATGCATGCCATGAAGTGAATGCCTTAGATACCTGAGATAAAACATGCTAAAAAGTGTCAACACAAAGGTTGAGTGAGTTCATAGAGTTTGTGTTGAAATGTAAATCCTTTCAAAATCGTTTATGCAGCAAAGGCATTGTAAATCCACTCAGTTCCAAGTTCCGCCCATACAAAACTTGCAACCTGTGTGTTCACAACCCACTGCCAAAATGTATGTAGTTTATGTGCAACACATGATGTCAAATGAATTCACAATAGTACCTAACTCGACGTAGAACAATAGCACTTAATCAATAGGACTAGACTCAATGTATCAGTAGTCAACTGATTTAGAACATTATACGACGTAGAACTGTAGCACATAATCAATAGCGCCTAACTCAATGTATCAGTAGTCAACTGACATAGTACTTTATTCGACGATGTATCAGTAGTCAATGATAGAACGTTATACGACGTAGAACTATAGCACATAATCAATAGCACATAAACAAGAACAATTGATATAGTACGATTATTCGGTTTTGAAACGATGGTGATCATGATAGAAGTTATCCTTAAAAATTTAAAGTACTTATGAAAGTAACTAAAAATAGTTGAGCATGTATCTCCCCCAAAAATAGTACAAAACAATTGAAAGTGGGGCTATGAAAAACTCACGGTAATCAGTAAACGTTTAGAGTATTTGTGAAAGTAAATGAAAATAGTTTGAGCATGTATCTCCCCCAAAGAGTTTGTAAGACAAATAAGTAATAGAAAGTGGGGCTACGAACTCACCTGGTGTGATTGATATGCTAACAAAATGAAGTGCAAGAAAATGAGGCTCGGAAACTATCCGCGACCTAAAATGAATGATATGATACTCAATGAGTTATGATGTAATGTTATGCATGCATTTCGTATGTTATTTATACCACTTGTGAATTTTGAAAAAAAAATAATACTCTTCGTCGAAAAAATACACTTTTGACGTCTTGACCATCCAAAAATCACTTTACAATTATTTACGTCAAAATGTCATCCTACAATGGTTTTGTAATGATTTATAGTGAAATTATCACTTTTCGTCGTAAAACAATGTCGTCGGAAATTTCATAAAAGTGACAAAAATGGCTCCGAAAAACTAGTCGTAAAACGGTGTACGTCGATCGTTAGAAAACGAACTCGACGGTTTTGGAAAGTTTGTATCAAAATCTAAAAGTTTCAGTTCAGGAGTTTTCGTCATAAAGGTCTCGAACATAAAGATAATAAGGGTTAAAGATGGTGATTTTGTCCAATGTTGTGTAAAAAAAATGAGTTTCGGCAAAGTTTAAGCAATCGTAATTAATTTATTACAACTCCGCTATACAAACGGTTGGTCGTTTTGAAAAATATGCTTGGTGATCTCGATTTTATTAGAAGACATTTCGTTCCAAAAAGTTCCACATCATAGTTAAAAACAGCCTCCAACATGGTCGTTTTAGTTACCGTAATACTTGTCTCGTAAAAATAATATAGTTTTTCAGAAAATAATAGTTACGGCAATTTTATGAAAACGTGCATATCTTTGTCGTTTCAAATCCGTTTTCTACGTATAATACGTCCTTAGCTTCGTATCAAAGTATACTAATATATTTTTGATAAGTCGAAATAATTTGTAAAGCTTAAGGCTCGTTTTTGACTCGAATAAAGTAAAAATAGTATGCTGAAATTTCAGAAAAATATATATTTCGTCGTCAAACTTGTAAAATCCATAACTTCTTCTTCGTTATAACTCCGTTTTAATCCGCTCAAGCGGCCACGGATTCGTTTTAAAGTATATTTTCTAAATATCTAGGCCAAAAATTCGTGCCTACTGTCGGATTTTCCAGAAAAACAAAATAAGGACAGAACACTTTTTATACTTGTCGAAAATAGTTTTTCTCGTACTAAACCTATTCCAATCCCTTCAAATCAACTCCAAAGCTATTCTAATCCTACCATACACCTTCTTAGGGTGTCATGGGTTCCTAATCATCATCAAGACCAAAATATAACAAGGGAATAATTATAGGATGACTTTATATATATAAACTCTAAAATCAATGTAAAAATGGTATAAATAAACACAAGTCTTGCATGTTTGCTAGAAAAATGATGAAATACATATGAAATGATAAGGAAAAATGTAAAATGTAAATGATATGCTTACTAGTAAACTTGATGAGGTGATTAGAACAAGGATTAACCTAAACACCCTAGGTTTTTATTTCAAAACCTTAATAAGAGTGTAATCTAGAGTGTTTAAACTTGAGCTTGGAAAATTTTTGATGAAATCTCCTCTTGATCTTCAATAAGGCCGGTTTTTGAGAGAAGAAAAAAAAAGAAAGAAACTTGACTAGTCTTGAATAATTGTGAATGATTGAAGTGAAAAGAAGGTTGAGTGTTTATCTATACATGTAAGAAGAAAAGTTTACCCAATCTAGTGAGTCACCCCCCTCAAGACCGGTTTTGGGGGATGTATTTCAACAAATATCTTTTTTTTTTTTTTATTATGTATTATGTAATAAATGGTGTAAGTAAATGTAAGTTAAATGAGGATAAGTGGTAACTTACATGTATGTTTGTACAATAGGGTAGTTTTAGGTAAAAGTAATTTTTAATAGATCAAAGTAGAGTATAATGAGATCATAAAAATTGTAAAAATACATTCCTTGTAAAATTTGAGTGATATAATAATTTTCGTGTAGTTTTTAAGAAAAGTGTCGTAATAATATAACTTTAACGATTTATATGCAAAATAAATTTAAAACACTAGGTAAACTAAAATATAGTTTTTATAACTAAATGTAAGTATAAAAATATATCGGGATCATTTTTAGAAGTAACGGATTAAATATTCAAAATAATAACTCACGCGATAACGTTTATTTAATATAAAATTTACGCGTTTAATGTGAAATGCAATGTCATGAATGAACTAATATGATGCAAATGATGTTAATGAAATGTAGACTAAACTTAGTCCATATGAAATGTTCGTGATGATATGATCATGAATTCGCCGCTAAACCATAAAGGTTACGCGAATTTGGAACACGTAAACCTAGTTTACGATAAATGTTGAAATTGTGAAACGTAAATTGTTTTGAGAAATGACCTGAAAGTACGAGTTGTCACAACCGCCATGTCGCTAACAGACTATGCAGATGCTGACCATGCAGGGTGTCAAGATACTCGTTTAAGTACATTAGGAGGTGCTCAGTTTTTGGGTGATAAATTAGTGAGCTGGTCGTCAAAGAAGCAACTGAGTACTTCTATATCTTTTACAGAGGCTGAATACATTGCCATGTCATCATGTTGTGCTCAAATCTTATGGATGAGATCCCAACTATCTAACTATGGCTTTGTATTCAACAAAATTCCTCTGTACTGTGACAAAAAAAGTGCCATCGCTCTTTGCTGCAACAATGTCTAACACCCAAGATCGAAGCACATTGACATTCAACATCATTTCATCATGGAACAACTAGAGAAAGTTGTGGTTGAACTCTACTTTGTAAGGACTGAGTATCAGTGGAAGACATCTTCACGAAAGCTCTTCCAAGAGATCGGTTTGAATTTATCCTCCCGCGACTTGGCATGAAGGGTCTGCAGCCGAAAACGCTTAAACGTCTTCAGGAAGAGGATGAGGAGGAAAGGAGTTTCATCACCCATTCATTGTAAATATTTTTCAAAAAGCAATATACAAAATTATAAAACTATCAAAAACCAATAAAAATTTGAAAAATCAGAAAATTCCAAAAATATTGTCTTTTTCTCAAGGCATGTCTTCTGATATCGATAACATCTACAATCCTAGAAATGTCATTCAATAATGACATGGGGTTTTAGATGAAGTTCGAGCATAAGTTCAAATATTTTTCAAAACATGCCTAAAACAATGGCTTACAGTCATTTCAGGCTGTAACCCGGGCTTAAAATCATGGTTTACAGTTACTTTAGACTGTAACCCGTGCTTAAACAATGGTTTAAAGTTATTTCAGGCTATAACCCGGACTTAAATCATGGCTTGCAGTTATTTCAGACTGTAACCCGTTTTTCAAGAAAGGAAATTGATGCGCAAAATCGGTTTTTATAAATATCGAGCACTTATCCTAAAACAAAATCAGGAAAGTTACTTTTTGGCAACGAGCTATCATACCTAATAAATATTTGTTTTCCCAAAAAGACGGATATTCCTATTCAAATGATTTTCATTCTAAGATTCTTCTGAAAAATATTTGTTTTTCTCATGGTGATAACATTGTTTGAAAATAAATCAGACTCAAAATTTTTGAAAATCATCTGGACTCCATTTTGTCAAAACATTGGTCACTCAATCAACAACTATTTTCATTGATTGATAGAGCGTGATTTCAAACTTCATGTTTTCAAAATTGATTATTCAATGTAAGAAGATGTTGACATGAATAACGAAAAGAGGATATTTTCAAACAATTGGCATCTTAATAACTTTGTCCAGTTTATACGTTATAAAGTGGTGAATAAATTTTTGTTGTTGGGTGTCAGTGTATGATCTTTCGTTATTCTCAAAGATCTTTCAAAATGAAAATTTTCTTTTAATTAAAGATCTCTCTAAATTATCATACCTGACACTAACAATATTAAAATACCAAAAAATGTTCCTTATCAGTAGAAGTTCAAAAGAAATCCACATCTTTTCCCAAAACTTTTTTAAAGTATTTAAATCAATTGGGATCAGAAATCTCAAAAGGTTTGAAATTTCTGATCGGGGGAGATATTGTGATTTAAATATCAAATCTGATAAAATGGTGATTGTTTTAGAAAATAAAAGGCACTTCTTCCTCCATATGCCAAATGATTTCAAAAATATGATGCACATGTTAAGGGGGAGCATTTATCTAAAACCCGAAGTAAACGATAACACCAAACTAACAGGTTAAAGCACTGATCATCTAACTCATCCCCTCTCTAATCCAAGATGAGCTAGGTGTTGGTGTAGCTACTTGTTGAGGTTTAACAAAACTATAAGCATTTTTATAAGGTGATCGTTTAAAGACTCGGGAAAGCATTCCTTCCTCCAAGTGCTAAATGATTTCTAAAAACAACGCACATGTTGAGGGGGAGCATTTATAAAAGCTCAAAAGCAATTGAGTCACAAAATGCTTTGATTTGATATCACAAGTACCTTGATTGGTTTTTCACTTGGTTTCAAGGCGGAAAGAACTGTACCACAAGACCGACCATTTTACTTTATGCATTGGAGTTATGAGGATGGTAAGGTTAGGTATTAGTTCTCATGATCCCGCCAGAGCCGGAGAGATCTACCCAGGGACAATCCACTAGATAGTGTAGAAGCCCTTAGGTATGATGAAAAAGGAGAAAAGTGAGAACAAGGGAAGAGTGCCGATTGAGATACATTTAGGACTGGAACAAACCCAACAAGGTTCGAGTAATGAAGTCTCGGTAAGCATTGAAGTGGTTGAAGAATGAAAAATAAAATGAAAAGTTAAAGGGTGAAAAGAAATAACCCTCCAATAATTCAACCTTAGGGCAGAAACCGGGTTCAATACACATGCTACTGGTGGTTACTAAGGTAACGCCGATATTGAAGACAAGACGTCAATGACCCAGTGACGCACTACACTAAAATTTCTCAACTACTCTAGTTCTCTTAAAAGGACTTATTTCATTCTCGCGGGGAACCTACATAATCTATCGAACTTCTCTTAGAGATAGTTGATATTGAAGAAGGAGACCCTCTCCCTAGTCTCCGCTTAGTAAACCAAAATGCACTATTGAGTTTAGAGCCAAGAGATCATCCACAAAATCTCATTAGGACACAATTCATGAAGAATTGATGTTTCACACTATGTAGAAAGTAAGAATATATATTGAGAGTCCTACGCATTATCCTTGTGGTATTGCCGGAACATCTGAGTGATATGTAAAATATTCATAATGAAGATGAAAATCCTTCTAGAGCCAACGTCAAACAAGATCTTGGTGGGTAAAATGTGAGATTCTCCAAAAATCAAACTTGTGACAACTGGATAGAAATGATGGGGCGGTTCACTCTTAAATCAACCTTGGTCCAGGAAATGGATTGACGGTTACTTTTGAAAAACCTTTCGACGTGCTCTACAATTCTTTTCTCTAGCACATCGACTGCGCGTTAATTTCTCAAACAAAAGTATTTATGATTGAAACTTGATTTTCTCATAAAACTTTCGTCGTATTGCAAAACTCTCTCTCTTCAGCAATACGCGATTGTCTTTCAAATCAATTTTTTTATTAATCAGTTAATCTCAATTCCCTGGTTCACTTACTCCGTGTTGTCTACTTTGGGATGCTCCAGATTGAGAATGGCTTGATCAAGCTGCGAAACCCTATCAAGGAGATTCTTAGGAATTATACCTGATCACAAGCAATATTTATACTAATCAACAGGGAATAGTGATTCTTGCTACCCTATTCAACGTAAGTGAACAAAGACACTTTCATGTGTTTTATTACTAATTGTTGTTTGCAGGAGCATCTGACGGCTGCAGCTGATCAAAACTGAGAAGTCAATCCATAACCACATGCTCACACATTACACTAACATTTAAAGAAATCATGATAAGTCCTTATCTATACTCGGATACCAATATACAACAATTGGTAAACTCGGATACCATTAAGCAATGCTTCCGCTACGCTGATGGAAAATATCATGATCCAACAAAGTGTGAGCTTGTCGGTCCAGAAGTCACAAATATCACATGGAGGCAATACAACAAAGGATGATTCAGAGATTTACTGTGGCTGATGATCTCGGAGAGAGCTCAAATATCACCAAGTCATGGATCAGTTAAGAAACCTCTACTGAAAGTACAAAACATGCGGACTTTGAAGAATCAAAGATTGTGAACTACAAAGCAAATAACGTGTAATAGAATGTTAGAACTCATAATGTAAAATCTATATGTAATTAAGGTGACCTTCCTTAGGGGGAGATTGTTAGGAATTAGTAAATCCGTAAGTTAAAGACTCGGTCACCTCAAGTATTTGTGAGCATTAGAAAGCTCGTAGTTTTAGTCGTTTAGTTATTATTCATAGTTAGTTAAGTAACACTGTGGAGGACGGACGGGGTCTTTACCCACTATATACCTAATCCACAGCCTGTAGGTGGCGTATATTGTAAAAACTATAAATACCTTCTACCTCCTAAGGTAGAAGGTTGGAGCTTCATAATTTGACATTTACTTTCTCTCACTAAGTTCCCATTCTCTCTCATTTTCTCTCTCTAAAACTCATCAAGTTCGATTCATAAAGATTTTGTTTCTGTGTTTATGATAACCAATAAGTTACAATTTCACACCTGATGGCGTCCCAACCCATAGGGCGACACCGTCACTCATAAGGTTTTCTAAAAGACTCAAGTGACTGCTCATGTCACTTTTTGGTTTTACAACATGACGGCGGCTCGCCTTATTTCTGGAGGGCGCCTCCCTTTATTTTACACCAGAAGACCAGGACCCATTCCAAGATGACGTCCTTTATGAAGCCCGACGGCGTCACACTTCCTCAACTGACGCCGTCCCAACGATGACTTGTTGCAAATGAAACCCTAATGACGGCGACCAGACGACGTCACCATCAAAAGGCGACGCCGTTGCATGTGTATATTTATATATAGACTTTGAACTTTCTGTATTTGATGTGTAATATTTTGGAGAGCAAACCATAGTTCATTCATAGTCTGACTTGGGCATTATTTTAGGGTTTTAAACCCTTCTTTAGACTCAAAGATAAGTTTGTTAATCTATTATATCACCCTGTTTATCTTATGTTCAATTGTTTGTGTGTGTGCATGCTTATCTATCATGAGTAGCTAAATTATTATTGTGTTTGCTTAGATCTATGAAACCTAGTTGTTGATTATTTTTAGGTTGTCTCTTGTTTTAATTGGAAGGTGCTAGAGTAAGGAAAACTGACTTCTTCTTTAATTGTTGCGAGCTTGAACATCTTAAATAGTAAAAAGCTTGAGAGTGCACTTGAGCCATCGTTGTGTTTATTGCGTGAGTTGTAGATTTATGATATAATAGAGTATTCGGGGGAGATACTACGGTACTTGGTGATCCTGGATAGTCTAGAGGAGAGTTACAATTCATAGAACTAGAGAAATAGGCACCCTCTATGACTAACATGGAATAAAACGCACCAATTAGAATGAGGATGTGACAATTCAATCTACTAATAAGAGATAACTAGGGAGTAAGAAAATCTAAGTTAACACGCTTTTTATTACCATAAGAACACACCAATCAATCCATAGCTTATTTTCCTTTTCATTAGTTTTTAGCTTTAATTATTAGTAGTTAAAATTGATGGAAGTACCACCCCCACTCTTAAACCCCGAGATTTTACTTGTTTTCTAAAAAAATACAAAAAGCTAAAAAGAATCACCCTCAACCTCACCTTCTCGTCATACATCTCTACTAGCATCTCTATTCCCCTAGAGAACGATCAACCCCCTGGGCTTACCCATACTACACTGCAACATTAGGTACACTGCCTAGAGGGTTGTAAAGCTTGCTTGTAGAAAAGGAAGTTTTTCGACCCTGAACCTGTTATCAAATAGTCATCAAGAACAAAGCTAGACTAGTTGCCAAAGGATACAATCAACAAGAAGAAATTGACTATGAAGAGACATTTGCTCCTGTTGCTAGAATGGACTCCATCAGGATCTTCCTGGCATATGCAACATACATGAACTTCAAAGTTCACCAAATGAATGTCAAAAGTGCATTTCTCAATGGTAAACTCTAGGAAGAAGTTTATGTTCAACAACCCCTGGATTTGAAAGCAGTGAGTTTCCTGACCATGTCCGCAAGCTTGACAAAGCCCTCTATGAAGTGAAGCAAGCTCCAAGATCCTGGTATGAAACTCTCTCAGCCTTTCTCATTGAAAAAAAGTTTGTCGGAGGAAAGATAGACAACACCTTGTTTATCTATAGGACTAAAGGAGATGTGATACTAGTCCAAGTGTATGTTGATGACATCATATTTGGCTCAACAAACTACAAACTTTGTAAACAGTTTGAGAAACTGATGACAAAGGAATTTGAAATGAGCATGATGGGAGAACTCACATACTTCCTTGGACTTCAAATCAAACAAACTGACAAAGGAATCTCCATCAGTCAGGAGAAGTACACTAGAAATCTCTTAAAGAAATATGAGATCTCTGATTGCTCCTCAGTCAAAACTCCCTCATGGTTCCTCCAAACAATTTAGGGCCTGACCTTGCAGGAAAATCAGTGAATGAAACTTTGTTTCATGGAGTAATTGGCTCCCTAATGTATCTCACTGCGTCAAGGCCTTATATTCAATTTGCAGTCTGCCTATGTGCTAGATATCAGTTTGATCTAAGAGAGTCTTCTAATTGCAGCTAAGAGAATCCTCAGGTACCTAAAAGGTACACCAAACCTTGGGCTCTACTATCCAAAGTGTTTAGGCTTTGACCTTAAAGGATACTCAGACTTAGACTATTTAGGCTATAACATAGATAGAAAAAGCACCTCAGGCTCTTACAATTCCTTGAAGGAAAATTAGTGTGTTGGAGCACTAAAAAACAACAGTTAGTGGCGATGTCATCAGCAGAAGTTGAATATGTAGCTGATGCAGGCTATTGTGCAAATGTACTATAGATGAAAAGTCAACTCAGTGACTATGACATCCATTACAAGATGGTACCCATCTTTTGTGATAACACAAGGGCAATTGCCATCTTCAACAACCCTGTACTTCATCAACGAACCAAACATATTGACATTAGGTATCATTTCATCAGTGGCCATGTCATGAAAGGTGACATTGAACTACACTTCATCCCCACTGAATATCAGTTAGCTGATATCTTCACAAAACCCCTGGATGAACCTACTTTCATAAGACTGAAAGCAGAACTTGGGATGATGAACATTGATTATCAGTCCAATGATTAATCATGTTCCACATAGTGTACATATTCGTTGAATAATGGTCCCTGAACAAAATAAACACTTAAACCAATCTCACTAAATGAGTAAAACTCGTTCAGGATCCCTGACATTGGATAAAGAACACATTAAATGAGTAACTAAATACTCTAAGTATTCAGTTACTTAATATCCTAGGTTGGTAAACAAACCAATTTAATATAGGAATATATGTTCTTTGACCCTTCTGTCATCCATGTCATGGGCCTCTACATCCCTCACCTTATCCCACTTGGCATTAAATGCCTATATACACATCAAATATCCTAATGATATTTTATTGGGGACATCACCTCTACAATAGCACTTTTACTGTGCTATGCAACTATTTCATCAAAAAATACGCAAAAAAACTGCGGGTACTTGAGTGGTAGCATTTAAGGTAGAATATCAAGCGTTTGTCAAAAACAGTTTTTTAAATTCCATATGTGCAAAATTAACTCTTTTCACCACTCTATAAATACCCCCTTCCTAAACCTAAACACACGCACACACATACACATACACAAAATTTTGGTAAACAAACTCTATCAAAATCTTCTTTCAAAAAATCAAAAAACTGTGTGTGTTTTGATATAAAAACTTCTTTCATCATAGCTAAACAATAAAAGATTTTACTACAAATCTTGATTCTTCTTCAAAAACATATGGTAAAAAATTTCTTTGATCCTCTTGCCATCAAAAAACAAAAAACTTTCATATTCAAAAAATGGCAAGAGCTCAGAGTCTTATGTTTGCACCACTGTGGGTAAGAGATTTGGAAAATGTAAAATTTAAAACTGACAATGTTATAGGCAATTTTGAATACCCCAATGATGTCCCAACCTACAAGGGAATCATGAAGTTTTTGTTTAACTGCCCACTGAAAAAGGCCTTTGTAAATTCACCCTACATACTGTACCAAACTACCTCAGGGAGTTTTGAGAAACTGCAGTGGCCTTTGACCCAACACCCTCCACTGATGAGAACAGACCAAGACCCCTCAGGGAGTTTCTCATCAAATTTTCAGTCTTAAATGGGGAGAAACAACTAACTTTGGACTTTAAAACTTTTTGCTCTTCAACAGGACTAGACTATAATAATGGCAAATATGTTGAACACCCTGACCCATCTGTTATTAAAGCTGAGTAAGCAAAACTTGCTTTTAAACCAGAGTTACTGGACAAGACCCCTGTCACCAAAAACTCATTTCTCGGCACGAACCACTCATCCACTGAACATATCAATTCTATTTAGTTGATTATGGCTTATTGTTTGATGACAGGGACCACTGTTGACATTGGAGAGATCATTTACAGTGATCTTGTAACCAAGCTCCAGAGCAAAACTAGGGTGAAATACGTTTCATACCCTAGATTTATCTCTTGTGCTTTACAAGAGTTACTGGGTTGCAATTACCTCAGGACTATAACTTTGGTGCTTTACCTGCCATCCTAAGTGCCTCAAATTTAACAAGGAACCCATCCTTAGTCACTAATATTAAATTGACGACCCATATGGTTGCTGTAAATAACTAGAGGGATTTAGTGTCTCCAAACCCTGCTCCTAAAAAGAAAAAAGGGAAGACTCAAACTGGAACTAAAACCAACCCAATTCCAAAGGCCCTGAGGCTTTTGGAACATAGGCCAAAAGGCCAAAAAGACCCCTGACTGATAAGAGAACCTTGGGTGACCAAAGAACAATACCCCCAGTGATAACAAAGGACACTGATACATCATAGTGAGTGACTTTGGTCCCAACTACCACTCCTCAAGATCCAGAGAGAAACAAATAACCCGCTGGTAGGGGAGCGCCTTCCACTCAACCTAATGAGGACATTCGCAAATCATCGATTTGTCTGAGGGCACAAAAACTTACCCCAAAGGCTCAGGCGGAAACAAAAAACCCACTGATAGGGATCTCACTTCCACAGTCCCTAAGGATAGCACTGGGAAACTCCCACCAGTGCTTGAAGGGGCAATGAGGGACAAAGACTCAGAGGGAACTATACCCCTCGCTGATATGGAACTCACCACCAATCCTGACCCTTAAGAGGACACTGGGAAACACCCATCAGTGTCTGAAGGGTCCTTGGGGGAAAAAGACTAAGAGGGACAAAAACCACACGGAACCCATAACCCCCACTGGTTTTATAACAGTGGCAGATGTTCAGGCTTTTCTCATGTCAAACGAAGAGCTGGAAATTGAAAGTGATGAGGAAGAACTTGCTGCTGGTGATGATGTGGACACTGATGTTCAACCCACTGAACAAGAACATCAGCCTGATCCAAAAGAGGCTGAAGAGTCACCCTTATAGCCTAAAGATGACTCTTCAGACTCTGCAGCATCTTCATGCCATGAATATCTAAAGAAGTATGTCAAAAATCTTCCTCTCACTGAAAGACAACTTGTCAAGTTCCTGAAGAAGGCTATTCAGAGTTTGTATGATGGTGTTACTAATGAACTGTGCGATCAGCATGTGGAGGCTATTGCTAGTTATGCTGATCTCAAAGCTGCTGTTATTGAGAACTTTGAAGATAATGGTGAACACAGGGAACATATGTACCATTCTCTCCACACCCTAGATGAGCACCTGAAAAAGTTCCTCAAAGATTTTCATATTGCTCACACAAAACTTGGCGCAATCAAAGAAACAGTTAAAGAAGACCATGTCCTGAATAAAAAGGTTCTTGAGGCTACTGACACGTATGTCAAGAACTTATAAAGCCTCTATAAACTCATCACAATGCTCAATAACTCCAATTTTAGGGTCTAAGTTCATCAGTAGGGGCGATCCAGTCCTCTCTCAGTTCGTTGGATAAAAATGTGGCATATCTGGCTAAGTCTTTAAATTCTATGGCCTGGAATCTTGGGCCTAGAATGACAGCACTGGAGACCTCTCAAGCCAATATTGAGGATAAGTTCACTTGTCTTCAAAAAGAGACTTCAGATATCAAGTCTATGGTATCTGAAATCTACCAAGCATTCAAGGTTCAATCTGCTCCCTCAACTTCAGTGCCCGAGCCAACTCTTGCTCTCACTGAGTTCCAAGCAACAGTTGAGGGGAGAAAGTCACTGAAGAACCAACTCCTTCGCAAAGGCGTTCTGACAATGCCTGAGACTGAGTAACAAACTCTGGTACCTGCTTCCAAGACTGTCAGACCAAACCCTGATGAAACTATCAGGATCCCATTTGAAATTAATGGCAAAGTATACTATCTGACTTCGGAACAAATGAGTGCTTATCTTAAAAAGGAGGAACTAGCAAAGAAAGTGGCTGAAGAGGAAAAGATGAGTAAGGCTGCCCGGGTCTAAGTCATTCATGAAGAAGTTGAAAAGCTAGGTATTGATCCTAAGACACTGGCAGGTGGTCAAGCAGGCAAAAACTTCAAAAAAGCTCAGGACGCTGAACTGCTTACCCTTAGGAAGAAGAAGGAAGAAAGAGAGAAGAGGATGGCTGAGATAAGACAGAAAAGAATTGATCCTTACAATTGGTAATGATAAACAGAAAGAGGCTTGAACCTATCAGTGATATATGAATTCATCCCAACACCAAACCTGGAGCCCTGAGTATCTACAAAACTCCTGACAAAAGAACATGTTAATACAAATAAACCGTAAAAACATTTATTCATTTTTAACGATCTCGTTATGTTTTGTTGATAACAAATATAGAGTTATCATAGGTAAAATTGTAAGAATACATGTTGTTTTGCAAAGTATATACATTTGATCATTTACATAAAATATTGTAATAAATTAATTGTTGTAATAGATTATGTAATAGGATGAGTAATATCTGAGACCCATGATCCATACCCATGGAGCTAATCAATAACCCAATGACCCATTGCATGACATCATGCATGAAATTATGTTGGGTATTATCCATGACCTATGACCCAATGTCCATGACCCATGACCTAAGACCCATGACCCATTGTCTAGATATACATTGTATCTTGTTGGGTACCCATGACCCAAAGTCTATGACCCATGGCTCATACCCATAACCTATAACCCAGTTTTCAACCCAAAATTCGGATTGTTCTGACCCAGACTGCCGGATCCCTGGTTTTGCACTGGCTTGAGGGATCCGCCAGAACCGTGGGACAGAAGGCTTTTATGCCTATAAATAGTGAGTCATTTCTTTATTGTAACTCACCCTTTTTCTTACAACCCTCTCATATATTATCTCACTCTCCTAACCTCTAATCATTTGATCATTCTAGTAGTTCTTCTATCTTTTGTTGTGATTCTCATATAGGTTCTTCACAAAGTCGAGATCACGTTATACTACAAGTCATCCAAGCAAAGGGTCCTTGATTGATTTGTCCATCAACAAGATTTCTGTAGCAAGATCTTGTAACTCATATTTCACATAGTTGTTGTATAATAGTTGTGTAAAGGTTAGTCCTACCTCGTGGAAGAACTCGGTATTTAGCTTTGTACCGAAAAAAGTGTAAGCGACGTTGTGATGCTTTTCCGCCAAGTTGAAGGAGCTTATTGACATAGTGCTTGAACTCTCGAGTGGGGTACTCGGGGAGTGGAGTATGGCAAGGAAGTTGTCCTTTTAGCCGAACCACTATAAATCACTTGTGACGCTACTTTCTATCCTTTTACCTTACTTTGTTTCATTATTTACTTTAATTATTGTTTCATACTATCTATCCAGCCATACGAATTCACATAAGATCGAATCTAAATTTTTGAAACTTAAATTTAAATAGTTAAAACAATTCAACCCCCTTTCTAGTTTTCCACAATTGGTATCAGAGCAAGGTTAAAAAAAGTTCTAAAGTAAATTGTATTTTAAAAACTTTTCGATCACAATGAGTTTTGAAAATTATAAAGAAGAGCAATCTACGCAATGACCTCCACTACTTGAAACTAATGGTTTATTTATTGGAAAAATAGATTTGAAACTTATGTGAAATCAAAATATATTGATCTTTGGTATATTATTGTTGAAGGTGATTTTCAAGCAACTACAAAAGATGATAAAACCAGAAATGAAGAAAACATTTCTCATGATCATCTCACCGACGACCAAAAGAAAAAGCTTTCGAAACATATTGAGACAAAAATGGTTTTATACAATGCCTTACCTAAAAAGGAATTTGAAATAATTTCTATGCATAAAACCGCTAAATAAATTTGGAATTCTTTTGGTTGTAACACACCAAGAAAATCAACAAGTTAAAAAGAACAAAATTGATTTATTTGTTCAAAAATATGAAAACTTTTCAATATTGGATGAGGATAGTATTGATAATTCTTTTATGTTGATTTGATGTACTCTAACCAAACTAACTTAAATAGCTTGTTAAGGGTTTAATAACCTCGGATAAATCCTAAGTTATTAACAATGAAACACTGAGCAAACTCTATTAAGTATGCGGAATTTACTTAACAAAGCTAAGAAGAATTAACTTTAACTTTCAATGATTTTATTAATAACACTGAATCTGCTTGTTATACAGATTCTAAAACAACTCTAAAATACTAATATCGAACTTCTCTAAAACTCTAATAATGATCGTACTTTAGGATTCTAAAAACACATATATCTCTAATGCCAATCTAGGGGTCCTTTTATAAGCTTAAGGATAACCCTAGTCAGTTTACAATTTGTATCCTTGTACGACAAGTAATCTAAACAAAGAATATTCTAGAATAAATATAGCTTTCCATAAACAAATATAGCAGTTCTTTAGCTTTGCAGTACTTTGACTTCAGCAGTACTTTGACTTTTTACTTAGCAATACTTTGACTCTTCAGTACTTTGACTTCGTCAGTACTTTGTCAATCTTCAGCACTTTCATATCCCAACAATCCTCCCCTAACTTGAATTCTACTTTCTTGATTTCATGTTCCTTTGTAAACTTATCTTTAACTTCTGTTAGCCTCTTAGAAAGATTGTGTCTTTGTCTTTGGATTATATCTTTGTATTCTCTATGCTTATATCATCATTATCAAAGTATTCTCTAGAAATTATTCTTTACATCATCTTTTCAGCAACATTCAGTAAGCTCCATCTTTTCAGCAACTCAGCCACATATGACAATGTGTACATTAATTCAGTTTAAGTTTCAGTCTATTCTCATCACTTCCAGGTGTGTAAACTTCTGTGAGAGGTGAATCATTGAAAATTTAATGGATTTAGATGTCTCTTTACCAAAGCCATTAACTCTGGAGTAGCCAAATGTTTTGATGTGTAAGATCATGGTACATTGATAACCATATGATTTTTAGCAAATCATCACCTATCAACAGATTTGATTTGTCTTTACCAAAAGCCTGCACTTTTGGACTAGTTAGTTCTTTCAATCATGGTGAACTAATTACCAAATAATAGTTTTTCCACAGCCTTTACCACAAGCCATTTTCTTGTGGGCTAGCCAACTCTTCACATTACTGATAAGGTGAGTTGATTACCATACAACTTATTAGCAAGTTTGTTAATACAAATAAGCCGTAAAAACGTTTATTTATATTTTACGATCTTCTAATGTTTTGTCGATAACAAATGTAAAATCATATTAACAAAACAAATAAAATACGTAAATGGTTTGAACTAATAGTTTCTAATATATTCACATTTTCACATAAAACACTAAAACAAGTATAAGTGTTTTTATGATTTAGATACATATGTACAACAACTAGTGTTTACATATTGGGTTAAACATATACTTAAACTAAGTATACTAAAATGGGTAAAAACTAAGTATATGCTAAAATGGGTAAATACAAGTATATACTAAATGGGTAAATACTAGCAAATGGTTTTGACCCATAACCCATGGTTTTATATATACCACTTAACCAAGTTCATTGTATCCTTAAGATACATTGTATCTAGAAAGAAAACCATGGATCAACCCATAACCCATGACCCATGACCCATAACCAAAAATACCCATGGGCAAAGAGGAGCGGACCACGGATCCCTAGCTTTGTGCTAGCCGGATCCCTTGAGGTAGGGATCTGTGGGATCCGGGGAACAGTAGAGGTTTTTCCTCTATAAATAGTGAGCCATTTCTTTATTGTTTCTCACCCCCTTTCAATATATTTTCACCCCTGAGTTAAATCTCACTAACCTTAGATCCAAGAGATCTATGTTTGTAGTTTTGTTTTTGTGTGATCTTTTAGGTTCCTCTTAAAGGCAAGATCACCACCTTTGAAGTCGAGCAAGCTCAAGTCCATGAGTTGCCATGCTTCCTCATCATCAAGGCCACTGAAGTCTTCTTGTTGATGATTCCTTTCTTTCTTCAAATAAGTGTAGTGTTGAAGACATTAGTGAAAGATGTCTTAAGAGTCAAGACGAAGATATTAGCGAAGGGTATCTATCGTCTATAGGATAAAGCACTTGTGGTAGGTGCTTGGAAGTCAAGACTAAGAAGCATTAGTGAAAGGTGCTTAGAAGTCAAGACAAAGAAGCATTAGTGAAAGGTGCTTAGAAGTGAAGACACAAGACATTAGTGAAAGGTGTCTTGTAGATCTAGTCAAAGGAATTAGTGAAAGGTGCCTTACATGTACATTCGATATGGTGTGTTTCGATGTACAAGATAGACTAGTATTAGATCCAAGGATATTGATATCCTTGATGATGTTGTAAAGGAGTAGATCTCCTTTAGGATTAGTCGTTGGTGTAGTGTGGTAGTAGTTCCTCCATTGCAATGGAACTAGGTGCTTAGCCTAGTACCTAATAAAGGGTAGGCGACGTTGTGAAGGTGTAGTTCACCTAAGGTGTGAAAGAACTAGGTACTTAGCCTAGTACCTTATAAAGGGTAGATGACGTTGTGTAGGTGTGGTTCACCTTGGAGTGAAAGAACCCGGTGGTTAGCCTAGTACCGGAAAAAGAGTAGGCGACGTTGTGAAGGCTTCTCCGCCATAAGGAGATTGGTGTAGTGATTACAAACTCTCGAGTAGGTGACTCGGGGAGTGGAGTAGGGCAAGGAAGGTGACCTTGTAGCCGAACCACTATAAATACTTGCGTTGTGGTTTTGTGCTTCTTACTCTTATCTTTTCATTACTTACCTTTATATGCTTGTTTATCAACATCCAACACATACATCCAAATAGATTGACATAAGTCGATCCAAATAGATTCAAATGAAGTTTTAATTGGTAAAACTATTCAAACCCCCCTTCTAGTTTTCCACAATTGGCATCAGAGCTTCGTTACCAAGGTTCTTGAAGTATATTGTACTTTAAAAACTTGATACGATCCATGGTTAATTGAAAACTACAAAGAAAGTTTTTTTTAAGCAAACACCATGTATTTCAAAACTATATGTTTGGATGTTGAGTTGATAACAACATTTTTTTAAATGCACTAATCTTCTTTGTCATGTTGATTAGTCAAAGCTCATACCCACCAAGCTTTAGGAGTCGCTTGGTAACAAGAATACCTTTCTTAAGAAGGTATCTTAAACGCAAAGGAGCAGGAATTGTCTAAGTGACATTTGTTGTGTCATTTGTATAGACATTCCTAAGTGTGCTAGAGGTATGACTTTCTTTTTACTTTGCTTGATAATTAAGTATACCTTTTTAGGTATTTATATGATTATCTTTTGTGAAAATTACATGGTTTACATGAAGCTTCGTTAGGAAGCCTTTTTCTCACATACGTGCTATATTTCTAGTCTATAGTCATAGTATATTAAACTTATGTTTTATTTCTTTTTAATCCAATAATTAAACATAACACGAATTTCAAAAATTCCTCCTTCCCTATAAAAACTCCCACAGTCGACCTATCTATCAAATCCTCACCTTTTTCAAATCATCCAATTTCAAAAATTTCCTCTCACTTAAAAAAAACTTCATCTTCCTCCTCATTTCATCTCAACCGAAACCAAGAAGATCCATCATCAACATGGTTTACATCGCACTCGTGCTCATCGCCATAACACTCATCGCACTTGTGTTCCCTATGATGAAGTTCACATACGGAGACATTTACTTTGTGTTGTTAATCAATATTGGGGTCATATACCCAATCCTTTGTATCATCCTTAGCATTGAAATGCAATATTATTAATGATCTAGATTATCTAGGTTGTTTTTGTTATAGTATGTTTATCATTTCTTTTTGATTTATATGTTTTATTTTTTTCGTGATACATTAGAAGTCATGTATGCATGCTAAAGGAAAATGTAGGACAAAACATATTTTCGTGGTATAAAAACTATAAAATCTATGTCTTTATAAAATCTGTTTCTGTTACTACAGATCCACGGATCCCGGAAATTATACTAGCCGGATCCATTTTGAAAAGGAACCGTGGGATCCGTCCTACTGGAAAACAGCTTTTCATGCAAATCAAAAACCTCTTTTCTTCTAAGAGTAATACTCTACATGTATGTCAAAACCATAAGTAAGTTAAGTGTATTTCTTGTTAGAAACCATTGTTAATAAAAATCTAGTAAAAACATTAGATTATCATAAGTTGACCACAAACACCTCCTTTTATTAACTTGTCATTTCTATAGGTTCAACTATGACGCATGCATATGAGTTTGATTTTTCACTCACTAGCGTCTACACTCCGAACATCTCTCTCGAACCCAACACGCCTGGCAATCATGTCCGTGGGTTCAATAATCTCGAAAACCGTCACTTCCATGAAGGATTTGATTGGGTCCAGACAGTCAGGTTTTATCACACAAGCTAACCACTTGTGAATGGTCAACCGTAATAAAAGTCCGAACAGTCTGAAACCAATGCAATTAAGATCTGGAGAGTTTAGTGTTTCCCCGGGTCGTTAAGTCCCAACGAGGTGTGAACACTGTAGTAAGACGAATCTGTGATCGAGTGATATTGAATGGGAAAGGGGTTTTGAAGATTTGGAATATTTATACCTAAAGAAAAAGTTTGTAAATTACAGGGGCTTAAATGCAAATTAAAGAAAAGTAAAAAGTTAAAATATATTAAATAAACGCTATCACTATTTTTAAAATCGATTAACGTTTAAAATCTAAAACTTATGTTTAAATTAAAAACTACGTAAACGTACTAAATAAATCGTGAAAATAAAGAAGTAAAATACCTACGGATATAGAAAATACATTTTTACAATCCTAATAAATAAAGAAAATTATTGGAAAAATAAAATTATTTTTATGACTATTTATTTAATTATTATTAATTAAAAACTATTTTTAACTATTTAATAATACCCTAAAATATAAGAAAATATGAAATAAAGCTAGAAAAGTGAAATTATGACTTAGAAAAATATAAAATATTATAAAACTTATTTTAAAACTGAAAATATATTTATTACACTTTTTATCTATTTATTATGAATTTAATACTATTTAAAACTAATTAAAATGTTAGAAAATACTATTTAAACTAAAAAAATTATGGAAAAATATTTTTTTTGCTTTTTATAATTATCTTAATCTAGGAAAATTGAAAACATATTTTTTTAAACTTTTTCTGATTTATTTGTAAGAAAAGCTAATTAAAAAGTCTTAAAAACTGATTTAAAATAAGAAAAATAGCAAACAGTGATAAAAAAATATGAAAAATTTAGGAAAAGTCTAAAATAATATTCTAATTCTATGAAAAATATAAAAACATATAATAGTGTGCACGATTATGAAGCTGAAGTGAAACTGCTTAAGTAATAAGCACCTAAATAAAGCTATAAGCTACAAGAATAAGCCAAATGATCAAATAAGCTGAATTATTGTAAAATAAGTCTAACTTAACTAATTAACAGTACTCTAGATTACTAAATAAGCTTAAACTAGATTTGAGCTTATGGGATTAATAATGCAAAACAGTTTATAAGGGGCTACTTTAAGCTAATGAATAAGCTATCCTAATAAGCTAAATGGGAAAATAGAAGTTGGGACCTAGAGATCACCTAGCAGACTACACATGGACCAATTTTCAGCTCCTCACAAGCTTAAATTAAGCTTGTGCAAAGCCTACAAAAGTTGCCGTAAACACACTCAGGTGCTGAGTGTGAGACAAAGCAAAAGCAGCTTATAGAAAAGCTGATTTAGAGCTTATAGATATTTACTAAAATTTCACAAAAATCATATTTAAGATCTTGACCAACTGAACTAGGACATATCCCATTTTCATTAATTTTGGTTCAGAAACAAAACCATGAAAATTCCATAAAGATTAGCAAAAACTGGATTTTTCACTTTTGACTTTTTATTATATTTTGCAAAGTTGACTAAATTGAATTTTGATCATGCAAATCAGATTGTAAATGTTGTTTAAAGATGAAATATGACCTAAAGAAGCTATCTATGATGCTTTTATATCTAAAATGCAAGATCTGACTTACTAAATCAAACTGAAATGAATGTAAGGACTGATTAACTATGAAATTGACTTTTTAGCTATTATAGATTCAATCTAATCACTGGAATGGCTAAGGTAAACTTAACTGAGACTAAAACAAATGATTTCAACCTATGCTTTATCCTTAAGCTCAGATTACTCACTATAACCAAACACCTATTTAGAAACTGAAATCAATACTTAACACCCTAAAACACGATCGATCCTTAATTATACTCTAACTAGATTCAAATTATATCTCTACTACTAAATGAACTGATCTAAGTTAACAAATACCACAGATTTAAAAACAAGCACATTATGCAAACTATATTAGTTATGAAAATAAAATAAGTACTCACAAGTGATCCAGCTATTGAGAAGCTTAAAACATAACCCAATCTACCACTATACTAATCAAAACCAACCCACTCCAGCATCAAGATCAACCCAAATCCATTTCTGAACCAAAGAGTGATCACAGTTGACTTTCTTTGACTTTTTTGGTTTTTTATAAATTAAAACACTAGAGTCTAATACAAGTTCATGAAAAGCTATAATAAGCTTATCTGGGCTTGTTTGAAGGGTAAAAGAGCTTTTGTGACTTCTAATTAGTGTAAATGATTTAATACAAATTACTAAGAAACATAAAAACTTGAAATCTTATTAACTTGGAATAATTACAATACAAAAGTGATTTTTAACTTGAAATAAACTTAGCATTACACTGAGAACTGGAATTTAAACTAAAACAGATATGAAAGTAAATTTTACACTATGAAATGGTCTAAAAACATGCGACCCCCTCTCTCTCAGTCTTCTTTCTTCTTTATATTGATTTCTTTTAGTTCCTTGTCGATCTCTGATTATTTCCCACCTCATTTCATCAATTGGATCTTTCAAATTCATCCAAACCACACATTTGGCATTTTGGCGGGAAAAGTCATAGTAGCAGGTTTATTGCATTTAATGCTTCTTGGTGTTTGTGGAGGTGTTAGGGGGTTGTTAAACAGCTGTTAGGGTTGAGGTGGAAAGGTGAAAACAGGCAAGGTGGAAGAAACCATGGTGGTTTCTAGTTTGCAGGTGAGAGTGAGAGGGATGAACAGTGGCGAGCAGTTTTATAATTTTAAACCGTGGGTTGGGTTTTATATTGGGCTTGGTATTGGGTTGGATTTGGATAAATAACATAAAGGGTCCGGTTTGGTATAAGTTAGCACAAGGACCATTCATGTAATTTTTTATTTATGAGGACTGAAATTGCAACTTTCCAAAGTTATCACAAGGGCTTAAATTGTAACATGTGAATAGTACAAGGGCCAATATTTGATAAAATCCCATTTTTTTATAATTCCAAGGACCAAAACTGCCACATTTATAACTCTAGGGACCAAACTTGTAATTTTCTCAAAACTTATCATAAGAACCAATTTTGCCATTTATGAATAGTACAAGGGTGTAGTTTGAATAATTTCCATTTTAAACACCAGGGGTGATTTTGACATTTTTGTAAAGTGAGGACCAAAGTTGTAAATTGTGATTTTTAAATTTTGAAGGGTTTGTTTTGACAACTTTTGAATCCCATGGACCTTAAATGATATTTTGCTTAATTTTGATTTTCAGGACTATTTTGACAACTTTTGAAACTTGGGGACTAAACGCCAAATATGCAAACTTAATACGTTTTCATCCCGATTTGGTACTTTTGCATTTGAAACACATAAAACACTTATTTGTGATATTTTCATCATTTTGATGCATTTCTGAGTGTTTTTAGATGTTTTTGCAGTTTAAATGGTACAAAAATGATGAGTATTTAGACATTCATCAATCCCCCACACTAAGATATAGCTAGTCCCTAGCAATCTTTTGAGAAAACTTAATGGATTTCATCTCTTTACCAAAAGCCATTACTTCTGGAGTAGCCAATTGTTTCAGTTCAAGTAAGTACCTTGGTACAATGATAACCAAATGATTTTGAGCAAACCACCAGCTTTCAACGGTTTTGATTTGTCTTTACCAGAAGCCGTTTGCTTCTGGACTAGCCAACTCTTAGATAAGATATCTTTGGTGAGCTGATTACCAATTATGGTGAGCTGATTACCATAAACTTGCGGGCTAGCCAACTTTTCACTAATTAAAGATATGGTGAGTTGAACACCATACAATTTTGGGCAAATTGTAAACCATAAACGGATTTGAGATATCTTTACCAAGAGCCGTTTGCTCCTGGATTAGTCAATCCTTATGTGGGTTAGACATGGTGGACTGATTACCATTTGTTGTGTTTAGTACATAGTACTTCCACTAAAATTTTTTTAAAATTTGGCCATTTTGGGGGAAAAAGGGACTAAAAGGGTACATTTATGATCAAATTCGCCAGTAATTTCCACACTTAGAAATGAATATTGTCCTCAATATTCAAAGTCCCTAGCTTATTATGCCAATCCTTGAACGTAAAAGGATAACATTACTAGCCAAGTGTGGAAACACAACAATTATTCTCTTTTTTTTAATATTTACAATTTTCATTCATTTTTTTTTGATGAAAACGTATATACAAATGGGGGGCAACTCCCCCCCCCCCACTAGGGTGGTACACACGGGTGAAAACCCATGTTTAGCTACTGTTTTTGATTACCGAGTCGCTAGCTTGACTCGACCACGAATTAATTTGTTCATGGGGAAGTAAGTGGAAGAGACAATCTCCATCGGACTTTCATTCAAGATGTTTGTATAAACATTGAAGTACGCGAAAGTTCCACACCGATGAAGATATAGATAGAACCGGCTCAAAATGATAAATGAAAATGCCGGGATCAAAAATAGTGTCCTCATTCCCGAAGGAGTGAAGAACAGGAGAAGCCACACCATCTGTGAAAAATGGAATAAAGATATGCATCACAATGCAATCCCATTCTTCATTAGTGAGGAGCAAATCACCATTTGTTAGATTTTTAAGCTTAGACTTGAAGCTTGTATGGTGATTGTCAACAGGAATTTCAGGGAGGGAGAACTGAAACGGTTCTTCAATTAACGATTTTCCAGAGGAAAAAGGATGTCTCACTCCGAATCAAAGTAAGTATTGTCAATCCCTGTTGGAATTGACTCATCACTAAGAAAAGCATCGACCTCCTTCCAAAAGTTGTCATCTTCCTCATCCGGAGTGATAGAGAATGGAAGGGTCGAAATGGGACAAGAAATGAGTGAATGATCATTATATAGGAGACTTTCAATTTCTCCAAGATCGGCTTCGAAATCAAAGAGATCATCGTCACTTTCTGATGAAAGTGGACTAATGTGAGTGAGTTCATCGGTGAACTCCTCAAGAAGGATCGACTGTGGAGTGATGCCTCAACCTACTCAATGTCTCCATAAGATTTACAATCATCGCTAAAATCGGAGAAAGTTTCAAAATGATCTTTTGAACACTCAAGAGGGAAAGGGATATCACACATATGGTCAAAAGTTCCCTGTGACTCTCTCGGGATTTGGACAAGGTCCTCAACACTAGACTTTATGAATTAAATCCGATTCCTTTTTTAGGAACAGTGTCAAGATGCTCATCCCCATGTTCAGAGAGGTGAGTGAATAATATCGGGTGTGATAACAACGCTTGAGGGAGTTGAGAAGGACTAGCATACATATGTTTTATACTTTCCATTTGTTCTTCTAGTAATTCCATCATAGTCTTTTCTCCCTGATTTTTCATGGAAGGAATTTCAAGTGATGAACTTGATGAATCTTTATAGAATTGAAGGATATCAAGGTTATCCTCATCATCATTTGTCATGGGAATAAAACGAAATTGAGAGCTAGATCCAGGTGCTTTTCTTTTTGCAATTGATTCCCTAATAGATTTTTCAAAGGCAATTTGGGAATCTAATTTAGCGTTCTTCGGCTCTTGAACAACAAAACTTCCATGGAATTTTTATTTGGATTATCTTGGGATTCCTTCAAATCTTTCACTAAATCCAAAAGATCAAGGAGAAGATTTTGAGGAAGTGGATCAGCTGAGGTGGTGCACGATTCATTTGATCTTGGAGGTTGGTCTTGAAATATATAGTCGTAATTGTTGCAAGGAAATGGGTTCCCTTTTTGACAATCCGAGCTAGAATGAGGACCTCCACAATACTCACAACAAGAAAAACTGATGTGGCTACATAGAGTCATATGTGTTGTAGTCATAATTGTTATCGAACTTTTACCGCCATAGACAAGCGTGTTTCCGATTGACAATCGAACTGGAGTGTGAACCACCACATACGGTACTCACAATGAAATCGCTGAGTCTCAAGGTGTGGTGATGGAATAAATCGGTTGTGTTATGGTAGGAATAGGGATCCCGGTTATAGACGAACCCGTTTCACGATTCCACCATGCTACAATGGGGGGCAATTGCCACCATTATAAGGACCACCACACCATTGACAACCAAGAGGGTGATAATAAGATATAGAAAGAATCAAAGGTTTACAGAGGGTTGGGATGAAGAATCAAAGATGTGAGAGGGTAAAGATGGATATTTTTGGATTTTTGGATAAACATTTTTTTTAAATATAAGAAAGAAAATCTTTTTGGGTTTTTTGTGTTTGTTGAAAAATTGAATAAAAACTGTTTTTGGTAATCGATCCGTCAAACGAATTAACTTCACGATAATTTTGGTTTTATATGAAAACAAGGAAATATGGACAAAGATGGTAAATATACAATGGGTGTATATTCAACAATCAATGATTCTTCAAATTGTAGAGCGCAACACCTTTCTCCCCGGCGGGCCTTAAAATTTGATTGGGTCCAGAACATAGGTTTTATCACACAAGCTAACCACTTGTGAATGGTCAACCGTAAAAAAGTCCCAACATCCGAAACCAATGCAATTAAGATCTGGAGAGTTTAGTGTTTCCCCGGGTCGTTAAGTCCCAACGAGGTGTGAACACTGTAGTAAGACGAATCTGTGATCGAGTGATATTGAATGGGAAAGGGGTTTTGAAGATTTGGAATATTTATACCTAAAGAAAAAGTTTGTAAATTACAGGGGCTTAAATGCAAATTAAAGAAAAGTAAAAAGTTAAAATATATTAAATAAACGCTATCACTATTTTTAAAATCGATTAACGTTTAAAATCTAAAACTTACGTTTAAATTAAAAACTACGTAAACGTACTAAATAAATAGTGAAAATAAAGAAGTAAAATACCTACGGATATAGAAAATACATTTTTACAATCCTAATAAATAGAGAAAATTATTGGAAAAATAAAATTATTTTTATGACTATTTATTTAATTATTATTAATTAAAAACTATTTTTAACTATTTAATAATACCCTAAAATATAAGAAAATATGAAATAAAGCTAGAAAAGTGAAATTATGACTTAAAAAAATCTAAAATATTATAAAACTTATTTTAAAACTGAAAATATATTTATTACACTTTTTATCTATTTATTATGAATTTAATACTATTTAAAACTAATTAAAATGCTAGAAAATACTATTTAAACTAAGAAAATTATGGAAAAAAATTTTTTTTTTTGCTTTTTATAATTATCTTAATCTAGGAAAATTGAAAACATATTTTTTTAAACTTTTTCTGATTTATTTGTAATAAAAGCTAATTAAAAAGTCTTAAAAACTGATTTAAAATAAGAAAAATAGCAAACAGTGATAAAAAAATATGAAAAATTCAGGAAAAGTCTAAAATAATATTCTAATTCTATGAAAAATATAAAAACATATACTAGTGTGCACGATTATGAAGCTGAAGTGAAACTGCTTAAGTAATAAGCACCTAAATAAAGCTATAAGCTACAGGAATAAGCCAAATGATCAAATAAGCTGAATTATTGTAAAATAAGTCTAACTTAACTAATTAACAGTACTCTAGATTACTAAATAAGCTTAAACTAGATTTGAGCTTATGGGATTAATAATGCAAAACAGTTTATAAGGGGCTACTTTAAGCTAATGAATAAGCTATCCTAATAAGCTAAATGGGAAAGCGAAGTTGGGACCTAGAGATCACCTAGCGGATCACACATGGACCAATTTTCAGCTCCTCCCAAGCTTAAATTAAGCTTGTGCAAAGCCTACAAGTTGCCTGAAACACACTCGCAGTGTCTGAGTGTGAGACAGAGCACAAAAGCACTTATAGAAAAGATTTAGAGCTTATAGATAGTTACTAAAATTTCACAAAAATCATATTTAAGATCTTGACCAACTGAACTAGGACATATCCCATTTTCATTAATTTTGGTTCAGAAACAAAACCATGAAAATTCCATAAAGATTAGCAAAAACTGGATTTTTCACTTTTGACTTTTTATTATATTTTGCAAAGTTGACTAAATTGAATTTTGATCATGCAAATCAGATTGTAAATGTTGTTTAAAGATGAAATATGACCTAAAGAAGCTATCTATGATGCTTCTATATCTAAAATGCAAGATCTGACTTACTAAATCAAACTGAAATGAATGTAAGGACTGATTAACTATGAAATTGACTTTTTAGCTATTATAGATGCAATCTAATCACTGGAATGGCTAAGGTAAACTTAACTGAGACTAAAACAAATGATTTCAACCTATGCTTTATCCTTAAGCTCAGATTACTCACTATAACCAAACACCTATTTAGAAACTGAAATCAATACTTAACACCCTAAAACACTGATCTGATCCTTAATTATACTCTAACTAGATTCAAATTATATCTCTACTACTAAATGAACTGATCTAAGTTAACAAATACCACAGATTTAAAAACAAGCACATTATGCAAACTATATTAATTATGAAAATAAAATAAGTACTCACAAGTGATCCAACTATTGAGAAGCTTAAAACATAACCCAATCTACCACTATACTAATCAAAACCAACCCACTCCAGCATCAAGATCAACCCAAATCCATTTCTGAACCAAAGAGTGATCACAGTTGACTTTCTTTGACTTTTTTGGTTTTTTATAAATTAAAACACTAGAGTCTAATACAAGTTCATGAAAAGCTATAATAAGCTTATCTGGGCTTGTTTGAAGGGTAAAAGAGCTTTTGTGACTTCTAATTAGTGTAAATGATTTAATACAAATTACTAAGAAACATAAAAACTTGAAATCTTATTAACTTGGAATAATTACAATACAAAAGTGATTTTTAACTTGAAATAAACTTAGCATTACACTGAGAACTGGAATTTAAACTAAAACAGATATGAAAGTAAATTTTACACTATGAAATGGTCTAAAAACATGCGACCCCCTCTCTCTCAGTCTTCTTTCTTCTTTATATTGATTTCTTTTAGTTCCTTGTCGACCTCTGATTATTTCCCACCTCATTTCATCAATTGGATCTTTCAAATTCATCCAAACCACACATTTGGCATTTTGGCGGGAAAAGTCATAGTGTTAGTTTATTGCATTTAATGCTTCTTGGTGTTTGTGGAGGTGTTAGGGGTTGTTAAAATTGCTATTGGGTGAGGTGGAAAGGTGAAAACAGTAGTGGAAGAAACCATGGTGGTTTCTAGTTTGCAGTGAGAGTGAGAGTGAGAGGGATGAACATGGCGGCGGCAAGCTTTTATAATTTTAAACCGTGGGTTGGGTTTTATATTGGGCTTGGTATTGGGTTGGATTTGGATAAATAACATAAAGGGTCCGGTTTGGTATAAGTTAGCACAAGGACCATTCATGTAATTTTTTATTTATGAGGACTGAAATTGCAACTTTCCAAAGTTATCACAAGGGCTTAAATTGTAACATGTGAATAGTACAAGGGCCAATATTTGATAAAATCCCATTTTTTTATAATTCCAAGGACCAAAACTGCCACATTTATAACTCTAGGGACCAAACTTGTAATTTTCTCAAAACTTATCATAAGAACCAATTTTGCCATTTATGAATAGTACAAGGGTGTAGTTTGAATAATTTCCATTTTTAAACACCTGGGGTGATTTTGACATTTTTGTTAAAGTTGAGGGACCAAAGTTGTAAATTGTGATTTTTAAACTTTGAAGGGTTTGTTTTGACAACTTTTGAATCCCATGGACCTTAAATGATATTTTTGCTTAATTTTGATTTTCCAGGGACTATTTTTGACAACTTTTGAAACTTGGGGGACTAAAACTGCCAAATATGCAAACTTAATACGTTTTTCATCTGATTTTGGTACTTTTGCATTTGAAACACATAAAACACTTATTTGTGATATTTTCATCATTTTGATGCATTTCTGAGTGTTTTCAGATGTTTTTGCAGTTTAAATGGTACAAAAATGATGAGTATTTAGACACTTATCAAGGACGTATTGTTGACACTTCTCTATAATTCGAAGAAGGTATCAATACCTCCTTCCGAGCCATAGGACTAGAATGCCTTCTTGAAATCAACAAGAAGATATGTCCAAGGTTCATAATGGAATTCTTCCGTCAAGTCGAACTCGTTAAATGCGGCAGGATCGCTCTCTATCTCTTTGGTTTTATATCAAAAACCAAAGTTCACTCTAACCCTTGGGCATTTTGCTCACATCCTCCGGATTCCAAATTATGGACAATGTGCCTTCACCGAAGATTGGTCTCTTGATTCTCTCTTCAACTTTCGTGAAGAAAATAGTCCATATTGTTCACACATACCCTCTCCGAAGATTTAAATCGCATAATATGCAAACCTCGACCATATTACCTCGATCCAAACATTATCTTTACAAGGGATATCCGAGAAGAGTACAAGCCTCTTGCACTCATCCTACGTGAAAATGTTTGGAGTCTTAGGGAAATTTAGAAATCCTTCCCGCTTGTTGTGCTCACATGTTGTACTGTTTGCTAACACAAAACCCATACAATCTCGCCTACTTCAAGTTATGGCGAATTGCAAATCTTCAAGTCTCCAAGAATAAACTCATCCCTTATGGAATGTTCTTGACACGCCTCTATCATAATGTTATGCACTTCCATCCTCAATTTCAAATTCGTTATGCGTACTTGTGAACAAGATGATGGAACCGCTAAACATATCTCTCGTGAAGACTTTCTTCATTCTTGACTCCACCAACACTCATCAATCACTTAATGATCCTCCTAGCGAGAACACTCAAGGAAACTAATAGTATTTCAAAATAGGATCAAATCTCTTGTACTTGTGCTTTATCAATGTAATCCAATTTCTTTCATGAAATAAAACATTTGATACCTTAGTATTTAGAACTCTCTTTAGACTATCCTTGAGATATAATGCATTGTCAAGATCATTGCATACCTTTAGTAAAGGTCCTGCTGAGCGTGGCGGCGGATGGGGATCCCAAAGTTACACTAGACGGATCCCTACTCTTCTTGAGGAACCAGTGGGATCCGTCGAATAGTAGATGCAATTACAAGCATTGTATTTCAAAAACATTCTTAGAACACCTCACACTAAGCTAAACATAGTGTCTTAAGGCAAATTAAGTCCTTATCAAGATAGTTAATCTTTCCCATTCATACATAACTTACCGAGGTTACACTCTAAAAACGCTTGTAGATCTACCGTTTCGTTCTAATCCATTACTCTTCCGCTCTTAAACTCACACCTTATTTTCTACTTGATCCCTCACATCTAGTCTTAGAAATCTTTCAATTATGGCAAAATTGATCATAAATCATCCTCACCTCCAAATTGATCTAATTTGATCAAAATCTAGTTTTCTCAAAGTTTCTAGGATATTTTCCAAAACACTATCCTAAGACACAACCTGATCTCTAGGATCATCTAGCTTCAATTGACATTCTAAATCTTTAGTGTCATCCTTGTTCATCCATTGGTACTTTTGAAAGTTCCAAATCCTTCCACAAAAGACAATCATTAGCTACATCATTCATTACCTTCAAGTACTCAAGCATCCCTTTATTTAAAACACTTAGGAGGACTGTAACACTCAAGATGATATAGGTCTTAGATCTTAGAAACATTATTTCCAATCTTTCATAGCTGCTGAGAGACGGATCCCTAGGATTAGCCTAGACGGATCCTCGAGGAGAGAACCGTGGGATCCGTATGACAGTATAGATCAAATCTTGCTAAAGCAATCATTTCAACTCATCTTCCTAACTCAAACACTCCATCTCATCTTAAATGAGTTCCTAGATCGTACAACCTCAAGTTGACTCTTGTGCATGTCAATCATCACATTCCAATTAATCCTAGTGGCTTGAAGCTTAAATGCACTTGCCAAATCTCTTAGTTTATAAACCACCTTGTTAGGACCTCCATAGTCATCACTCACATCCTAACTTTCAGCTCTTGCAAACTCTTGAAATCATCTCATCATGAGGAAAACCCCAAGTAGTAACTTATCCACCAAAGAACCACCCATGAAAAGAGCTCGTGTTATACACGAAATTTCCTCAACAGAATCATCTCCGGTCAAGCCGACAAATGATAGAATCCTTCATCATCCAATCAAACCAATTTCTAAAAGGTTAGTACCCACAAAACTACCTTTGCCAAACACCACCATACCTCCTAGGCCAAACAATATCATCTCCACCAAACCATCACCATTGGTTCCTAGAGCTATTTCATTTACATCCCCACTATCATCACCACACCTCTACAATCTAGAGGACTTGCCTCCTAGGACGTCTCATCCGCTTCCACCGACAACATTCTCCTCATTAGGAGGATTAACGGTTCAAAATCAAGGTGTTGAGTCAACACTTGCTCCGGCTTCCTTCTCGGCGTTTTCATCATATAATCCCATTTGGATTATGACAAATCATCAAAGTCAACCACCCGACCATATGAAAGTTGACACTTCTCTACCACCACCATCATTCTTGGTTGAGTCTTTCTTAAATGCACCCCCACCAATCCCTCCATCGTTTGAAGCTCCACAAGCCGCTTCTCTTGATCCTTCGAATCAAGCCATTTCATTTCATCCACCATCACCACCTAGCCATGACAAAGATTGCTATCATTGTCAACATGTTGAAAGTTTGATACATGAAGTACGAGAAGACCAATGTTTCATGTTCTATCATCTCCTCGAACGTTTCGACGAGATTAAACCTAAACAAAACTTGAGCTAGAAGATTATAGTGGTGTCTTAGCTTCAAGCGTTAGGTGATCTAGAAATTCCTAGTCATGTATTGTCTATTTTCTTGTTTTTTGAGTCATGTATATCATAACTCTTGTTTATTAAATGGAATTACATGCTACTTGCTATATTTCTGAGTATGTGAGTATACTATATAATCCATATCTCCTTTCGGTATTGACATTTCTTGTTATACCAATCTTTTCTGACTTTATTCATCAGCCAGACGGATCCCTCAGATTTTCCTAGACGGATCCTTACTAGGAGGGAACCGTGGGATCCGTGAGACAGACAGCATTCTTTCTACTAACTTGAATTACATTTGCAGGAAATTGTGAATTATACTTGATTTCTAACCTTTGTTTTGTAGTTATTCAATTTACATATGAAGACTTTGACACCCTAAAGCTAGGGGGAGCTTTATGTCAAAGCAATACATTGCAAATTACTTGCAATACTAGGTTTACATTTTGTGACATCCCTTTGCAAAAATTGCAATCATCAAGAGGGAGCACATTCGTCTCGTAGACGATATCTTTTGCAAACTTATTTGCAAACAAACTAGATTAGTATTACTTTCTTGACACACTTACTTAGGGATGGACTCGTCAAGGGGGAGTAAAGACGAGATCCTTTCCCGTTATTTGCTCTCTATCTCTTTTTTCTTTCACATTTTTTTTCTTAAAAACAATGTGTTGCCTTCCTTCAAACACTTTTTGTTTCGACAAAAAGGGGGAAAAGAAAGTAAAAACTACAAATTCAAACTTTTACGAATTTTAGCTTTTCCTTAAAATAATTTTATGTTTTGTCATCAACAAAAAGGGGGAGATTTTTAATACAAATAAGCCGTAAAAACGTTTATTTATATTTTACGATCTTCTAATGTTTTGTCGATAACAAACGTAAAATCATATTAACGAAACAAATAAAATACGTAAATGGTTTGAACTAATAGTTTCTAACATATTCACATTTTCACATAAAACACTAAAACAAGTATAAGTGTTTTTATGATTTAGATACATATGTACAACATCTAGCGTTTACATATTGGGTTAAACATATACTTAAACTAAGTATACTAAAATGGGTAAAAACTAAGTATATGCTAAAATGGGTAAATACAAGTATATACTAAATGGGTAAATACTAGCAAATGGTTTTGACCCATAACCCATGGTTTTATATATACCACTTAACCAAGTTCATTGTATCCTTAAGATACATTGTATCTAGAAAGAAAACCATGGATCAACCCATAACCCATGACCCATAACCAAAAATACCCATGGGCAAAGAGGAGCGGACCACGGATCCCTAGCTTTGTGCTAGCCGGATCCCTTGAGGTAGGGATCTGTGGGATCCGGGGAACAGTAGAGGTTTTTCCTCTATAAATAGTGAGCCATTTCTTCATTGTTTCTCACCCTCTTTCAATATACTTTCTCCCCTGAGTTAAATCTCACTAACCTTAGATCCAAAAGATCTATGTTTGTAGTTTTGTTTTTGTGTGATCTTTTAGGTTCCTCTTAAAGGCAAGATCACCACCTTTGAAGTCGAAAAAGCTCAAGTCCATGAGTTGCCATGCTTCCTCATCATCAAGGCCACTGAAGTCTTCTTGTTGATGATTCCTTTCTTTCTTCAAAGAAGTGTAGTGTTGAAGACATTAATGAAAGATGTCTTAAGAGTCAAGACGAAGATATTAGCGAAGGGTATCTATCGTCTATAGGATAAAGCACTTGTGGTAGGTGCTTGGAAGTCAAGACTAAAAAGCATTAGTGAAAGGTGCTTAGAAGTCAAGACAAAGAAGCATTAGTGAAAGGTGCTTAGAAGTGAAGACACAAGACATTAGTGAAAGGTGTCTTGTAGATCTAGTCAAAGGCATTAGTGAAAGGTGCCTTACATGTACATTCGATATGGTGTGTTTCAATGTACAAGATAGACTAGTATTAGATCCAAGGATATTGATATCCTTGATGATGTTGTAAAGGAGTAGATCTCCTTTGGGATTAGTCGTTGGTGTAGTGTGGTAGTAGTTCCTCCATTGCAATGGAACTAGGTGCTTAGCCTAGTACCTAATAAAGGGTAGGCGACGTTGTGAAGGTGTAGTTCACCTAAGGTGTGAAAGAACTAGGTACTTAGCCTAGTACCTTATAAAGGGTAGGCGACGTTGTGTAGGTGTGGTTCACCTTGGAGTGAAAGAACCCGGTGGTTAGCCTAGTACCGAAAAAGAGTAGGCGACGTTGTGAAGGCTTCTCCGCCATAAGGAGATTGGTGTAGTGATTACAAACTCGCGAGTAGGTGACTCGGGGAGTGGAGTAGGGCAAGGAAGGTGACCTTGTAGCCGAACCACTATAAATACTTGCGTTGTGGTTTTGTGCTTCTTACTCTTATCTTTTCATTACTTACCTTTATATGCTTGTTTATCAACATCCAACACACACATCCAAATAGATTGACATAAGTCGATCCCAATAGATTAAAATGAAGTTTTAATTGGTAAAACTATTCAACCCCCCTTCTAGTTTTCCACAAAGTTGTCAACTATAAAATGGATTTGAGATAACTTTACAAGAGCCGTTTGCTCATGGATTAGTCAATCCTTTTGTAACCATGGTGGATTGATAACCTATTGTTGTTACCATCTCAAAAACCATTTATTTCTTTTAACCTTTGTTTCAAAATATTTATCACTTAACAAAAGTTTTTTGTTTTTTTTGTTTTTTTTTTGTTTTTTCAAAATCATTAACTGGTTTAAAAGCTCAAGCAGACTTTGATGAAATCTGTTTGATCGAAGAAAGATACTTTGAATAAAGTACTGATATATCAAAAATTTATTCAATAAAGATTCATACCAGTTATTCATCATCATCAGCCATAGTTGCCCATTTGATAAACAATTTAATGACCATAAGTGCAGTTTCATTATCTTCTTCAACTTCCATTCCATGTTCTAGCATCCTCCTCATGAGATCTGATGTAAGCGGATATCTTCTATCTACTATCATGTGAATCATAGTCCCATCTTCTAACTCTAGAACATGTACTCCAGATTCTTCAAAGAATCTCTAGCTGATTATCTCCCAATCTTCTTGATTTCTCCAAATCTCATCAGTACTTGTTTCTTCAGTTTCCCAAATAGTTGTGAGATCTCCAAGCAAGATTAAACCAACTCCTTTTGATGGAATGTGTTCAAATTATTCTTGCACCAAATGATATAGATGAAACAAATCCTCTCTATCTATTATGTGCAATAGATCCCATAGCATATTAAACACTCTAAAGCTTTCATCTTGTCTATGAAACATCCGATAATTTCCATCTTTAGATTCTACAACTTCAAAAATAGTTATTGGAGACTTCTTTTTCTTCTTATTTGTCTTCTTTTCTGCATCAGCTTTAGAATACTCAAATTCTACAATTCTTAAGTAATTCCTTAATTCATCATTAGTATCAGATCTTAACTCAACTTTCTTTGATAGCTGTTGATCTTCAACTTGAGTTGTTCTTTTTCTTTTTAAGCTTCCTTTTCTTTCATCTTCTTTCTGAGCATCATCATCTTTATAGTCTTTGATACTATCAAATTGTTTCTGATAAGCTTCTCTAACAGCTTCATATAACCCTTTCATCTCAACATAATTCAACTTCTGCAAACCAATATATCCTTGCTTCTTTAAATAAGCCATCATTGCATTCCTTTCCTTAGCACGATTTGGTTTTCTTGGTAGAGCGAGTAAAAGGGAATAGGTGATTTTAATGGTACTGCAGCCTTCAAAGATCCAACTTTGCTTGTAATTCCTTAGCTACTTCTTTATCCTTGGCTTCTTCAATATCAGATTCAGCATTCAATTCAGCTTGAAATTTTCTAGCTACTCCCTCATTCATAGCAACTTGAGCAGCCCTTATTTGTGCTAAAGTGAGCTTCTTCTTCTTTGTTTCTACCATCTTACCTTTTCCTTTATCCTTAGGATCTATAGTAGGTTGAGAAGCTTGTCGTTGTTCTTCAACAACTCTGGAATAGTCACACCTCTTGGTCTTGATAAATTTTGCAATACCCAGCTCTCACTGCAATTTCATCACTTGCAGTATGTTCACCATAGGTGTATCGGCTTCTTCTTCTTGTGGAATTGTTGAAGGACCAGCTTCTTCATCAAAGTTTAACACCCTTGGTGTAATTAATTCTTGTCGAGATGTTTCTTGAAGACCAGTACTTTGATCAGCAACACCTTGATCATCAGTACTTTGAACTTTAATGATTTCTTCCACAGTACTCTCAATATTAACTTGCTCTTCAGTACCTTGAGGTTGAACATCAGTACCTTGAGGTTCAGCTTCTTTATCTGTATATATTAGAGCATCTTCATTCAAATTCGTGTCTTCTAATTTCCTCCCCAATTGGAATGAAGATTGCTTTTGAACCTTTTTGCTTTTGGTCTTCTTAAAGCGCCTTATTGCTTCTTTTTAGCTTTGACCCATAACTGTGATGTTTAACTAAGAAATGAATTCTTGAACTTTCTAAACTTGATCTTCAATTGTGCTATTTGTGCGGCTTGAGCCGAGTAGTTTTCTTCAATCGACTAACTCTCTTGTCGAACATAATTATCCAACACCAAACCTTCGGAGGTATAGTAGCTGGATCTCCTCCAGGAAGATGATGAAAAACAGGAACATCGTGTTCTGGTGATGCAATAGGAGGAGTAGAATGGTGTGATAAGGTGGGAGAAACTGCAGTACCTTCATTATTATCATTACCTTGTGAGCGGTACCTTGTGATGCAGTTTCTTGAGATGCAGCACTTTGAGAAGCGATACCTTGTGTTGAAGCGATACCTTCTCTGTCATCACTCTATGTAGCCTCATCACGTTTGCTGAACAACCTCCATCATTGAAGTGGTTAATGGGGTGTCCCTTCCAGTAAACAGATCACTTTTCCTAGCCATAAATGTGAAAATCTTGGCTGGTTGTACCACAACAGGTAATAAACTTGTAGGCTTTGGTACATCCGAAAGTTGTTTATTCAAGAAGACTTGAATAAATCTCGGATACATTAACCATCTTGATCCATGAGAGATGTGTGAGAGCATTCCATCTAAGATTAGCCTTGAAAAGTTGAACATACGATTTGTAGCCAATCCTACCAGTGCAGATGCAATGTTTGAACCAAATTGCTCCCAAGAAATACTTTTAGAACTGATACAATGAAGAAGAACATGTACCAAATACTTCCAATGTGGACTGAACAAGGGTTTCTTGAATGTTGTTGTGTCAACCAAAGACCTTTCATATCCAATATCTCTCAGTGTATCCCAAAGAAGCTTTTTATCAAACCTAATAGCTCCTTCTGCATCATCAAATAATAAATCTTCACGAATTGATGCTTCAGTAATCTTAATAATCCTTCCAGCAACTTTAGCTTGAATATAAGATTCATCATTCTCCACATGTGTCCTTGCAGTTGCCCAAAACTGCTGTATCCAGGGCTCAATTATATCAGGTTCCACCAAAAGCGCATAATTGATTGGGGAACCAGTTAAGAAATCAATGATGTCATGGAAGAGGACATTGGCCACTATTTTATCTAAATTCGCCACCATGTTGTGTTTCGAAACTGTGTGTAGGTTTACCATGGATGATTTGAAAAAGATATCGATTCGTGAATATGTAAGTATGTGAGAGAGAGAAATATGGAAAAGATTGAAACGAATAAAAGTGAGAGAGAAAATCGGAGAGTAGTTATTTATAGGTAGGATTTGAAAAATCACAAACCATAATAACAAAGTTACCGTTGGTGTGTTTTACCCCTCAATATTACCGTTAGAACAGTACTTTAATAAGACAAACAGTTCTTTCCACGTGTGTGACTTTCCCAAGCGGTACTTTCATATAACAAAACAGCTGATACTTTTCCATCTTCTTCTCTATAATAACAAACACTCCATGTAAACATTAGATTGCCTCCCCTGAAGCAATGCATAGGAATTGTCTAACTAACAGTCCTCCCCTTAAATTTAGCTTAATAATTAATCATGCCAATACTCACCACCAAGTGATTAAATCTTGAAACATAATATCCTTTCTTTGAGTAAATCGACTACATTATCATCTGTATGCACCTTGACTACATTAATGAGCCTATGCTCATAACAATCTCTGATGAAGTAGTGCCTAATCTGAATGTGCTTGGTCTTGGAATGATAAACTGGATTCTTCACAATGAAAATGGTACTCTCATTATCAATATTGATAGGAGTATTCTTTGAAGTTGAACCCATAATCGAATAGTTGATTTTGCATCCACAAAACTTGTCCACAACTTACTTGTGCAGCCACATATTGCTTCAATTGATGATGTTCCGCAATTGTTTGCTTCTACTTGCCATGAAACTAATCTTCTTCCAAGATATTGACATCCTCTAGTGGTTGATCTTCTATCATAGTTGTCACCTGCATAATCAGCAAAAAGCTTCCAAGTTAAAAGGTGAATCCTTTGGATACCACAACCCCAACTTAGGTTGTTGTTTCAAATAACTGAAAATTCTCTTCACTGCATTCATATGAGAGACCTTAGGTGAGACTTGATATCTTGCACATAAACAAACAGCTCTTCTTTGTTCATCATCATAAGAATGTGCTATTACATCTTGAAAAAGCATCTGATTAAGTTCATCTTGAATAGCTTGATCCTCAGCAGACAATGAGGATTTTGGCTCATCAGTACTTTTCTCCTTCTCAACAGTTTTAGGTTCTTCATCATGAACGACATCGAGGTCTAATATGGACTCCATGAACAACATACTGTAAATCTTCTTCATTGTGTACAGGTTGATTTTCTTCTCTAACAGGAACATAATTCATTGAAGGAGTCAAAACTTCAAGATCAAACATCCAATCAGGACCTTTACCCTTCTTATTTTCTTGATCTTCTAAAAATTCAACATGAAGACAATCTTGAACCTTCTTGGTGACTCTATTGTACACTCTAAATCCCTTGCTATTGGTGCAATACCCCAATAAGTAACCTTCTTCTGACTTTTCATCAAATTTGCCCAAATTATCAATTGTGTTGAGAATAGTTAGAGGGCATCCAAAAGGCTTCATAAATCGAATGCTGGGTTTGTTTCCCATCAGCAACTCATAATGTGTCTTCATCTGTGGTTTGGTGACTGATACTCTGTTAAGCACATAGCAAGAGTCTTATTACCGAAATTAAATAGGTAATTGGGAATCTGCAAGCATTGTTCTGGCTGCTTCAATCAAAGTTCTATTCTTTCTCTCTGCAACACCATTATGTTGTGGTGTTCTTGCAATGCTGAACTCTCTCTTGATTCCTTTGTTGGCACAAAAGTCATCCATAAGCTTGTTTATGAATTCAGTCCCATTATCACATCTAATACCTCTAACTTTGAGTCTCAATTGGTTTTCAAGGGCTATGATTAGATCATGAATTGCATCAAAAGTGTCATCTTTAAATCCCAAGAAAAATACCCAACTGAATCTACTGCAATCATCTGTCACTACCAAGCAGTACTTTTTCTTGTTCAGACTTGTAACAGAAACAGGACCAAATAGATCCATGTGTAGCAGCTCCAAAGGTTCTCTAACAATTCTTTCCTCAAGCTTCTTGCATGAAGCTTTGTGTTGTTTACCCTCTACGCCAAGGCGAGGTGATCATTCTTGTAATTCTTTGAAGGTAAACCTCTAACTAAATTTCCTTTGACCAATTTGTTGATATTCTTGAAATTCACATGGCCCAGTCTTCTATGCCATTGATGTGCTTCTTCAAGTGATGCCTTTGCTACTAAACAAGTAGCTCTTTCAGAAGAGTGAAGACTCTTCATATCCAAACTATACACATCATTGGTTCTTGGCACTTTCAGTATCACCAAGTTATCATCATTAAGCTTGAATTCAGGTGAAAGTATGTGACATTCTGTGTCAGTGAATAACACATGGTGCTTTTTGTCACAGATTTGAGAGAGTGACAAAAGGTTGAACTTGAGCTCCTTCACATATCTAACATTCTCAAAATCTATGCTCCCTGTCTTGACGGTTCCTTTCCCACTAATTTTTCCTCCACTAGCATCATTCCCAAATGCAACTCTTCCTCCTTAATATGGCTTAAAATCTGACAGAATCTCCTTGTCTCCTGTCATGCTTCCAGAGCAACCACTATCCACAATAAGATGATCTTTAAGCTCCTCTTCGGGGTTGCCCTGCACAAAGATAAAAAGGTTAGTGTCTTTTAGGAACCCAAGCCATTACTGACTTGTGTTCCCCTTGTGGAGTAACATACTTAAATTCCTTGAGTATGTAATCTTCACAGCTTTTGTAGACAGAATCAAGCATTATCTTTTGTTTCAAAACTTGTGGTGGATTTTCAACAAAACTTTCTTTTTCAACAAAATCTCCTTTTCTTTTTCAACAAAATCATCTTAATCAAAAACCTGTTTCACTTTCACTTCTTGAAAGTCTGTTTGTTTATCCCATCAGTACTTTCCTTCTTAACCCATTTGGTTTTAACGTTTGGTGTAGAGTCTCTAGATCTAGCTACTTTCTTGGAGTTGAAACGCCTTCTAGATTGATATTAATTAGATCTCCTAGGGTTTCTATTCCAAAAGGGGTTTGGTGAAAATCGAAAGCGATACTTTGAAAGAAAGTCTTTGTTCTTGAACAAGACCTTGGAAAGTATTTGAAGGTACTGGAGGTTTTGAAAAAGGTCTTCTCTGGCGAGGGTATCTATAGTCTGGTGAGAAGTTTCTATGGTTAACCCTATGTGAATGATTCCAAGCTGGTCTAGTCTCCCTTGGTTTTGGTTGTGAGTTTGTTCTTTGGGAACTTACTTAGGTACTCTGAATGAAGGTCACAGTCCTTAATCAAATGATCAGGACTAAAACAAACAAAACATAGTTTTTTATCTGTAATCCCAAAATTCCTTCTTCTATGTGTATGACTAAACCTATCCTATCTTCTAGGTGAATGATGAAAACTGTTTTGACCAAAATTATCCCAAAAAGGTTTAGCAGTATTATGAGAAGGTTTTCTTAAAGGTACTACTGAAGGTGTAGCAGTACTTTGAGGTGTAGCAGTACTTTGAGGTGAAAGTACTGCTTGGCTTTTAGCATCATCTACCTTAGGTATCTCAACTGTTTCTTTTGAGGTTTCAGACCTAGATTGACCTTTAAGTTTCTTCCTAAACTCTAAGCCGTCTACTCCAAAACGAGAAACATCAGGCCTAAGAGGTTGATGACTACCAGTGGGATGAGGGACAACATGATAACCTTTGTCTTTCTTATATTCAGGAGGTGTTTCACTAATTGATTCCTCATTACTAGATGTGTCTACATAATTAATGAGTTCATCATCACTAGTGGTTATATCCTCAAAATCACATTCATCCTGATCACTAGGTTTGTTTTCTATGCTATTAAAGTCCATGCCAAAACCTAGGCCAGTTTTAATGTAAGCTCTTATCTGTTTTTCAAAATAAGTGACATGAGAAAGACCTGATTGTTCCCAAGCAACAAACTTTTCTATCAATTCATCTCTCTCCTTAGTTAGTTTCTCAATTTCAAAGATCTTACAATTTAACTTCCATTCACTTAATTTTAACTGATAATCCTGTTGTTCATACTTTTCTACCCAAGCCATTTCATTATTTTCATGTGTTATGATTTTGGCTTCCATAGACTCTAAAGTAATTTGGTAACAAGCTACCTTAGACCTAGCCCTTTGATATTTATCTCTTTCAGTCACATAATCATTTAGCACTTTTTGATAAAAGTTATGACACTTGGAACATACCTCAGAGATAGGGGTGAACTTGGTGAAGTGGCTACCAAAGCAAGTAGAACAGGATCATCTTCACACTCCATGCTCCAGTCAAAGCTTCCATAACCATCTTTAGACTACATAGTAGCATGTCCAGGTTCCTCATCAAAAGTTGTGCTCCAGTCAAACTCTTCCACTGAGTCCTCCAGCTACCATACAAGGTAGGTTCTTGGTTCATCATCAAACTCAGACCTCAGTCAACCTCGATATATTCTCTTGAGCAACCAAAGCTTTTGTTTCAGTAATAGGAATTTCTTTTAGCTCTAGCTTTGGTTTCTCACATCCTGTTCTTGATATTTAGCAAACCTGCATTCCTTTGCAAAATGTCCAGTCTTTTGACCGTTGAAGCATTCAATCTTGGATTTGTTAAAAGTGATTCCCTGTTTTGGTTTGAAGTCAATGCATCTTCATGTCTTCTTCATAAACTTCTTGATCCTTGCAGTGATCATAGCAACTTGCCACCGGATATCAATTTCTTCAAGAGCATCCTCTTCAATCTGTGAGAGATCTTCTTCATAAGTAACAGGTAGGGTAGCTTGCTGTGCAAAGAAAGAGCACCGCGACTTCATCTGAATGGATGGTATTTGTTGGTGTGGGTTCTTTGAGCAAAGGTGGGGGTAGTGTAGGCAACAGTACTTTGAGCAACGATACTTTGGCGGAGAAGCAGATTACTTTTAGTGGAAGTATTGCCTCTCTTTGAGAAGACACAAAAGCTATACTATGAGACTTTGAACTTGTTTGGTCATTCATCTCATGCTCATACACCTTCAGATGGTTGTAGAGATCATCAAAGTCCATAGTGTCCAATCCGGTTGTCCTCACGATCATAGTAGTAATCACATGCCATGTAGATGGCAAACTCCTTGAGAACTTTAAATTAGCATCTTCAATGAGACATCACGCTTTATCTGCTCCAACATCTTTGAGAAGATTTTGGAATTTGTCATAGGCAACATCAAGGCTTTCTCTTTCTCCAACAGTAAAGGTTTCAAACTGCTTTGCTTCAAGCATTTCTGTGCATCTTCTTGGAAGCATCATTACCTCCAAATCTTGTCTTGAAGGCAGCCCAGAGTTGCTTTGCATCCTTAGCATCATGAAACTTGAGTAGATGACCATCAGGAATGGCAGACAAGAGTATGTTTAGAGCCTTCTCTTGATTCCTTATTGTAGCTTATTGGCAAGATGGGTTTAGGTGCTTTAGGTTGTCCAGGGAATGTCTCTGAGTTCTTCCACAACTTCATTACCATTGACAATCACATTCCACGTGCATGTGTCGTAATTGCAATATACTACCTCATCTTCATGCTCCATAGGTCGTATTCTCCCTTCTTAATGATTGGTATTCTTAGTGAGGTGATGGATGGTGGTGGAACAGTTTTAGTCGACATCTTTAGGTTTTGTTGTTAACTAGGGTTTAAGGTTTTCTTCTTAGTCAGAGTTTCCACACAAGCTCTGATAGCACTTGTTGGATCGATGTACTCTAACCAAACTAACTTAAATAGCTTGTTAAGGGTTTAATAACCTCGGATAAATCCTAAGTTATTAACAATGAAACACTAAGCAAACTCTATTAAGTATGCGGAATTTACTTAACAAAGCTAAGAAGAATTAACTTTAACTTTCAATGATTTTATTAATAACACAGATCTGCTTGTTATCTGATTCTAAAACAACTCTAAAATACTAATATCGAACTCTCTAAAACTCTAATAATGATCGTACTTTAGGATTCTAAAAACACATATATCTCTAATGCCAATCTAGGGGTCCTTTTATAGGCTTAAGGATAACCCTAGTCGGTTTACAATTTGTATCCTTGTACGACAAGTAATCTAAACAAAGAATATTCTAGAATAAATAAAGCTTTCCATAAACAAATATAGCAGTTCTTTAGCTTTGCAGGTTACTTTGACTTGGCGAAGACTTTTGACTTTTACTTAGCAGTACTTTGACTCTTCAGTACTTTGACTTCGTCAGTACTTTGTCAATCTTCAGCACTTTCATATCCCAACATTGTGCTAGCTTTATTACTATTATTACTTCATTACAAGCACTTGATGAGTCTTTTTTTAGTTGTAATCATGTCAGGAGATTTCTAAGGACGCTTCCATCAAAGTGGAGACCGAAGGTGACGGCCATTGAAGTATCCAAAGACTTGTCAATCCTCACTCTCGATGAACTCATAGGCAACCTAAAACTCTATGAGCTCGTACTCGCTAAAGACTCCGATTTCTCAAAGGAAAAGAAATAGAAACATAAATCTCTTGATTTAAACACCAAGAAAGTCTCAAGTGATGAAGAAACTTCATCTTTGGAAAGTGATGACGAAGAGTATGCAACGGCGGTACGCGACTTCAAGAAGTTCTTTCGGAGAAAAGTAAGATATGTCAAGCAACCTTATGACGACAAGAAAGGGTTGCGGAAAAGCAAAGACAACAAGAAAGTGAAGGACGAACGCAAGTGTTTCAAATGCGGGGATCCTAATCACTTCATTAGTGAGTGTCCCAAACATGACGAACAAAAGGCGTTCGTGAGTGGCTCGTGGGGAATGAGTGAGGAAGAGAAGGAAGAAATTTGTCTCATGGAAAAAGATTCCAACGAGGTATGTTCCGACTCTCTATATTATAGTAGTTCATCGTTAGATGATGAATCTTTACATCTTAAATATGATAAGCTTTGCAAAATTAGTCTCAAAGTAATTAACAAAAACAAGACTTTGAAAAATAAAAATGAACTTTTAGAAAAGGAAGTTCTTGAACTAAAAGATAAATTAAAGAGATTAGAAAAGGGAAAAGAAGTAGATAGTTAATGCAAACTTTGTGTAGAACTTCAAATATTAGTTGATCATCTTGATTCTAAGATTGCTGGAATAAGTACTAATACTCTTGATAAAATACTTGATAGTGTTAAAACGAGTAATAATCAAAAGGGTCTAGGTATTCAAGAACATATTGCATCAACTAGCGAGATTAAGGAAACACAGTTCATTAAAGCAATTGAAAAAAAAGCTACTGTAGTCACGAATCCGATTGATCCATTGAAAAAGGAACAGGCTAGTGTAAATTTAGAGATCTGTGGGATCTGTACTAGTAAACAGTAGAAATTACGCAACCATGTCTTCTAGAACCAATTTTGTTATTGTTAACAAAAAGAAACCAACCCATGATACTGTTAGAAATGTCAAACAACCACCTCCCCTAAAACAAAGTCAAAATTTTATGAAAACAAAGATCCATTGTTTTCTAAACCGAACACAACTATAAGAAGGCCAAACAATATTTATCCTAGAAGTAACCACCATCAAATGGGATGGAATCCTAACACACAAAATGGTTTTCCATTTCAAAACTTTACACCTTGGAATGCTTTCTCACCATTTTTGTATATACCTAATATGAATGAAATGTATAACATCAATGGACCCATGAACTAATGGGAACCCAAATTTTGAGTTAATTGTTTTATTAGGTGTCCCTAAAGGTTGACTTGGATCCAGACAAATGGATCAAGGATAGTGGGTGCACAAGGCATATGATCGGTAATAAAGCATTGTTCTCCACATACGAATCCTTCAATGGAGGAAATGTGGTGTTCGGAAATAGCAAAAGCAAAATCATCGGTAAAGGTACAATCTCTCACAAATCCTTGACCATTAACGACGTATGTCATGTAGAAAACCGGTACTTTAATCTACTAAGTATAGGTCAAATATGTGATAAAAAGTGCAACATACTCTTTAGCTGGCTTAAAAGGTAGGAAAATCTTGAAAAACGATATTACTATAGGAAGAGGCATTAGAAAACATGGAGTCTATGTTATTAAAATTGGAAATGAACCAAAAGACAAGCTTTGTCTTACATCTATGGATGAGACTTCGACCTTTTGGCATCGAAGATTGGGTCACGCCAATATGCGACTTTTTCAATCACTATCATCCAAAGAAATAGTAACAAATTTACCTAAACTAAAATACGAACATCATTTTTGTGATGCTTGTAACATAGGAAAACAAGTCCATGCTAGTCATAAAGCTAAAAATATGGTTTCTACTAGGAAAACAAGTCCATGCTAGTCATAAAGCTAAAAATATGGTTTCTACAACTAAGTGTCTAGAATTGATACATATGGATTTATTTGGTCCATCCGCTATCCAAAGCTAAGGAGGCAACTTCTATACCTTGGTTATAGTGGATGATTGCTCTAGGTATACATGGACTAAATTTTTAAAGAATAAAACTAAAACATTCGATTACTTTGAAATCTTAAGTAAGAAAATCTAAAGACAACTAGGATGTCCTATTGTGTCAATTAGAACCGATCATGGTCGGGAATTTGATAATGAAGTGCAATTCAGAGATTTTTGTGATGCTAATGGTATTACCCATAATTTCTGCATTACGCACTCCAAAATCAAATGGGGTAGTTGAAAGGAAAAATAGAACCCTACAAGAAATGAGTCGCACCATGATTAATGAGCAAGCTATTCCTCAAAAAATTTGGTGCAATGCCGTCGACACATCAACGTACATACTAAACCGAGTCCTAATTAGACCATTTTTAGGAAAAACTCCATATGAGTTGTTACGAGGCAAAAAGCCTTCGTCAGAACACTTTTGAGTCTTTGGTAGTAAATGCTTCATACTTAATACTAAAGATTATTTAACTAAATTCGATCCAAAATCAACCGAAGGTATCTTTTAAGGATATTCTCCTAATAGTAAAGCATATGTAATATTAAATAAAAAGAAACCATGAAAGTTGAAGAATCTTTAAATGTAAAATTTGACGAGAGTCCACCTAAAACTACCTTACCTCTTGTTGATGACGAGTTAATCGAAAGTGAAGTCTTAGAAATCAAAGAAAATAAAATAAAGAAGATGAATCATTAAATAAATAAATCATCAATGTTAAAGAGTCTAAAGATCATCCCCGTAGAAAAGGTTATAGGAAAGTTAAACGAAAGAACTCTAAGATCTCAAGTCCAAAACCAAAGTAGTATATTTTGTTTTGTATCAACCATAGAACCTAAAAACACTCAACAAACCATAAAAGATGAAATTTGGGTAATGGCTATGCAAGAGGAGTTAAATCAATTTGTTTCTAACAATGCTTGGACACTTGTCCCTCTACCTAAAAACCAAACCATAATCGGAACAAAATGGGTATACAAAAACAAAATGGATGTTAAAAGTGCTTTTCTAAATGGTTTTATAAATGAAGAAGTGTATGTAGCTCAACCTCTGGGCTTTATCGATTTCAAAAAACCTAATCACGTGTACAAACTTAAGAAAGCTCTTTATGGTCTTAAATAAGCCCCAAAAGCTTGGTATGATAGACTCAAATCCTTTTAGTAAAAATGACTATACCATAGGGTTAGTTGACTATACACGTTTTACAAAGAAAAATTAGTCACAAATAATTATTGTTCAAATATACGTAGATGATATTATATTCGGATCAACTTGTCAAGACATGTATGATGATTTCTCAAGAATCATGCTTGATGAGTTTGAAATGAGTATGATGGGAGAATTAAGTTTTTTTCTTGGTCTACAAATCAAACAACTAGAAGATGGTATCTTCTTTAATCAATCCAAACACATAAAAGAAATGCTAAAGAAATTCGGATTAGAAGAGTCAAAACCAATAAGAACACCAATGTCATCCGATACCAAACTCACCAAAGATGAAGACGTTGAATCCGTTGATAACACCAAATATTGTGGCATGATTGGTAGTCTTCTCTTCCGCACGGTTAGTGAGCAGGATATCATGTTTAGTGTATGTCTTTGTCTTTGGGTTTCAAGAAGACCCTAAAACTTCACACCTAGAGCCGTCAAAAGAATATTTAGATATATTAAGGGTACTACTCAATTGGGATTATGGTATCCCAAGGGGCGGGGTAAAACTATTGTATATGCGGATTCGACCATGCAGGTGATTTTTGACAAAAAGTACAAGTGGTGTTTGCACTTTCATGGAGTGTTGTTTAACATCTTGGTTCTCAAAAAGTAATGGAATTAGCCATCTCAACAACTTTGAAGTAGAATATGTCTCCTTGGCAAAGCATGCCAACAAGAACTATGGATGAAACAAGCGTTAGTTGACTACGACATCCATCTAAATGACATTACCATTTTATGCGACAACAAATGTGCTATTGTTCTTAGAAAAATTTCTGGTGTTGCATTCTCGTACCAAGCATATATAGAGATCTGTCATCACTTCTTAAGAGATAATGTTCAAAAAGGGAACATTTCGATTGAGAAAGTGTCATCGAACAACATAGCCGACGTCCTCACCAAACCGTTGAAGCGGGAGCAATTCAAATTGCTTCGTCTAGGCCTTGGCCTTATGGAACGACCGCCGTGAAACATTTTCATTCTACATAGTATGTAAACTTTTGCCTTACCTTCTCTTCTGAGTGTAGGATCTCTATTTCACACAACTCACAAACAATATGGGGATTTATTTTCAAAACTCAAGATATTTTCAAAATACTTTCTAAAAAGATATCTCTCCCCGTATCATTTTCCTTAAATCACTCTCATGTCTAGGACAAACAATTTTTTTTCTTTCATCGTTAATACAAAGTAAAAACCTTTTTCATTGCATCTCATGACTTTTGAATGCTAAAGGGAATACATAACTAATATGTGTTTTCGGGTACATTCAATCAAGCAATAATGAATTAAGGAGCCCTCGGGGTTATCTCACGAAAATATATAGATATGCATTCTTTTTACTTCTATGTTTATTTGCCTTTTTTAAAAGAGTCGAGATAACCGTAACTCCACATGGTTTTCATATAGGCACACACTAGGCACTATTGTTTCCAAAAACAAAATTTTCGGATTGCATGGAAACACCAATTCCACGGATCCCAGGTATTTACTTTCGACCGGATCCCTAAAGGATCGAATCGGTGGGAACCGTGTCCGCGAAGTGAGCTTATCACTTATTTTTCTTATTTTGGCTTGAAAAATTTATATTTTCAACATTTTATCCTTATCACTCTAATATGTTACTTAATGCTTGTGCTCTCATGATCATTTGCCTTAAATTCATATCTAATTATTAGATTATAGTTCATATTTTGGTTTTAGCATTCATTGCAATGCATTATTTGTTCTATAAATAAGGTTCCAAAATACTTGTCCATCACTTTTAACCTCACAAACAATCATCATCATGTCACTGATGCAGGTTTTCTTGTCGGTTTTAATATTTATAAGTTCTCGTTATACCTATGGTCTACTCTTATGCACTAACAGGCGGTGTACTCGATCCTATGGTACTTTTTGGTGATGATAGGATTATTTACAAGTCTTATGCAGTACAATTGAGGTCGTTCCAAGAGCTATGTGAGCGGATTCTAATTAAGTCTAGGTGTCATAGATTTTAATTGGTTTTAGATTGGAAATGATTAATTAACTACTAAAGCAAGAAATGCAAGAAAGCAAATAAAGGCGAGGGTTGTGATCAATAGAGGAGAAGTGTGCTAACCTAGCTACTCATCCTATCATGTTAAGTTTACGTTTAATTACTTCCAATTGCTTCAAGTGGGGGTTTAAGTCGCTAGAATGACATTTGGTCGAGTTCTTCCTAACCTATCACGGCAAAGGTTTTCACCGAGATCAAGCTACCACCCTTGAAAGTCCGGTTGTTTTAGTCCCCTAAGCCAAATCATTAAGTTCCGCTACATGCAAGATTCATAACAATGAGTGCACGGAGCTAGCATCTTAAACACTCATCCATAACTTCTTAAGTTCATCCAAACGGTTGGTGATCCGTTGGTCAAATCGCATAAGCGAAGAAGGGTTGTCCGATTGGTCAATTCTTACCCTTCCCACTTCGGTCTACACTAGTACAAAATGGAACGGCCACACATTCGCATATTTGTGTGGTGAAGGTCGAAATTGACAACATTTACTAATTAGTCGACATGAAAATTTTGATTGTGTGACCATTACAACTGTGATCGCCAATAACACATTGAACATTGTGTGGCTAAAGGTATATGGTGATTTTGTTTCAGATCATTTAGCCACATATGAATTTGGGACGCGTGACAAATACAAGTAACCTTGATGTGTTAGTCACATGAAGTAATTTTTGTGTGTCTAAATCATAGAGTCAAGTTTTGTCACACATTATTTAAGGGTGGTGATATATTTTGCCAACTCTTTAGCCACATCCGAAATTGGAACAAGTGACAAATGAAAAGTAAGGTTGAAGCATTAGTCACGATATACATATAAACAATGACAAATATATGTCACACACTTGAACACTGTGACCAAAAGCCATATATGGTCACACTAAATGTTTTGTCACACATTAGTTAAGTGTAGCCAAAATCCAGTACATATGTTCACGTAAGTTAATATGTGTGTTTAAAGTTTAGTTTGTCTTAGCTTGCCAAAAGCTAATCTATAAAGTCACATTTGCTACTAACACCGTGACCAAATGCCATATATGGTCACGCTAAACGTTTTGTCACACATATTATTTAAGTGTAGCCAAAATCCAGTACATATGGTCACGTAACTTAATATGTGGCCATTGGATGATCAATAGTCACTCAAAATACATGTTTCGTCACTTTAAACACCATATGGTCACACTTATTAACACTTTTAGCCACTTTATGGTTAATTGTATGTGACTAAATACCAAAACAAACATGCTTTGTGTGACTAAATGTTAGAAAATGCCACACAAACATAAAATTCATGTGGCCATTGCATGATCAATAGTCACACAAAATACACCTTTCTTCACTTGAAACACCATATGGTCACACTTATTAACACTTTTAGCCACTTTATGATTAATTGTATGTGACTAAATACCCAAAACAAACATGCTTTGTGTGACTAAATGTTACAAAAGGCGACACAAACATAAAATTCAAGTGGCCATTGGATGATCAATAGTCACACAAAAGACATATTTCTTCACCTTAAACACCATATGGTCACACTTATTAACACTTTTGGCCACTTTATGCTTAATTGTATGTGACTAAATAACCAAAGAAACATGCTTTGTGTGACTAAATGTTAGAAATGGCCACTCAAAAAGAAATTTGATGTGGCCATTGGATTATCAATAGTCACAAAAAACTATTATGTTTTCATAAACGTAACTAACTACTTAATACTAAGCGAAATTAGCTTATGTCGCGGACTTAACCTTGTGCTTGGCGGCCTATAACCACTAAAACTAACCTACCGGACTTAACTTGGTACTCGGCTTTAACCACTAAAGTTTTCACGTTTATAAGTAGACCACAACACAAAATATATATATTTTTTGGTGCAAAGATGAACTTGTATTAATCAAGGAAACTTTGTAAAATGAAAAATCAACACACACCGATATTCAATATCGATATAACTGTTCTTATAAGTCGATAACAAAACAAAGCGCCCATATCATACAACCATGGACAGATGACAACCGACAAAACCATCACAAAGAACACTTTTTAATGCACCAGTATGAACCATACACTTCCAAATAGGGGCTATACCAAGTAGTTTACATTCCATCTCATGAATGGCTTCAACTACTTGAGAACACACACCCTAAATGAAGCCAACCAAATCCTACACAATCCTAAAATCTTTTTATAAACATGTCTACCAATAACAACTGATAACGCTTGGAATTACGTTTTAACACATGCTAAATCTGGAATTATAACCGAGTGCGGGAAGACACCAGCTTGGTCATCGATGACAAAGTCAACAAGATTGAATCTGACCATTTTGTTTCGTTCCCACTCACACTCCTCAACAATCTCTCTCCATATGGCTTTTATGGTAACATGGTTCTTGCTTCTAGGCCTATCGGTGGTGTGATTCACGTTCACATAAAACTCCATGTCTTCCGGTATCTCACAAGAATGCGTTATGGTACTTCCACATGTGATTTAAGCGCTTAAACTTATGTGGTATGTTATGCATTAAAAAGAACAATGTAGTATGCTAATCAAAAGTATGTCCATGTGTTGAAGCATATATTATTTTTTGAGATAGCAGATAATGACTGAAATGGTCCGATTTGTATCATTACTTACCAAACGACTCACATGCGTGACATATGCAAGGATGGGCGTAAAACAATCCCTTTCTTTCATGCTCACGTACATTTGTTCCATGCACATATGTGTTTCATACGCTCATCTGCAATTGGAATTTAATACAAATGGTAATTAATAATTTAAAAGCTATTATATGGAAAGGTTTATTTTAAAATAAAATCATAGATTATGTCTACACTTTGATTAACATACCTTAATCTACGGGTTTCTCATGAGCGGTCTTATGATTGACTCCATACGTTACACAAGTTGAAACGCATCATCAATCCATTTTGAAATGGCATCGGGGAAGAGTATTGTTTAGGAGATTTGTGAAAACAACTCTTGTGCCAGCAAGAGGTTTTCATCGTGAACCAATACATTCCATCCGTGCCCACCTCATGCGTCCTTTTTCCTCGATATTTCAATTTGACGGTGAGTGATAGCTGCTATGGGCACGCCAACAACAAGAACGTCAAATTGGTTATTGTCGGTATTGTCCCTAAATTGCAAGGAATGACCTTCGTAACAATTTAGTTTAAAGAAAACATTAGCGGGTCAAACAATTAAAATAATCCCCATTTTCAACAAACTTATACAATGTATTGATTAACATTTTTTCTTACCAGAGGTTGTGCAGGATATTCATCCAACGTAACCGTGCACCTACGTTGTGCGTAACCTAGAAGAGCCGAGATCGTATCTAGGGCATTCGTGGCTGCATCGTTGTACCTGTTACATAATAAATCTTCTTCTGACGAATGAAATGAAATGTGGCCACATTGATGTATTGGCTTTGATCAATAAAAGCTTGCCACTCGGACCCTTGCAAAGTAATGCGACCACGAACCAATTTCGATAAACCTTATGTTTGGTTCCCTATTGTGGATTAGGTATATCCGGCTTATTGGGGTACAGATGTTTTGTAAACAAAGCGAGGAAGCATCTTAAATTAAAAAAGTAAGCATGTATATCAATTTGATGGTTACATTGATAAATTTATAACCTTAAGTAAGCATTTTAAGTACAACTTACCAGCAATGTCCTAATGTTTGCTGGTTTCCTCCACCAACAATTGGATGCTCATTCTATTTTAAAACCACAATCGTCTTAATGGTCATTAAGGTTATCACATATGCATAACATTCAACTAATACAAGTCTTAGATGATCAATACATCTTTATCATTAAGGTGTCAAACAAAAAATGATTGAAGATGTACTACTACATATTTAACTATGTTTCAAAAATCAATAATCATATAGTCCTTTTAGAGTAAAATGCATCGTATTTTTACGTTTAATCATCTTACCCCATACGTTTGTTAAAATCTAGTAAGAAATCCATAATCTACCCAACATACCATACGCCATTGCTTCATCCAATGTTTAAACCTAAGCTCGGATAATTAATTACATAAGGTGTAGTGCTTTACCAAATCATATAAAAGCTATACTAACCTAGATTAAACATATGTTTACAAGTTGTCTAATTAGCTTTTAACAAATAGGCTTTTACGCTTTTTCCACAATCCACATATATCCATGATTTTTTTATTCAAATCATCCTATATTTACATGTCACACAATATTCTAAAGAATCAAATCGCATATAGTTCTAATAAAACGGTACATTTACATTATGATCAAAGGATACTATATTCTTTAGGATATGTTAAACATTGCAAAAAATATACCAAACATGCATTTGTATCCATCAACATGTCAGAAACATGCATATCAATCACTTTACATTTGCAGTTCATGGTTAAAAAACAAAGAAAAAAAACCAATGTGTAACATTACCTGTTGATGCGGTTGTTGTGTTGAAGAAGATAGACTTAAATATTTTGCTTTGACTATGTGATTAAGTGTAGCCGTAATATATCACGGTTCTCAAAACTGCAATGATTACTACTAGTATTAATTAAGGGAAGGATTTTGTGTTTTATTTTTTTAGCTTGTATTATGGGAGCATTGCATATATACCCACTAAAACTCTCAAGTTGCATATTTCTCCATAATACAAGTTTTTAATGCATGATGTACAATGCAACTTAAGTATGTTTTGGGTATATATGCAAATATGTAAATTTTAGTGGAACAATTACGTACCAAAACGGTACATTTGAAAAAAGTACGCAACTATTTTATGACCTAAACCCTTGATTATATACATACAAAATATTTGGTAGAATCACCTTAAAAATTAAGTACCTTAACATACAAATAAATAATATTACATTTACATACGCGATGTCATAACTTCATAAAATAAATACATATGTCGAATACAATATTGGTTAATCGAATATACAATGTAGCTATTGAATCCTTTGCCGGTGCATCAACGTTTGCAATGTTTTTGTGCGATGTTTCCCCTTGAATGTCACGTTCCTTTGTGATGATAAAAACCATGGAATCCAAGTAACAAAAAAGTTAAACGTTGTAATAAAGTATATAATTGTAGGTACCTTTTAAATAAGAAACATACTATTTAATAACTTAGCACTACCAGATATTAACTTAGCTGCAAGTATTAACTTAGCACGCCGATTAACTTAGCACGACATTATTAACTTAGCACTTGCCAGTATTAACTTAGCTCGCCAATATTAACTTAGCACTACCAGTATGCAAATAGTAATAAATTTGGCTTTTACTTGCATGCTATTTGTGTTAGATACCTTCCAAGCGAATCAATATGAAATATGCACGAAAGAGAGTGATTATGTGTATTTTGTTTTCATGCAAATGGTAGTCAATGTGTAATTATATGTTATACATGTGCCTATCACTATGCAAAACATATAGCCTACTTTTCCAATTTAAGAGGGTCTACAACTATGCAAAACATATAGCCTTACTTTTCATAACTTGTAATAAAGAAAGAAGAAAACACAATGTCTATACACCCTAAGTGTGATCGGCAGAAGCGAAGCCAATTCAATAAGCTGTGAGAGATGCTAGTGTTATCTTGTCGCCAAGTTGCAGTCAGGGACATTCACATGTCACAACAAATGAATGTCCTATACGCTAGCTTGGTGAGTGTTACTCGTGAGAGGCTTACTTTTATTCAAGAGTTAGAAACAGTTGGGAACATTTATGCCCAGAAACCTGCAGAATATCTAAGAGAAATTCAGGCAAGAGATGAAGAAAAGCTCATGCAAATGAGCATTTTGGCAGCTGGATTGGAGCTAAATTTTCGCAATCATGATGTGTTCATTCAGAAACTTAAGGGCTTAATGGATTGGTAAGTGTGTTTGCATAGTTTGGGAAAGTTTGTTGTTGGTCATGATGTCTTGTTTATGTTGGTCTTTGGATTTGCGGTTATGTACTTGTCTTGAATTTTATTTTGAATGTTGTTGTAATATTTGGTTTTAGCCTTTGGCAGGTGGTTGTAAGATATTTTATCAAATAAAAGCAGTGTTTGTGTTAACTAATTTTACGATGCTTACCTTTTACTGTGTTTGCATTCCATGATCCAGTCTGAAACAACATCCTCATCAATAGTTCAGGATTAATCTGTTGAAATGCCTCCGTTTATGGAGTCTTTTTACCTGTTGATGCAATTAAAGCGGATGAGTAACATTTCCATATATGAATCTAAATTTTCAAAGCAACTTTGTGGCACTTTCAATCAAAGTATTATTATTCGATGTCAAATTCCACCCATTGTACTACGACTATATACATAGATGCTTAACATCTTCGAGCCAATCATGATTCATTGGGACGGGTGTATGATAGGGACCAATGATTATATATATCTTCTAAGTATATATACCGCGTGGCATGTAGGACACCGGCTACAATGAAACATGATCGACCTGAAGAAATTTACCAACTTCATTAAAGTACAAGGTTGTGATAATATTATGCATATAAAATAAAACGGTCACAAACATGCGACATAATCGTCTATACACTTTATGAATTCACATTCACAAATTAATTGAATTTTTCAAGATATGGGCAATCTCAAGTTTAAAACTACCCGTCATAATTGATCAAAGCATTGATGGTCATGGTAAGCTTAACATAAAACGATGAAAAGACTTTTAAGTGCAATGGTTAAAATTTTAATGTTGAAACTAGGGAATAAGATCTTGTATACAGACAACCCATCTACCATACAGTCAAACAAATTTTGACTCATTTTTGCACATAATAGTGAGACTCAGTCTGTATAAATCAATAGTTTCAAAAACATCGGATATAACCGCCATGGTCGCAATAGTATAAAATATAGAATTGCCAAGCCAAGACACGGAAAATCACATCATCTGATTGATTTATTAAGATATATCATCACAACCTCTATCAAAGTAAGACACTTATGAACAAAATAGAGTTAGGGAACTCTGTCAAACTAAGCAACGGAACCCATCTAGATCGTTAGAAAGATGTGTCTTGATAATTGAGGTTTTCAAAGTGAAGTTCAATGTAGCAAGCACTTTATGGACACATTACTGGTAGATGGGTGGTTTAAGATAATAAATAAAATATTTTTCATAAAAAAGAATCACGATCAAACCCTTTCGAGATCCCTCTTGGTCCTTTTGTCGCTTCAACTCCTTTGTGCAATTGCACGCATCCGTGCAAATTTCTAGATTGTTGAAAAAACAAAGGAACGTGTATGAACTTAGAAAGGGTTTGATTATTGAAAAATAAAGTTAAATGTCAATATGTTATAAGAAAGCAAGTGGAGACTTAGTACTTTGAACGTCCTCGAAATCCCATTGCCATGTCTACTGAAATGGCTACAAAGATTTGCACCAAACACGATTGCTATGACAAGGACATAGGAATGGTATTTCGAAGGGAAGCTCAAAGTACCAAGTGTAAATAATTATCGATTCTACGAAAGTGTATGTGTTGAATGGAATAATGAAGGAGTGTGGCCTGCCATGAACAATACACACTATATCATTATCGCAATCAACACACCTCATAAAAAAGAAACACAATCAAACCTTTTAGAGATCCCTCGGTCCTTTTGTCGTTTCAACTCCCTTTATGCAATTGCGCACCGGGCAAATTGCTAGATTGTTGAAAAAACAAAGGAGCGATGAGATGATCTCGAAGAAGAACTTTGTTGTTTTTAAATCATAAAAAAGTGTTTTCCTAAAAAGAAGCATAGTTAACCCTTACGAGTCCCATACATTAACATTTAACTATGCTCTTTATATTTACTAAACTGCATACCTTATTGACTATTATGTGATCACAACAACAACAACAAACCTAATCCGCGAGAGGCGGTATGGGGAGGTAAAATGTAGACACACCGAGGGTAAACCCAGTGGGTAGAAGCGGCTTCAACGAGACCTCGGTAAGTGCATGTGTGCTAGTCTTGAAAGGATAGAGAAGCATACACAAAAACAAAAGGCAATAGCATAGTAAAAGAAAGCAAGCAAACAAGCAAACAGGGCATACGGCAAAAAGAAACACGCACAAGCACCAAAAGACGAGGCAAGACAAAGCGAAGCAAACCTAAGGGAGCAACAACGAAACAGCATAGCCACGCATCGGGCCTAAGACTACGGCAAAGCAAAAAGAGGCCACAAAACAAAACACGCAAAGAGGCAAAAGGGGACACCTAAAAGCCAACCTAGCACCACTATCCAAAAATCCTAATTCTATCCCTCCACCCCTTCCTATCTGAGATCATGTCCTCGGTCAAACAAAGCTCCATCATGTCAAGCTTAAGTCTATCCTCCCACGAAATTTGCTCATTTGCCTCATTGACGAATAATCTCATTCTTGGCGTCTACTAATCTCATTCTTCAGCGTCTCATTCTTCGCATTACCCATACTGCATGTATTACACGTAATCGTTATTACCTCAACTAATGATCCATAAATCATCAAACAACTACTTTTCCTATGCAAATGACTAATACCCTGACTAACATCCTAAACTAGCATAACACAATATCATCTATAAATCAATAAACATCCTAAACTAACAAACTAGCAATAAATTATAAAATTTATACGAGATATTAGGCTCAATCGGAAGAGAATCAAGCCCTTTATAATAGCCCTCAAGAGTATTTCATTGACTAACATTTATTTTGATTGATTTTGCGTTTGATTGAAAACCCTAAATCTGCTATTAATTAGAATCTAACTGTGTGTTTTGACCGAGTGTAAGAGAGATAAATGTGTGAAATACTGAAAGTCAAACACACACTACTTGACCATTTTCTAATAAAAGTAAATAAATAAATAAAACTAACTTATTTCTTCAAGTTAATAAAGCATTAAAACCTAAAATTAACCATTGTATTGATCATTGATCATTGATCATTTACATATAATTACAGTTATAATTATATAAACAAAGTAGCAGTCAATAGTAAGCATCCATACAACCATCAACTATACATCATCAAAACACAAAAAAAAACTTCCAAAGCTTCCTATTCTCCATCTTCAGACTCATCAACTTCATCCAAATCTTCCAAGAACTCCTCCTTCTCAGAACGGACTCGGCGACATAGCACCAAAAGGCGAGCGACAAATCAATCTTCCTTGATCCTTCACTATATCTCACGAAGGGCAACTCGATTCTTTGCCATGACATTGAAGCAGTAAACAATCTACCGGCCTCATCGATTGTGCATTCTTTTTGCAGCAGTTTCCTCGAGAATCTTTGCTCTCTTCTCCCATCCGCTTGATCAACTTTTTCTCCTCTGCTATGTCTTGCAATATCAACAACACAAAGCATCACTGAGCTTGTTGGATTGATGGCTTTCATTTCATCGGTATTAGGTGTGGAAGACATTTTGTGTGTTTAGGGTTAAAATGATTGATACTTGTGTGTTTAGGGTTAAAATGATTGATACTTGTGTGTTGATTTTATGGTTAGGTAAGTATAAAAAACACTTAAGAGGCATCGGAAATTTTTTTTTGGGTGTTATTGTAGCCTTTTCATATTCTTCCATGCATAAATGTGATATGCAATAGTTCACAAAAAAAGTGATATCATGAGGGTATTTAGGAAGATATCTAATATTGCAATTTAAACCCTTCATTTTTCATTGGATCTAAACCAGCCCCTATATACTAGGGGTGTTCACGGGAATTGTTCTTTCGGTTAGGTTAGAGATTTTAACTATCCATCACGGGCGGGTAGTTCATTTTACTATCAAAACCGAACCGTACTAGTGAATGTTAGGACATGCGGGTCTCAAATGGCGGTTACCGCGATTCAGGTCCAGTTAACCATTCAAAAATTAATCGAATCGAATCGGGTGAACAATAACATAAATTAGAACGTAATATGTCATTTTAGTAAAATTAAATAACATTAAAGATATTAGAATAATAGTAATGTTGTTGTGTCACAATAGCAACATTCAAATTACCATATCTAACAAAATAACTAATACTAATTATTTGACGTTTATAGATTACGATCACATTAATCATATGTAATCCATGGACGTTAGTAAATGATCAAATTAGATAAGTAAAATTGCATTATATGATAAAAGTAGTGCAATAATATAGTTAATACTTGTACATTTTTATGAATGGTTTGTTAAAACTTACATGTATATTATCACGTTTGGTTCGGGTAACCACGGATAACTAAAAGTAAAAACGAAACGAACGAAGTGATAAGCGGGCTTTTACTTCGGGTTTTCGGTTTGATTTCTTGGTTATCGGTTTTAGCGGTTTGGATTGACGGATCGGCTCGGTTCGTCGGTTTCTCGGTTTTGAACACCTACTATATACGATTTTAAATTTAAATTAAAGACTAAACATGTCTAAAAGTTTATTATCTCAACTTCTTAAAATTTATGTCAACTACAATACATCGAACAAAATCAAAGTTAGTCATCTTTACAATGTAGCACATTGACCAAAATCAAAGTTAGTCATCATTACTATGTAGTCATCTGATGAGGCGAAAGACTAATCTTGCTTTATAGACACTACAACTTTGGCAAACAATGAATGCGGTGGTTATTAATTTACGAACCATGCAAATTTGCATAACAAAACCCACGTAAACATTACCCGACAAGGTTACAACAACATTACGCAACAAGAATTTACCTCCAACCTATTGCGTAATCAAAATTACTACCGCAAAGACCATGACGATAACAACTCAACAAGAATTTACCTCCGACCTATTGTGTAATCAAAATTACTACGTTTTATGCGTTTTTTAATACGTTTTACGTGCGTCTTTGTCCCCTTTAATCTGTTTTTATCGTTTAGTTTTTTTTTTTGTTTTCAGTTTTTTAGTCCGTGTTTACGTTTTAAGCTAGTTTTTCATGTTTCCGTCCGTTTGAATCGTTTTCATCATTTTACCCTTATTAGCATACATTTTCAAGCGTTTCATACATTCATATGTTTTACATATGTTTTCGTCCGTTTTAGTCCAATTTACCCGTTTTCATCGTTTTACCCATTTTAGTATGTTTTAGAATTTTTCAACCGTTTTCAAGGTTTTCTTACACTTTTCAGATTAAATGCGTTTATACGTTTTCTTGTTTTAATACGTTTTGGTCGTTTTCTTACGTCTTTGTCCCTTTTAATGTCGGTTTTATCACGTTTCGTTTTTGTTTCTTGGTTTTCGTCCGTGTTTATGCGTTTTCACTTGGTTTTCATCTTTTAGTCCGTTTGTATAACTTTTTACACACATTCGGCCGATTCAATTTGTTTTGCGTTTTGTCCGATTACCTTGTTTTCATCCGCTTTTACCCATTTTCGTATGTTTATAAGAATTTTTCAACCGTTTTCAAAGGTTTTCTTACACTTTTACAAATTCATACGTTTATACCGTTTTATCTTTTCTTAAGTCTTTGTCCCTTTTGTCGGTTTTATCGTTCCGTTTTTGTTTACAGGTTTAGTCCGTGTTTGCGCGTTTTATTTGGTTTTTCATCTTTTAGTCCGTTTGTATAAGTTTTACACACATTGGCCGTTTCAATTTGTTTTCGCGTTTCGTCCCATTTACCCGTTTCATCCGTTTTTAACCATTTTGTATGTTTTAAGAATTTCTCAACCGTTTTCATAGGTTTTCTTACACTTTTACCAGTCGATGCGTTTATACCGTTTTCATGCTTTTAATACGTTTTCGTCGTTTTCTTACATCTTTGTCCCTTTTAATCGGTTTTATATCGTTCCGTTTTTGTTTGAGGTTTTCGTCCGTGTTTGCGTTTTATTTGTTTTTCATCTTTTACTCCGTTTGTATAAGTTTTTACACACATTCGTTCGTTTCAATTTGTTTTGCGCGTTTTAGTCCCATTTACTCAAACATTATGTTTGTAGGTTGCTAATTATGGAAGCCATGGCTTAAAATCTAAATAATTTTGTGTCAACTCAAGAAGCGAACTTAATTATCCATTTTTGGTTTAAAACCATATGTGTCAACCCAAGAATCGAGCTTAATTTTGGGTCAACCCAAGAAGCGAACTTAATTCATAATCGGTTTTTGGTTCGCTTTGGTTTAATTATAGTTGGTTCGTTTAGGTTTTAGTGTTGACCAAAATATAAATATAACCGATTTAACGAAAACAAAACGATAACGAACGGATCAACACCCTTAATTTATAGTCATAGTTTAAAAGAAGGAGGACTTAGTTTGCCGTTTTAAACATTAGGTCCTAGAGATTGGTGGATCTTAGGGATGAGGGCTGCGAGGTCTAGGCTGCAGGGGTTGAATTATCTCATTACTCAATCTTAGGAGGAAATCGATACCAAGGAAGAACAAATTGAGGCGATGAATGGTTGAAGGGTTTCTCGCTATGGAATGGGATGTTTTCTTTTGCTCTAGTGTCATCGCTTATGTCTAATGTCTAATTTCTAATGTCTTGGTTTAATGGGATGGTATGTAGATATATTAACAATGGAATATGTATGGATCTTTTGATGGTTTATCCATATGAATGCTAAATATGTTTGTTAATATAAGTAATGTGTTAAGCTAGTTTGTTTCATATTTTTTTTCATGTTGTTTTGAATTTAGGAATTGGTTGTGGTGTTTAAGTTCATATTCTTGCTGGTAGAATGTATTATTGTAGGATTAGGATGTTCAATTTTTAGATTGTTGTCAATTTTTTATGGTGATTATGAAGTTTAGAACTGGAGGCGTTTGTTCATGACAATTATTTTTGATTGAACCACTAGATTTAGGGTGTTTTGTTGTTGTTTTTGCTTTAAGTTAATTGCATTTACATGTTTTCTTGATTTTTTTCTTGAGGATGTTAGACCTTATCTAATTGCTTATAAATAGCTTATTTATAGGCTTAAAGTAAGGTCTTAGAACATTTTGATGTATCGGCAGTTCTTGGTTTGATTTGCCTATTTTTGTGCTTAATTGTTTATCCAGGCCTTATTAGTTATAGTTGCTTAATTAGTTGCTTTAAGTCCAATTTTAGCTTTTGATTGTTCATTTGTATGCGCCATGTGGTGATTTTAGTGTATCTGCAGTTATATGTGTCTTTGACCACTTTGGTTTAAGTAATATGGGTGTTTGGGATGTGGGTAAGCACCATTTTGTCGAGGATGTTTTGGTTTCAAAAATTGTTTGATTTTTCAAAAATTAGATTTTCTAATTCATATTTAAATTGACCAAAATTAAATATTTAAACGCTATATTATAAATTTGGAGCCACATTTTAAAATTATCAAATTTGGAGCCAAATTTTAGCCAAAATTTTAAAATTACTTTGGAAATTATGGTTTCCTTAATTGAAAAATTGCCCCATCATTAGCCCTATTTTTACTCCAATTAATCGACCTTCAAGCAAAACAACCAGAACTTCAATTTTTACACAATTATTTACCAATTAAGTTTACTAATTTTCTTTAACACATTACTACGTGAATCATGGCAACTCAAATCAATTGGGATGATTTGGTTTATTACGATCGTGAAAATGATAACACTTTAGAATATGAATCGAGAGGCGTGATGAGGTGAGGATGGAAACAACCATTCAAATGCGAATGTTGTTAAGAGGGGCATAACTAGGTTAGCTAAGTTTCGCGGGGAATATGGAAAAGCAGGCGAATAAAGGTCGATGTAACCTTCGATGCCTTGGATAGGTTATCGAGGAAAAAAGCGAGCATTGTTTTGAGTTTTTGGGTGATTTGGTTCGTGAGCATATAGGTGTCGGGATTCTAACACGGAGGAAGGTTGATTGAAAGCAAGAGATAAAATGTGGGACGAACTCACGGTACACATATACTTTTTTTTAACTAGTAGTGGCTTGGTTATGCATAGATACAAGGTGTTAATAAGTTTATCTCTGCATTTCGGTATGTGCAACTAATTAACAACAATTTGTTAATCTTTGCGGCGATATTTTGATGTTGACTTGGCGGTCAGAAAGGCGATAATGAATCGTCTTGGTCAACTTCTAAGGAATTCGAGAATGAAATTGATTCAAAACTACATATTGCCCAACCAAAATATCCTTTCAAAACTAAATGAAGTCCGGCAGTATAGTGCAATTATAAAAGCGAAGATTGGGTTAATTTTGTAAACTACACATTGAGAGGAATACAAGGTGTTAATTATTCATTTTTATTCAAGTTCAAATATCTTTCACCTTTTCATATGTTTCCATATGTATTAGTTGTATACTATCAGTATTACTACATCTAAGCGCCATATGATTTTGTGTTGCAAGGTGAGATCGGCAAAAGCTAAAGTGTCGCGTTCAAAGCATTTATGATCATACAATGGGGACGAGGTGGATACTGGGTGTGATAGAAAAATGGTAACGATGAACATTTGCACATTTGCATTTAATAGCATCATACTTTCGTTTATCTTACATTTGTATATATTTGATGTTTATAAGATCGAGAGTAAATAAATTGAACGGATGAAGAACCACCGCGTGTGGTACAGCGTGGTTGAAAGGAAGGGTGAAAAAAGGCGGAGAATATCCGCGATGATATCATATCGATGGGAGAAAAATTTGTAAGTTTGTTGCAAATTTTATTATTATGTTTGTTTAGTTATAAGTTAATCTTTCTTGTATTACAAAAGCTATTAGTTATAAGTTAATACTGGTAGTGTTTTAGTTAATACTTTTAGTTATCTGCTACTATTATTAAAAGCTGTTTAAGTTAATACGGTAGTGTTTTAGTTAATACTTTTAGTTACAAGTTATCTTGGTAGAATTAAATAACCTATTTCCCATATTGTGTGTGCGAGAAAAGCGGACGACAGATCAAACAAGGAACCTTGAAGCTTGATCATGGAACTGATGCCATGACAGTTGTATTAGGTAAGGAAAAGGGAGGATATGCGAGAGGAGTGGGAGGTGGAGTAACCTACAAGAGGTATTTTGATCACGCCGAATCGGACAAACATCGATGAAAGAGTGGTGTTACTTCAAAGTGAACTTGATGATGAAGCCAGCGTCAAGAAAAGAGAGGCATATCTGAGGATTTGATGAAACAATTGGCTGCACAAAGGGGATTCTGATCAACTTCAACTCCATTGACACAAGCGGAAGTAAGACATAAGAAAGTAACATTCCATCTTTTTACCCTTTTAAATCTGCTGCGCGGTCTTCTTAAACAATTTATATTTGGTGTCTCGGTGAACATTAATCTTTTAAATAGCGGTCTTATGAGGATGCGAACACGTGTTCTTTGGGCGTGAGAAAATTGCAAGCATTGAGAAGTCTAATGGACTTGCAACTTTGGAAAAGGAAATGGAAATAAGTGTAAGTAATAAATCATCCCATTTTTACATACATGTATTATTTCTTAGTGTATTATATATAGGAAGCTGTTAAATAATGCATCTAAGAAATCGACTAGATCAAAGCGAAAGGATTCTTCCGTACTTTCGAATCACAAGAAAATGAGTCTCCATTGATAGTACTACCACAAGTATGTATTTAAACATTTTCATATGTTCTTTAGTTTAATTAATTCCTGATACATATATACATGCAACAAATTATCTTTTTAGGTAATTAAGTGCGACTGTGGCATAAAGAAATCAACTATTATGCGGAGGGTAGTGTACAAAGCGATGGAAAACAAATGCTTCATAACAAACCACTCCCAAAGGATTGCTCTGAGAAGTGTATTGAAAAATCTTTAGCGGATGCGGCATGCATACGGATGTAGGAAATGTGGTTTCAAAAGCATTAAGGATGCATTAGGTGGTTTTATGCATGGCCAAAGGATCAAGTGGTTTTAGATGAAAAGGTACATAGATGCATGTGTTTTATAAACCTACATATATCATTCTTCATATTTAATTAGTGTTTGATACACGGCTTTTGTTTCCTACAGGTAACACCACCAAGTACCATAAAAGCTGATTTGAGAGCAGAATTACAAGCGAAGCTAAGTCTCTAGTGATGCCATGCAAAAGGAAGCTAAGAAGATCAAGAGTCAGAAGTAGTTAAATTATTGAGAATTTTAAAATTGTACGACATTACAATTTTATATACATTCCAATTTTATTGTATTTGAATATATTTTGAATATATTTTTATATATTTGTTTTGATATATTTTGATTTCTTATATGTGACTAAAAGATTCATATAGTCACAATTATTAACACTTTTTGTCACAGTTTGCTTAATTGATGCGTGACTAAATGTTAGAAAAGGCCACAAACATAAAATTAATGTGGCCATTGGATGAGCAATAGTCACACAAAACACACATTTCTTCACTTAAAACACCATATGGTCACACTTATTAACACTTTTGGCCACTTTATGCTTAATTTGTATGTGACTAAATACCCAAAGAAACATGCTTTGTGTGACTAAATGTTAGAAAAGGCCACACAAACATAAAATTAATGTGGCCATTCGATGAGTATAGTAACAAAACAAACATTTCTTTCACTTAAAACACCATATGGTCACACTTATTAACACTTTTGGCCACTTTATGATTAATTGTATGTGACTAAATACCCAAAACAAACATGCTTTGTGTGACTAAATGTTAGAAAAGGCCACAAAAACATAAAATTCAAGTGGCCATTGGATGATCAATAGTCACACAAAACACACATTTCTTCACTTTAAACACCATATGGTCACACTTATTAACACTTTTAGCCACTTTATGGTTAAATGCATGTGACTAAATACCCAAAACAAACATGCTTTGTGTGACTAAATGTTAGAAAAGGCCACACAAACATAAAATTAATGTGGCCATTGGATGAGCAATAGTCACACAAAACACATATTTCTTCACTTAAAACACCATATGGTCACTTATTAACACTTTTGGCCACTTTATGCTTAATTGTATGTGACTAAATACCCAAAAGCGTGCTGTGTGACTAAATGTTAGAAAGGCCACAAAAACATAAAATTCAAGTGGCCATTGGATGATCAATAGTCACACAAAACACACATTTCTTCACTTTAAACACCATATGGTCACACTTATTAACACTTTTAGCCACTTTATGGTTAATTGTATGTGACTAAATACCCAAAACAAACATGATTTGTGTGACTAAATGTTAGAAAAGGCCACACAAACATAAAATTCATGTGGCCATTGGATGATCAATAGTCACACAAAATACACGCTTCTTCACTTTAAACACCTATATATGCTTATTAACACGTTTTGGCCACTTTATGATTAATTGTATGTGACTAAATACACAAAACAAACATGCTTTGTGTGACTAAATATTCAAAGCCACACAAACATAAAATTCAAGTGGCCATTGGATGATCAATGCACTTTAAAGACATTTCTTCATAGCCGGCAACATATGGTCACACTTATTAACACTTTTGGCCACTTTATGTTAATTGTATGTGACTAAATACCCAAA